>JAMGYT010000011.1:1200000-1899079 GCA_024713595.1 Morchella rufobrunnea
CCCCACACTCAATAAAACAGAAGACTTGGCTAGGTTGTTCTTGAAGGAAGTTTGGAGACTCCATGGGTTACCTGATGACATAGTCTCGGACAGAGATAGCAAATTTCTCTCTCATTTTTGGCAGTCTCTCATGAGCCTCCTCAATGTGAAGCTGAAAATGTCTACTTCTTTCACCCCAAACCGACGGCCAAACAGAAAGAGTTAACCAGACCCTGGAACATTACTTGCTTATTGTTCATATCAACAGGATGACTGGGCAGACCTCTTGCCTATGGCAGAGTATGCTTACAACTCGGCGGTCTCTGAGTCTACCAAAGTATCGGCATTTTATGCCAACTATGGTTATGAACCCAGGACCAATTGGCCGGCCCCCAGGGAAGGTGTGGAAGTTAGCAATCCAGCAAGTGAGGTCATGATATCTCAATGGGAATCTATCTGGCATGCTATGCAAGAAAACTTAGGCAAGGCTAGGATTAGGATGGCCCGGTGGTATGATAAACATGCACTGGCACCTCCGGAGATCAAGCCTGGAGATGAAGTAATGCTAGACCGGCGCAATGTGCAAACAAAGCGGCCGATGGGAAAGCTAGATCAGAAGAAAATGGGACCCTTCAAGGTCATTGAAGCTATAGGCACCCGTGCCTACAAGCTCTCCTTCCTCCTCAGATGGCTATACACCCGGTCTTCCATGTCTCTCTCTTAGAGCCTTACAGAGCGCCAGTAGACCCGGAGAGAAGAGTTCCCCCCCCGGAACCAGAAGAGATTGCAGGAGAAGAGAACTGGGTAGTCCGAGAGGTAGCAGATAGCCGGGTCAATAGGCTCAGGAGACAAGTGGAATACCTAGTACTATGGGAAGGGTATGAGAATGAGGACGCTACCTGGGAACCCTTTGAACATCTTAGGAAGAGTGCTGAAGAAGCCCTCCAAGATTTTCACATGAGGTATCCTAAGAAACCCCGGGACAAAAGGGGTTCGATGTAGTTTCTCTAGATTCACTACTTGTACATAGTCATGGAAATTTCCTTGAAAAATTAGGTTGAATAGAATTTGTTGTTACTGAATCTTGGTAACCAAGATCCTGAGAGAGGGGAGTAGTATAACAGAGCCATACCAACGGTCAGGAGACTAGTTCTCGCCGGGCCTGTTATAGGCTCAGAGTCATTGATAGAATCCAGTAGTTACAGTGTTAGGGAAGTACCTGTAGGTGAGGACCGCTACCTGCCGCAAGTGTACCCACCTTCTGGCTACTAAGGAGGAGATCTATTCATGAAGGGGCAGACTGACGAGTCTGAGTCCTGTCAGTGAATAGAGGACCGGCTAGAAATCTCTAAGCGCCGGACATCTCCATTAACCTTCAGAGCAAAGATAGCCCTGCCGCAAGCGGCGGTGGCTATGCCCGAGAATAGATCTACAATGAATTACAGCTCTGCAGCCATCAAGGGTAGACCACCGGAGCGGAGACTCCTCTAGTGCAGGACGGGAGCTGTGTGACAGCCAGGCTGCAGGTGATCCTTGACCCTGGCTAAGGGTGCATTACTCTAGGACCGGAAACACCTGCTAGCGCTTAGAGAGAAGTGGGGTAGCGGAGGAATTGTTCTCCGGTCCAAAAAAGAGTTTTCACCAGAACTTGGCTTGAGCAGTGGAAGGTAGGAAATCGAGAGATTTGGAGTATAAGTACTCATCTCCATTTTCGCCCACTAGTTCTAATTTTCCTCATCATCAGTTGTAACAAACGGAAGAAGACCCTTAAGATTATTCTAAGTCTACCAAGAAGAATCTTTACTCTCTAAACCTAACTCTTTCTTCTACCGGCCCTCTTGCTTCCTACACTTCTGTTTAGTGAAGGCAGAGCCCCGTCACAGCGATGCAGGGAAGGAGTTGACGAGCGAAGTCAAGGCGCAGTACCCAGGTGTTATCAGTGCGAGATGAGTGAGGGGTTTTCTTAGTGTTCAAGGATTGTTAGGGATGTTTCGGAACTTAGGCGTTTGATTATTTGTATCATGTATTTGGCGTTGGTTTCTTCAGCGTTCGGTTGGCATTTCTCTTGGATTTATTCAGGGTCTTCGGGGGTTCCCACCTACTTGTTGTAATGTTTAGTTCTAGTCCGCGAGATACACACGTGGGATATAAATATGCTGTCATTCTCCGACTTCTACTGAAATCATTATCAGCGAAGAACGAGTCTTAACGATATACAATCTATTACGAGTCTTTACTTCTATACTACTTGCGCTCAAATATTTTTGGTGATTCTTGATCTCTACCTGAACCATTTTTCGAACTCTTTGAACTCTAGCAATCATAGCGTTTATACTCGTTGGCCAAACATCGAACTACGGAGACTCATAGTTGAGTATCGACTGCAGTGACTTCATTCCTTTCTACCTGATAAATAGCGTTTCGAACTCTGAGCTCGGTACAATACTACTCTAGTAGTTTTGTGCGAACCCGAGACAGAAACATTAGAGTTTGGTATTTCGGACTATTTTCGTCCATAGAACTGTTTCCCGATTCCGAAGTCTCGAGGGAACTACTATTGTCTTCAGCGGTGCAAAGTATCGAACCCACTCATCGGTTGGTACTAACTTGATTGTTCTTCGCCTCAGTTGTGTACCTGGACTCTTTGCTTTCTGAATTATCAAACTTACTGTTCAACTTCGCTCCATATCTATCTGTGATACTTCAGCTCAATCATCAACTCCTGCGAAGTCTCTCCCGCAAAATGTGTCAATTACAGAAATGTCCACGACGAGTTCCTCCCTTCAGCCCACTTCTCAAGACAGTAAGTCCTCATCAGAAAGACACAGATAGTAAGCCGATAAGACTGCAAAAAAAAAGAAATTCGCCACCCGTTTTATATGGACATATTTAGGTAGGCCCCATAATTCATTCCATGCTATATATTCGCCTCAGACTGTGACACTATCTTTCAGACCCTAAACTGGATACCAGACTCATAACCATGAATGCATTAGAAGGATTGTCCCCTGAACCCGCTTTTTGACCCATAGTTGATGCTATTTTTGTTTTCTTTGTTAGTTTGTATTGTTTTTGTATTGGTTTATATTTCTAATGGACGACGTTGTAACTAGGCAGGAGGAGCGACCCGGAGTACGCTTCACAAATACTCAAATTCACCAGAACAGGCTTGATACCGTCGAAGGTTCCAATTACTAGGAATTAGGAGGTCGGGCTGAATACCGACGGAAGATAAAACAAAACCGAAAACTTATATTCAAACTAAAATTAACTAGCGAAAAGAAGACGTTGAGTAAAGAAGAAAGGAAAGAGAGAAAGGGAAGACACCAGCGATTATATACAGAAGACCCTTCACACTACCGAACCCCGAAGAAACCCATAGAAACCCTACTGATTTATCATTACACCATCCCGAAGGGAAATACAGGGAAGAGAAAATATCCAAGGAAGAAACCATGCCGCAGCAACACCTTACGGAACTGGAACCCAAATAGGAAATCCTAACGACCTATTACTCATACAATCCTGCTTCGCAATTCCCTACTCAGTAGTGACACGGACCTGGACCTAGCCTGTCAGTGTCGTTCCGTGATAGTATTGAGGGTCATCCGGGTACGCATTGGGAAAGGGTTTGTTCATGCCATAGTTTAGACCTTATACGATCATTTTGTATCCACAAACCAGAATTGAAATAATTTAGGGGGTTAAAAAAATATAGCGCTTAAAGCAATGTACTATTTATCATCTCAATAGTCCAATAGCTATTATAGCACTGTTCAATTCAGTGAAATCTGAGTCAAGATTCTCTATATAGTTACTCTCATAGGAAAACCTGTAAGATATATGCTTATAAACCTTACAGAAAGAATACCTTATTGGGTTCCTTCGACTCTATTATCTCTCTGGAGAAGGCAGAGCAAGTGTATTTTTCTGTATAGAGCAATTATATTTATTATCCCCTAGGTATACTCTATACTATATATTAAGGTGTCTTTAATTTTTAGATTCTATACATTAAAATAATGTCTTTTAGTATATAATATAAAGTAATATTTTTTAGATATCTATTGTTATGTACAATTGTATTCTAATATATGGTAAGTTGTGCTTTCCGGCCGAAGGCCGGCAAAGACTTGTTATCCTGTATGTAGATGGTGAGGAGTAGTCAGGCTTGTTGGGCTTGGCTAGAATGACTCCGTTGGTTCTTTTGACAGCTGAGTGGTGGTAACCTGTCGAAACCAGTGGGTTGTGGAAAGATTTCGAAAAGGGCCCTTCGACAGTACATTATAGATTATAGATTATACTTATGAAATTGAATAGTTCTCCACATCAAAACCGTGATAATCAATAAAGTAATTATTACAAAAGACAAAGTTATAGAGTACACGAGCAAAAAATGATTGAGGTGCTCGCTTCCCTTTCTGTCCTTCACTTCTCAACCTAAAGAGCATTTTTTTCTTTTTGCAGTTCTGGTTTTTGAATGTGTACTGTTTGGGAATATGCCAAGTACTGTCGTAGTTACAAGTGCTGATTAATCGCTATCACTAGAGGTAATGTCGAGAAGACTTGAAGAGATAGTTTGTATAATATTGTTAAACCGGACTCCGGTCTACTGTTCTGATGTCTGAAGATGTTGGTGATGATGGACTCTAACCGGAGGCCATCACACGCTTATTTATACATAGAGAAATATCTCGCCAAGAGCTAGTGAAACCCAATAGTGATCCAACACGATAATAGAAGAACCCGTTAAATCCCTCACATAGAAAATACCTCATACTTCCACTGATCACTCATAGAATATTGCGATGCACCCATACTATCTTGGTGTCCCATTAATCCCACATACAAAGGTCATCCACTAAGCTGCAACGGCCCCCACGTACCAATACAATGTCCCACACTGCTCCATTCTACGATGGCTATTTCACTTGTGACGGGGCTCTGCCTTCACTAAACAGAAGTGTAGGAAGCAAGAGGGCCAGTAGAAGAAAGAGTTAGGTTTAGAGAGTAAAGATTCTTCTTGGTAGACTTAGAATAATCTTAAGGGTCTTCTTCCGTTTGTTACAACTGATGATAAGGAAAATTAGAACTAGTGGGCGAAAATGGAGATGAGTACTTATACTCCAAATCTCTCGATTTCCTACCTTCCACTGCTCAAGCCAAGTTCCGGTGAAAACTCTTTTTTGGACCGGAGAACAATTCCTCCGCTACCCCGCTTCTCTCTAAGCGCTAGCGGGTGTTTCCGGTCCTAGAGTAATGCACCCTTAGCCAGGGTCAAGGATCACCTGCAGCCTGGCTGTCACACAGCTCCGGTCCTGCACTAGAGGAGTCTCTGCTCCGGTGGTCTACCCTTGATGGCTGCAGAGCTGTAATTCATTGTAGATCTATTCTCGGGCATAGCCACCGCCGCTTGCGGCAGGGCTATCTTTGCTCTGAAGGTTAATGGAGATGTCCGGCGCTTAGAGATCCTTTCTCTAGCCGGTCCTCTATTCACTGACAGGACTCAGACTCGTCAGTCTGCCCCTTCATGAATAGATCTCCTCCTTAGTAGCCAGAAGGTGGGTACACTTGCGGCAGGTAGCGGTCCTCACCTACAGGTACTTCCCTAACACTGTAACTACTGGATTCTATCAATGACTCTGAGCCTATAACAGGCCCGGCGAGAACTAGTCTCCTGACCGTTGGTATGGCTCTGTTATAGTCGCTGTCCTACACTTTCCCTGGGAGCCACCAGTGTAAGCCTTCTCAATTCATTCGCCATCCGTTCAGTTCTGGTCCGATTGACTCCAAACTTTCACTGCTGCCCCTTCATATACCCATCAGTGTCAAGGCTGGCCCCTGCTGTGACGGGGCTCTGCCTCTACTAAACAAGAGTGTAGGAAGCAAGATGGCCGGTAGAAGAAAGAGTTAGGTTTAGAGAGTAAAGATTCTTCTTGGTAGACTTAGAATAATCTTAAGGGTCTTCTTCCGCTTGTTACCACTGATGATGAGGAAACTAGAACTAGTGGGCGAAAGTGGAGATGAGTACTTATACTTCAAATCTCTCGGCTTTCCTGTCTTCCACTACTCAAACTAAGTTCCGGTGAAAACTCTGCCTTGGAAAGGAAACAATTCCTCCGCTACCCCACTTCTCCCTAAGTGCTAGCGGGTGTTTCCGGTCCTAGAGTAATAATACACCTTTAGTCAGGGTCAAGGATCACCTGCAGCCTGGCTGTCACACAGTTCCGGGCCTGCATTAGAGGAGTCTCCGCTCCGGTGGTCTACCCTTGATGGCTGCAGAGCTGTAACTCATTGTAGATTTATTCCCGGGCATAATCACTGCTGCCTGCGGCAGGGCTATCTTTGCTCTGAAGGATAATGGAGATGCCCAGCGCTTAGAGACCTTTCTCTAGCCGGTCCTCTATTCACTGACAGGACCCAGACTCGTCAGTCGGCCCCTTCATGAATAGATCTCCTCCTTAGTAACCAGAAGGTGAGTACTCTTGCGGCAGGTTGCGGTCCTCACCTACAGGTACTTCCTTATCACTGTAACTACTGGATTCTATCAATGACTCTGAGCCTATAACAGGCCCGGTGAGGACTAGTCTCCTGACCGTTGGTATAGCTCTGTTATAGCCAGAAATGAGAGAGAAACTTGCTATCTCTGTCCGAAACTAGGTCATCAGGTAACCCATGGAGTCTCCAAACTTCCTTCAAGAACAACCTAGCCAAATCTTCTGTTCTATTGAGTGTAGAGAGTGGGATGTAATGGGCCATCTTAGAAAAGCGGTCCACAATTACCCAGATCTTAGTAAATCCCTTAGACTCCGGTAATCCCACAATGAAGTCCATAGAGATGGAAGTCCATGGCCGATAGGGTAACTCCAAAGGTTGGAGCATACCAAACTTCTTGTGCCGAGATGTTTTGTTCCTCTGACAACTGTCACAGGAACGGACATACTCTTCCACATCTTGGTCCATTTTAGGCCAAAAGAGGTTATTCTTCACCCGCTCTAGTGTCTTAAAATGACCATAATGTCCAGCCACTTTAGAGTCATGGTGTTACGGGTACACGATGTGATAAGTAGAAGGAACCCAAAGGCAAGATACTAGGACTCTCTATCATCACTCTGTTGCACTTTGGAAAGCTTTAGGCACTCGCACCTCGTGCCGGAGAGGCATGGTTTGGCCAGTATAGCGGGTTGTGTGGACTTGTCGTTTCCCTAGTCAAAAGCCCCGTTTTCGACACCAGAAATAACCCCCGGAGCGTCAAACTGCCGCTGGGGCCAGCCTTGACACCGGTGGGTATATGAGGGGGCAGCAGTGAAGGTTTGGAGTCAATCAGACCAGACCTGAATGAATGGGGAATGAATTGAGAAGGCTCACACTGGTGGCTCCCAGGGAAAGGTAAGACTACCCAAGTCCTCTGGTACCATATACTTCCCCAGTGCTCCTAACGTTGAGCCATGCTCCTTAGAGTAGGACAGCAACTCAGAGAAAGAGTTGACGAGTGAAGTCGAGGCCCAGTACCGAGGCGTTATCAGGTAGGGTGACTCCCGACTTCCCCTGACTGCTGATGAAGGCTGAGTGTATGGAGTAGTGCGAGATGAGTGAGAGGCTTTCTTAGTGTTTAAGGATTGTTAGGAATGTTTCAGAACTTAGGCGTTTGATTATTTGTATCATGTATTTGGCGTTGGCGTTCAGTTGGTATAGTCTTGGCGTTGTTCAGGATCATCGGGGGTTCCCACATACTTGTTGTAATTTTTAGTTCTAGTCCTCGAGACACACACGCGGGATATAAATATGCTGTCATTCTCCGACTTCTACTGAAATCATTATCAGCGAAGAACGAGTCTTAACGATATAAAATCTATCTACGAGTCTTTACTTCTATATTACTTGCACTCGAAATATCTCTAGTGATTCTTGACCTCTACCTGAACCATTCTTCGAACTCTTGAACTATAGTAACTGTAACGTTTATACTCGTTGGCCGAACACTGAACTCCCGGGAACTCATAGTTGAGTATCAACTGAAGTGACCTCGTTCCTTTCTACCTGGTAGATAGCGTTTCGAACTCTGAGCTCGGTACGAGACTACTCTAGTAGTTTGGTGTGAACCCACAATACATGGGTATTGGTCCGATGTCCATCAGGAGCTCCTTGTCATTAGGAATGTACCATCTATTCTTGTAGAAGATAAGGCCGGCTTTGACAGACAAGTTCTGGTCCAAATTTGGGTTCCTTTCAACCAGAGAGCGGTGCACTAACTGCCAGTGTTTATCCAACTTAACTGGTTCTCTATCGGACGGCGCCGTGACTAGACAGGAGGAGCGACTCGGAGTATGATTCGTGGGATTCAGGGACACGGGGACGGGCTTGATACCATTGAAGACTCGGAATGCTAGGAACTGGAGGGTCGGGCTGATTACCGACTGGGGTGAAGAACCAAAATACTAAATATATTCAAACTAAAACTAACCAGTAGAAAGAAGACGTTGTGTGAAGAAGAAAGGAAAGAGAGAAATAGGAGATGCCGACGACTATATATACAGAAGGATCCTCACGCAACCGAAACCCGAAGGAACCCATAGAAGCCCCACTGATTTATCATCAAACCACACCGAAGAGAAATTACAAGGAAGAGAGAAAATATACAAGGAAAAAACCATGCCGCCGTAATGTCTGACGCAACCGAAACCCAAATAGGAAATCCTAGCAACACATTACTCATACATCCCTGCTCTGCAATTGCCTTTTTGGTAGTGACGCGGGCCTAGGCGTTGCCTCTCGGCGTCGGTCTGTAATAGTAGCTTCCTCTCTAGGTTCGAGCTCTGCGAGAGTTTCGTTAGGACTTGGCTTGCTGGGGTAAAGGCAGTGAAAGCATGTCAAGAGGGTCGGGGATTTGGAGATATTCTCAGAAGGTTCCCATGTCCGGGCATCATAGCCTTTCCATGTCACCAGGTACTGGAGGTTCCCATATTATAACTGGGAGTCAAGAATTTCGTCAACCTATAACAGAGCCATACCAATGGTCAGGAGACTAGTTCTCGCCGGGCCTGTTATAGGCTCAGAGTCATTGATAGAATCCGGTAGTTACAGTGATAGGGAAGTACCTGTAGGTGAGGATCGCAACCTGCCGCAAGTGTACTCACCTTCTAGCTACTAAGGAAGAAATCTATTCATGAAGGGTCAGACTGACGAGTCTGGGTCCTGTCAGTGAATAGAGAACCGGCTAGAGAAAAGTCCCTAAACGCCGGACATCTCCATTTATCTTCAGAGCATAGATAGCCCTGCGGCAGGCGGCAGTGGTTATATAAGCCCGGTAATAAATCTACAATGAGTTACAGGTCTGCAGCCATCAAGGGTAGACCCCGGAGCGGAGACTCCTCTGATGCAGGACCAGAGCTGTGTGACAGCCAGGCTGCAGGTGATCTATTTCGGGTTCACACCAAACTACCAGAGTAGTCTTGTACCGAGCTCAGAGTTCGAAACGCTATCTACCAGGTAGAAAGGAACGAGGTCACTTCAGACGATACTCAACTATGAGTCCCCGGGGGTTCAGTGTTCGGCCAACGAGTATAAACGTTACAGTTACTATAGTTCAAGAGTTCGAAGAATGGTTCAGGTAGAGGTCAAGAATCACTAGAGATATTTCGAGTGCAAGTAATATAGAAGTAAAGACTCGTAGATAGATTTTATATCGTTAAGACTCATTCTTCGCTGATAATGATTTCAGTAGAAGTCGGAGAATGACAGCATAGTTATATCCCGCGTGTGTATCTCGCGGACTAGAACTAGACATTACAACAAGTATGTGGGAACCCCCGATGATCCTGAACAACGCCAAGACAATGCCAACCGAACGCTAGAGAAACCAACGCCAAATACATGATACAAATAATCAAACGCCTAAGTTCCGAAACATTCCTAACAATCCTTGCCACTAAGAAATCCCTCACTCATTTCGCACTACTGCATGCACTCAGCCTTTCATCAGCAGTCATGGGAACTCGGGAGTTAGCCTACCTGATAACGCCTCAGTACCGGGCCTCGACTTTGCTCGTCAACTTTTTCCCTGCGTCGCTGTCCTACTAAGGAGGATAGCTCGACGTTAGGAGTACTGGCGAGGTATAAGGTACCAGAGGACTCGGGTAGTCTTACTTTTCCCTGAGAGTCACCAGTGTGAGCCTTCTCAATTCATCCGCCATTCGTTCAGTTCTGGTCCGATTGACTCCAAATTTCCACTGCTGCCCCTTCATATACCCACCGGTGTCAAGGCTGACCCCTGCGGCAGTTTTACGCTCCGGGGGTTATTTCTGGGGTCGAAAACGGGCTTTTTAACTAGGGAAACGGCAACTCCACACCACCCGTCATACTGGCCAGACCGGGCCTCTCAGGCGCGAGGTACGAGTACCTAAAGCTTTCCAAAGTGCAACAGAGTGATGATAGAGAGTCCTAGTATTGTTTTTCGGGTTCCCTCTACTTATCACATCGTATACCCGTAACATGATCCTTGACCCTGGCTAAGGGTGCATTACTCTAGGACCGGAAACACCCGCTAGCGCTTAGGGAGAAGCGGGGTAGCGGAGGAATTGTTCTCCGGTCCAAAACAGAGTTTTCACCGGAACTTGGCTTGAGCAGTGGAAGGCAGGAAAACCGAGAGATTTGCAGTATAAGTACTCATCTCCATTTTCGCCTACTAAGTTCTAGTTTTCCTCATCATCAGTTGTAACAAACGGAAGAGGACCCTTAAGATTATTCTAAGTCTACCAAGAAGAATCTTTACTCTCTAAACCTAACTCTTTCTTCTACCGGCCCTCTTGCTTTCTACACTCTTGTCTAGTAGAGGCAGAGCACCGTCACATTATAATCTTAAAGGCTTCAGTTACCTTTAGAAATTATCTTCCTCAACTTGTCTATAAGCCTATGTCAGGAGAGAGGCTCTTTTACTGGTACCTAAGAGCCCAGTACTTCATCAGAGAAGTCATCTACTCTCTAGCTGCTGAGTTATAGACACCAAACCCTCCAAAAGACCAGACATGTCCGCCCTACCTGCCCCAGTTGTGCCTCTCCAGATTGAATGGACACCCCAACCTCTACAGATAGAGGCCTCGGCCCGGACACAGTTGGTCAAGAACCCTAGAGCAGCGCTACAAGCCTACATTCCTGGCTCTGAGCCTGCCTGGAAAGATACAGACTCGGTCACCTACCCGGAGTTCTTCAGAGTACTCAAGATCTACCTCTAGCACGGCATACAGCAAGAGCTGAACAGGGGCTCCCAAGCCCTGATACTCATCCAGGAGCGGCAGCAAGTGGAGGCAGAACTCATGAGGCAAGCTTTGACCTTGATGAGGGACTAAGTCAGCTCTCTTCAGGATGAGCTGAAGAGTTTTGTGGAAAAGGATGACCTAGACCCGGATGCCATGGAGATTGAATGGTCCAACCCGGTCATCCCTCCCAACTACCTGGAAGAAATCCAGAAGGCCATCAATGAGGGAAAGCTACAGATAGCTAGGCCCGGGACACCCAGACCATCATCCCGGGTATCCTCCAGAGCAGGAAGCAGGGCCCCAAAAAGGCAGCATTCACTGTTTGCAACCTTCCCCCGGCACCAGCAAGGCCCCATTGTCCCGGTGGTAATGCCACAAGTGGGAGCCTCCCCCCTTCCTCCTCCCGGCAGAAGGAGACCCTTCTCTGGCCTAGGAATCAACTGGGATAGTGACCTTGAGGATGAGCCTCTTTCTCCGGCTGCTCCTCCGACAGAAATCCCCGGTGGTGGCTCAGCACCTCCGGAAGTACCTCCCCCACCTCCGGCAAATTCAGGTGGAAGTGGAGGTAACATTCCTCCTCCCCCTGCGGGAGCCCAAGGTGGTGCCGCCGGAGATGACCCAGACAGTTCAGACTCGGAGCCAGAAGGGAATGACAGGAGAGCCTGGCGGAGGTGTGTCAAGAAGAAGTTAGAGAAGCAGCAGAGAGATCTGCTTGCTCTCTTGATCAACCGGCAACCTCAGGAGCAGCCAGATCCTCTCCAGTCATCCAAGGACCGGGAGCCTAAAGCCCTTCCTATAACAGAACCATACCAATGGTCAGGAGACTAGTTCTCACTGGGCCTGTTATAGGTTCAGAGTCATTGATAGAATCCAGTAGTTACAGTGATAGGGAAGTACCTGTAGGTGAGGACTGCAACCTGCCGCAAGAGTACCCACTTTCTGGCTACTAAGGAGGAGGGCTATTCATGAAGGGTCAGACTTGTGACGGGGCTCTGCCTCTACTAAACGGGAGTGTAAGAAGCAAGAGGGCCGGTAGAAGAAAGAGTTAGGTTTAGAGAGTAAAGATTCTTCTTGGTAGACTTAGAATAATCTTAAGGGTCTTCTTCCGTTTTGTTACAACTGATGATGAGGAAAACTAGAACTAGTGGGCGAAAATGGAGATGAGTACTTATACTCCAAATCTCTCGATTTTCCTACCTTCCACTGCTCAAGCCAAGTTCCGGTGAAAACTCTGTTCTGGACTGGAGAACAATTCCTCCGCTACCCCGCTTCTCCATAAGCGCTAGCGGGTGTTTCCGGTCCGAGAGTAAAGCACCCTTAGCCAGGGTCAAGGATCACCTGCAGCCCAGCTGTCCCACAGCTCCGGTCCTGCATTAGAGGAGTCTCCGCTCCGGTGGTCTACCCTTGATGGCTGCAGAGCTGTAATTCATTGTAGATTTATTCCCGGGCATAGCCACCGCCGCCTGCGGCAGGGCTATCTTCACTCTGAAGGTTAATGGAGATCTTGCGCTTAGAGTTCTTTTCTCTAGCCGGTCCTCTATTCGCTGACAGGACTCAGACTCGTCAGTCTGCCCTTCATGAATAGATCTCCTCCTTAGTAGCCAGAAGGTGGGTACGCTTGCGGCAGGTTGCGGTCCTCGCCTACAGGTACTTCCCTATCACTGTAACTACTGGATTCTATCAATGACTCTGAGCCTATAACAGGCCCGGTGAGATCTAGTCTCCTGACCGTTGGTATGGCTCCGTTATAAGACTGACGAGTTTGGGTCCTGTAAGCGAATAGAGGACTGGCTAGAGAAAAGTCTCTAAGCGCCGGGCATCTCCATTTATCTTCAGGGCATAGATATCCCTGCCACAGGCGGCAGTGGTTATGCCTGGGAATAAATCTACAATGAGTTAGACCTCTGCAGCCATCAAGGGTAGACCACCGGAGCGGAGACTCCTCTAATGGAGGCCCGGAGCTGTGTGACAGCCTAGCCGCAAGTGATCCTTGACCCTGGCTAAGCGTGTATTACTCTAGGACCGGAAACACCCGCTAGCGCTTAGGGACAAGTGGGTTAGCGGAGGAATTGTTTTCCGGTCCAAAGCAGAGTTTTCACCGGAACTTGGTTTGAGCAGTGGAAGGCAGGAAAACGGAGAGATTGGCAGTATGAGTACTCAACTCCATTTCCGCCCACTAGTTCTAGTTTTTCCTCATGATCAGTCGTAACAAGCGGAAGAAGACCATTAAGATTATTCCAAGTCTACCAGAAGAATCTTTACTCTCTAAACCTAACTATTTCTTCTACTGGCCCTCTCGCTTCCTACACTCTTGTTTAGTAGAGGCAGAGCCCCGTCACAGAGAATGAGGATGCTACTTGGGAACCCTATGAATATCTAAAGCAGAGTGCTAAAGAACCCCTCCGAGATTTTCACATGAGGTATCCTATGAAACCCCAGAATAAGAGGGTTTGATGTAGCTTCTCTAGATTTTCTTCTTGTACATAGTCACGGAAATTTCCTTGAAAAAAAATTAGGTTGAGTAGAGTTTGTTGTTACTGAATCTTGGTGACCAAGATCCTGAGAGCGGGGAGTAGTATAACAGAGCCATACCAACGGTCAGGAGACTAGTTCTCACTGGGCCTGTTATAGGCTTAGAGTCGTTGATAGAATCCAGTAGTTACAGTGATAGGGAAGTACCTATAGGTGAGGACCGCAACCTGCCGCAAGAGTACCCACCTTCTGGCTACTAAGGAGGAGATCTATTGATGAAGAGCCAGACTTACGAGTCTGGGTCCTGTCAATGAACAGAGGACCGGCTAGAGAAAAAGTCTCTAAGCGCCGGGCATCTCCATTTTCCTTCAGAGCATAGATAGCTGTTACGCGCTGAACCGGGGAGAAACAGGGGGGTCCTAGGAGGCAGAGTAACTCTTCAGAGTTCGGGAGCGATAAGGTAGATTATCTCGCGTATGAAGTAGTGAACACGTAGGTACCAATAGAGGACTTGTGCGGCTGTCATAAACTAAACCAAGAGGCACAACACGACGGAAGGTATTCAGGAGGGTCCGACTATAACCGACGGGAAGGTTCTGGAGGGATCGGGCTTGATACCGATCGAGGAGATTTCAGGAACTCGGACTCGTTACGCGAAGCGAACGATGTGTAGAAGGTTTAACGTAATATATTTAATACCCGAAGACACAAAGGAATAACCCGTAGAGAAATAAAACCCAAACTAAAAGAACCCCAATACAACAGGAAGATTGCGTGAGGAAGAAAGGAAAGGAAGACAAAGGGAAGGTAGAGCCATATATATATACAAGTGACGCCGAGACGCCGAGACATGATTAATAATCCGCGCGACGGAAACTCACGGAAGCACAGTAAGGAAAATTACAGGGAAAAGAAATGACTGTCACACGAGAACCCGGAAGAAAACCTAAAGGAGAAATGATAACTTGAAAGACAATGCGCCGAAAACCCAAAGCGACACCCTTCCTCCGCAATCCAAACCAAGACACGAAACGCCGTTAGAAGAACAATATATCAGAGGCTTACGGAAATAATCTTTTAACTGTTCTTCATCAGGTTTCATCAGTTCTCATTTGTCCTCTATTAGGGAAATTAGTGAATTACTTTATTTTCACCTCGTCAATTTCAGGAACCACTTTTCACACGCAATAGCTTACACCTTTGGTGACACCGACGTGATTCGAAGAGTAATCCACAACCTCTCACTCACAATCTCTTTCATAACCTGTGATAAGGCTCTGCCTCTACTAAACAAAAGTATAGAAAGCAAGAGAGCCGGTAGAAGAAAGAGTTAGGTTTAGAGAGTAAAGATTATTCTGGGTAGACTTAAAATAATTTTAAGGATCTTCTTCCGCCTGTTACAACTGATGATGAGGAAAAAACTAGAACTAGTAGGCGGAAACGGAGATGAGTACTTATACTGCAAATCTCTCAATTATCCTGACTTCCACTACTCAAACTAAGTTCCAGTGAAAACTATGTTCCGGCGCGGAAACAATTCCTCCACTACCCCGCTTCTGGTAAGTTCTAGTGGGTATTTCCGATCCTAGAGTAAGCACCCTTAGCCAAGGTCAAGGATCACCTGCAGTCGGGCTGTCATACAGCTCCGGGCCTGCATTGAATGAGTCTCCGATCAGGTGGTCTGCCCTAGTTGGCTGCAGAGTTGTAACTCATTTTAGATTATTCTCGAACATAGCTACTGTTATCTACGGTAGGGCTATCTTTACTCTGAAGGTTAATGGAGATGCCCTGTACCTAGAAACCTTTATCTAGCCGGTCCTCTATTGACTGACAGGGTTCAAACTCGTCAGCTTGACCCTTCATGAATAGATCTCCTCCTTAGTAGTCAGAAGATAGTTACACTTGCGGCAGGTTGCGGTCCTCACCAGCAGATACTTCCCTATCACTGTAGCTACTGGATTCTATCAATCACTCTGGGCCTATAACAAACCCGGTAAGATCTAGTCTTCTAACCGCTAGTATAGTTCTGTTATATAAACCCTCTCTCCCTCCCATTTTTTAATCTCTGAATAAAGGTGTCTTCGTCAAGAAACACGTTGACACACAAGGTCTTCAGAAATTTCAGAAAGATTAAGAAACGAAGTAGAGAAATGAATTCTGATAGGTCAGAAAGTAATAATAGAGTCAGGAGAATTGTGGATTCTACAGGAAAATTATAATGGCATGTCAAGACTTCACGTTACGTAATTAGATTGGTCGTTGTATGAAGTTATATCAATGGGTCGGTTAAGCATTCTTGAGTTTTTACTAGTAATCAGGTTTCCTTTGGATTGCATGCGTTTCTATTATAAAGTTTAGTAATTGGTTCTAGGTGATAGATATGTATATGAGCTTGTCCTCTCCTTATCTCTCTTTTCTTTCTTCTTTGAGCAACCTTCTTGTTCCTTCGGGTATTATATTGTTCGTTTTGAGCTTTCTACTTTTCTCATATTTGTGATTGTTAGTTTCGGTAATAGAAGTTATCCACCTTGCAATTATTCTTTGTTTTTCGATCATAGAATCCATAATCATTCGGAATTCCAATAGGAATCCTCTACATTCCATAGTATTTCGAACCTCGATTGTTTTCCTTGGTTCCTTTCATCCATAGGTATAGCCTATAACTCTAGAACAAGCTTACTATTGGTATTTCTTTGTACATTACCTCCTACGTGAAATTATCTATACCATAGTTCCTGAAATCTACAGAGCTTCCCCATGCTTCGCCAAGCAATGCCAAGATTTTCATAACAAAAGTAACCTCTAGGAATAATCCAAAATCGGGACTAGAAGCTTCGTGATCGGTATTTGTTACGCGCTGAACCGGAGAGGGACGGAGGAGTGCTAGGAGAGCAGGGTAACCCTTCAGAGTTCGGGAGCGATAAGGTAGATTATCTCGCGTACGAAGTAGTGAACACGAAGGTACCAATAGAAGACTCGTGCGGCTGTCATAAACTGAACCAAGAGGCACAACACGACGGAATGTATTCAGGAGGGCCGGACTATAACCGACGGGAAGATTCTGGAGGGAGAACCTCAGTACAACAGGAAGATTGCGTGAGGAAGAAAGAAAAGGAAGACAAAGAGAAAGTAGAGCCGTATATATACAAGTGACGCCGAGACGCCGAGACATGATTGATAATCCGTGCGACGGAAACTCACCGAAGCACGTCAAGGAAAATTACAGGGAAGAGAAATGATCGTTACACGAAAACCCAAAAGAGACTCCAGAGGAGAAGGGAACACCAAAAAGCAACGCGCCGAGAACCGAAAACGATATCCTTCCTCCGCAATCCAAACCAAGACAAGAAAACGCCGTTAGAGTATTCCAAAACCCACTCAAAGAAGCCAATTCAGAACCTACAACGGAAGAGATTAATTTATGAGAATCATCCTCATTAATATTTTAGCGAAGCCAGTAGAGACTATCACCGCTCCTAATACCGCTATCTTTAGTGCAATTAATCCTCAAGACTTCAAGCCTCTTAAAACTTCAACTTATAATCTTCTTGATACCTTCAATCCTCTCGACACGTCTAAATCTCTCGACACTTCCAATCTTCTCGACTCTTCTAATCCCCTCAACACTTCCAATCGTCTTAATACATTCATACAAAACCCAGTCGTCATGGCTACCTCCTTTGGGCTTTTCTTCAGTAGGAGAAATGAAGATGTTGATTAGTATATCAGTAAAGTAAACACCGCTATAGAGGCCAATTACCGTTATCCAATCCCTGAGCAAAAAGAAAACATGAAGTTCGGCACTCTTCGTACTAATCTGAGAGGTAGAGCTTGTGACGGGGCTCTGCCTTCACTAAACAGAAGTGTAGGAAGCAAGAGGGCCGGTAGAAGAAAGAGTTAGGTTTAGAGAGAAAAGATTCTTCTTGGTAGACTTAGAATAATCTTAAGGGTCTTCTTCCGTTTTGTTACAACTGATGATCAGGAACTTTTGGACTAGTGGGCGAAAATGGAGATGAGTACTTATACTCCAAATCTCTCGATTTCCTACCTTCCACTGCTCAAGCCAAGTTCCGGTGAAAACTCTTTTTTGGACCGGAGAACAATTTCTCCGCTACCCCGCTTCTCTCTAAGCGCTAGCGGTATTTCGGTCCTAGAGTAATGCACCCTTAGCCAGGGTCAAGGATCACCTGCAGCCTGGCTGTCACACAGCTCCGGTCCTGCACTAGAGGAGTCTCCGCTCCGGTGGTCTACCCTTGATGGCTGCAGAGCTGTAATTCATTGTAGATCTATTCTCGGGCATAGCCACCGCCGCCTGCGGCAGGGCTATCTTTGCTCTGAAGGTTAATGGAGATGTCCGGCGCTTAGAGATCCTTTCTCTAGCCGGTCCTCTATTCACTGACAGGACTCAGACTCGTCAGTCTGCCCCTTCATGAATAGATCTCCTCCTTAGTAGCCAGAAGGTGGCTACACTTGCGGCAGGTAGCGGTCCTCACCTACAGATACTTCCCTAACACTGTAACTACTGGATTCTATCAATGACTCTGAGCCTATAACAGGCCCGGCGAGAACTAGTCTCCTGACCATTGGTATGGCTCTGTTATAGAGCTAGTGAATGGTTTAGTAGACTGCCCAATCCTGTGATCTCTTCATGGGCAAAGTTCGAAAGGGTTCTCGAGAACAAATCTGACATATTCCTGAGAATAATGATAAAATGGAGGCAGAAGATTGTGAATTGACCAGCCTAGAGCAAGGTAGTATATCTGTAGAGAAGTATATCTGAAAGGCACATCTCCTCAGCGATAAAGCTTCAGACTATGTAAATGAGACTAGAGGTAAAAGATTTATAGACGGAATCAACAGAGTCACCACTGGGGACTCATCATCTTCGATAAATGTTTGGAAGGAGAGCGATACACTCAACTTGAGGCACTTGTTACTGTCAGGAAAATACTCCGTACATCAAGCAAAGGGAGAGTTGGTCGAAGAAGATAGGAAGGCTATAGCAATGACGAAGATAAGTCATTGGACCCAGATTCCGGACTAGATGAAGCATATAGTGAGGATGATGATTATGACTACCTGTTACGTGTCAAGCTGGAGGGACAAGGGAATGCTGGAGATAGCGGAGTTACAGAAGCAAGGTCAGAGTTAGCTATAGATACTTCTAGAAACGAAGCACCAAGAGACATAACATGACGGAGTGTATCCTAGGAGGTCAGACTATGACCAATAGGGAAGTTCTAGGAGAGAACAGGCTTGATACCAATCCAAAGGATTCTTGGATCTCAAACACGTTACATGAAATGAATGATGTATCATGGCGTAGCACGATATTGTATGCAGGTGTGAAGGAAAAGAGTTTAGTCGGTATTTCATTTGTCATTGAAAGTTCTATGGGTTTCCTTTCAGTTCTGGGACTACAGGGATTAATAAGTCACTCGCTTTGTAATACATCCCCTATATTTTTCTATTAGGTTCTTTGGATGAATAAGCGAAGAAGTCATCGGGATATATATAGAGGCCTTGTCTCTCGCCTGTACAAGTTTCTCTTCCTTTCTTTGTCTCTTCACGCAACCTTCTTTGTCTTTAAGAAATAACATTCTTTCGGTACTTCGGTACGCTTACGACCTTCGAACTATCCTATAACCCGGTGCACTCGAGTGGTTCCCATAGTCCCTGAATACTAAAGGTATCGAACCTATTCCTCGGTTCGTTACAACGTGAGAGTCTTCTGCCTCGGTCGTGTACTTTGTCTTCCCGCCTCCCTGATCGCCACGTAGGATATCGAACGAGGCCTTATATCTATCTGTGATACTAAGGTTGCGTTTCCAATGCCAACCTACACGACTCCGCGATACCATAGGACCATAGACCACCATATCGCAAGCCAGACTTGCCCTCATGGACGAAGATACCTATGAAGCAACCCTAGCAGACATCAATAGTTTCCTCACGACCTTCCCTAACTTGGGTGAAGTATCGTCAGGCCCCATCCAGGCTCTCCATGCCCTAATGATTAGAACACAAAGAAGTTTAGAATGGTATGAAAATGAATTGAAGGAAGTGATCTCAGATGGGGACGATGTGAGGAGAATCTTCGAGGAAGACATGGCCCTGCTGGACTCTGACCTAGAAGAAGCCAAAGAAGAACTAACTACCACGAAGACAGCCCTCACAAAGGCGTTAGAAGATCTTGCGGCCACCTGGGCTTCCACTCCTCAGGAACCTGTCATCCCCCCTCCAAAAACACCCCGTCGTCAAAACCGTTTCCTCACCGGCCATAACCGTACCACTTGTCTCCCATGCATCGTCAACCAAGTCTGAAAAGCTCGCAGACCCAGGGAAGTTCAAAGGAGGCCGACGAGCCCTCCCTCTGTTCCAATACCAACATCGACTGAAGCTAGTCGGCAATGCCAATCACTTCTCTGACCTCCAAGACCAACTCATCTACGCCATCTCACGATTAAAAGGTCTGGCAGCTGACCAATTCCTTCCCTACGTCACCCACACTGGTGTCAACCTCCCGTCCATGGGCTAATTCTTTAAAATTTTGAAAACAGCATTTAGAGACCCAGACCGTGTGGGCACAGCCCGTCGCAACTTGGGAAGAATCCAACAAGGCAAGCACCCCTTCTCAGAATACTTCGCTGAGTTCCAGAGATATGCAGCGGGAGCAGGTTACAACAAAGCTAGGAACATTGAGGCCTTAGAGACGGAACTCAATGAGGAACTCAACCGGGCCATGGTCCATGAGGTAACCCCAGAAACCGTCGAAGAATTTGCCCGGGTACTCCAACGTCTAGACAGTAAAACCCAGAAGGTTAATGCTCATTACCGAGGCCCCCCTTCAACACCTTGTTTCACCCCGCGTTGCTCTGCCCCCATAGGTCCCGCTGCCCGAAATTCTGTCTCTGCTGCCCGAAATTCTGTCTCTGCTGCCCCAGTACCCTGTACCCCAGCTCCTGCCGCCCCACGTGATCCCCCTCCTCCAGCGTGACACCCCTCACAAAGGCCAGGTGGTGTCGCACCCATGGACCTCTCTGCCGGCCGTAGATATCCAGACCCCCACGAACGAGATGCCCGCCGAGCTGAGGGCCGGTGTTACTATTGCGGTGGAGTTGAACACTCAGTAAAGGACTGCCCCCAAGCAGCACCCCCACGGAATATTGCTCCCAGGATGAGAGGAGCATTGATTAGAACTAGGAATACGTAGCAGGAAGACTCCGAGGTGGAAGAAGAGACTTCCGGTGATGAGGCGTTAAAAGATTTATTTCTGGCTTGAGTGTTTCAGCCTGGGGATGTTTTACGGATTTTTCTAAACTTTCTGTTTCTGCGTTTTCAGTTTTGGAGAAGGATATGGATGGGAATCAATTAGTTGTAACGTGTTCAATTTCTCAAAATAAAGATTCTTTTATCCCATCATATGCCCTCATTGATACTGGAGCATCCGGTTACGGATTCCTAGATAAATCCTTCGTAAGCCACCACAAATTAATTACCACCCCTCTCAAAATACCCCGACAAATCGACGTTATCGATGGTAGACCCATACAATCAGGAAAAGTCACAGACACCGTCACACTAAGTCTGGATATCCATGGATACCAAGAACAATTTCCCCTCTTTGTGATTCAGCTCGGGCACTATCCTATCGTAATGGGAATACCCTGGATGGGAAAGCACCAAGTTACCATTCGACCAGGCACCAACGAGTTATGTTTTGACTCCCCTATCTGCCTCAAACACTGTTGCCTGAAGAAAAACCTATCAGAGCTAGAGGAATCTCCATCGAACCCCCCACCAAACCAATCACCCACATCTCAACTGTTAGTTTTAAACCCTTAATCAAAGAAAAACGACGTAGGGGAATTCAACTCTACTCCACCGCCCTGAAGGCATTGCACGATATCCTGGCGACAACAAAAGGCAACCCTCTCGACCCAGTACCACTCGACCACCAACACTTCCTACACCTCCTCAACAAAAACAACGCCTGGACACTCCCACCTCACCGGACAAACTATGACCTACCGATCAACCTGCAAGAAGGAGAAACCTGCACCATTCGACCCCATGTATGGGATGACTAGGGAAGAACTCCAAGCCCTACGTGACTATTTAGCCTAGTACCTCGCTAAAGGAAGAATCCGCCATAGCGTCTCCCCTGCAGGTGCTCCAGTACTTTTCGTCAAGAAGGCTGATGGATCACTACGCTTATGTGTGGACTACCGAAGATTAAATAAGGTAACACTAAAAACAGACACCCCCTACCACTGACCCCAGAAACCTTTGTGGGCATGTCGTCGGCCAAATACTTTACCAAACTAGACCTACGCGATGGATATCACCAACTCAGAATTAAATAAGGGGACGAATGGAAAACAGCCTTCCGGACGCGTTATGGTCACTTCAAGTACCTTCTCATGCCATTCGGATTGACCAATGCATCGGGAGCCTTCCAGCATTGGGTCAATGACATGTTACGACTATATTTAGACCACTTCGCAACAGCCTACCTGGACGACATTCTAATTTACTCTAACACCCTCGAAGAACATAAGGAACATGTCAACAAGGTACTACAAATCCTAAGCGACAATCAAGTACACTTCGAGCCGGAGAAATGCGAATGGCACGTCCATGAAACCAAGTACCTTGGATTCATCCTAACCCCTAAAGGAACCAAGATGGACGAAGAAAATGTCCCCACAATCCGAAATTGAGGAATGTCAGGATGCTTGAAGGATGTACAAGAATTCTTAGGGTTTGCGAACTTCTACAGACGTTTCATTTTAGGAAACTCAAGAGTGGTTTCCCCCCTTACAGGATCAACAAACAAAAACGTTAGATGGGCATGGTCAGATAAAGCTGAATCAACATTCCAGAAGCTCAAGAGAGCTTTCACCACAGCACCCATACTACGACATTGGAATCCAGATCGACCAGCGATAGTGGAAACAGACGCATTTGATTATGTATTAGGAGCTATCCTTTCACAATGAAACAATGAAGGAATCTTGCACCCGATCGCTTACTTCTCCAAGAAACACTCACCCGCCGAATGTAATTACGAAATATACGATAAGGAACTATTAGCAATCATTCAAGCCTTCGAGGAATGGAGATACTTCCTGGAATCAGCACAATATCCAATTACGGTACTAACGGATCACCGCAACCTAGAATACTTCATGACGACAAAAATGCTTAACCGATGTCAAGCCCGTTGGTCAGAATTGCTATCTCGATTTGATTTTGTAATTCAATACCGACCAGGAAAACAAGGAGGCAAGCCAGACGCACTCACTGGAAGGTCAGATGACCTACCAAAGGAGGGGGATAAACGCCTAGCACACCAAAGTCAAACAGTTTTGAAGAAGAAAAATCGGGTTTCAAACTAAGTTTGTTAGCGGGTTCTTTATTAAATCAACCCGCTGAAGGAATGCCCACCGTAAAGGAGTTGATTTCCAAAGCTTATTAGGTTGATAGCATGCCGACCAAGATACTCGAGATGCTCAAAAACGGGACAAAACAGAGAAAACTAATCTCACTCGGCGAATGCACCGAAAACGATGAAGGACTACTGCTATACCACCAAAAAATATACATTCCCGAATATGAAGAACTCCAACTAAAACTACTTCAAATCATCATGACAAGCTATCGGCAGGACACCCTGGCAGAGCAAAAACCTTCGAACTCCTCAGCCGCGAATATTACTGGCCCAACATGTGTAGGTACACAGATCGTTAGGTAATGAACTGCCATGTCTACCAAAGAAGCAAAGCATAATCGAAGCTCACCACAGGGAGTACTACGCCTACTACAAGTCCCTAAGACACTATGGACGGACATCTCGATAGACTTTGTCATAGGGCTACCAACGAGTAATGGGTATAATGCAATGCTTGTCGTCGTTGATCGCTTAACCAAAATGAGACACTTCATCCGTACTACAGAAGAAGTCAACGGTAGGCATGTCTCCCGTATGTACATCAAAAACATCTGGAAGCTACACGGGCTACCCACAACGATAGTCTCGGATCATTGCACACAATTCACATCGGAATTCTGGAAAGCATTATGCGAACTGCTAGAAATATCCCCACGATACTCTACAGCGTTCCACCCGCAAACAGATGGCCAAACAGAGAAGATCAATGCCATTATGCAACAATACCTTCGCGGTTATGTAGACTATTAACAAGATAACTGGACAGACTACTTACCCTTGGCCGAGTTTGCAACGAATAACCACATCTCCGAATCAACCAACATGTCACCATTCCAAGCAAACTACGGACTGAACCCCCGAATGAACTTTGGCCCCTTATGATACAAAACCACCACTAATAAGGACCAGGCCAATACTCTAGCAAGGTACATATCACAAGTCTTCGACTTCTTAAAAGCAGAAATGTTCTGAGCCCAAAGGATCCAGGAAGAATCAGCCAATGCCCATAGGGTTCCGGCACCATGTTACATGTTCGGGGATAAGGTATGGCTATCCACAAAAAACCTATTGACCAAAAGACCATCGAAGAAACTAGACTGGAAGCAAATCGGGCCCTATCCCATATCCAGAGTAGTCAGCCCCTATACCTATGGACTCAACCTCTCCACTTCAATGAAAGTTCACCCAGTCTTCCATGTTTCACTACTATCACCAGCGGCCGAAAACCCAGTACCCCGCCAGAGCCAACCACCACCACTTCCAATTGAGATCAATGGAGAACAAGAGTGGAAAGTCGATGTAGTCTTGGACTCCCGCGCGCGCCGTGGCAAACTGGAATACCTGGTACGATACACCGGATACGATGAACTATCCTGGCAATCCCCAGAATACCTTGAACACTCCTTCGAACTCATCAAAGATTTCCACGATCGTTATCCACGAAAATATAAGCCTATCAGGAGCTAGGCTTCGGAGGGGGACCTAAGTATATATCACGGCATAGTTCGATATTGTATGCAGGCGTGAAGGAAAAGACTTTTATCGGGTTTTCATTTGTCATTGAAAGTTCCATGGGTTTCCTTTCGGTTCTGGGACTACAGGGATTAATGAGTCACTCGCTTTGTTATACATCCCCTATCTCTTTCTATCAGGTTCTATGGATGAATAAGCGAAGGAGCCATCGGGATATATATAGAGGCCTTGTCTCTCGCCTGTACTAGTTTCTCTTCCTTTCCTTTTCTCTTCACGCAACCTTGTTTGTCTTTAAGAAATATGATTGTTTCGGTACTTCGGTACGCTTACGACCTTCGAACTATCCTATAACCCTGTGCACTCGAGGGGTTCCCATAGTCCCTGAATACTAAAGGTATCGAACCCATTCCTCGGTTCATTACAACGTGAGTATCACGGATGGATCTAAGGCCTTTCTCTATATCTTACGGAGTGTTCTGGGTGGCGAGGAGCCAAGGTACACGACCTAGGCCAGGGTCGTTCACGTATACGAACCGAAGGATGGGTTCAATACCTTTAGTATTCTGTGACTGTGGGGACCCCTCGAGTTCACAGGGGTGCAAGTAGTTCGAAGTTCGTAGGCGTACCTAAGTACCGAGACAATAGCATTCCCTAATGACAAAGAAAGTTGTGTGAAGAGAAAAGGAAAGGAAGAGAAACTGATACAGGTAAGAGGCGAGGCCTCTATATATATCCCAGCACTTCCTTCGCTTACTCATCCATAGAATCTGATAGAAGAACATAAGAGATGCATTACAAAGCAAGTGACTCATTAATCCCTGTAATCCCAGAACCGAATGGGAACCCATAGAACCTTTACTGACAAATGGAAACCCAACTAGACCCTTTCCCTTCACGCTTGCATGTGTCTTCGTGCTACACCGTGATAGTGAGAGTCTTCTGCCTCGGTCGTGTACCTTGGCTTCCCGCCTCCCTGATCGCCATGTAGGATATCGAGCAAGGCCTTAGATCCATCCGTGATACGATGAAGAATTTGACGAAATATATTTTAATAACCAAAACCGAAAGAAATAAGCAGTAGAAAAATAAAACTGAAACAAAAAAAACTCCAGTATAACTGGAAGATTGTTTGAGCAAGAAAAGAAGGGAAGACAAAGGGAATGTAGAGCCATAGGTATACATAGTGAAGCCGTGATATCGAAATACAATTCCTAACCCAAGTAATGGAAACTTACAGAAGTACATCAAGGAAAATTGCAGGGAAGAGAAATCAGCGTCAAAGGAAAACCTAAGGAAAAGCTCAAGTAGGAAACAATAATTCAAAACCCAATGCATCGAAAACTCAAAACGATACCTTTCCTCCACAATCTGAATCAAGATATAAAACGCCTTCACACTATTCGGGAAGAAGTATGAGGCTTATGAAAAAACATACCATGCAGAGAATCATGAGGAAAGCCGTAGAAAAAGCAAAAAAGAAAGTAATGGAGCAGCAGTAGAAGAAGCAAAGTGAGGATGAGAGACAGGTGAAGCAACAAGTTGAGTTGAAGAAGTAGGTTGAGCAGAATAAGCAGCAAAATCTGAATTCAGAGAAGCCTATCCAAATATCAATGACTAAAAAAGGTATACAGGCACTAAGTCAGAGGATTGACAAACTAATTGATGTATCTACCACCAGAAATAAAGATAGACAAGTAGATAAGCAGCAGGCTGATCCCTCAAGTGAATTTGCTGTATTCGCAGTCGAAAGGTACACCGGTCAGGAGTATCGTAGACAGAAAAAATGATTGATAATTCCGATCGATATAATCAGTACTGTGGTCTTTCAGACCCGATACAGATTGTAAACAATTCCGATATGGTATACCAGTATCCAAATTTAAATCCGGCAGGATATCAAGCCTTGGCATGCTATCAAACTCCGTATAGAAATACGAGAGTGCAGTCAGGGATATGCTACCACTACAGGTACCTTGGTCATCTTTGCATCAACTGTACTAATGAACCTCTACTCCATGAAGAACAGGCAAAGTTAAGAGAAAGAGCTACAGAGGAGAAGTTCCAGCAGATGTATGCTAAATTCAGGCTGAAGAAGCTGCCGCAAATCATAGAGATGGAACAAATAGATTGTCATTTTCAAATAATGTAACGATCTAACAGCAGCCTTATAGTCAATAGCAGCCAAATGGTCAGCAACAGCAGTAACAGCAACAGCAGTATGGTATATTGATATCATCCTTTAACGTCAAGGGAAAGCAACTTGGTGTTCATCTTGTGGAATACTAGAAGGCTGGGGCTGAAGAAGTACAAACACCAAAAGCTGCAGTAATTGAGTGGTTTAAAGCTAACACAGTAGAGAAGAGAGTTGGGAATGGGGCATTTGGCAGTGAATGGAGAAGGTGAATGCCGCCTACTAATAGAAGGAGGGTAGAGATAGACAGAGAGGATAGCGATAATGATGAACTTGAAGAGTATAATTCTTCTGGTGGTAGAACTGAGTCATACCAATGGTCAGGATACTAGTTCTCACCGGGCCTGTTATAGGTTCAGAGGCATTGATAGAATCCAGTAGTTACAATGATAGGGAAGTACCTGTAGGAGAGGACCACTGCCTATCACAAGTGCACCCACCGTCTGTCTACTAAAGAGGAGAGCTATTTATGAAGGGGCAGACTGACGTGTCTGGATCCTGTCAGTGAATAGAGGAGTGGCTAGAGAGAGGTCTCTGAGAGTCAGGCATCTCCATTAACCTTCAGAGCAAAGATAGCCCTGCCGCAGACGGTGGTGGCTATGCTCGGGAATAGATCTACAATGAATTACAGCTCTGCAGCCATCAAGGGTAGACCACCGGAGCAGAGACTCCTCTGATGCAGGACCGGAGCTGTGTGACAGCCAGGCTGCAGGTGATCCTTGACCCTGGCTAAGGGTGTATTACTCTAGGACCGGAAACACCCGCTAGCGCTTAGGGAGAAGCGGGGTAGTGGAGGAATTGTTCTCCGGTCCAAAGCAGAGTTTTCACCGGAACTTAGCTTGAGCAGTGGAAGGCAGGAAAACTGAAAGATTTGGAGTATAAATACTCATCTCCATTTTCGCCCACTAGTTCTAATTTTCCTCATCATCAGTTGTAACAAGCGGAAGAAGACCCTTAAGATTATTCTAAGTGTACCAAGAAGAATCTTTACTCTCTAAACCTAACTCTTTCTTCTACCAGCCCTCTTGCTTCCTACACTGTTGTTTAGTAGAGGCAGAGTCCTGTCACATATATAATTGCACAAGTGAAGATAGAAGTAAAGACTCGTTCTCCGCTGATACTGATTCCAGTTGAAGTTGTAGAATAACAACATATGGATATCTGTAAGAAATGTATTGGTGTTACTTGGCGAAGAGCAGGGAAGCTCTCTAGAGTTCGGGAACTATAGCGTAGATAACTTCACGTACAAAATAATTTGCGGCGAGGTATTAGTAGAAGACTTGTTCTACGGTCATGGACGATAGCTATGGATGAAGGAATCAACGAGAACAATTGAGGTTCGAAGTACTATGGGGTGTAGCAGATTCCTACTACGATTTTGAATACTATGGATTCTATAGTGGAAGAATTAAGGATTATAGTAACGCGAATAATTTCTATTGCAGAGAAATAATAACCGTAATTATAAAAACACATATTATAATAACCGTAGAAGAAGAAAACAATCCAATATAACATAATTAGAAATAGGAAAGTTGCTTAGAGAAGAAAGGAAAGAGAGAAGGAGACCACAAGCCCATAGAACCAAAAGGAAACTCGATTATTAATGAAACTCAAGAACGTTTAACCGTTCTGTTGACATAATTTTGTGCAATGATGAATCTGGTAACTTAACAGGAAGTCTTGACACGCCATTATAATATCCCGAGTATGTGTTTCGTGACTACAACTATTCATTTACCTTGGCCAGTGGCACTTTACACCTCGAGTACAACTTGAGAAGAAAAATAACCTCTACATCTTCTTTTGATATATCTACCACCACCCGTTGTCGAACACCCACCCCTTCCCAAGGTAGGGCCTCAATACCACCAGAGTTTGAACCCGTTAATCAGTCAACTGAGGTGAATTCTGTAGTAAAGCATGCGGAGGGGCTTCTTGCGTGTTAAACATTGCTCAAGGATCCTTCGCCCTAAAGATGATGCTTTTAGTATTAATGTCCATCTATTGTGGACTGAGGCAAACAACTATTTCAATACCTGTATAGTATTCTGTTACGCGCCAAGCCAGACAGACGGAGGAATAGCGAGGATAACGGGCTTACGGAAGCAAAGTCAAGTTAGATCTCAACTTAGGAAATGAAGCACGGAGAGACACAACACGACAATACGTATTCGAGGAAGGTCGGGCTATGGCCGACGGAGAGGTTCTAAGGAAGATCAGGTTTGATACCGATCGGTAGGATTCTCAAGACTCGGACACGTCACATGAAGCGAACGATAGTCAAGGTATTTAACGTAATATATTCTAAAACTTAAAGGCAACAGGAATAAACAGTAGAGAAATAAAATACAAACGAAAAAACCCCAATACAACAGGAAGATTGCATGAAGAAGTAAGGAAAGGAAGACAATTTTTTTTTTTTTTTTTTTTTAATTCATATCTATTCATGTTTCTAGGTACAGAAAGTTCGCATGCAGTATAAACTATGGCGTAAAGAGACCTATCCCCGGCGAAAAAACTCTAGCGCACGTCCCCTAAAATCAAACAAAAAGCAGAAAGCAAATCGCAAACAAAACAAGAATATTACACGAAAGTTAAACAAACAAAGGAAACGGTGGCTGAAATGAGGGCCGGAGGCCCGAATGCCGACTGTGGGGCTTTTCGTCGAATGTGTGGGAGGGTGGGGCCGTTTATGGGGCTCCATCTGAGGTGGTGGAGACGGAGCTCAGGGAGGATGAGTCTGCTGAGCCTGTTTGGAGGGGGGATGTGACTTCTCTTCTGGGGAAGTTTATTTTGGCGGAGGTGATGGTGATGCTGAGGCCCAGGTGAGGTGTAGTCATGCCATACTTCTTCCAGGGGCAGACCTGTTTTAGGAGTGGGTGGACGGTGTTTGGCGGTGGCAGCGCAGTTGAGTATTGCGTGTTAGGTGTTTCGTCTTCCTTTCCGCATTTTTGGCAGAGGGGTGCTCGTTGATCCATGATTTTTGGGCGCGGAGGTAGCTTTTGTTGGCCCTCATCTGATGGATGTGGGTTGCAACAAATTTGTGGAGGTTTGTGAAGGGGAGGCGTTTGAGTGTGAGGGGGTGTTTGTAGTAATCTGGGGGGGGGGTATGATGCCTGCCAGTTTGCGAGGAGTTGTTGTTTGGCTACCATTGCTATTTTCTGTGGGGGGACCCCTTCGTCAATGAGGGGGCGGATTAGTGAACAGAGGAGTTAGGAAAGGAAGACAAAGGGAAGGTAGAGCCATATATATACATAGTGACACAGAGACGCCAAGACAAGATTACTAAACCGAGTAACGGAAACTCATGGAAGCACGTTAAGGAAAATTACAGGGAAGAGCAATGATCGTCACACGAGAACCCGAAAGGGAACCTGAACAGGAAATGATTACCCAAAGCTAATACACCGAAAAATCAAAGCGATACCCTTTCTCCGCAATTCTGACTAAGACACAAAACCCCTTTAGACATTCACTAAACTAATAAGAAGTAATATAAGGGCTTCGCGCGTCTTTCAGAGAGTTTAATAAGCATTAGCTGACAGTTGTCATTGAATTCAAACACACTATTTGCGGACGAGATCACAATTTGTTGATACGAGTAAGAATTACATAGTGTATAGACTTTTGTAAGGCTTGCACGATGAGAAAATTCTGGAGTTGCTTGGTGAAAAGATGTGCTTTCTTCTTATAGATGACCATTTTATCAGTCACTCTAAATGTTATAGTTTCTCCTACCGTCCTATGAGCCTTTACAAAGGCACTTACAGATTTTAGACTGACTGATCTCACTTTTAGGCTCCTGAAATCGTAGAGGTTACATTTTGAAAATATTACAAAAGTGATAAGTCTAAAAGATGACGTTGTAACTTGATGAGAGGAGCGATTCGGGGGGAATAGGAAGTTGGGTTGAATACCGATGAATATCAGAACAAAACTTCAAATATATTCAAACAAAAACTAATAAAGCAAAAGAAGACAATGCATGAAGAGAAAAGGAAAGGGAGAAAGGAAAACACCAAGGACTATCTATACAGACGAACTCCGATGACCTCTTCTAGCAACTGAACCACAAACAAACCAATAGAATCCCTACCAGTTTATCATCACATCATATCGAAGAGAAAATACAAGGAAGAGAGAAAATATACAAGGAAGAAACCGTGCCGCAGCAATGCCTAGCACAACCGATATTAAAATAGCAAATACAATGACCATTCAATATTCTCATTACTCAACTATTCTGCTTCGCAACTACCCATTTGGTAATGGAATAGGTCTGGATCGCGGCAGTTGGTGTCGGTCCGAAATAATAAGATATATTGAGCAAAAGAAACTAGTTTTGTTGATAATACATCTACAGCTTTTGTTAGTCTGGTTTGCACTACAATCTGATTTAATTTGCGATGTTCGAAAACAAGCATATACGTCGAGAGATTGAACTTTAACCAGCATCAGAAACCAGATATCACGAATACGCTGTACCAGGTGCTCTAAATGGCTCCTGCTTACTTCAGAATACCCTCAACTACCTATATGAAAATATTAAACACTTGAGAAAGATATTTAAAGAGAACTAAGAGAGCGCACCAGAAGTGATACTAGAATCGATTTACGAGAAGGTGGGTGAGAAAGGTTCATGAAGCCTTATCTAAATACTAATATACCTTTAGGTTGATGAATTGAGAGGGCCTAAAGAGGTTGTATCGAAATTGGACTTTGAGGAGGGTGATGTTCAGTTAGTAGCGGACATTACTGCGTGGCGAGCCTCAAAAGCGCGTGGAATGAAAGGGAAGGCACCAGCAGTATCAACTAAGGGGGGAAGTAATTTGAGGGAGGTGGAGGTGGCAAAGACTCTATAGGCTTTTACAGAATCCCCTCCCACTGCAATCTTTTTTCTTTTGGGCTAGTGTATGGGTTAGTGTATATTATATTAATCAAGATTGTTTTTGGGCATTCACTAAAGCTTTATAGAGTCTCTGCAAACATTAGGAGGGTTTGGTAGGCCCTGAGGAATAGCATGTGAGATCTTACTTAATCATCGAGAGTTTTTGGAAATATTTGGAGAGCTTAGTAGGCTATTAGGAAAACATTCTACCGAAGTTGAGTTTATCATAGGGCCTATAAAAGGTGGTTTCTGAAGCTTTTGCAAATGCTAGAAGAGACTCCAGGAATGAAAACGAATTACTAGTATGAATGGCTTCGGATATCTCAGAGAATCTCTGGAGAATCTAACAAAACCTGCAGAAAGTGTCGCTCAGAATCAAGGGTTCAGGAAGCTCTCCAGAGAATCCAAGAAAGCTTCATGGGGGCGTCCCTGAGACTTAAAGGGTTCCAGAAGCCTTGGTAAGGACTCAGGAGACTCTTGCACACCCTGTTGACATCTAGAGATCGAAAGCTTAGCAGGGGCCTCCGAAGGTCTCCCACACCTTCCGAGCCTCCGGTAAAGCCTAATAGGCTTGCTGAAGAATCTTGTGAAAAGCCGAAAGTCTCTATCTGGAATGGACTTTTATTGGATTCTTTCAAGAACTTTCGAGCCCCAAGCATTAAGTTCACCGTGAAGTGCATAGAAAAGTTCAAAGGCATTAGACATCTTTTGGGTGGCGCAAGTACAAAAGTGTTGGTTGCAGGTTGAGGTTTGCTGTGTGGCAACGAGTACTTTTAAAATTGGTGGTTGCCCTAAGATCTCTAATGTATACGGTTGTTTGGTATTGCTTCGGACTTGTGGCAATTGTGTGGCTCTCCCTACAAAAGTTCAACTCTAGTCAAGCACGCCTGTCGGCGGTGCATGAGAGGCCACTTGTCACGCAAAATTTTACAAAATAGTGGTGCATACTACTTATCGCTAGGATTGTGGCTATCACCACGCCGTTTCTTCGGCAAAAGGTTGCGAATCGCGGGAACAGGCGAAGACATAGGTGGTACTCTGTTATTCTAGATAGATCTCTATTATTGTACCTCTTCTTTCTCTTAGAACATCATCAATTAGGATCATCCTTTCATGACCGTTTTTGATTGTATTGTCAATATATTGCATTGAATCGGAACAGCTACATAGGAACAGAGAATAGTCCCATCACGCGTAATAGTCTTCAGCGGTCAGGTAACAATTTGATTTTCATTTCTTTTCAATTTTCCTTCCCCAACACAACAACGACGAAAACAAATCCTCTATTTTACATCCAGGATCCTAATAAAACAGGAAGAAGAATTAACTAGTGCCTAAGTTTATTCATGATGCTCCTCCACTATTATAATGGTAAGAATGGAAACAAAACAAAACAAAGCAGATATAAACCGCGAAGAATACCCAGAAAAGTAAAAGACACCAACCAAACATAAAAAAGTGGATTCATGTATCATTTACCGGCCTCTGCCATACCCACCAAAGCTAGGCGGCGGACCTGGTGGCGGGAATCCAGGCGCCCCTGGTGGTGCTCCTGGGGGAACTTGTCCCGGGAACCCTTGAAGTTGTGGTGGTCCCCCAAATCCTGCTGGCAATGGAGGCTGCCCTGCAAAACTGCCCGGGTGCATCTGTTGGGCGAATCCTACAGGTGGTGGGGGCCTCCCATATTGGTGCTGTTGATGTTGAAATCCGACCGGAGGTGGAGGCCTGGCTGGAAGCCCCTGCGGCGGAGGTGCAAGTTGTGGCTGATGGGGCTGCATTTGTTGATGTTGAGCCGGCGGGCCGCCAGCTCCACGGCCGATTTGCTGCTGTGGGGGTCCACGTTGGAACCCAGTGATGTGGGTTTGGTCGTGAGGGACTCCCGCTCCCATCCCCATCCCCATACCTTGGGGCTGCCTGGTTGGAGGGCCTGGTCGGAACCCACCAGGTCCTGAGGGGGGCGGGGGGCCTCCAGGTCCAACAGGGATAGGAGGGACACCGGCGGCGGGACCGGTGGGGGCAAACAATTGAGCTGGAAGCTGCTGAGGAGTTACTTGCACGTTGTGTTTTTTGGCCTGAGCTGCGAGCATTCGTTCCGCTTGATCTCCATGGCGCTCTCCCTTGCCATCCTTCTTATAGGCATATTGGACATTAATCTCCTTATTCATGAGAAATTGGTTATGCATCGATTCGATCGCTTTGTCGGAGGCTTCGAAAGAGTCATAAGAAATGAAACCAAAACCTTTAGATACTCCTTGGTCGTCACGAGCAATCTAGAGAAAGAATGGTTAATGGTGCCTTGGAGCGCGGTCATTTCCAGTGACGTACCTTAGGCGCAGCGACAAGGTTTCCAAATGTACTGAATGTATCATACAACGTTTTTTCGTCTACCATGGGATCTAAATTACCAACAAACAGCTCAGCGCCAACCTCTACTGTCTTTTGCTTGTCCGCCGAAGCCTGTCACAATCGTCAATGGAGCTCTCCAAACATGTTACAGCTAGCGGACCTACTTTATTCACTCGAATTGGCTTCCCATAGAGGCGCACTTGATTCATAATTCTGGCGGCATATTCGGCATCTTCCTCAGAGATAAATTCCACAAAGCCAAAACCTTGATGTGTCTGAGTAACGCGATCTTTTGGCAAATGAACGTTGACCTATACAAGCTGTTAGAATCATTTATGGAAGATTCAAATTGGAAGAAGTAGCATACAATCCGTCCGGCCTGTAGCATCAGCTCCCACACTAGAGCATCCGACACTCTCTCATCGAGGTTTCCGATATAGACTGTCGCCTCTTTGTCTTGTTCCCAGTGACGAGCGCCAGACATTTTGACGCGATTATAACAGGAAGATCAATAATTAAGCTAAGGTGTGAGACGTTTCTGAACTAGCGAGCTGATTAACAAGGCGCAAATACTTATGGTGTTTACTTTAATTTGTTAGAATACCCAAAGATGCGTTACCCGGATTCGTATTATGAGACGGTTTGTCCCGAAGATTTTAATTCAATTATATCAAGAAACACAAAAAAATGGCTTCTCGACTGCCCCAGTCTACACTGAAATACCCTCGGAGTCTCCCTGGTCACTTTACATTAACCCCTTTTCTCTATCCACCGGCACCGATCTGGCACTTGAACGCTCAACCCTCGAGTTTATTATGGACATCGCCTTTTCGGCGTATAAACTATAGAGCAGGCTTAAAAAGCAATATCCTATTTGCGCACGAGGCACAAGATGAAGCAATTTTTGAAGAGCTAGGACCAGATACAAAAAAAGAAATTGGGGTGGAAGAAATACTTTCAGCCCAACAGCATCACCATCCACATTCTACTTTCAGTACTTCACCGTTCACAGACCTGAGGGTCCTCTCACTTTCAGCAGGCAACGGCGGTAACGGTTGTGTTTCTTTTCTCCGTGAAAAGTTCGTTCCAAATGGCCCGGCAAATGGCGGCGACGGTGGAACAGGCGGTTCAATCTATATTCAGGCAGTATATGGTGAAACATCCCTCCACAAAATAGCAAGAGATGGCTCAGTACAGGCAACTGCAGGAAGGAATGGGCAAGGCAGTGCAATAAATGGGAAACGAGGTGATGATGTGATAATCCGAGTACCAGTGGGTACAGTCGTACGTGAAATATCACGATGGGATCCAACAGCGGATGAGTTGGGCCCGGAAGGCGATTTCGAAGAGGAGTACATTTCAAAGGCCGTTACGGACGCGAAAGCTAGGACAAGGATAAAAAAAGAAAAGAAAAAGACAGCGGCCAAAGAAAAGGCAAGAGCAAAAGAGGAAGAGGAAGAGGATGAGGATGATAACGACGAAGAGATTGAGGAGGAATTTAGGCAAAGAAGAAGGGGAAAGAGGGAGCCGGAAGAACCTATAAAACCCAGCAAGAAACATGGGGGAAATGACCATTGGCTTCATTACCCTAGAAGCCTATCTCAAAATTTACAGAGTATTCAGTTTAACGAGGCAGCATTTCCTTTTTACCACCATCGCTCCTCTTCGGATCTTCTCACACAAACTCACCCCACTCCTGTCTATTTAGATCTGTCTGAGCCAACATTGGAACCTATTTTACTTCTTCCAGGTGCCCCTGGCGGTTTTGGGAACCCTCATTTTGTGTCCACCGAACTCCGCCGCCCAAAATTTGCAACCAAAGGAGGAAAGGGTGCACGAATGAAAATTCAGCTCGAGCTGAAGATTCTTGCAGATGTTGGTCTAGTCGGCCTTCCGAATGCAGGCAAATCTTCTTTTCTCCGTTCTGTCTCAGCAAAACAAGCCAGGGTGGGAGAATGGGCCTTCACAACATTGTCACCAAATATTGGGACAATTGTTTTAGACGAAAGGGCGTTACCACCTCAGGTCTCTGCCGGACCATGGGCCGGTCAGCAGCAGCCTAGGTTTACAATCGCAGATATTCCAGGATTAATCTCAGATGCACATCTCAATAAGGGACTAGGGCACGGGTTCTTGAGGCATGTCGAAAGAGCTAAAATATTAGGATTTGTGGTGGATCTCTCTAGGGATAATCCAGTAGAAGACCTGAAAGGCTTATGGAGGGAAGTAAAGGCTTACGAACAGGGGAGAGGCGATGAGGAGACTGACCCCAATGTTAAAGGGATGATGAGTGAGATGGCAGGGAACAGAAATGTGGATATTGAGCCCGTCGGGAATATAGACAGCACGCCTGAGCAACCCCAAAACACTCCAGAGTTTGGGAAACGAAAGCTGGGAGATCCCGAAGAGGATATGGTCCGTTTTGTTGGAATTTGCCCCCTTGTACCTCACACTGGAGCACCACAAGATGGACGGAACAGAGATGAAGGGAGCCTTGGAATTCAGCTGGGATCCCTACATCCACCGCAGGAAAGGCCGAATATGACGTCGAAACCTTGGTTCGTTATTGCAAATAAGGCAGACTTGCCAAATACAGAGGCAAAGTACTGGGCGTTGAGGAATTACCTAGATTTGGAAGTTTGGAGGAGGAATGATGGAAGAACGATTGGTTTATTGCCGATTAGTGCCCTTCGAGGACAAGGCGTGGCTAAGGTGGTGGACTGGATGAAAAGTATGTTAGGATTTTGATTCAACATTCGTGATAGCGATCGAACTCTACTCTCGTCATGGGAAAATCTCCCGCCTCGATTATTTCTAAATAAAGTCATAGGCGCGGTAAAATGAAAACAAACAGAATTGGAAAAAGGAAAAAAGTGAAGAAAAGAAACCTAGAAACTCCTATCCCTGCCCTGGGCGGTGTGGTCCCCCCAAGCCTTCTATTAAACTTTTGAGGTTTCCATCTCAATTAAGCCCTTAATATATACATGAAAACAAAGCAAGGCCTCAGAGATAGTAGAATAAAGCCAAAACCACTCTGTATAACATTATGTGGGCTTTCAAGCGCTTATGATCACATACACAGACGATAACTGGCGTATCTGCCGCTAGTCTCGCTCTTCCTCACAATTTTAACTACCATTCCACGTTTGAGACCCATATATCTTGCGACAGGATCAGCGCTCTGTATTCTAGGTAGTTGTGTCTCCTTCAAGCGATATCTCTCAAGTAGTCTTCGCTTTTCCTCCCGACTGAGTAGGTGATGAGTAGGGACTAATTCGTGCTTGGTGATATTCACCAGCAGATCAGCCTCCTCAAACACCTCGATTATAGCTGGGAGGACGGTCGGAACAATCTTCATAGCTGCTGCAGTGGGGTTATGTTGACAAACAAAAATACCGGTGTGAAAGTTCTCGGAGACGATAGTATGCGCGAAGGTCCTCATGTGTTTAATACCGATGTTAGGCTCAGACGAGAACTCCACCCAAATCGTCCCGACATTTGCAGGCTGACCGGGAGGCGCAGCATGCTGTTTTAGCATCTTTTCCGATGGATTGGCTTTGAAGGTCATGTTTTTGCGCCTAGGGATCATGTAAGCAGGTTATGGATCATAAATAGATGAAGTAGTAGGGTGTACATACTGGGGGCGACCTTCACTATCACAGTAATGGCGTCTAAATTCATCGAGAGTAATGCTAACTTCTTCCTCAGAAATTTCATAGCCCTGACAATTATTAGCTCGCCTCGTTTGACTAGAAATTTCTAGACCTGTCGAAATTATGCCACTTACACGATCCTTGACCATTTCATGGACAGTCCTCCAGGCGCGCCATAAGCGGGAACATTCTCTTTCGGGGTCCATAGCGGTGAGTGGTGATTATCGTGGTGCTGAAAAACTGGGAGTAACCACGAGGTTCGGGGGAGACGTGAAAAGAACTGTCTAGAGAAGCTTACCAAAAGTTACCCGGCCTGCAGCATCAAATGGTTCATATCACTAACTCTGGGCCGCTTGTTCAGAGACGCAAACCGAACTCCAATCCAGCAAGAAATATTCATCAACAGTAACCATGTCCGATCAACGCGAGTCCTATCAACCCCCAAGCGGCGGTACGGGCCGTTCGTACGCCGGCGCTTCGGCTGCCTCAGGCACCATGCACTACCTTTGCGCCGAGTGTGGAGTGAAAGTTGCGATCAATAAGGGCGAGCCTATTCGATGCAAAGAGTGTGGACATCGCATTCTTTACAAGCAACGCACTAAACGGTAGGATCTATCTAACTTAGCGATTGGGGTATCACAAAGCATGTTAACTTGTTCTCTCAACACCAGTATGGTTCAGTTTGAGGCACGGTAGTTTGCTACAAAGAAATATCGACGATGAGAAAAGCGAGATGCACTGCATGATGCTGTAGGGTGCTGGTTTTGTGGTGGTTTCCTCGGCGTTTCTTTCAAGTTTCTGTATTTGTGTACTTACCAACAAACCGATTAGATCTGGAGTCTTTCTTTCTCACATTTAATTCCAATAATTTACAAGCTGTTAAGGTTTTTGAAGGATTACTATTATATGAATAGCTCCGCTCATAATGCGGTGGTTAGGTTTCTCTAACACCATTTAGATCCTCTTCTACCACAGCCTCTACGTTGGAGCCTCTCCTCTTTGATCTATCTCTCCTGCCGCCTGCGTCAGCTGTTCTAGGGGCCTTCCTTGGCCAACTGCGCGCTATATCAATTCCACTTTGAGGAAACAGAAACTCTAAAAGCTGTATTACGAGTTAGTGCGCCGCGGTTCACTGCGTGAGTTATTTGAAAAAGTCGAGATAGTAATACTCACCACCAATATTAGGGAGTCTACAACTACGCATAGTACGAACAGCTTTCCTGCCCAGATCCCACAACCGTAATATCTCTTCAGTCTCTCCATCAAACCTACCCTTTCCCCCATGCAGATTCCCTGATAAACCCGTTCTGTTCTTTCAGCCACATCAGTCCACGAATACATGCTTTTGACTTGTTCGTGAAATTTCTCTGTCCTGACCCTTCCCGTTCGTATCTCTTTGATAGCCCTACTGGTAGCGCTGACAAGATCGTCTTCTTCGGGTCTAGAGAATACTGTCATGTGGCTAGGCAGAACCTCCGGTATTCCTCCAACCCTGGTACAGACAACATATAACCCACAGCTTGCAGCTTCCACCAGCACTGTTCCAAATGCTTCCGTTAAAGATGGATGAAGGTAAATGTGGCCCCTGACCATGACATTTCTCACTTCTTCGTGACGGATCGGACCTAGCATTTGAACTCGGTCTTGGAGCATGTGTTTTTCCAGCATCTGCTCGAGATCAATCGCTTTGGGGCCTGATCCTGCTATAATAAAATGGACTGAAGGATGAAGTTCGCAGATCCTAGGGATTGCGGCTACAAGAAGGTCGGTACCCTTGTTGTAGAAAAGGCGAGATATCACAACAATTGTTATATGCGATTTTGAAGCCGCTGATGGGTCTGGTTTGAAATTCTCGGCCACAACGGCATTGGGTATTACTGAAACCATACTTGGATCAAGGGCAGCTCGTAGCACAGTGTTTTCCTTACTTCAATTCCAGTTCAAGTCAGTATGAATCGGTCTTTCGGAAGGAAATGCGACCCTACCAAGTGTGGCTAACACATATAACATGATCAACGTCGCTCAGAGTGAATTTCAGTAACTTATTGGTAAGGATACTTGCAGCATCTGCAAATCCAAATAAACTGTGATCTGTGAAGCATGTTCTTAGGCCCATAGTCCTGGCATGAAGAATGGCTTCGTGACAGAGGCTACTCAAGGAGGCGTGTCCATGAACAATGTCAATCTTTTCGCGAATCAGAATGTTGCGGAATATGGGAAAGAATGAGAATACAGTTGGTAATGTAGACTCCCGATATATGACGAAAAATGGAACATAATAAACTTTGAGGCCATTTGTAAGGTATCGTACCCCATGCCGAGCCTTGTAAGAGTGTGTTATGATTATTACCTTATGTCCGCGATCAATAAGTTTCTACAACAGCAGAGGTTAGCTTCATGGGGTAAGATATAGGAGGAATATATACCGTGGCCAGCTGGTACATATGGCTTTCCACCCCGCCTGATTAAGCTATATGAATAAGCGAGAACTGATGTGAGGTCAAAGGGTCCCTTACCGGGCTGGGGATAGAAGAAATCGCTGGTCATTCTGGACTCGAAAATCAGTGAGGTACAATCAATGTGGAAAACAGGTTTGAGCACGTACGCAATATTGTAAGGCATCTTGAGTTTCAAGTTCTCACTATAGCATTGCCGGGCATGTAGGTACGGGACCTGGGAAACTAAATCATGTATGTAGCTTTGCCGTTGAAGTGTGTTTGCAACAGCTTGAGAGTCCTGAACTACGCGTGAAACCTAACCCTAGTCATACATTTTAAAGGCTCGTTCGGCATTACCAGTAATCTCATAGCGTTTGCGAACACGGCCAATATTGCATGACATACAAAAAGGTGGATTTGACGCTTTTTTGTATGGTATGCAATAGCAGACATGTTCGGAAACGTCTTGAATTTGAATCTACGAGTAGAGTCCAAATAAAAAGCCCCAAGGAAAAGTCTGCATCATGCGGGTTGAACCACTAGTTCCAAAATCGGAAATGATCGTAGCTACATCAACAAGCAACAGAGAAAGCTCGCTATAGCGGTACGCTGCGGACCGAGTTTTGGTACCGTTATAGTGAGTGTACCAGTTTCCAGAATGTCAATGATTTCTTTCCTAAAAACACAGAAGGTTATAACAGTGCCTGTATACCCCCCAGTGCAAGACCTCGCTAAATAAACTCTTCATGTTGCATGAAAAATGTGGAAATCCTTTGTTGAGTTTGGTTGCCGAGGGCCTGAAGTCGCATTGATTCAGTATTGCAATGCACTCTTTGGAGCATGAGAACTGATCTACTTCTTCTGTCTTATGTAGATTCTAATGTGTCTTCATGGAGTAAATAATAGCGTTCAACGTTGCGAAGTTGTTGAATAGCCTCTTGATGTGTAATGATAGGCACTTCTTGAACTTCCTCTTTCTCTTCTTCAATTTTTTCTGCTAGGTCAAGCGGGCAGAATCTTTCCAGGATAAAAGCTTCAAAGGGATCCAGGTTGTCATCTATTTGTTCTTCATTTAGATTGATAAACATATCAAGGTTTCCTCTAACCTCTATAAAGTTCCGCTCTTTTAAAAGATTATGGTTTGGGTCAATGTCGTTCCGGATACCCATGGGCTCCTCTCCAATAATTTCTTCCTCAACTTCAGGTTGCAACTGACAATCTCCAATACGATCATTTTCTACTCCAGCTGCCAACACTAACTCTTTTCCTAAGGCCAATTTAGTTCTAGATTCACTGTTTGGATTCGGGTTGAATTGACAACGGATAGTGAGCACGGTTCAAAATACTTGACAGTGTATTTCGTAAAACAGTTAAAAATCGTAGGGGGTTTGAAGTTAGTGTATCATGCTTGTACACCCACCGGATTGCTTGTAGAAGATTTATTTTTGATAAATCATTACTGAGTACTAGTTTTTCTATCTTGTTTACTAGATATCGAACATTATAGTGACAGGTATATGATTTCCAAGTTTCAATAATAGCTTGATCAACAAGCTGCCAAATAGAAGCTGTATTCGGAGGAAGACAAATGGTTCGGGTATTTGTTAAAGCGTCCTCTTCATCAATTTGTTTCTCAACTAATTCATGCATGGAGAAGTTGTCCAGATGGAGAATTACGTTGCGACCTTGTATACATCAATCGAACCAAAAAAAAATACTCAATTATCATATTATGATTCATTCGGGAAGTACTATTGCGACAATAAAAACCTCTGAAGTGCCTACAATCTATATATTTAAAGCAACATTGATTTTTATACTTTCCAATAATTCACAACTTCATTTTATGAGATCCAATTCCATTGGCCGTTAATCCAACAGTAACCAGAAATTTGTCCTTTTTGATACCTTGTAGAACTTCGGTACAGAATCGTCTTTTAAGTTGTATTCGGTAATATTAGCCAGTTTAATCAAAATCGTAAATAGCTTCCAGATTATAGTCTCTGAGTATTACTCTTATCTGGTTCATTTCATCTATTCCTAGAAGTCAAGTATTGCTAATAGCAGCACCTCCTTCTCAAAGTTGAACATGTTTTTGAATATTATAGTTTTTCTTGAAAATAGCAAGCCAGCCATCGGAAAATTGGGAGGCAACGTCATCTTGTCTAATAGACAAGGTTGAGGCTAGGCAGGCAAGTGATTGGAGTATGTTTTAAGGGGAACTGGAACTAAGAGAACAAGTGTGATACCGTCAGAAGCGGGAATACTTGAAACTAGTAGATCAGGCTTAATATCAATAGAAGTAAAGAACTACAGAACCGAGTATGTTAAAAATAAATATCAAAAAAACAGAATGAAGATGCATGAAGAAGAAAAGAAAGAGAGGAAGAAATAATAGCAATGATTATATATACAAAAGAACGCCGATGGTTCCTTTATGCAACTGAACCTTGCAAAGCCCTGTAGAACTCCACTGATTTATCATCACAACCCCACGAAGAGAAAAGTTCAGGAAAGAGAGAAAATATATAAGGAAAAACCTAATAACCGATCGAGACAATAGTATTTAACAACCCTGCTCCACGTCTACCTTTTGGATAAGGAAAGTAATCTAGATCAAGCTTCGCGATGTGGATCTGTAATATCAGACATCGAATCGACACGTGTCCAAACATATCTTCAGATAACCATTTAGTCATCAGATCCACACCATTCCAGGCACAGAATCAGACACTGATTTTGACTCCAAATCGGCTGAAGATTGGTAGGTAAGCAGGAATGGAGTGGGTGGTGGACAAGTAGAGGGGACAGGTGAGGAGTATCATGTATATAGTATTATATCGCGGGAAAGACTATTTCTAGAATAATTAGCTTCCGTCAAATTAGCTTATTCTGCTTGTAAAAGATGCTTTAGGTGAGGGAACGTGAGCCCAACCGAGAAATGGGGAGGACCAAAATGTCCCAAATGAGCCACAGACGAACCCTAGACTATTATACACCAAGTATCACTGACATTCGCCGACAACCTAGGTCTAGGCCCATTCCGTTACCAAGCAGCCAGTTGGGAAGCAGGATTGTGTGAGTGATGTGTTATTGGGATTTACTATTTAGGTTTTGTTTACTTAAGATGTTGCAGCGGCAGAGTTTCTTGCTTGTATATTGTTTCTCTTCCCTGTATTTTCTCTTCGGTGTGGTATGATGATAAATCAGTGGTGTTTCTATGGGTTTCTTTGGGGTTCGGTTGGGGGGAGATCCCTCTACATATATAGTCGTCGGCGTCTCCTATTTCTCTCTTTCCTTTCTTCTTCACACAACGTCTTCTTTTTGCTGGATAGTTTTAATTTGAATATATTTAGTATTTTTGGTTCTCTATTCTCGTCGTTAATCAGCCGGACCCTCCAGTTCCTAGTATTCTGAATCTCCCACAGTATTAAACCGGTCCCCCTGTCCCTGATCTCTACGAAGCATACCCCGAATCGCTCCTCCTGCCTAGTCACCACGTCGTCGCTTAGATTACGTTGCATGCGATTTACATCGACTCTTGGTACGGTCGAGATCATGTCTACATCCGCGGCCGGTAGTTGGGCCAGCCCCCAAACCCTTGGAGATTTTCAACAACAGTACACGGAGGATCCCTCCCTACTATTTACTCGCCTAGCAACTCTTTCCTTGACAACGAACGTGCAGAATGAAGCGATCAATCAGAAGCTGCCACGGGTTTTCCTCAACACCATCAGGCTACCCCTCTTTTAAGATTTCCACCAATCAGAAAACTCCCCCCTTTATCTCTTTGACTTCAACCATGAGATATCATCAAGAACGAGCACCAATGTCAGCAAACAGGAAAGAGAAGAGAGCTATAAGTACCCCAAGACTCGTGGCTATGAGCATCAGCTTGCAGTCAGAGCAAGCGGAGGTGATTAAGAGATTGAGACAGAATGTGAGCAGTTTAGCGAAGAAGAACCACAGGCTGTTGAGTCAAATCCACCACCTAGAGAGGACATTAAAACTCTGCTCTCCATCACGAATCCCGCACGAGACAAGACCAGAGAGTGCGGAGGCCCAAGATGAAAACTCTAGATCAACAACAAGTACAGAGGACACGAGCATGCGAAGCGACCACAGCAACCACGGCAATGACAACGAAGGGGACAACGATATACCAGATGACGACGAATACTATCGAAAAGACATAAAATCTCCACCATCTCCAAGAATGGACATTGACACCCCCCCTCTCCCACTACAATCAATACCGACACCACTACCACCGCCACAACCGACACCGCCACCACCACTGCCACCACCACCAATGACACCACCGCCAGCACCACTAGCGACAACACCACCGGCACCACCCCTCAGAGCCCACACCCACGCCCCTCCCCACCTCATCGGCAAACTATTTAGGGACATGACACCGGAAGCAAGAGTAGAGGTACAATGAGGATACAGGAACGCAAGAGCCTTGTCCCCTCCGGATCACTCTCCACCGGAGAGGAGCGAGACTCTGGTCCACTCTCCCCGGACTCGCTCTCCAAAGAAGATAATCGAAATGGTAGCCATACCAGAAGATAACTATCGGGCATGGAAAATCAAAGATGAAACACAGGAATGGAACAACAGGGTTGGAAACGAAGACATACAATATATGGTTCAGGAATGGGCATAGTTCAAACACAGCGATGGATAGGCGATTTTAATTTTACCGGTACCGGGACGACATGCAAAGGTTACAAGAATATGTGAGATCGAGGACAGGGATAAGAATTTTGAGATTGAGAGAGATTGCTTTGAGTTTAGAATGTTTAGATGGCAAATACAGAAGCTCGAGGAGAATACACTGTATGGGGCCAATGGGATAGAGGCTAACTTCAGGTTTATGTGAGGAAGGGACTAAATTGTACCTTGTTTTGTTTTTGTTTTTGCTTTTTGTTTTCTGGGGAAGGGGTGATAGGTAGTGTAGTTAGGTAGTGTTCTAGTGTCATAACCGTAAGGCTGCATGCATATAATGAATAAAAGAAAAAAAAAAGATTTACTCGCTTAGCAACCACTATTGGAAATATCCGTACCCAGAGAGAACAGGCTCGCGCAGCCCTAGCCAACGCTTAGAATGTCGTGGCAGCCATCTCAGACCTAGAACGCGAAGTAGTGGAACTGCGTTCCCAAGTCGCGGAACAACGCGGACTCATCTACTTCCTCCAGACCAATCAGGGTTCCACTCCTCCTCCTCCACCCCCACCCTCAGTGTGCTCACAGGGATTGGCTAACCCCGACCCTGCTACGGTAGCCGCACGTTCAGAAAAGGTGCCAGACCCCCCCAAGTATGACGGTTCCCTCACCACCCTTCGTCCCTTCGTGACCCAGCGGCGTCTCAAGATGGTGGCCAACCGCGATCGTTTCCTTGCCCCCCAACAACAACTCGCCTATGCCATCAATCTCCTATCTGACAGAGCTCTAGTTCAAGTTATGTCACAGGTACACGGTGAACAGATTGAGTTCGCCAACATGGAAGCCCTGGTCAACATCCTCGAGGTCGAATTTGGAGATCCTGACCGAGTAGCCACCGCTGAGCGAAAGTTGGAGACCCTCTCCCAGGGAACTTGCGACTTCTCGGCATATTATGCGGAATTTCAGCGTTTGGTTGCAGATGTCGAATGAAATGAGAGCGCGAAGAAACATTCCCTCACCCAGGGCCTCTTCCACGATCTCTGCCAAGCAATGATCCACCACCCGGTTCCTACCACCTTGAACGAATACGTCCTTCTGCTCCAGCAGTTGGACAATCGTATCCGGGATGCAAAAGTTCGCTTCCGTCCTGCCTTTTCTGTTCCTGCCCCACGTACTCAAACTCCTGCCCCCTGTATTTCTGTCCCCGCTGCTGCCCCCCAATTCTCTACCCATCCTTCTTATACCCCCGGGGGAGTAGCCCCCATGGATTTGTCTAACCTCTGTCCCTGCACCCGTGGTCCCCTGTCCCCCGCTGAGTGATCCCCCGCATCTCCCAAAGCCTCTGCATATACTGTGGAGGCTCAAGTCATTTCACTACAGAGTGTCCAGCTGCTCGTCGTGCTCTACCCCTGCCCTATCAAGGCTTCACACCAAACTACTAGAGTAGCCTCATACCGAGCTCAAAGTTTGAAACGCTATCTACCAAGTAGAAAGGAACGAGGTCACTTCAGTCGATACTCAACTATGAGTTTCCGTGGTTCGATGTTCGGCCAACGAGTATAAAGGCTATGATTGCTAGAGTTCAGAGAGTTCGAAGAATGGTTCAGGTAGAGATCAAGAATCATCAAAAATATTCGAGCGCAAGTAGTATAGAAGTAAAGACTCCTAATAGATTTTATATTGTTAAGACTCGTTCTTCGCGGATAATGATTTGAGTAGAAGTCGGAGAATGACAGCCTATTTATATCCCGCGGGTGTGTCTCGCGCACTAGAGTTAAACATTACAACAAGTACGTAGAAACCCCTGAAGACCCTGAATAACGCCAAGAGAAATGCCAATCGAATGCCAACACCAAATACATGATACAAATAATCAAACGCATAAGTTCTGAAACATTCCTAACAATCCTTGAACACTAAGAAAACCCGTCACTCATTTCGCACTACTGCATGCACTCAGCCTTCATCAGCAGTCATAGGAACTTCGGGAGTCAGCCTACCTAATAACACCTCGGTACCGGGCCTTGACTTCGTTCGTCAACTCTTTCCCTGCGTCGCTGTCCTACATTAAGGAGCATAGTTCAATGTTAGGAGTACTGGCGAAGTATAAGGTACCAGAGGACTCAGGTAGTCTTACCTTTTACTGGGAGCCACCAGTGTGAGCCTTCTCAATTCATTCGCCATCCGTTCAGTTCTGGTCCGATTGACTACAAACTTTCACTGCTGCCCCTTAATATATACCCACCGGTGTCAAGGCCGGCCCCTACGGCAGTTTGACGCTCCGGGGGTTATTTCTGGGGTCGAAAACGGGCTTTTTAACTAGGGAAACGGCAACTCCACACCATCTACTATCCTGGCCAAACCAAGCCTCTCAGGCGCGAGGTGCGAGTGCCTAAAGCTTTTCCAAAGTGCAACAGAGTGATGATAGACATTCCTAGTATATTGTCTTCGAGTTCCCTTTTATTTATCACATCGGATTCCCGCAACATGCCTGTCCTCTCCGCGCCGCTGCTACTATGCACAGTGCTCTTCTTTCTGGCTCTCCTTCTGGTTCTTCTAATGTTTCTTCTGGTCTTCCAGGTTCCTCTTCTTTTCCTTCTTCCTTTTCTGCTTCTGGTTCTCGTTTTTCTGGGTCATTCTTTCCTTCTGGTTCTATCACGGATGGATCTAAGGCCTTACGTAGTGTCTTACGGGGTGTTCTAAGAGGCGAGGAGCCAAGGTACACGACCGAGGCTAGAGTAGTTCACGGGTACGAACCGAGGGACAGGTTCGATACCTTCAGTATTCGAGGACTATGGGGCCCGCGGGTTCACCGGTGCAAGTAGTTCGAGTTCGTGGAAGCACCGGAGTACCAAACAGTAGTATTGCTAAGTGACAAAAAGAAGGTTGCGTGAAGAGAAAAGGAAAGGAAGAGAACTAATACAGGAGGAGGCGAGGCCTCTATATATATCCCAGCACTTCCTTCGCTTACTCATCCATAGAATCTAATAGAAGAACATAAGAGATGCGTTACAAAGCGAGTGACTCATTAATCCCTGTAATCCCAAACCGAACGGAAACCCATAGAACCTTTCTGACAAAAGGAAACCCAACTAAACCCTTTTCCTTCACGCTTGCATGTGCCTTCGTACTACGCCGTGATAGGTTCTCTTGGTGCTTCTGCCTCCTCTACTTCGGGTTATGATTCCTTTGGTGCTCCTGTTATTTACAATAATCCTTTTCACTTTGCCCTGGGCCAGCTGTCGGGAAACGAGGACAGTTTGGCCCAAGTGGCTTCCGCCAATCTTCCCCTCTCTTTCGTGCTTTGTCTGTACTTTCGGTCTCTAGTTTCTCTGTTTTTTCTGCTGTTGGTTTATCAGATAACGATCACCTTCTTGTTTCGTATTCCCTGTCTGATAAAAATAAATCTGTTAAATCATACGCATTAGTAGACACTGAAGCCTCCGAAATTGTTTTCATTGATAAGAGGTTCGTATGCTACCATAATCTTGTATTGAAACTCCTACTCCAACCCCGTAAATTTCAAATCATCGATGGGAGAGAAATCCCCTCTGGTGAAATCACATATACCGCCCAATCCTCCCTTCGCATCTCTGGTCATGTTGAAAATACCACTGCCTTTGTCACTAAATTAGGACACTACTCAGTGGTCCTTGGAATCCTCTGGCTCCGTCGCTACATCGCTAAATTAGACTTCGCCAGCAATTCCATCACCTTCAACTCCCTACGCTGTCTTCGGCTCTGTAAGGATGACCCCATCCCCACCACGATACAAGGCATCTCCTCCCCAGTACCGCGCAGAAATGATCTAGAGATAGAGATTGTCAGCGCCGCCAGATTCATGGAAGAATCCGTGGGACTCACCGTTTATGCCTTGGTCCTCCCTGGAAGCTCAGGAGACACCCCTAATGACCTCATTCCCCTGATGAAACAAGAATACCCTGACTGCTTAAGATTCATATCCGAACCAGAGGCGAACGGCCTTCCTCGTCACCGGCCGTACGACAATAAAATACCACTACAACCCAGCACCACTCCCCCCTTTGGCCCGGTGTATAGCATGTCAAGAGAGGAATTGAAGGTTTTAATGGAATACATCGACAAACATCTGGCTAACGGATCTATTGTTCACAGCTCATCTCCCGCCGGCTCTCCCGTCCTATTCGTCAAGAAACCTGATGGGGGTTTTCGTCTGTGCGTCGACTATCGAGGATTGAACGCCATTACCATCAAGAATCGGTACCCCCTACCTCTATCAAAGGAAACCTTTAACATGTTGAGCCAGGCCAAATGGTTCACGAAACTAGACCTCAAAGGAGTGTACAACCTAGTTCGCATGGTATCGGGAGAGGAATGGAAAACCGTATTCAGAACCCGCCTTGGCCACTTTGAATACAAGGTAATGCCCTTCGGATTGATCAATGCCCCAGGGACTTCAACACTTCATTAACGATACATTACGACCGTACCTGTAGCATTTCTGCACAGCCTACCTAGACGATGTTCTAATTTTCACTAATAATCTGGAAATCCACAGAAAACACGTTCGGAAAGTGTTGAAAGCCATAATTGCCGGTGGCCTCTATGGTACCCTTGAGAAATGCGAATTCCACGTCCAAGGAACCAAGTACCTAGGATTGATCATCAAGACTCAGGGCCTAAAAATGGACCCCCGTAAGGTCGAGAAAATCCGCAATTGGGAAAGTCCAAAGTCGGTAAAAGAAAGCCAGGAATTCCAAGGTTTTGCCAATTTCTACCATCGCTTCATCAAAGACTATGCCAGGATAAGTCGTCCCACGACCCTGTTAACACATAAAAATACCCCCTTCGTGTAGTACTCTGATTGCGAAAAGGCGTTCAATGAACCAAAGATCGTCTTTACATCCTACCCGACTCTCCGCCACTTTGATCCCGAAAGGAAAGCTATTGTGGAAACTGACACCTCCGACTACGTCTCAGCGGGGGTACTCTCCCAATACGATAACGATGGCCTCCTGCATCCGGTAACCTATTTCAACAAGCAACATACTCCGGCCGAATACAATTATGAAATCTATGACAAGGAATTCCTCGCGGTAGTCCGATGTTTCGAAGAATGGAGATTGGAGTTACAGTCGGTAGCAGAACCAATAGAGGTCCTAAGCGATTACCGAAACCTAGAATACTTAATGACGAAAAGGAACCTAAATCACCGACAAGTTCGATGGTCTGAGTTCCTATCCCAATTCGACTATAAAATCACATATCGACCCGGGAAACAGGAAGGGAAATCAGACGCACTGACTAGGAGATCAGGAGATCTGTCTAAGGAGGGGGATGAACGCCTGTTGCATCAGAGTCAAGTGGTTTTGAAGAGTCAAAATGTTCATCACAAGCTAAATTTATTCGTGACTTCTTAGTTAAATGAAGCCACCGAAGATGCGACCCCCCTCAAAAAACTTTTTGACGTAGCATATACTAAAGACCTGGTGCTGAACAAGATAATAAAAGCCCTGTGACGAGGCGACACCCACTCCCAAGAAATAACGTTGGCTGAATGCTCAACTCGGCGAGGTCTGTTAACATACCGAAGTAAGCTCTATATCCCAGATGATCAAGAACTCTAGCTATACCTCCTCCGAGGACACCACGATTCACCGGCAGCTGGTATCATGGCGTAGTATGAAGACACATGCAAGCGTGAAGGAAAAGGGTTTAGTTGGGTTTCCATTTGTCAGTAAAGGTTCTATGGGTTTCTGTTCGGTTCTGGGATCACAGGGATTAAGGAGTCACTCGCTTTGTAATGCATCTCTTATGTTCTTCTATTAGATTCTATGGATGAGTAAGCGAAGGAAGTACTGGGATATATATAGAGGCCTCGCCTCCCACCTGTATTAGTTTCTCTTCCTTTCCTTTTCTCTTCACGCAACCTTCTTTGTCATTAAGAAATACTCTTGTTTCGGTACTTAGGTACGCCTACGAACTTCAAACTACTTTCCACCCCTGCGAACTCAAGGGGTCTCCACAGTCCCGAATACTAAAAGTATCGAACCCATCCTCCAGTTTGTACGCGTAAACGGTCCTTGCCTCGGTCGTGTACCTTGGCTCTTCGCCTCCCAGAACACTCCATAGATATCGAGGAATGCCTTAGATCCATCAGTGATAGCCGGACACATGGGCAAGGGGAAAACTTTTGAACTCCTCACTCGCGCCTATTACTGTCCCAAGATGCGAGTCACAGTCGACCAATATGTGTGTAATTGCCATACCTGTAGTCCAAGCAAGACTGCTCATCATGCCCCCTTTGGAGTACTACGTCCTCTCCCGGCTCCCCAACGACCTTGGCTTCATATATCAATGGATTTCGTCACAGGTTTGCCTCCAAGCCGTGGTAAGGATGCCATCCTGGTAGTTGTGGACTGTCTCTCTAAACTGAAGCACTACATCGCCTGCAACACCATCACGGGATCAGAAGACTTGGCCCGACTATTCATCGAGCACGTATGGAAGCTACATGGCCTTCCTGCCAGTATAGTTTCGGATTGTGGCACTCAATTCACATCACAGTTCTGGAAATCCCTATGCAAGCAACTCAAGATCACTGCAGCTATGTCATCAGCCTTCCACCCAGAGATGGATGGACAAACGGAACGAGCAAATGCAGTCATGGAACAATACCTTCGGAGTTACATTTCCTACCAACAGGATGACTTGGGTGACTCGCTACCTATCGCCGAGTTCACTGCCAATAACGCAGTATCAGAAACTATTCAAGTATCCCTTTTCCCAGCTAACTATGGGTACAACCCTCGATTCACTCAAACACTGGTACTACTGCCATATTTGGGATAGCCACAGGACATGAATGCATTGGCCACCCGCCTCGCGGAAATTCACGATGCTCTCAAAGCCGAAATGGACTGCACTCAAGCCCGTCAAGAGGAAAAAGCAAACCGACACCGTCTTCCAGCCCCAGCTTATAAAGTCGGTGACGCGGTATGATTAAAAGCAAAGAACATCCAGACTACTCGGCCTTCCAAGAAGCTCAACCGGAAACGTCTCGGCAGGTTCAAGATACAAAAGATCATTAGTCCTTATGCGTATGAGCTCAACATCCCCGCATCCATGAAGATCCATTCAGTCTTTCATGTATCCAAACTCGAACCATGTGCTATCGACCCTCTGCCTGATAACATATTCCCGCCGGCACCACCGGTTATCGTTAAAGGTGAGGAGGAATGAGAGGTTGAAGAAACTCTCACGGACCGTATCCGGCAGGCTAAGTCTAGGCTGGTAGTGTTACCAAGAAGGCAGCTGCGAAGTAGGGTTCTATGGGTAATAGGTTGCTAGGATTCCCCATTCGGTCTTCACTTGCATCAGGTGTTGCTGCGGCACAGTTCTTCCTTGTATATTTTCTCTCTGCCCTGTAATTTGCCATTCGGAGAGGTGTAATGATAAATCGATGGGGTTCCTATGGGTTTCTTCCGGGTTCAGTTGCGTGAAGGGCCTTCTGTACATAATCTCTGGTATCTTCCCTATTTCTCGTTCCTTTCTTGTTCACGCAACGTCTTCATTTCGCTGGTTAAGCTTTAGCTGCAATATATTTAGTATTTCAATTCTTCATCCTCATCGGTAATCAACCTGACCTTCTAGTTCCTAGTTGTCTGAGTCTCCGACGGTATCAAGCCCGTCCACGTGTCCCTGAACTCCCACGAAGCGTACCCCGGGTCGCTCCTCCTGCCTGGTCACGACCTTGTCCGTTAGACATTGGCAGTAGAGCCAGGAATATGATCGCGTAATCAGGAGGTTTATTACTTATATCCGAAGAAATATAGCCGATTATTAGGTAGACCGGTCAAGCCTTTTTATCACCGCTGAAATTCGTGAGGTGTGTTCCGTCTGATACACATATTACCGGTGGTATTCTTGATCCTTCTGGAATGGTATTCTGCAACATTCACTGGACTTTAGCGAGACCTTCATGAGCCTTTCAAGTAACTTTCCGAACCTGCATCTCCCACCACCAGTGTGCCGTGTGCATTTCCTCATACATCCACTCTCACATTCCGTTGTATTCCATAGTAGGTGAGTACACCAAATACTCTCTAAATGCACGTTATACCAGCAGAAAACGCACTATATTTTTAGGATTACTATGGTAGTAGAGAATTTTCTGCCCACCCATTTCGACCCTTGAATGTATCCAACTCTCTTTTCCTGAACCTCCAGTAGATGGCATTTCGTCAAGGTGGCGTGCGAAGCCTCTACCAGTGTTGTAGGAGCCTTTTACAGGGTGTGTGGTACGGAAAAAATTGTCTATTTGACTCTGGGATACATTCGATCGTAGGAACCAGCGCGATAACCGAAATCCCTCTACTGATTCGAAAGGTTGCTATGGGTTGATCAAAAAGCTCTCTGAGCCTTCATCATATCCCGGTGTGGAGAACAGAGGCTCCCCTGCACCCTCTTATACAGTAGTTGCTAGATTGAATCGAGTACGTCCCAAAGTGGGATCTTCATTATTTGCCTCAGTATCAGATTCGTCTTCGTAGAAGTTGTCAAAATCTAAAGCCGATATTTCCACGGATCCGCTCTCGTAGGTGCCCCCTGAGCCTTCTAAAAGGCCTTGCAAGCTTTCAACTGGTGGACGCGAAAGCTGCCTATCATACCAGTCTGAGGCCTACACTGAGTGGTCTTTTGAGAGCTGTTGATCGAAACTACAAGCACTGGCGTAGCTCCGTATACAAAATGGACATCGTGATCTCATTGTTGATAGTTGATATTGATGTGTTTTGGTGTTGAGAGTTGTTTTGGGAGTCTCCAGAGCTCCAGAGCTCTAAAGAGCCCGGTGCACCGATAGATCAGATCATATCTTATCAAGATGATCAGACAATATTCGAGTGACATCACATGATCCAACAGATGACTCTAATCAATACTCCGATATATGACATAGTAGTAGTAAAGTTTGATCAGAAATGTTACGCGCTGGACCGGAGAAATACAGGTGGACTGGACATAGTTAGATTACGGGGGTAGGGTCTGGGTTATGTGTCGGAACTCTAGCGACAAGCACTGAGACATACAACCGCACGGAACATATTCGGGGAGTCGGACTATAACCGAGGTAGGGATTTTAATGGGATCGGGCTTGGTACCGATCGAAGAGATTCAAGGACTCGAACACATCACGTGAAGCGAACGATATTTAGAAGTTTTAATAAAAGATATTCAATATCCAAAACCCAAAAGAACTAACCCATAGAGAAATGAAACGCAAACAAAATGAACGCCGATACAACAAGAAGATTGCTTGAGAAAGAAAGGAAATGAAGACAACGGGAAGGTAGAGCCATATATATACAAGTGACGCCGAGACACCGAGACACTATTAATAATCTGCGAGACTGAAACTCACGGAAGCACATTAAGGAAAATTACAGGAAAGAAAAGTGACCGTCACATGAGAACCCGAAAGAAAACCCGAACAGAAAACGATAACCCAAAGCTTACGCAACAAACACCCAAAGCGATGGCATTCCTCCGCAATCCAAACTAAGACATGAAACGCCTTTAGAAGAGATATATAAACTCTGTGTTCTCCTAATCTCCTGCTTTCAAGTCCACCACCGATTCCCTCACTTACATAGGCTTACTACGTCATCCCTAACTCTCCTCAACCCTCCAAAAGATTATATACGATGGTACCGTATTCTCACTATAGTATTTACTCAAATCATTGACATATGTAAGCGGGGTTTTCATCTTTCTATAACTCAATATTTAGTACTTCCGCGGGAGCTCCGACATGCCCCGAACAAGGCCCATCTAACCAACGAAAATACAACTATACATTACATGGGGTTAAAAAAGCATCCAAAAGACAGGATGTGGGATCAACAGCCCCGGGGGATAATATTGATAAGGAGAGTTCAGATTCCAGCATTAGTCCAGTCACTGATTCCGACCTCGAAGACGAGGGGAAGGGAAAATCTAAGATGTCTAAGAAAACCTCATACAATACTCGCCTCAGGCCGGAATCCAAGTCTCACCCTGGCTTACCGAGGGCTTCTGGAGCCTCCTCAAAACCCATTGATAAGATCAAGAAGACTCCACTGGCCAAGAAGAAGGCTGCATAGGCCAACAAGTAGGCCCAACAGGCCAAGAAGGAGGCTCCACAGCTCATGAAGGTGGCTCCTGCGATGGTGTTAACACCCGAAAGGCGACTTGCTGGGTACATTTGTAATACTGCGTCCGGCTGTCAGAGAATCCTGCAAATGACTGGAAGAGGTGCCTTATATAGGGCTTTTCGCAACGAAGTCGTGGATGAGATAGTAAGAATAGGGTAGGTAAATAAGTCGAGCTCGGGCAAGCAATTGTTTAATGAACTGTGTTAGTTTTGCATGGGTCACAAGGCTCTCAAGCATTAAGAGCCCCTTTGGTTAGATAAGGCTTCAGAGGACTCCGTAATGATTCAAGGAGACCTCGTATTTCTTATTGTCGATTTATCACAGAAGAGGTACAGGAGGAGTAAATGACATGATGGGGCTTTGGAGGTAGACAACGACAATGGCAACGGTAACAGCAACGATGACGACAATGACGACAATGACAACAACAACCACGACAACGACAATGAAAATGACAACGACAACGGCAACGACAACAACAGTCGCAATGACGACGACAACAGTGGCAGCGTCAGGGGCCAAGAGGAAAGGATCGAAGAGGCCGAAGTCATATCCACCTATTGGAACCGCTTAGGGGTGCACTGCAGGCCGGGAATAATTCTACATGTTACTGACCCAAAAGAGGCTGGAGACATTCCCAGTGATACATACCGTCACTATGACTGGTACGGCCTTGCATCACTTGCGCCATTTAGCGGCACTGTCCAAATACTGTCTAAGTACCAATTACAAGCCCTTGTGCTGAAACGAATCGCACCGGCGATTCCAGAGGAATACATGAGGGTTGTTTGAGCGTTTTACAGGGCGTTGGCCAATTCAGCCCCTCGTGAACAAAATGCTTATAATCCGAACCCGGGATATGTTCCAATTGGGGACATCTAACAGCGTTTCGTATCTTGGTTTATATTGTGGAGGAAGGATATGATTTTGGGTTTTCGGCGCGTTATCTTTTGGGTATTCACTTCTCTTTTGGGTTTTCTTTCGGGTTCTCGCGTAACGATTATTTCTCTTCCCTGTAATTTTCCTTAACGTACTTCTGTGAGTTTCCGTTGCGCGGATCATTCATTATGTCTCGGTATTTCGGCATCACTTGTACATATATGGCTCTACCTTCCCTTTATCTTCCTTTTCTTTCTTCCTCACACAATCTTCCTGTTGTATTGGGGTTTTTTTTCGTTTGGGTTTTATTTATCCACAGGTTAATTCTTTTGATTTTTGGGTGTCAAGAATATATTACGTTAAACCTTCCAAGTATCGTTCGCTTCGCTTAATGTGTCCGAGTTCCTGAAATTTCTTCGATCAGTATCAAGCCCGATCCTTCCGGAATCTCTCCGTCAGCTATAGTCTGACCTACCCGAATATGTTCCGTAACGTTGTATCTCTCGGTACTTGTCGATAGAGTTCCGACACCTAATCTTGACCTCACTCCCATAATCTCGCTATTTCCAGCTCACGTCTTTCCCTCCGGTCCAGCGCGTAACAGGACAACGACGATCTGGAATGTTGGTTCAAGACTTCTACGGCGAAATTATTGAGAATCTATGCTGTGCTTCATATGCCTTCGGCGAACGTAAAAGGGCTTGGTCAAAGGTCCCATACACCTCCACCAAATGGGTGAGAGCACTTAAATTTGAAAAAATGTATTAGGTAAGAGGTTTAATAAAATGTTAAGCAGGAAGCTTAATAAAACAGGTCTGAATAATCCCTCCTCTTCATTATAGAAGGCTTTCCCGATATTCTGATCTGACTGAAAGAAACTATCTGTAGGCGCAGAGAAATAAACCGGTGGCGACTACCTTTTTTTTTTTTTTTTAAATTTATTATGTCCTAGGCGCTTCAGGCAGTTTAGAAGGCTTGAGGAGCGTTTTTTTTAATTTTCTTTTTTAATTTATTATGTTGGGGTCTTTTTTTTGCAAATTGCGTTTTATTTTTGGATTTGTTTGACCCAATTATCTCTCTAGGTTGGTTACGTCTATTTTGGCAAGTCATCCATTCTGAAGGCTCGTTGAGCCAATCAGAAGGCTTCTGAAGCGCTTTCCTATTCAATATTCAAATATACTACATTGGCTAAACAGAATATGACATAGGCACTGCCCTTACCTATTCTCATGTTTTCAAACCTGTCACTTTCTAGCTATTTGCAAGTCTTCCGAAGCCTTTCAAGGCTTGCATCTTGAATTACCATACTTCTATCTTGAATTACTATACTTTCATCTTGAATTGCTATATCTCTATCTTGAATTACTATACAATATATGAGCTGGTGCAGTATTCACCCTGAAGCTCTATATTCAAGCGATTGATATTACACAGTTGCAGATCTAACTAAACACCTACAATAATATTTGGAAAGCTTCATCAAGCCTTAAAATAGGCCCAGAATACACAAACGTCCCCGCAAATTTCACCCTTCAACCTCTATATACGATCCAGCACCCTATACGGAATTAGAAATACTTGAGCCTCCGATAGGGCCCCAGTAGCAATCAGAGATATGCAAGAAGCCTCCGAGAAGTCCAAGAAGACATTGGAAACAATCAACCAGATCAAAGACTCCTGCCAACCAATTAACGCCTACTTTTCAGCATTCTGCAAACCACCAGCAAGGCTCTACAAACCCAGCGAGACGGCTCCACAAACTTAGAAGACTCCTGAGACAGATATGTCACCACGCGGGAGACCAGTTGCCTCGTACAAGTGCGCGACAATTCAGGACAGCCAGAGAGTCTTACAGCTAACCGGAAGAGACGACATCTATAGGCTTCTTCATCACGCCGCCGAAACGAGATGGTAAAGACAGTGGTATGCTAAGCGCCACTTCGGGCGAAGAATAGTACACCAGTCTGTGGATTTTGCATGTATCACAAGGCACTCAACGCGTTGAAGAAGTCGTGATTAGCTAAGGCTTCACAGGACTCTATAAAGATCCAAGCAGGCCTCCTCTGCCTCATTATCGATCTATCACAAAAGAAGTACAGGACAGGTAGACACCATGGTGCACCTTTGGAGGACTTAGATGAAGAGGAAAACGATGGAATTAACTCCAGCACTCCCATCAACAGCGCCTCCAGCAATAACCTGCAGGCTGAAGCAGAGTCCTAAGACGCCAGAAATCCCGAAGAGGTCAAGAATGACCGTCCATGTTATTGACCCCGGAAAGGTTGGGAATACACCCAGGGGTACATACTATCCCTATGAGGCGTAAGGCCCCGCATCACTTACACCCTGTATTAATATGTTTCAGTGGGTGTCTATGTGTGATTTAGAAAGACTCACAATGAAGCTGGTTCCAGCAGCCACTACATGGGGCCCTGCGAGGGCTTTTCAAGCCTTCTATATGGCGTTGACCAATTCAGCCCCTCGAGGGCAAAATGCTTATAATCCGAACCCGGCATATGTCCCAATCAAGGATGCCGACAGACTGGAAGGTTGGCTCAAAACTTCTAAGGCGAAACCATTGAGAATCTGTGCTATGTTTTACAAGCTTTTGGCAAACGTGAAAGGGCCAGGTCAAATGCCTCAAACCCCTGGGAAAGAGGGATGGGATCACTTCACAGATGACGACTTTGCTAGTACAATACAGCTTGAGGAGGAACTTCTGGCCTTCAGTAATATGGTTGACAAAAAAAGTTTGAATATGAACATGCTCCGTTCCGACATGGAGTGCCAGAGGGTAATGTCGGTAGTCTATGAATGTATCGAGAGGTACACTGGGATCGGAAAAAGGCTCTGCGAACATTATAGAAGGCTCTTCCCGAATGGCATTATCTTTAAATCTTGTCATTATGATCCTGAACGTATTTGGACACAGGCTGATAGAAATCACCTGTTTGAGAAAACTGGAGGTGCAGGCGGAGACGCCAACAATCATGCCAATGACGACGGTGATGATGGAGGTGCCGGTACCGCTGGAGGTGCTGGTGCCGCTGGTGGTGGAGGTGCAGGCCACGCTTGAGGGGTGTTTATTGTAAGTTTAGAAGGCCTAAAGAGCCTTGATTGGTGTTTTGGAATACGATAAAACTCGAAAAATTGGCTATCTCCGGCCAGGGATTACTTCCTACATGATTGGTTGCAGGATGTAGATTATGTCTACTAACAGTAATTCTGATATCGTATGCATAGCCAATTTTTTGTTTTTTGAGATGCAGTTGCCATTTTGTAGGTTGCTTGTTTGAGCTTCCCGTTGTCTTTAGTTAGGTTGATTATAAAATTATGCTTTAACAAGCCTTGCAAAAGGATTTTCGAGCCGTCCAATAGGGTTCTCGAGCCCTTTTCCTGCCACAGGAGGAAAAACCTTTAATTGACTTCCGAGAAAAAGCAAAGTTTATATGGTTTGCTAAGCGAATCGTGCCATATATAGTGGGGAAAGAGCCTTTATGAAGGCTCTTTCTGCAAAACATCATCATGACTGCCCAGAAATCAAGAATCAGCAAGCGCGGTGTTGAGGAAGGATATGGTATGAAAGCCCCTGTCTCCACCTCTGTTAGTAAACGTTTAAGGGGGACGATGAGTGTTTCCAATCTTGCAAGCAGTATGAACTCCAATGCAACCACAGAAGTAGATACCGAACTCGATTACCATGGCTTCCACAGCCTTCAAGAAAGCACAGAAAGCTTTTCTGATGACGCAATATTGGTAAACGGAGTGTAGCAGCGCCTATTAAAAACCTGGTTTGTCCTCGATGAACATCTAGAGAAGGAAGACTATGTGCAGATCTTTGAAAATGACTATGAGGATGAAGAGTCGGGGGATGAGAATGCACCACCACCCTCTGGACGTATGGATTTATCAGAATGGAGGATATCCCCACCCCCACCTCCACCACCAGCGGCACCGGCACCTCCATCATCACCGTCGTCATTGGCATGATTGTTGGCGTTTCCGCCTGCACCTCCAGTTTTCTCAAACAGGTGATTTCTATCAGCCTGTGTCCAAATACGTTCAGGATCATAATGACAAGATTCAAAGATAATGCCATTCGGGAAGAGCCTTCTATAATGTTCGCAGAGCCTTTTTCCGATCCCAGTGTACCTCTCGATACATTCATAGACTACCGACATTACCCTCTGGCACTCCATGTCGGAACGGAGCATGTTCATATTCAAACTTTTTTTGTCAACCATATTACTGAAGGCCAGAAGTTCCTCCTCAAGCTGTATTGTACTAGCAAAGTCGTCATCTGTGAAGTGATCCCATCCCTCTTTCCCAGGGGTTTGAGGCATTTGACCTGGCCCTTTCACGTTTGCCAAAAGCTTGTAAAACATAGCACAGATTCTCAATGGTTTCGCCTTAGAAGTTTTGAGCCAACCTTCCAGTCTGTCGGCATCCTTGATTGGGACATATGCCGGGTTCGGATTATAAGCATTTTGCCCTCGAGGGGCTGAATTGGTCAACGCCATATAGAAGGCTTGAAAAGCCCTCGCAGGGCCCCATGTAGTGGCTGCTGGAACCAGCTTCATTGTGAGTCTTTCTAAATCACACATAGACACCCACTGAAACATATTAATACAGGGTGTAAGTGATGCGGGGCCTTACGCCTCATAGGGATAGTATGTACCCCTGGGTGTATTCCCAACCTTTCCGGGGTCAATAACATGGACGGTCATTGCCGGCCTGCTCGGGATTGCTACGGCGTGCCAGGACTCTGCTTCAGCCTGCAGGTTATTGCTGGAGGCGCTGTTGATGGGAGTGCTGGAGTTAATTCCATCGTTTTCCTCTTCATCTAAGTCCTCCAAAGGTGCACCATGGTGTCTACCTGTCCTGTACTTCTTTTGTGATAGATCGATAATGAGGCAGAGGAGGCCTGCTTGGATCTTTATAGAGTCCTGTGAAGCCTTAGCTAATCACGACTTCTTCAACGCGTTGAGTGCCTTGTGATACATGCAAAATCCACACAGACTGGTGTACTATTCTTCGCCCGAAGTGGCCTTAGCATACCACCCTGTCTTTACCATCTCGTTTCCGACGGCGTGATGAAGAACCCTATAGATGTCGTCTCTTCCGGTTAGCTGTAAGACTCTCTGGCTGTCCTGAATTGTCGCGCACTTGTACGAGGCAACTGGTCTCCCGCGTGGTGACATATCTGTCTCAGGAGTCTTCTAAGTTTGTGGAGCCGTCTCCTTGGTTTGTAGAGCCTTGCTGGTGGTTTGCAGAATGCTGAAAAGTAGGCGTTAATTGGTTGGCAGGAGTCTTTGATCTGGTTGATTGTTTCCAATGTCTTCTTGGACTTCTCGGAGGCTTCTTGCATATCTCTGATTGCTACTGGGGCCCTATCGGAGGCTCAAGTATTTCTAATTCAGATAGGCTGGATCAGATATAGAGGTTGAAGGGTGAAATTTATGTGACGTTATGTATTCTACTTATTTTAAGCGCTTGATGCAGCTTTCCAAATATTATTGTAGGTGTTTAGTTAGATCTGCATCTGTGTAATATCAATCGCTGAATATAGAGCTTCAGGGTGAATACTGCACCAGCTCATATATTGTATAGTAATTCAAGATAGAGATATAGCAATTCAAGATGAAAGTATAGTAATTCAAGATAGAAGTATGGTAATTCAAGATGCAAGCCTTGAAAGGCTTCGGAAGACTTGCAAATAGCTAGAAAGTGACAGGTTTGAAAACATGAGAATAGGTAAGGGCAGTGCCTACGCTATATTCTGTTTAGCCAATGTAAGATATTTGAATATTGAATAGAAAGCGCTTCAGAAGTTTTCTGATTTACTCAACGAGCCTTCAGAATGGATGACTTGCCAAAATAGACGAACCAACCTAGAGAGAGATAATTTCAAACAAATCCAAAAATAAAACGTAATTTGCAAAAAAAAGACCCCAACATAATAAATTAAAAAGAAAATTAAAAAACGCTCCTCAAGCCTTCTAAACTGCCTGAAGCGCCTAGGACATAATAAATTTAAAAAAAAAAAAAAAAAGGTAGTCGCCACCGGTTTATTTCTCTGCGCCTACAGATAGTTTCTTTCAGTCAGATCAGAATATCTTAAAGCCTTCTATAATGAAGAGGAGGATTATTCAGACTGCTTTTATTGCTTCCTGCTTAACATTTTATTAAACCTCTTACCTAATACATTTTTTCAAATTTGCTCTCACCCATTTGGTGGAGATGACCTTGACCTTCTTTACGTCAAGGCATATGAAGCACAGCATAGCTTCTCAATAATTTCGCCGTAGAAGTCTTGAACCAACATTCCAGATCGTCGTTGTCCTGTTACGCGCTGGACCGGAGGGAAAGACGTGAGCTGGAAATAGCGAGATTATGGGAGTGAGGTCAAGATTAGTGTCGGAACTCTATCGACAAGCATCGGTAGATACAACGTTACGAACATATTCTAGAGTCGACTATAGCTGACGGAGAGATTCCGGAAGGATCGCTGATACTCGATCAAGAAATTTCAGGAACTCGACACATTAAGCGTTTAACGATACTGGAAGGTTTAACGTAATATATTCTTGACACCCAAAAATCAAAAGAATTAACCCGCGATAAATAAACCTAAACGAAAAAAACCCCAATACAACAGCGAAGATTGTGTGAGGAAGAAAGAAAAGGAAGATAAAGGAGAGCATATATGTACAAGCCGACGCCAAATACCGAGACATAATGAATGATCCGCGCAACGGAAACTCACAGAAGTACGTTAAGGAAAATTACAGGGAAGAGAAATAATCGTTACGCGAGAACCCGAAAGAAAACCCAAAAGAGAAGTGAATACCCAAAAGATAACGCGCCGAAAACCCAAAATCATATCCTTCCTCCACAATATAAACCAAGATACGAAACGCTGTTAGATGTCCCCAATTGGAACATATCCCGGTTCGGATTATAAGCATTTTGTTCACGAGGGCTGAATTGGCCAACGCCTCAGAAACGCTCAAACAACCCTCACAGATTCCTCTGGAATCGCCGGTGCGATTCGTTTCAAAGACAAGCTTGTAATTAGATTAGACAGTATTTGGACAGTGCCGCTTAAATGGCGAAGTGATGCAACCGCATACCAGTCATAGTGACGGTATGTATCACTGGGAACGTCTCCAAATCTTTTGGGTCAAGAATACGTAGAATTATTCCCGGCCCGCAGTGCACCCCTGCGGTTCCAATAGGTGGATATGACTTCGGCCTCTTCGATCCTTTCCTCTTGGCCCCTGACGCTGCCACTGTTTTCGTCGTCATTGCGACTGTTGTTGTCGCTGCCGTTGTTGTCGTTGTCATTTTCATTGTCGTTGTCGTGGTTGTTGTTGTCATTGTCGTCATTGTCGTCATCGTTGCTGTTACCGTTGCCATTGTCGTTGTCTACCTCCAAAGCCCCATCATGTCATTTACTCCTCCTGTACCTCTTCTGTGATAAATCGACAATAAGAAATACGAGGTCTCCTTGAATCATTACGGAGTCCTCTGAAGCCTTATCTAACCAAAGAGGCTCTAAATGCTTGAGGGCCTTGTGACCCATGTAAAACTGACACAGCTCATTAAACAACTGCTTGCCCGAGCTCGACTTATTGACCCACCCTATTCTTACCATCTCATTCACGTCTTCGTTGCGAAACGCCCTATATAAGGCACCTCTTCCAATCATCTGCAGGATTCTCCGGCAGTCCGACACACTATTTCACATGTAACCAGCAGGTCGCCTCCCAGGTGTTAACACCACCGCAGGAGCCTCCTTCTTGACCTGTGGAGCCTCCTGCTTGGCCTGTGGAGCCTCCTGCTTGGCCGGTGGAGCCTTCTTCTTGGCTTGTGGAGTCTTCTTCTTGGCCTGTAGAGCTTTCTTCTTGGCCTGTGGAGCCTTCTTGATCTTAGCGATGGGTTTTGGGGAGACTCCAGAAGCCCTCGATAAGCCAGGGTAAGCCTTGGATTCCGACCTGAGGCGAGTATTGTATCAGGTCTTCTTGGATATCTTTGATTTTCACTTCCCCTCTGTTACGCGCTGAACCGGAAGACGGAGGAGTGTGGAGGAACGCGGGGTAACCCTTCAGAGTTCAGGAGCGATAAGGTAGATGATCTCGCGTACGAAGTAATGAACACGAAGGTACCAATAGAGGACTCGCTCGGCTGTCATGAACTGAACCGAGAGACACAACACGACGGAACGTATTCAGGAGGATCGGACTATAACCGACAGGAAGATTCCAGGAAGGATCAGGCTTGATACCGATCGAGGAGATTTCGGGGATTCGGACATGTTACGCGAAGCGAAGGATGTTTAGAAGATTTAATATAATATAATTGAATACCAAAGGCTAGAAGTAACAACCCGTAGAGAAATAAAACCCAAACGAAAAAAACCCCAATACAACAGGAAGATTACGTGAGGAAGAAAGGAAAGAATGACAAAGGTAAGGTAGAGTCATATATATACAAGTGACGCCGAAATGCCGAGACAGGATTAATAATCCGCGCGACGGAAACTCACCGAAGCACAGTAAGGAAAATTACAGGGAAGAGAAATGACTGTCACACGAGAACACGAAAGAAAACCCAAACAAGAAATGATAACCCGAAAGGCAATGTGCCGAGAACCCAAAGTGATATGCTTCCTCCGCAATCTAAACCAAGACACGAAACGCCGTTAGACCCTCGTCTTCGAAGTCGGAATCGGTGACTGGACTAAGGCTGGAATCCGAACTCTCCTTATCAATATTCTCCCCCGGGGCTGTTGATCCCACACCCTGTCTTTTGGATGCTTTTTTAGCCCCACGAACGATGATAGTCATGCGGTTTCGTTGGTTAGATGCCTTTGTTCTAAGACTTTGTCGCCCTAGAGAAGACTAAATATCGAAGTTATAGAAAGATGAAAACCCCGCCTACATATGTCAATGATTTGAGTAAATACTATACATCGTATATAATCCTGCTTATGCCAGATGTTCTATGAGTGAAGGTATCGGTCGGGCTTGAAAGTATGAGAATAGGAGAACACAGAATTTATATATCTCTGATCAAACTTCACTACTACTACGCCATATACCGGAGTATCGATTAGAGTCATCTGTTGGATCACGTGATGTCACTCGAATATTGCCTCGATCAATTGATAAGATATGATCCGATCTATCGGTGCACGGGCTCTTTAGAGCTCTGGAGCTCTGGAGACTCCCAAAACAACTCTCAACACCAAAACACATCAATATCAACTATTAACAATGAGATCACGACGTCCATTTTGTATACGGAGTTACGCCACATGAGTTTCGACGACATCTCTCAAAAGACTACCCAAGACACGCCTCAGACGCAGATGATAGGCAGCTTTCGCTTCACCCGCTGAAAGCTTGCAAGGCCTTTTATATAAGGCTCAGGGGCTTACGAGCAGATACGCGAAATATCGGCTTTAGATTTTGACAACTTCACGTACATTTAATCTGATACTGGAAAGAAATAATGAAGATCCCACTTTGGGACGTACTCGATTCAATCTAGCAACTACTATATACGAGGATGGATAGGAGCCTCTTTTCCCCACACCGGGATATGATGAAGGCTCAGAGAGCCTTTTGATCAACCCATGGTAACCTTTCGTATCAGCAGAGGAATTTCTGTTATCGCGCTGGTTCCTACGATCGAATGTATTCCAGAGTCAAATAGAGGATTTTTTCCTTACCACACACCCTCTAAAAGGCTCCTACAACACTGGTAGAGGCTTCAAGACGCCACCTGACGAGAGATGTCGCTACTGGAGGTTTAGGAAAAAAGATAGTTGGATACACTCAGAGTCGAAATGGGCGGGCAGAAAATTTCCTACTACCATAGGGACCCTATGAATATAGTGTGTTTTCTTACGGGACAACGTGCATTTAGAGAGTCTTTACTCTTTCACCTACTATGGAATACAAACGAAATGGGAGAGCGGATGTATGGCGAAACGCACACGCAGACTGGGAGATGCAGGTTCGGAAAGACACTTGAAAGGCTCATGAAGCTCTCGCTAAGGTTCGGCGAATATTGCAGAATACCCTTCCAGAAGAATCAACTGTGGTACCGGTAATATGTGCATCAGACGGAACACACCTCACAAATTTCAGCAGTGATAAAAAGGCTTGGCCGGTCTACCTAACAATCGGCAATATCACTTCGGATATACGTAATAAACCTTCTAATTACACGATCATACTCCTGGCTCTACTGCCGGTGCCACCAAAACTGGGAGTACGGACAAATAAACGCCGTCGGGAGAGTCAAATGGTCCTTCACTGGGTCCTGCGGAGGTTCTCGGCCTCGACCCTGCAAAAACGGGTGAGCTTATTGCATGCGCTGATGACAATGTGCGCCTGTGTTATCCGATACTATGTGCGTGGATTGCAGATCAATTACAACACGCTTCATTGCTTAACATCAACAATCAGGCCTGGCCTAGGTGTGAAGTTGATTTCGCGCCTGAGCCTTCAAGAAAACCCGCCACGCATTCAGGAGCGATATATATTGAAATGGTGGAGCGTTATAATGAGGATACATCAGATACTGCACCCATTGAATACCTCATGTTGAAGTCCTTGAAGACTCTGTACAATGCTTTGTGGCTGCCGAGGCTCATCGCAGATATCATCTTCACAAGCCGAGATATGTTGCATAATATTTATCACGGGCTATTTAGTTTACGATGGAATGGGTTCAATTGTTTTTGAAGAAACACAATCGGATGGAGAATTTTGATCGGTTTTACGCCCATTAAGCCTTATCCAGGGCTTGCTGTACCAAATAAGCGCTTATCGGACGACGACTCAAGAGGGTAAAGAAATGCATCATCTCGGCCGGATAGTGCTAGGAGCCTTTGCGGTGGCTCTTTGGAACCCCCCGAAGGCTTTGAAGGGCGACTTCGGTCGAGCTTTAAAATGTGTTCGATCACTAATCGCTTTCCACTTGATGGGACAGTACACTACGCATACAAAGGAAACACTCGACTATCTTCAGGGGTATCTCGAAGATTTGCACAAGTATAAAGATGTGTTTCTGGAATTCAGGGCCTATAAACAAACAAGGAAAAAGGCAAAAGATCGAACTAAGGTATTGGAAGGCTCCGGGAGCCTTGTCAGAGGCCTGGCAGAGCTTGAAGAAATTCGCGAGGCCTCTCATTTTAACTTCATTCAAATCCATCTGCTTTCACACTTCTGAAAACATGTAGAACGATTTGGGAATATCCCAATGTTTTCAACTGATATCAGCGAGTTAGTTCATAGGCAGCAAATTAAGATGGCTTATGCAGCTTCCAATAAGATCGACGCAACAATCCAAATCCTTGATTACCACTCGAGGCGTATGGCTATGGAGATACGGGTCTTGAATCTGAAAGATGTCATTTTCAGTCTCCTGTAACATTACGGCGCCTCACAAGCCATCGAGAGCCTCCGGAATACGCCAAGTATTCAAAAGTGAGGACCGACAAAGGGCAAGCGAAAGGTTCCTAGATGAACATCCCAAACCTAAGATACCTCCGGCCAGAGACTATGATATTATCCGATATCGCTGAGCATGACATGTGAATAGAACTACAAGAGTAAGAAGGGTGTCGGATTATGGCTGCCAAGGCCGGGGAGAAGCGCTTATTGAACCGTCTGAGTACCCAGTAATGCCCTTTAAATGTCTACAGATACCAGTATCAATTTTTCAAACGCCTGACAATTATGAAATACACAATATACGATGTACCGGGGAGACACTATTTAGAAAACGATCAATTTGGAATGATTGGGCATGGATTAAGGTGGCCACAACGGAACCCTGGAGAGCCTTTGAAGGATGCCTACCGGGGTTTGTACGAGCAGTATTCAAGCTACGTGACAGTATATCGACGAAAACATATCAACTTTATCTTGTAGAGCTACTGGAGGCCAGAGCTAGGGGTCTACCAGACGGTTCGCACGGCCTTCTTAGAGTCGCGAAGCCCTCTCAGCAAAGGTTTTGGGTAGTTAATATTAGCAATGTATTGGGAATGGCTCATTTGTTTCAACTGGAACAAGGTCAATGGCTTGTAAACACAAGGATAGATTTGAGAACATGGAACGAGTTCCATATATAGCAACGATGGCTCGAAGAGCCTGGAGAACAGGGAAAGAAGCATTGTATTTAGAATGAAAATTTTGAACGTGATGGTAAACGATAAAATCAAGTTTAGCTGTCTAAAGAGCTCTTGGAGACTCAAATGAGGGCTCCAAAAGCCTTTGCAAAGATGCAGAGAGCCAGGAGCCTTCGGGAACAGCAGGAGGGCCCGGAAGAGACGTACGTGAGGGGAGCAATAGCTTTAGCGATGGCCTCCGGAGACTTAGTCGAGGCTTCAGGAGGCTCTCAGGAGGATTATGTGGTTCGGTAGGAGAGATGAAGAGAGTAATAGCCTTAGCGATAGCCTCCGAAAACTTAGTCCAAGGCTTAGGAGGCCCTCAGGAGGATACAGGTAGTTTACATGGTTATCAGGAGAGGTGAAAGAGTGGTTGCTTTAACGATTGCCTCCGGAACCTAGCCAGAGCTCCGGAGAAAGTCAGTAGTTTGCTGATGTATATTTCTCCATCTCTTCTCTGTGTTGACTTTCAATTTACACTATAGAAAAATATTTAGATTTTCAAACACTGATTTCCTTAATTCAATAATCAAGTGAAACATCCATAATTTCTTGATATTCTTCCTCGTTATCACTTGATAAAACATAAAAATATTCTATAGTTCATTTTTCCCAACTTTCTGCTCAGATATGTTCCTTACTATCTTGATTTGATTTTCACTCTGATTCGTCTCTAGCTTCTGCCATTAGTATTGATAGGGTATTCTCAATTGTTTCCTGGTTGGGTTTTTGGTTCTCCCTGCTCATAGTTCCATCTCATTCCATCATAAGAAATGAGAACTAGTAACCAGTATGTATGACTTCGAAAATTTCAGGGATTCTCTGGAGAATCTAATAAAGCTTACAGAAGGTGTGGTTGAGAATCAGAAAGCTTCAACTGCTTTAGGTAAAGAAAAGTTAAGGAAATTTTCACATGGTCGGTTCACCTCTGAAGCTCAAAAGTTTAATGGATATCTCCAAAGAGTTCTCACACCTCATGTACTTCCGGAACAACCTAATAATAGGCTTGCTGATGTTAATTGATCCCAAATGACCAAACCTGAACATGAATGTAAGCATGTTAAGAGAAAGACACTCCACTACTGGGCTTTGAAAGTGAAGTGTACTTGTAGTGCTAAGGGCATCTGAGTAACAGTACGAGGAAATAACAGACATTGTTAGTGTACCAATTCAAACAGTTAGCAACATCTCAAAATACAAGATCCAGAATTCAGTAATGAATGAGGAGAATCATAGTTCTATATTTGGTAAGAATTTAAAAATGATTCCAAAGGGCAGTCAGTTACTTAACATAATATAAGAATAACAAAATATCAGAATTCAGATTGCTATACAAGATAATTCTCAATAAAGAAAACAATTTATACATTTAGGCCCAAAATATTCTTTCAAAATATTGATACCCTACTTTGTTAAAATACTAGTTATTACTAATATACTTTGTCAAAAGACTTATACTAACAAATGAATCATGTTATCACTAACACATTTTAAAAAGAAAACTCAAACTAAACAAGTAAAACATCTAAGTCTGCTACGAGTTCCTCCTTAAATTTATGCATCAATATAGAACTGGATTTTGGATGGATTGATATCAACTAATGAAATGTATCTAAAAATTGATGCATATTATAGTTCTAAAAGTATAATGAGGAATGGCAAAAAAGGTTGGGATGAACTATATGTAGATGATTCAGAGGAAAAATTTAGACAAGTACGTATTATGTTTTATTGACCCATCATATATTATCTTCCATGTATAGAATTATCTATATGCTATTTGATACAAAGAAATCAAACTAAGCAAGAAAACAAAGCAGTTGCTAAAGACTTATCATTTCAAAATGCATCACTTGAACAAGCTATCACAGCATTAGGAAAAGCCAAAGCAGTAAAAATGGTAAGCACTATCCAAAAGCTAAAGATTTAGTAACCCTCTACCAAATCCAACTAGATACAAAAAATGCAAATTCACTAGAGCAAAAAACTTGAAGAGGGAATCAAATTGTTTCGATATATGCGGAAAATTGTTAAATTATTGCTTCATTTATTTTATATGAAGATGGAACCGTTAGAGCAAAAGGAAAAGCATGGAAGGATAGTATTAATGGAAGATGGAGCAGGAGCTCACCATCAACATCATGTTGTTGATTATTACAAGAAGCTAGGTATTAATACAGCAAATGAGCCTTTTTGTAAGTTCTAAATTAAAAAATTCCGAAAATTCTATAGCTGATATTAGACAGCTTCACCTGACTTTAACCCTATTGAAATTGTTTGGAATATAATTAGAAAAAAGATATCTAACAGAAGACCCTGTCCTTCTACTGCAGAAGCTGCAAAGCGAGCCTGGGTCATGGAATGCTATCCCTGTAGAAACAACCAGTCAGCTTATTGAGAGAATAAGTAGCAGATTAAGAGAGTGTGAGAGGTAGAAAGGGAAGAATTTGTTTCCACGTTAACACACTTGTATTTATTCTATTATCTATCACACTCAAGCATGGTGGTTTTAATTCTCATATTCATTGCCATCCTCGTGAACTTAATGGAAGGATGGTTGTAACACGCGACCCCACATGGTTTTCCGGTGATTTAGGACACGTTCAGTTGACACCAGAATCTATGAATTGGTTGCAATAGAGGGTTTTAACTAGACAATCACAGAAACTCGAGCATTTGGACAGAAACTCCTGTACTTCCTATTGGTTGCAACTGCATGAGTTTCTGTCCAAACCGCGCAGCTAAAACACTCTAATCCATGGATTGTGCCTAATAATTGCCTCCAGAGAAGTTTTTTAGAGCGAATCCATGGATTGCAACTAAAACAGTGCCAACCGAACGGGCCTTAAAGGATTTGATTGGCTTTGAGAGGTTCGCTTCTTCTTTTATCCAATATGTTTGAGTCAGTCAGTAGATATTGGTATTCCAACATTCCTTTAGTCAATCAAATAGCATATCAGATATGTGCACAGGGTACCTTGGGGCTTCAGTGATCTTAAGCTTGAGTTGACAAACCGATATTGTTTAAGCCAAAATAGTTCCTACTCCGGCCAAAGGCCGGCAAACGCTTGTAACTTGTAGTATAATACCTCAGTATCAGACCGCCCTATAAATATCCACTATGTACGCCCTTGGATGCATATCTACCGGAATTTCATTTCAGATAGAAGGATAAATCGAATTTCTCACTTTTGTCTCTCCAAGCCTAGTACAGCACCGCCGCTAAAGCCAGAACGCTCTCCATTATTTATTTCCTGATCCAACATCATTCACAGCTGCTTCTTCAAACCATTCTCTAACTTTAATCAAGTCCCAACGGTGAACCCATCTGACCATCGATTCAACCTCCCAGTTCCAGGTGTCTTTAAGCGTTTCGGCAAGGCTTGGTCTCTCAATCCTTGGTTCAGGAAATTTCGGAACTTGAGGAGGCGCAAGAAGAGAATCAGAAATTTTTCGAGCAGAGTGAAGGGACCGTGAGATGTTTGTTCGGTGTTGCCGGAAGTTCTCGAGACTCAGGTAAGCAATTGAGCTTGTTAAAATAGTGCCACCGAGCTAGAGACGAGAAAAGAGGATTGTTAGATATTTTAATAGTAAAGGGTTAGCTTGTCACTCACGAAGCCAAATATTCTCCCCATCTTGAGTTTTGTTGATATCTTGTTCGGGTATCAGTCTGTTCTCTGACGATCAATGAAGAGCGGAGTGTGACTCAATATTCTTTATTGGCGTAGTACCAATCACTAGCAAAGAAAATTCTAGAAACCCACTACACTCGGATATCAACCTAATTAAACAACCACCACTCTACGTTCGCCCTAATACGCTGCTTCCAGCAATAGGACCGCCCCCTCCATATTCATAATGGCCAAATACACTATGCAGCGCCGACTCAATCGTTCATCGGCTCATCGGAGGGCCCTATTGCGAAACCTCGTAACTTCTCTTTTCGAGCACGAATCGATTTCAACAACTTGGCCTAAAGCAAAAGAGGCCCAAAGGTTGGCTGAGAGGTGTATAACTTGGGCTAAAAAGGGTACCGAAGCTGCCAAAGTTCAAGCGGGGGGCGTCCTCTATGTATGAATGGCCTCGATACTTAATTTCATTCTACTAATGCAATTGCTCTATGTAGAACAAGGGCTTGCTCCCGAAATTATTTGGTCCTATTGCGGAAAGGTATAAGGAGCGTCAAGGAGGGTACACGCGTGTTTTGAGGATAGAGCCCCTCAAGACTGATCAGGCACCTTCTGCCATCCTCGAGCTGGTGGACGGGCCCAAGGATATGCGGTTTGCCATGACAGCTGCCACTATTGCGAAGTGTTCTTCGGAGGATAAGGAACTTAATGAGATTACTCTTAAGAATATTCAAAAGGTTACACGGTTTAGAAAGGATGGAGAAAGCAAGTTGAGCGAGATGGTGGAAAAATTCAGACTCCAACAAGAGCAGCGAGCGTAGAGAAATAAAAACAATCCTTTTGCTCATCAACCTTCCTTTCTTTGTAAATCCTTGTTGAATAACCCATATACTGAAGACTGTGAAGCTTAGGGGCCTAAAGTCATTATATAAAAATATAAATAAATTACATTACCGCCAACTTTCAGCTGCAAAAATGGCTTAGTCAAATCATTGTCTAATGAAGGCCTGAAAGAAATAAAAATCTTCAATTGGGAGTCTTTTTTCCCTTATATAGACCTCAAACCATAATTAAATTCTACTGAAAAGCATTTATAAGACCTCCATTAGACTATGATTTAACTAAGGCTGAGATTTTTCTTAAAAAAATATCCGCCCGGGCGGTAAAGTATCTGCTTAAACTCACTATCGCGTCACGAAAAATCACTCGACATTGACTCAACTCCGTGTTACAATTTTTTTTTTTTTATTCATTATGTGTATGCAACTTCACCGTTATAGCACCAAAACAACTACCTGCACTCTTCTCCCCTCCTCTGTGCTGCAATAGACCATCTGGGAAACAAACTCATCGACGGCTTATGCTTGCGGAACCCTTATCAGACATGAATCTAATAATTAGTATTTCAGTCGGTACGGGTGGTGGCGGCCATACTCCAATACTGAAGTCCTTAGGAAAGAATATCTATATTTGGTTTGTGACGACACCAAAATCTTCAAGTTACCATAGAAGCGCTAGCGATAGAATTAAACTAAATTCGATATCTCATGCTGTGATTAATATGGCGAATTAGTAATCCACTCATCTACACTGCAACCTGCATTGAACTACCACTGAATGTGGAACATGAAGGTTACCTACATGTATGTAATATGGAAGGTGAAGTCTATTCATCCTGTAAGGGGACCATGGGGGACCGTCTTACTTGAAGGGACTTGAGTACGGATTAAGCTATATTGTTCTTTTTGAATACAACTTCGTTCTAACTATAAGAGCTATCATGATTTTTTCCACAGCGAAAGCGAAGGAAAACGGCCGAATAATGGTATTCGGGCGTGACGTGGTAGATTGTGAGGCACGTGTAGGAGAGACCGAAAAAGAAAAAAACGAATAACGACTGACAGAATAATGCGACGCTATTCACTAAAAAAACGAATCTCGATGTGGGGTCTGGGTTAGTTCGACCCCTTGACCGAAGAAGTCGGCCGTTGCTCCCTACCGCCGTAACCACCTCTCCCTGGGTCGTAATCTTCGCGATAGTAATCGCGAACTTGGCCGCCGGTTGGTCCTGGATTACGAAAAAGCATTAGCAACGTTCATGGCATAAGTGAGGATCTCGTACCTCGGCCGTATTGCCTGCCTTCCTTAAATCCAGGATCTAAATCAGTCCTGATGATGCGCTCGTCAAGCTTCGTCCCGCCGATGTACTTCATGGCATCGAGGGTATCCTCATGGGTGTAGTATTCGACAAAACAAAACCCACAGGGGGTTTTACTAAATCTATCTAATCCCATGACTAGTCGTTTGATTTCTCCACATTTTGAAAAGAGCTCGTGGATTTGCTCTTCGGTGGTGTAGAACGACCTTTTCTTTTGACGTTAGCTGTCAGCTCTATTCCTGCACTTCGCTTCTGTAAAATACGGCCGAACTGACAAATTTCCAACGTATAATGTGGTGGCACCTGCTAATGGATCTTCCTTTGGTGAATCCTCGCGGCGCTGCCGTTTATGCTGAAGTGGAGGCGGGAGTGTCAGAATTGATAAATGCGGAGCAAAAGATTATAGGGTTGTGCACATACATCGCGTTTTTCAAAATAAGTTGAAGGAGCATCGAGTCGCTGGACAGTCGATATTACATAGGGCGCCATATTCCCATTTACTCACGCGAGGTGTCGTGACAGAGCTCACCACGCGCTTGAATATCATTAAGAAGGTATGGTTACCCTACCTTACCCATTAAGCTTTCAACGAATCATCTAAAAATTTCTTTACCCCAGACGAAGCAAACCCCATGTACCAAGAACAACGATGACAGCCACAGGTAAAAAAAAGAGACCAGCACCATTTTCAAGAAACGCTCTGTCGCAGAAACGCCACAGAGGATCTAGTGATAACGTGAGAAATGCCCTCTCTATCGATGAGTTGGGTTGGTGCGAAGTTTCCATGCCAGATCGCCTGGCTGATGTCGAAGGTTTCATGGGGATGGAGGAAGTTGAGGGCATCGAGATTGTTCGAAAAAGCGACGGCAGTTTGGAGTACAAGGTATATCCGCGACCGCTGTCAAGACAAATAGTTAAGGCAATTAATGACTGTCTTTGTTTATCTAGGTTACGAACGAACAAAAGACCAATGAAAAGAAAAATAAAAAGAAGAAGAATGCAGTAATATCAGCAAATATAAGGGGGGGCAAGGTCAATGTTACCAAAGACGGATTGGATGATGAATGGGAAGGGATTAAAGAGATTGCAGGGGGCACACCAGAAAAACCTAAGAAGCGGAAAGTTAAACAAAAACCAGTGAAAGAAGCCGCCAGTCCCGAAGGTCCCGTCGGCGGTACGTTTGACGTCCTAGCGGACGATGAGGGAGATGGTATGGGATTCGGGGTTTTCTTTACGGGCTTGATTCTAATAGGTTGACACAGTATCTTTACCAGCGTGGGATTCACTAAATCTCTCAGTATCTATTCTCCGGGCTCTATCTCAAATGTCTTTCATGTCTCCTACTCCCATACAGTCTGTTGCTATTCCAGAAATTATTGATGGCCACGATTTAATCGGAAAAGCAAGTACTGGATCTGGGAAGACTTTAGCCTTTGGAATTCCAATCATGGAGTATTACCTAAAAAATGCCTGCCTTCAGGCTGGTCGGGGCCTGGGCAAAACAGAAAGACTTCCAATAGCTTTAGTTCTTTCGCCTACAAGGGAGTTGGCACACCAACTTCATTCTCATCTAACCTCTCTTGCCGCGTTCATTCCGGAACTCAGGATTGTTTCTGTGACTGGAGGTTTGTCTATACAAAAGCAGTTGAGGCAGTTGACCGAAAATGGAGGCGCCGATGTAATCATCGCTACTCCAGGTCGTTTATGGGAGGTTATTAGCGAAGGGCAGGGCTGGATTGAGAGATTGAAAAAGGGATTGAAGTTTTTGGTCGTGGACGAGGCAGATCGGTTACTGCAGGAGGGCCATTATAAAGAAGTGGCTGAAGTCCTTCATCTGCTTGAGAAACACCACGACAATTCCGGTGGAGGCGGGAGCGAAGGCGAAGCAAGCAATGTACTGGGACAATCGAATAAAAAGTCAGTCAAGGTTAACAATAACAAAAACATGATTGAGAAGGTTGAACGGCAGACGCTGGTATTTTCGGCAACTTTTCATAGGGGATTGCAGCAGAAGCTAGCTGGAAAAGGTTACAAGAAGCTTGCTGGTGGAGATCTGATGGGCGAAAAGGAAAGCATGGAATATTTGCTTAAAAAACTTCATTTTGAAGAAAAAGCGCCTAAGTATGTGGACGTTAATCCAACTGGACAAATGGCCGAAAGATTGAGTGAGGGTATTATTGAATGCGGAGCAACAGAAAAGGTTTTGGCTCTATATTTCGCAATTTAAATTACAAACACCTAAATATATATCTAACTTCTACTCCCAGGATCTCTACCTCTATTTCCTTCTTCTCAGATACCCTTCACGCGCATTAATATTTACAAACTCCATCTCATCTGTAAAACGCCTTGCGCCGTTTTTAGCTATGCTCCAGCTTTCGGCCTACCCACTTCACTCAGGGATGATTCAAAAGGCCCGCCTTAGGTCAATTGAACGATTCTCTTCGTCATCGAATCCGAATTCTATCCTCATCGCCACCGACGTGGCCGCTCGAGGTCTTGATATCAAAAATGTGGATATGGTGATCCACTATCACTTACCTCGTACTGCGGACATGTACGTTCACAGGTCAGGGAGAACAGCGCGAGGTGTTGATGCTAGGGGTCTTAGTGTATTACTCTGTTCTCCCGACGAGGTTTTGAGTGTGAGAAGACTTGTTGGAAAGGTCCATGAAACGGATCCAACTGTGAAGAGTACTGGGCGTTACCTCATGAAGGGATTCAATGTCGATCGGCAACTTGTGAACCGTCTCAAACCAAGAGTTGATCTTGCGAAGAAAATCGCCGATAGCAGCATTGAGAGGCAGAAGAAGGGACGTGAAGATGAATGGCTGAAAACAGCAGCGAACGAATTAGGAGTTGATTATGATAGTGAGGATTTTGGTAAAGGCGATAACGCAAGAAGAGGTCGCCAGGGAAGTAAAATAAAGAGGGATAGAGCAGCAAATGCAACAAAAGAGGAATTGGCCGTATGGAAAGCCCAGTTGAATGAACTTCTGAAAAACAAGGTGAATAGTGGTTTTTCGGAACGTTATCTAACTAGTGGTACTGTCAATCTGGCGCACTCACTATTTCAAGCTCAGGGAAGATCACGGGATGGCTTCTTAGGCTTAGAAGAAAGGTCGGCACTAGACGTGATTGGTGGTTAGTCAACTATTCGGTAGTTACTACCTTATAATTCCGGCACTGTTATCTACGAAACAGAAGACTTTTCCTTCAAATGTATGCAATTATCTTCACAGCCGGCACACTGTAAATGTACCTTGATATATTAGGCAGATGTATTGTAGGTTTGGTCATGAATGCTAAAATTGAGAGCACGAGAAGATAGTAAAACAGAACTTGTGCTACAGAACACGCAACAAGCTCAAATTAACCCAGAACGCTGAAGTAAAGAGGTGATAAGCAGGTATTTTTCTCAAAACACGCTGATATAATTGCCAATCCTTTCCTTCTGGTTCTGAGATATACATTCGGCAATCCACGTGATGTTTCGTATTTCCTAATTTGGCCCACGTCAGCTAACATGAAAAGCGCGTTACAAGGGCGACAAACCTGTTCCCTCAACTTGACCCACGCAAACACAACAGTGTAGGTGAATTGCTGTGTAAAAGCTGACTTCGCGACTTCCATTTCTTTTTGGTAAAACAAGTCCTCTAAGCTCTTTTGTTGCCCCCCTGGTATTCCACCTCCTTGGCCGCTCATTCCCTGTTCAAAAAATGTTTTATACTCGCCAACACCTTCGACTGCAACTCTTACAGAATCTACATCGTCTGCTTTGCTTAGCATATATGTTCCCTCTGGATAAAGCTTCCCGAAGCTAGGATAAAGTTTCTTTCTATCCTGCTTACTCAATTCTGTCCCAAATGAGTTCAAGGTGATGTTTATAGCTCTGCGGTCCGCCTCAAAACTCAAAATTTCACTCATAAGCTCACTTGTAGGTGTACCTGCGAGCCCTGGTTCAGTTATACAGAACTGGTGGAAATCCTCCAAGTAACTTTTGTAGAGGGTGTTTCTGATGATTTCAATATTCAGTTCGTCAAGATCTGCACTGGAGAGCGTATTTTTGAAGTACGGGGCTAGCGGCGTCTCGACTAGAACTGAGTTGTATAGTTCCTCGACATTAGTCGCGACACAGAGCACCGGCATAGTCTCGAAGACACCGAGTGGATGGCATCGCTCAAGAAGCTCCCTTGTATCGCGTTCATGGAGTGTACCGGTGATCAAAAGGGCAACGTTATCAATCATATATCCGTAGGTCAAGTAATCCATAAACTTTGCTAACGAGCCGACAGCTTGAGCTCGAATGTAACGGAACTCGGAAATCAACTTTTCGGTTGCTTTTGAGGCGATTACAGAGGTGGAAAGCGGCGATGGTACATTGGAAAGATAGTCACCATATGCAGGTGCAAGCTGTAGCTTCAAATCTATGAAAAGAATATTAGCGGCCTGCAAAGCGGTGAATCTAAGGTCGTGAAGCTTGCCATCTAGCGTCTCGCATTGGGTTAAATTGGAGTAGTTTTGGCTAGTAAGCAGACCGTTACGGTACCCGCGAACAAGACCTTCGATATAGCCGTTGTTGACATTGAAGAAAAGACCTTCCATTGCGATTCCAGAAATTTAACACCTCGTGGGATGGGTTATTATTGTATTGGGTGGTTTGACTGTTGTGAGGGCCCAGGTTGCTACAAGTGTGATGAGAAGTGATGTTACCCGGCTCACAAAGCCCTACTAAATAAGTCCAATATCTTAAACGAGGCGGGGCTTGGCATATCACATAAAATCAAATTGCCAGATCTTAAAGGTGACATGTCAGTTTGGGTGGTGGAACAGGCAACGTAGAGGTTCACGGGAAGTCCAACGAAGAAATAACCATGGCGGTTCTTGCAATACCGCCTCAGAAATAACGAAGCGGGTCGGGCTGAAATAGTAGTTTGACGGATGGGTTGTGGTTGATCCATTCCTCTCAACCGCTAAATATTTGATTTTTTGAAATAAACCTCCAGAAAGTGTGTTGCAACCAGGTTACACACACCACAAAGTCTTTAGTACTTGAGCTTCAACCATCACCACCATCCCTGTCAAAATGCCAAGCCCCGCTAATTTCCTCTCCAAAGCTTGAGATTGTCTTGGAGTTGGCCATCTAGACAGCGAACTTACCAACGGAGAGGCTAATGATTCAAACCAAATCGTTGATCTCGCCACTACTATCTTCAATCATGACAACAACACTAATGAAGCGGGGCTCTCTATCCTTCTCCTCCTCAGCATCAACCGCAACTGTTATGGGTATACGATGTGATAAGTACAGGAAACCTGAAGGCAAGATACTAGGATTCTCAATCATCACTCTGTTGCACTCTGGAAAGCTTCAGGCACTCATACCTTACCCTTGAGAGGCACGGTTTGGCCAGTATGGCGAGTGGTGTGGAGTTGCTGTTTCCCTAGTTAAAAAACCTGTTTTCGACGTCAGAAATAACCCATGGAGCGTCAAACTGCCGCAGGGGTCAGTCCTGACACCCGTGGGTAAATGAAGGGGCAGCAGTGAAAGTTTAGAATCATTCAAACCAAAATTGATCAAATGGCCACCAAATTGAAGAAGGCTCACACTGGTGGCTCACTGGGAAAGTTAAGACTACGCAAATCCCCCAGTACCTTATACTTCAGCAATACTTCTAACATTGAACTATGCTCCTTAATGTAGGATATCGATGCAGGGAAAGAGTTGACGAGCAAAGTCAAGGCCCAGTACCGAGGCGCTATCAGTATAACAGGACCAGACGAGCGGTCAGGAGATTAATTCTCACCGGGCCTGTTATAGGTTCATAGTCATTGATAGAATCCAGTAGTTACAGTGATAGGAAAGTACCTCTAGCTGAGGACTGAAACCTACTGCAAGTGTACCTACTTTCTGGCTACTTGTATCGGGTTCGCACCAAACTACTAGAGTAGTCTTGTATTGAGCTCAGAGTTCGAAAGGCTATCTACCAGGTAGAAAGCAACGAGGTCACTTCAGTCGATATTTAACTATGTGTCTCTGTGGTTCAGTGTTCGGCCAACGAGTATAAGCGTTGCTGTTGCTAGAGTTCAAGAGTTCGAAGAATGGTTCAGGTAGAGATAAAGAATCACCAAAAATATGTGAGCATAAGGTAAAGATATAAGTGAAGACTTGTAGATAGATTTTATATCATTAAGACTCATTCTTAGCTCATGACGATTTCAGTAGAAGTCGGAGAATAATACCATATTTATATCCTGCCTGTGTGTCTCGCGGACTAGAATTAAACATTACAACAAGTATGTGGGAACCCTTGAACACCCTGAATAACGCCAAGAGAAATGCCAACTGAACGCTAAAGAAACCAACGCCAAATACATGATACAAATAATCAAACGCCTATGTTCCGAAGCATTCCTAACAATCCTTGCACACTAAGAAAACTCCTCACTCATCTCGCACTACTGCATGCACTCAGCCTTCATCAGCAGTCATGGGAACTCGGGAGTCACCCTACCTGATAACACCTCGGTACTGGGCCTCGACTTCGCTCGTCAACTCTTTCCCTGTGTCGCTGTCCTACTCTAAGAAGCATGGCTCAACGTTAGGAGTACTGGCGAGGGATAAGGCACCAGAAGACTCGGGTAGTTTTACTTTTCCCTGGGAACCACCAGTGTAAACCTTCTCAATTCATTCGCCATTTGTTCAGCTCTGGTCTGATTGACTCCAAACCTTCACTGCTGCCCCTTCATATACCCACCGGTGTTAAGGCTGGCCCCTGCGGCAGTCTGACGCTCCGGGGGTTATTTCTGGGGTCAAAAACGGGCTTTTTAACTAGGGAAATGGCAACTCCACACTATCCACTATACTGGCCAAACCAGGCCTCTCAGGCGCGAGGTGCGAGTGTCTGAAACTTTTCCAAAGTGCAACAGAGTGATGATAGAGAGTCCTAGTATATTGTCTTCGGGTTCCCTCTACTTATCACCTCGTATACACGTAACATTGTTAGAGGCCTGGCAGAGCTTGAAGAAATTCGCGAGGCCTCTCATTTTAACTTCATTAAAATCCATCCGCTTTCACACTCCCGAGAGCATTTAGAACGATTTGGGAATATTCCAATGTTTTCAACTGATATCAGCGAGTTAGCTCATAGGCAGCAAATTAAGATGGTTTATGGAGCCTCCAATAAGGTTAGCACAACAATCCATATCTTGGATTATCACTCGAAGCATATGGTTATGGAGATACGGGTCTTGAATCTGCATCCCTCTCGTCCGCTAAATACTCAACTTTTGAAATAAACCTCCAGAAACTGCGTTGCAACTGGGTTACACACACCCCAAAGTCTTTACTCCAAAAACTTCATTCATCACCACCACCCCTGTCAGAATGCCAAGCCCCATTGAATTCCTTTCCAAGGCCTGGAATTGCCTTAGTATTGGCCACCTTGACAACGAACTCACAAACGGGAGATATGACGACTCCCTCCCCATCGCCAACCTTGCTGCAAACATTTTCAATCACGAAGCCAGCCATGACGATGCAAGACTCTCCCTCCTCCTCCTCCTAAGCATCAACCGCAACCTGGCCATCCTCGCCGGCACAGCTGAGGAACACACAGAACATCTTAACATCATTGAAGATGGAATCAAAGACCTGAAAACCACCGCAGCCACCACCAATAATTTCGGCGTCTGAGTCATTTTCAAAGCCCCCCCTCCCTGCACCAACAAGGAAAAAAACACACCCCCATCATCGATCCCCACATCGCCGCCACCGCCAAACTCAGCGGCTCGGTCGGCGATGATGCCCGTCGCCTCATCAGGGATGGCTTCGCCTTCCAAAAACCCAAATCTTACGCCCAAACCGCGGGCGAAAACTCCAAACAGTGGAACGAGGTTCGGAATAAGAGACCCTCTTCCAGAACCCCCCCCCCCAACGAACACTCCCAAGGCCATACCTGCCGCTCAAAGCAGATTTTTCGCGAGCAGAACTCGCCCCGCCCCCATGGAAGCATCAGAGCGCGTGGCTGCAGACCTCTCCGTTGAACTAGGTAGGTTCCTCGCCAAAGAACCCCTCGTTGCCCCCGCCACCTCCCTCTCAGTCTCCATCAGCCTAAAGGCACCGTCACAGTCCTCACAGCCCCAACTGTTCACGTCTCCGTCTACTCCCCATGGTTTGAAGCAATGACTACCTTGATAAACAACAAGATCAACACCTCTGATAACCCAATCCACCTCTTCCGCCCAGGGCCAAGCAACGTCGACATCACCATTCACGCAGTACCACTATACGACCTCGAGAACAGGAAAAAACTCGACAAAAGCTTCCCCAAAATCTTTAAACTCGCCTCAGGCATCACCCCCATCGCTACCAGGTTCCTCAATAAAGACGCTACCTCCAGAAACAGCAAACCCACCTCCACAATTGTAGTCACCATCACCGCAGACGAAGCCTCCAAACTTGGAGCCACTGTCCGCCTCTACTTCAGGCTCCGCCGCTGCGTAGTCATGTGGTCAGCCTCCCCCTCCACCCAATGCAGAAAATGCTGCAAATTCTGCCACGCCACCCAAGAATGCAAACAACCACTCCCCACCTGCCCCATCTGCGCCAAAAGCCATACTAAAGCCGAACACCGTTGTGCAGTTCCAACCTGTAAAAGTGACTCCGCCCCCATCCCCGCCTGCTGTGGGGCTTCCACACTAAAATGCACAAACTGCAATGGCACCCACACCGCCTACGATATTACATGCCCCGTTAAAACTGCCGCCCGCAACAAAACTAGAACCACCGAAACCACCCCCCCACCAATGGACGAGATGGACACCGCCCCCGATAACGCTCCACAGTCCTCCTCCAACTCCGACTAATCATGTCGTCACAACCTACAGAAAATCACTTCCTCCGCATTATCCAACACAATTGCGCAAACAGCAACATTGTCCTCCTCTCACTCTTCTCGATCCCAATGGTACAGAAAACCCACATCATCGCCATACAAGAACCCCCCTCTACAAAAGCAAACCCCCCCCTGTCCCCTCTTTCACCCTCATCATCCCAACCCCAACCTCCCCTGATGACAAAATCTCTGCATGTCTATACATTTCCACAAACCTCCTCGACAAAAACTCCTTCACCACCACCCTCTCCCACCGCGGGGACATCATCACTGCCAACATCTTCTGCAACTCAGGACCAAACACCCATACCACAGTTTCCGTCTCCTCCGTCTATAATAGACAAGTCAGCAACACCACACGCTCCCTCAACCCCTCCCTAATCTTCAAACGAATCGAGACCCCTGCAATCGTGTTAGGAGACTTCAACATCCACTCCCCCTCAGCTGATCCCACCAGAACCTTCTCCAGCACCGAACTTCGCCTCTCTCAACAGTTCTTCGATGCCGCAGCAGGCGCCGGCTACTCACTAGCCAACACCCCCAGAGTCTACACCAGATTCTCCCCCGGTCAAAAAAAGAGGTCAAGCGTCATCAACTTGACTTTCTCCAATCACAGAGCAACACCTCTAGTCCGTAAGTGGCTACCCCTCTCAAACGCCATCAGCTCCGACCACCGGGCCCTTGCCATGACCCTGCACCTCCCATCTTCAGACCTATCCCCAACCACCCTCCCCAATTGGAAGCTCACAAACTGACTATCCCTTGAGGAAGACCTCCGCAACTAGTCCACCTCAGCCTGCCCCCTCTCAGCAATGATAGATGACTGGTTCGACAAGTCACTGGAAACTCTCACCAACCTCCTCAGAACACACACCCCATCCAAAACCACCACCAAATGGTCTAAACCCTGGTGAACCCCAACCTGACCCAGCTCCGCACCATCTTCCACTCAGTCCACAGAGACTTCAGGAAAGGCAGAGCCCCCCCATTCGAAGCCAAAGCTACAAAAAATACATACTTCAACGCGATCAAACAAGCAAAACAAGACCACTGGAACTCTTTCATCGCAAACGCAAAACCCAGCGACGTATGGAGGATCAAGAAAATGGCCACCAAAACGGAAGACAGAATTCTCACCCTTCCCAACTCCCTCACCCCATCCCTCCTCAACAATAACCTCAGCAAAACCTTCTTCTCCCCCAGACCGGAAGAGCCCTCCCCCCCCTATCCATTTCAAAGACGTCCCCCCCATCACTCCGGAAGAAGTCCAACAGGCCCTCTCCCCCACATCCAACCTCTCCAGCTCTGGGCCTGACACCATCCCCTACTCAACTTGGAAAGGAGTTCACAGGTGCAACCCATTCATCATCCCATCCCTCCTCAACCCGCTGATCTCTCTCAGCTACCACCCCCTTTCCCTCAAGAAAGCCAACGGAGTGATTTTCGCCAAACCCAACAAGTCCGACTACTCCTGCCCATCAGCCTACAGGATAATCGTCCTCCTCCAAACCTTCTTCAAGACCCTGGAGAAAATCATTACTCTCCGACTAACAAAGGCCGCCAAAGCCACCGGTCTTATCGACCCCCTCCAATGTGGATCCGTCGCAGGCTTGTCCACCGCAGACGCAGCTACCACCCTCCACCACGAAATACGAGCGATGCAACATGCAAAACTCGAATGCTCCACCATGTTCCTGGATGTCAAAGGTGGCTTCGACCACGTCCTAAAACAATCCTTCGCACCAATACTCGCGCAGAAACATGTCCCAAAATACCTAACTAACTAGGTCTGCTCATTCCTATCTGATAGGTACATCATCCTCCTGTTTAAAGGATCTCCCAAAACCCCCACAGCCATCCAAGTAGGCATCCCCCAAGGGTCCCCCATCTCTCCCCTCCTCTTCATCCTATACGTGAACTTCCTCCACAAGCACGACCCCCATCCGGGAATCACAATATCATATGTCGATAACTTCGCAATCACCGTCGCGTCACCCTCACACTCCCACAACATCTCAATATTGGAAGAGCACCACATAAAAATAACTGCCCTCGCCGTACCCCACAACATACATTTCTCAGTCGACAAAACTGAACTCATGCACTGGCTATTCCCCAGGGACACTAGCGCCCTCTGCACCACCCCCATCAAACTCAACGGCCAAACCTTCAATCCTAGTAGTCAAGTACGATAGATAGGCTTCTGGCTCTCCCCAAACTTCAACCCAGACAAACACTTCCAAATAAGACTAGCAGCCGCGAGGTCTGCTTTTGGCATCATCACCCGCTTCTGCTCAGCCGGCAAAGGCCTGTCCTCAGCCAACTGCATGAGAATAGCCGTCCTAGTCATACGACCAATGCTCACATACGGAGCATCCACCCTCACACCCAAAACATCTCTCAGGAACATGAACACCTTCTGGAACTCAGTACTCTGCTGGGCCATCGGATGCTTCAGAGACACAAACAAATGTGTCCTCTGGGCAGAAGCCAATGCCCCCCCCGACCTCTACTGCCACTACTTAAAATGCAAACAAGGGATACGCATCCTCCAAGCGTCCCCCCTCAACAACCCGATAACAGGAAGAACCAGCACTGCCTTCCCAACAATCACCCCAGAAAGAGTCTATTCTCATGCCGCCTTCCTAAAAGGCAGGCCCAACCCACCCAAAAAGTGGAACTCCAACGCGACCAAGGGGGTTTCCCACCTCCCCATTGAACTCCTCTGCTCACTCGCCCGCCCCCTTATCGACGAAGGGTTCCCTCCACAGAAAATAGCAATGCAAGCTATAACAGAGCCATATCAACGGTCAGGACACTAGTTGTCACCGGGCCTCTTATAGGCTCAGAGTCATTGATAGAATCCCGTAGTTACAGTGATAGGGAAGTACCTATAAGTGAGGACCGCAACCTGCCGCAAGAGTACCCACCTTCTGGCTACTAAGGAGGAGATCTATTCATGAAGGGTCAGACTGACGAGTCTGAGTCCTGTCAATGAATAGAGCACCGGCTAGAGAAAAACTCTAAGCGCCGGGCATCTCCATTTTCCTTCAGAGCATAGATAGCCCTGCCGCAGGCGGCAGTGGTTATGCCCGGGAATAGAATCTACAATGAGTTACAGTTCTGCAGCCATCAAGGGTAGACCACTGGAGCGGAGACTCCTCAAATGCAGGAAAACCGAGAGATTTGGAGTATAAGTACTCATCTCCATTTTCACCCACTAGTTCTAGTTTTTTCCTCATCATCAGTTATAACAAGCGGAAGAAGACCCTTAAGATTATTCTAAGTCTATTAAGAAGAATCTTTACTCTCTAAACCTAACTCTTTCTTTTACCGGCCCTCTTGCTTCCTACACTCTTGTCTAGTAGAGGCAGAGCCCCGTCACACAGCGGAGGAATTGTTTCCGCTCCAAGGCAGAGTTTTCACCGGAACTCAGTTTGAGTATGTTACGCGCTGAACCGGAGGGAGACAGAGGAGTGCTAGGAGGTAGGATAACCCCTCAGAGTTCGGGAGCGAGGAGGTAGATTATCTCGCGTATGAAGTAGTGAACACGGAGGTACCAATAGAAGACTCGTGCGGCGGTCATAAACTGAACCAAGAGGCACAACACGACGGAGTGTATTCAGGAGGGTCGGACTATAACCGGCGGGAAGGTTCTGGAGGGATCGGGCTTGATACCGATCGGGAAGATTTCAGGAACTCGGACACGTTACGCGAAGCGAACGATGTTTGGAAGATTTAACGTAATATATTTAATATCCGAAGACACAAAGGAATAACACGTAGAGAAATAAAACCCAAACTAGAAGAACCCCAATACAACAGGAAGATTGCGTGAGGAAGAAAGGAAAGGAAGACAAAGGGAAGGTACAGCCATATATATACAAGTGACGCCGAGACGCCGAGACATGATTAATAATCCGCGCGACGGAAACTCACGGAAGCACGCATGAAAATTACAGGAAGAGAACGTCATTACACGAGAACCCGAAAGAAAACCCAGCGAGAAGTGATAACCCGAAGACAACGTACTTGAGAACTCCAAAGCGATACCCTTCCTTCGCAATCCAAACCAAGACACGAACGCCATAGAGACAGCTTCTCTAAGGCCTAGCCCTGCAGCTTAGGTTTCTGGGATACCTCGTGGAACTGTCGAACCAGTTGAGTGTTCGAGGTCGGCCTGGGGTTGCCAAGAGGAGTCGGCAGACTCAACATATCGAACCAAGTACTGAGTTGGCTGGCACATGGTATGGGAATCTAGGACAGCTTCGACTTCCCATTCTTGTTCGCCCTCGATTTCGACAGGTGGTGGGGGGGGGCTGGTGTTGACCGGGGACTGGGTTCTGGGAGGCCAAAGACAGGAGCGAGACATGGAAGACAGGGTGGACCTTCATGGTGGCCGGCAGGGAGAGTTCATAGGCATATGGACTGACGACACGCTTGATAGGATATGGGCCGATTTGTTTCCAGTCCAGTTTCTTGGAGGGCCGCTTGGTCTCGAGGTTTCGGGTGGATAGCCAGACCTTATCGCCAACAGCGACGAGGGCAGGGTCCAGTGAACGCGGCCGATTCTTCCTGAATCATCTGGGAGCGGCGATCTCGCTCGGAGGAACTCAACGACCTGGGACATGTCTCGGCCAGGCCATTGGCCTGATCTTCGCTGGTGGTCTTGCCATGTGTCAAGGGGCCAAAGGTCATGCGGGGATGCCTACCATAGTTTGCCTGGAACGGGGACATGTGAGTGGTCTCGGAGGCATGGTTGTTGGCAGCGAACTCGGCGAGGGGGAGGAAACGGCTCCAGTCGTCCTGCTGGTATGACACATAGGCCCGGAGGTACTGTTCCATGACAGCGTTGAACCTTTCCGTCTGGTCAGGCCAGTGGAATGCCGTTGAGAACCTGGGGGCAATTTCCAAGCGGGAGCAGAGAGATTTCCAGAAGTCCGAGGTGAACTGGGTGCCACGGTCTGAGACTATGGTTTCCGGGAGGCCATGGAGTTTCCAGACATATTCCACGAACAAGTCTGCCAGGATGCGGGAGTCAACGTCTTCGGTGGTGGGGATCAGGTGTCTCATCTTGGTTAGGCGGTCCACTACGACCAAGATGGTGTTGTATCTATGTGATTCGGGGAGGCCAGTGACGAAGTCCATCGAAATGTCGGTCCAGGGGCCAGCAGGGATCGGGAGGGGTCGGAGTACTCCTTGAAGTCCGTTTCGGGGGGCCTTACTTTGGCGGCAGGTGTTACAGTTCAATACGTACTGGTTCACGACCTTCTCATGGGCCAATAGTACATACGTGACAGGAGTTCCAGGGTCTTGGCTCTTCCAGGGTGACCGGCTGAGGGCTTGTCGCAAGGCTCCTGTAGTAGGAACAGTTTGAGTTCAGGATTCGGGATATAGACCAGTCGGCGGTACAGGAGGAGGCCTCGGGAGACTCAGAACATTCGCCGCGAGATTTTCCGGGAGTGCTTGGTGCCACGAGCATGGTTAATACTTCGGCGGGGAAACTGTCTGTCTGGTAAAGCAAACAATTTGACTACAGGTGACGATCCTCCAGCGGGTTCATTTGATAAAGTACCCACTAACAAACCTAGCTTATTCTCAGGGGCAAAATTTTTTGCCTTGATCATGACTTGAGACTGGTGTAGGAGTCTTTTATCCCCTTCCTTAGGGAGATCTCCTGATCTCCTGGTCAGGGTCTTCTTGGTCATGAAGTACTCTAGGTTGCGATGGTCCGTGATAACTGTGACCGGGTGTTGCGAGCCTTCCAGGTAGTGTCGCCATTCTTCGAACGCTCGGATGATTGCCAGGAGTTCCTTGTCATAGATTTCGTAGTTGCATTCCGCGGGTGAGTGTTTCTTGGAGAAGAAGGCCACGGGGTGCAGGATGCCCGAGAATGACTGGGACAGGATGGCCAGAAACGTAGTCGGATGCATCGGTTTCACGACGATCTTTTGCCGGTCATGGCGGATGACGGGGCCGAGGTGAATGCATCCTTCAGATGCCGGAATGCTTGGTCTGCCTGGGGCTCCAGAGGAACTTGACGCTCTTCTTGGTCAGATGGGTCAGGGGGATACAACCTTGAAAGTATCCTAGTATGAACCGTCGGTAGAAGTTCGCAGTTCTAGGAAGCATTGGACGCCTTTAAGGTTCCTGGGGTTTCCCATTCCTGGACGGCAGAAATCTTGGTGGGGTCCATCTTTAGACCTTCAGGACAGGATCATGGGTACTTTACCTCCTGGACATGGAATTCACACTTCGGGTTTCAGGTCGCGTCATTGGCCTTCAGGATGTCGAGCGATCTTTCGGACGTGGATGCGGTGTTCTTGCAGGACTCGGAGTATATCAAGATATCGTCCAGGTAGGCTGTCAAGAACTCATCTAGAGTGGGGCGGAGGAGGTCATTTACCCAGTGTTGGAAGGCGGAGCATTAGTGAGCAAAGATCACGAGGTATTTGTAGAGGCTTTGCCGGTCCGGGCGGTCTTCCACTCGTCCCCTTCCTTGACGCGGATTTGGTGGTACCCTTCGCGGAGGTCTAACTTGGTGTAGTATTTGGCCTTGGCGACCTGGACAAGGGTTTCGGGGAACAGGGGTAGTGGGTGCCGGTTCTTGATTGTCATCTCGTTGAGTTTCCTGTAGTCAACGCAGAGACGGAGGGAGCCATCGGCCTTTTTCACAAACAGGATGGGGGCACCAGCAGGGGACTCGGAGGCACGGATGAAGCCCTTGGACAGGTTCTCGGAGATGTACTCTCGGAGAGCCTGTAGTTCCCGATGGCTCAAGTTATACATGGGACCGAAGGGGGGTTCCTTACCATCTTGCAGGTTGATGGGTAGGTCATAGCGGGGCCGGGATGGGGGCAGGACAGAGGCAGCAGACTTCGTGAACAGGGCCGCATACTCACCACGGTACTCCTGTAGGACAGAGGCCATGGGATCATCTTTCCTCCTTCTGATCTCATCTATCGAGGAGGATGCTACAAGAAAGCATTCCCTGACGCTTTCGGACAAGCCGGGAGAAAGGGCAGGCCAATGCGACGCGTGGATGGGGGCCGTGGGGGAACGGGACCGGGAGGTGATGCCTTGGACAGTCAATGGCTGTCGTGAGGCAAGGCATTGCTGGAGGCAGGAAGGGGAACCGAAGTGTACCTGGTTCTGTCTGGGCCGGAGGGTGAGGTCGTGATGGCGCATCCATGGGATCCCCATTACCAGTGGGTAGTGACCCAACTTGGTGACGAGGAAGGGGACATATTCACGGTGGCCGTCGATGTCAAGTGCCAGCTCCAGGTGGGTGATTCTGACCAGACGCGATGGAGCGGCCGTCAATCACCTGTAGTTCACGTGACACGGCGACCATGGGGAAGCCACGAGACTGGGCAAAGGTCGCGTCGATGAAGAACCTGAAGCACCAGTATCAATGAGTCTGACGGGGGACAGGACCGGCATTGAATTCCACGGAGATCTTGCAGTTGACAACCAATTGGTCCATCCGACAAGTCATTCTCCGACAGTGCAAGGCAGAGACAAAGCAAGCAGGACTAGAAGCAGAAACCGGGGAGGGTAGTAGCAAGAAGTTGGTGATGGGGCAGGCCCCTGTGGTATGTCAGGGTTTACCACAGGGGCTGACCTTTTAACTGCTGCTGGACACGGGGCAACTGGGCGGGATTCTCCAGGTTGTTGATGGTCGAGGATCTGGGCGGGGTTGGGGCTGGGGCTAGGGCAGGGCAGGAGCGAGGATGGGGTTGAGACGGGACAGAAGCGAAGATGAGGCTGGAGCCAAACTGGTACCACTGGCCAGTAAGTTCATGTGGGCCTGGAAAGACCGATGAAGTTGTTGGGAATGGGTGTTGGCGATGAGCGGAGGCAGAGAGACGGACGACTTCAGATTGGGCTGAGGTGGCTGCAAGGACAAGGTTGATTCTCCTTCGACTTCTCAAGGAGGGAGTCGGAGGCGGCGAGGGACTGTCGGCAGGTGGCGAGGTCGGAGGTGGTGAGGCCGGAGGGAGGCCTGGAGGCTCAAGTTCTGTTGAGATCGTGATGATCTCAATGTAGGTTTCCTCTGGGATGGAGGAAACCGGAAAGAGAGAGTGTGGGTTTGGCCTCTTCCTCTACTTGAGGGGCCGTCTCGGCTGGGTTGGAATGGGGGAGGAGAGAAGAGGAGAGAGAGATCCTCGATGGTCGTCAGACCATTCCAATCCTCACCATCTTCTGGGACTGGGAGGGGAGTTGTCTGGATGAAGGCCGACAACCGACCCAGGAGGGCGGTGACGGCTGGGGAGGACATGCTGAATGTGCCGGTTGGTTGGGACGCAATCTTAATGTTACGCGCTGAACCGGAGGGAGACAGAGGAGTGCTAGGAGGTAGGATAACCCCTCAGAGTTCGGGAGCGAGGAGGTAGATTATCTCGCGTATGAAGTAGTGAACACGGAGGTACCAATAGAAGACTCGTGCGGCGGTCATAAACTGAACCAAGAGGCACAACACGACGGAGTGTATTCAGGAGGGTCGGACTATAACCGGCGGGAAGGTTCTGCAGGGATCGGACTTGATACCGATCGGGAAGATTTCAGGAACTCGGACACGTTACGCGAAGCGAACGATGTTTGGAAGATTTAACGTAATATATTTAATACCCGAAGACACAAAGGAATAACCCGTAGAGAAATAAAACCCAAACTAGAAGAACCCCAATACAACAGGAAGATTGCGTGAGGCAGCAGCGAAAGGAAGACAAAGGAAGACAGCCATATATATACAAGTGACGCCGAGACGCCGAGACATGATTAATAATCCGCGCGACGGAAACTCACGGAAGACGCGTTAAGAAAATTACAAGGAAGAAACGCTCATTAAACCCGAAAGAAAACCCAGCGAGGTGATAACCCGAAAGACAATGTCTGAGAACCCAAAGCGATCCTTCCTTCTCAATCCAAACCAAGACATAAACGCCGTTAGAGAGTAGTGGAAGCGAGAACTGAGAGATTTGGAGATAAGTACTCATCTCCATTTCCTACCACTTGTTCTAGTTTTTTCCTCATCATCGGTTGTATAAGAAGACCTAAGATTATTCTAAATCTAGCAAGAAGAATCTTTCTTTCTCTAAACTTAACCTCACTTCTTGTTATTATTGTTAGAAAGAGCCAGGCAGTCACAGAAAGAAGAAATCTTCTAACAGGGAGGGTCCCAAGAAACGACGTCGTGAAAGAATAGCCGATGGCTCCGAGACTGAGTTGAGATTCGTGAGGCTCGGAGGACTGGTTTCGCAGAGAGAGAGAAGAGAAGAATTTTAGCGATAGCCTCCGAGAATCCAAATCCGTCGGCGTGATTCAGTACGGGTAGTCAACATGGTTATCAGGAGAGGTGGGTGAGTGGTTGCTTTAACGGTTGCCTTCGGAGACGTAGCCAGGGCTCCGGAGAAAGTCAGTAGTTTGCTGATGTTCACCATGTCATCTTGTCCCCTCTCCTGGACGAGCTCAGCGTGACATACTTAGTGGGTGTGACAGGAAGTGGCTAGAACAGCCAGAACCATGTACACTGCCACAATGCGCCACAGCGTTCACTTGAACGACGCCATCCTGACGCATATGTGACTCCACTGGTGTGACGAGCGTGTTCCCCGCCTACCTCTCTCTCTTTAGCTACAACCCTACTTCACCGCCCCAATACGCTACAATGCGCATACGCTACAATGCGCATGCGCCACAATGCGACCTTGTCTAATCCTTGGTAACAACTGATTAGTAACATACCTCTTGCCGTGGTATTTAAAGGAGTATCAAGCTGCTGAGCTTTGATTTAAATACATTTCAACTGCCTCCACGTCCTACTTTAGAAGATGGCTGACAAGCTTCGCGCTACGCAACAACTTGAACAATTACAAGCACGCTATATCGGCACTGGCCATGCGGATACCACTAAATTGTAAGCCCCCAATTCTCCCTAGCCATGCAGCAGCAGCCCAAGCTCACTAATCTATCTAACAGTGAGTGGGTATCTAACGTGCACCGAGACACGCTTGCGACCTACGTTGGTCACCCGCCCCTATTGGAATATATGTCAGTCGCAACTGGTGAATCTATGGCAAAGATGAGGACTAGGTTCATTGAGGTTTGTATTACCGGTCTTGTATCAGATCAAAACTAATATGAAGCATTCAGAGAATGATACGTCCTGTCGGAAACCCCCCTGAAAAGGAGGATTGAGTGATATGACCTGGGCTTGCGGCTTGAAAGGGCGAACCAATCCTTCAAACTGTCTCCTACAGCGACATGAATTACTCCCATTCCGGACAGACCCCACGTTAATTCACGGATTTATCGGACTAGAGGCATTTAACCACGGAGGAGCGCTTTCTGGCAAAATTCTTTATCAGAGAAAATTCGTTCTCATAGGTACCTACAAATTTGGTCGGTTTTAACAAATATACTGGCCTAAAATTACCGTAGGATGGCACTAGCTTCCTTCACCACCTTCGTGGAGATTATTTTTTCTGCCAACCCCTCTAGTTCTCTTCTGCGATGACGTCCCATCAACCATATTTTTGTCTAGATCTGGTCCTATGTTCCGTTTCAACTTCTTTTCTAAGTCCTGTGGAGCCTTGGCCCCATAAACCTGAACGCCAATATTAGACCATGATTCCAACGAAGTGTGATAGGTACCCACTGTTTTCAGCATGCTTAAGACCCCATCAAAGCCAATCTCTGTTTTAGCTCTAGGCCCAAGGTAATAATCATGCCCACCATCACCTGTATCATCCTTCTGCTTGGTTATGTATCCTTGTTTGGCCATCAAAGTTATTATTTTCTCCGTCCTTTCAATTGGAGTGTAATGCTCGACATTCAACCGCGTGAGATATCTCATTAATTTGGTCTCTGGAAGAGCTTTGCCATTTAGATAGATAAGGGTTACTATCATTGTAACAAGTCCGGTATAGGTTTGCTCCCTAAATCCACAAGGCCGGACAATTTCGGGTTGGCGGAAGGTTTCAGGGAGGATCGTTTGTAAAATATACTGTTTGGACGAGGCAGGCGCCTTATCTGAACTCTGGGCAGCTGCGCAGTTTTGAAATCAGGTTAGATAGTGATTAGTAGGGAAAAAGTAGCCTTAATCAAGCATACCTCTGCGCTGACTTAACTTTGTCTTCTCTCGCGTAGGAAGCTCAATTAGCTGCATTCCAAATATTTCCCGAAGTTCCGTTTGCGCTTGATCGAGTATCTTCTTGAATATTCTTCCTTGGGTGCCAAGAACTGCAGACAAATTAATATCATATCTCAATCTGGATAGGTTTGTAAGAGTTGGAACCTTTACTCGAGATGTCGGTCCGCTTCAAAGGTTGCCTAGTGTATTCTGAGGCCAATGCTAGTCTTACAAGTTTCTTGACTAAACGCCCTTTATCTGTCCCCTCTGATATTATCAATGCAATCAAGGCAATAAGCTTATTGCACTTGCCTTAAAATTAAGATAGAAATCTCACCGTGCACTTCTTCAAGCTCATCTTCACTGCTTAGAGCATCATCATTCTCATTTTCGTCTGGGCTTTCAACCCCGCCACGGCCAGATCGAGCCCCTTGTGAAGACGATTCACCATTTCGCCTCGGAAGCTGTGGTTGCTTCTGCGAAAGTCTGCGACGTTGAGGGCTAACCCCAGGATCATCAGAGTCCTCGGCGAGTTGCTAATGTCAGATTGTATAAGTAATTGTGTTAATAACGACGAGTAACAGAACTCACCGGGCGGCGTTTTCTATTCTGAGGAGGCATTTCTAGTTGTATGGGAGAGAACAAAATACCGAGGACCATGTTATCTCGTCGCGAGACAGCACCGACCAGAGGCTTTGCACAATGTAAATATGCAGGTTTGGTGTATGGTGGCGGACAACGAGGCCGGTAAAGGGTCTCTGCGCCACAAACCAACAACCCCCAAATCCAAGAACCACATTTCTGCGGAGAATCAGTAGGAAAATCAAAGCACGGGATGCAACTTAAACTAATATATTTTGTTGTTGAGGAGAAGGGATTTCTATTTTGTTAGGCAGGAGAAATATTGTTACCGACTGGCATAAAAATTTGTTAAGGCCAAATTGAAATCCTCATGAGTCAGCACTCGATAAGTCTATATTAGACCTAATTCTTTCCTAGAAGGAAACTGATCAGTGTATGGAACTTTGTTACCTGTGCCAACTTGAAGATCAATTCCGTTATGGCGTCTTCCACTGCCTTTTGAGATTCTTGAGAGTAGTATGGTTGGGAACGTCTTGAATCGGAGTGGCTTTGGGGGTCAACTTCAACCGCTAATGACTTTCCCCAACCACACCCTAATTTGTTTTTTCTCTGTTATTCAATAGTTCTGCTTCTTCTCTACAACATGACAGAGTCGGATTGATTTTATCTTTGGTTGTGCTAGAGCTATGGTTTTTCTAAAAGTTGGGTTTTTGGTGGTGGACCCATCAATATCGCGGTCATACTTTAGCGCCAGCCTACATATTCCTATGAGGCTTATTTAGCGGCGTAGAGCTCATATAAAGCCTATATTCAAAATAAGCCCTTTATGAACCTGATTTGGCGAGAGTCCTGATATTTGGCAGCTAATTAGAGCCAAACAGGGCTTATCTAAGTCTCTTTTGGAGGTAAATATGTATTAATGAATAAGATTATGGAAAATTGTAAGAGCAGTGGAGGGTTAGGGTTTGCGACTTAGAGATATACTATACCACCGGAACCCCATTCCATTTGAGGGCCTTTTCATGTCCATGTACGCCTCAGATAAGCATCATTTTGATCTAAATCGTATATTTTTCATATGGTCCTTCAAACACCCTGTTTGACTTTAGATTTATAGATTTTAAGCCTTAGGATTCATGATAATGGTTATATAATAATTATGTTATTGGATGCAAAATCCTGATGCACAGGCAGGCCTGTGAATATTCACACACATTTTGCACAGGTGAATTTCACAGATTAAACTTTTCATTATTTCTCGATTATATATACACATTAGTCTAAAGCTTTTTGCTACATCCAGGTCTGTTTACCTGTATGCTTACCTGTCTACCTTCTTGATTGATTTGGGGGTGAATTAGGTGCTGGATTATATGCTTGATTTGGTGCTGGATTATATGCTTGATTTGGTGCTGGATTGGGTGTTGGACTGGTGCTTGATTCGTTGAATTTGATGCTTGATTCAGCGATTGGGTGCTGAATTGGACATTGAATTGGACATTGAATTCACGAGATTTGTGACGGGGCTCTGCCTGTACTAAACAAGAATGTAGGAAGCAAGAGGGCCGATAGAAGAAAGAGTTAGGTTTGGAGAGTAAAGATTCTTCTTCCGCTTGTTACAACTGATGATGAGGAAAACTAGAACTAGTGGGCGAAAATGAGCATGAGTACTTATACTCCAAATCCCTCGGTTTTCCTGCCTTCCACTGCTCAAACTAAGTTCCGGTGAAAACTCTGTCTTGGAGCGGAAAACAATTCCTCCGCTACCCCGCTTCTTGGCTAGTGTTCCGGCCCTAGAGTAATAAACCCTTATGGCATGTCGAGATCGCTTCTGACACAGCTCGAACTGCGTTGGAGAGTCATTTCCGATGGTCTCTTGATGATGCAGAATGCTTCATTAGATTCTATTAAAGATATCTACTACCGGCTTATTCTAACGGCGTTTAGATGTCTTGGTTTGGATTGCGGAGGAAGGGTGTCGCTTTGGGTTTCGTAGCGTGTCTTTCGAGTTATCACTTCTCCTTTAGGTTTTCTTAGGGTTACCGATGTGACAGTCGTTTCTTTTCACTGTAATTTTCGCTACTTGTCTTCGTGAGATTCCGTCGCGCGGATTATTAATCATGTCTCGACGTTTCGGCGTCACTTGTATATATATATACTACCTTCCTTCGCTTTTTTCCTTTCTTCCTCACGCAATCTTCCGCATTGTATTGGGTTCTTTTAGTTTAGGTTTTATTTACGGGTTATTCCTTTTGTGTCTTGATTAAATATATTACGTTAAACCTTCTACACATCGTTAAACATGTAACGAGTCGAGTTCCTGAAATCTCGACCGATCGTATCAGATCCTCCGTAAAACCTTCCCGTCGGTTATAGTCGGGCCTCACGAATCGCTTCCGTCGTGTTGTCTTTCTTGGTTTAGTTTATGACAATGCGAGTCTCTATTGATCCTGCGTGTTCGTTACTTCATCTGTGAGATAATCTACCTTATCATTTCCCGAACTACGAAGATTCTGCCTCCTAAGACCTGTTTCTCCCTCGTAGCGTAACAGTTCCTCAGATATTCGTATCTTGTATGATAGAGAGAGAGAGGCTATATTACAGTAGTTTCTAACTAACACCGCCTTTACTTATACCATCATGTTCTCCCAAGACGAGTCCAGCAAGACACATATGTGGCAGATGTTTCCGGTGTGATTAGTGTTATCTTGATTCCGTCACCTACTAGCCACAACCAGATTCACTGCCATACTTCACCACAACATGTAATAAGAAACTAATGATTTTAGCGATAGCTTCTGGGGACCTAATCCAGGGTTCAGGAGGCTTTCAGGAAGGTACTAGTAGTCGATATTTTTCTCAGGACAGGTGTAAGAGTGGTTGCTTCAATAAAAGTCAGTAATTTGCTGACTTCTTTCACAAAATCCCAGCCCTCAATCAGTTTCCGAATCGGTGCCTACTACTCGCTAAAAGATAAAGTCTGGCAGTTTTTCATGTATTTCGCGATGCAATAAAGGTGTGAATCACATAGAAAACCGTCAAACTTTATTTTTTGACGTGTAGTAATTTACAAAAAGATACATACATTCAATAAACGCCTCAACCCGGTATTATAAAAGAATTGCCTGTAACTCCAGACTATTCTTGGACAACTCCAGGACCAAACAATCTTAAAGAACTGCATGATTTAGTTCAAGAGAGTTTTCAGACCAATCGTGGTACAAACTTTGAAGTGTCAAATAACGAGCAATTTTCCTTAAGTAAGATCAAGCAGTTCAACAGATTTGGTTTGATAAAAAATGCTGGAGAAAGGTATCACGGATGGATCTAAGGCCTTGCTCGATATCCTATGTAGCAATCAGGGAGGTGGAGAGCCAAGGTACATGACCGAGGCAGAGGAACTTCATGTTGTAACGAACCGAGGAATGAGTCCGATACTTGTAGTATTCAGGGGCTATGAGAACCCCTCGAATGCATAGGGGTGGAGAGTAGTTCGAAGGTTGCAAGTGTACCGAAGTACCGAGACAATAATAATTCATAAGAATAAAGAAAGTTGCGTGAAGAGAAAAGGAAAGGAAGAGAAACTAGTACATGTGAGAGGCAAAGCCTCTATATATATCCCCGATAGCTCCTTCACTTATTCATTCATAGAACCTGATAGAAAAACATAGGGAATGTATTACAAAGCGAGTGACTGATTAATCCCTGTACTCCCAGAACCGAAAGGAAACCCATAGAACTTTCTATGACAAATGAAAACCTGACTAAACTCTTTTCCTTCACGCCTCCATACAATATCGTGCTACGACGTGATAAAAGGAAAACAACAACTTTAGAAACTAATTTGGGAAAGGAAAAATCACTGGCAGGGAAGACCTGATAAGTGAAAACTTAATAGTGATGGAATATTGATTGTGATACTTGAGAGTGCACTTGAGGCAAAGAGGCAGCCGAGAGATTTCTAGCACCAGTAGGACATAGTTAATTCAGGTAGCATGAGATCTCAATTGCAGTCTTCATATTTTAAAGAATTAATTCTTGATTTGTAGTTATCACTATTCATTTACTAGTAGTTGTAGAACCCATCTTTATTCGGCGTTCTCTCAACTTCGGCATATCCCTAAACGCCGTTCTATATGGTGCGTATACTCATAAATATGACATGGCAGAATTTGGAAGTGGAACAATTATAGCTGCAGTCTGATTTCTAGACCAATCAGAAGGCCTATTTCTAGTCACTTTGTTGCATTCCTGTCACAATTCGCTTTTTGAGGGGTATAAACGGGTATAATACCATTCTACTTTGCTCAGTCCTAGCATATTTTACATATAAAAACATGAAATTTTAAATCCCTAAAGCTTCGCAACTTGAATTGATATTAAAAATCTCATTTTACGATTTAAAGTTTATCACTAATACTACAGTTTGTAAGGCCCGATCTTTTTTAACTTTTTTTGTTGAAAACCCTTTGGGAATCGACTGTGCTTCATTTTCGGTTACATTTTAGAGTGGGTGCACCATACCTAGAAACAGTAATAGAAATGATTTAAAAAAAAAAAAAAGAAAAAAAAATCCACCCTTGTGGCTTCAAGTGATTTTCATTATTTTAAACCCCACAACAATGCCGTTACATAAAACCTTTTGACTTCCTGGTCACCCCGTGTCGAAGATTTTTAACACATTCTTGTTCTTATCGCCCCGCGGTATAATATTACATACGACTTCTCCTAGCCCAGCACCTATCCAAGTTATCAACATCCACTTTTAGCGGACTACCTCTCATTCATCTGGGGCTGGTCCCGAAATGCACGAATGATCGAGCGTGGGAATAAGCTGCTGCTCAGGAGTCCAAGGGCCCAAATTTACCAAGGTGGCACTGGGAGTATTTGGTACTCTAGCCTTTCTATCAGCGCTTGGTGTACTGGAGGGTCCTGAGTCTCCTCGCGTAGCGCCTAAATGCCCACGAGACATCGATTCTCTCTTCCTCTGAATCCCTCTTTCTGGAGGAATACTGGTAAGTTGGGTACCCCCCAACTTTAAACCCTTCTCTACCTTTGGTTCCCACAGTGGCTTTTTATCTTCTGGTGTACCAAAAGGGTCGAAACCAATCCTTCTACGGGCGTTTTCTCGTTCCAACTGCCTGTTTTCTCTCGTACCTGACAGGGCGGAATCTGAGAGGAAAAGATTCAGAAGTTCATCGTGTACTGTTAAGTGTGATGCCTGTTGATAATTTTGCAGAGCGGTCAGACGTAGTAAACACTCAAGGACGGAGAGATTAGACTTCATATTCTGTGAATTGTGGGAGCGAGACGGAGTTGAGTAACCATGGTTGATATCTGAACGTTTCTTAGACGAAGCCATGACGACAGAGTTTACACCAGGATGTTGTGAAGGCGAAGGCGTATATTGTTCGTACACTTCCTTTACAGAGTCATACTCAGAGGAGCCATTCGCTACACCATCGTCGTCATCGTCATCGTCATCGTCATCGTCCTTGTCATCGTCATCATCATTAGATTCTGTGAATATCCCAAATGCAAGCCATTCAGGATCAAGATTTCGTGGTAGTCCATATTTTTCAGGTAAGCTCAGACCACCCCCAGTCAAAGGCGACCCGTCTTTCCCCATATCTAGAGCATAATTCCCTTCGTTTTCCTCTTCGCTCGCTTCGTAGTCATTCTGATATGCTTGGATCTTTTCCAGGAGCTTGCGTGGGTGTGGAGCATTGATATCCCGCTTCAATAAAAGAATGGGGGAACTAGAGCCTTCTATACCGAGAAGTGTGCCAGAGTTTGTGTAAAAAAGCTTCGAGATCCCGTGAACAGGAATCCGCACTCGCAGCCCAGCAACCGGGACGTCTTCATAGGCGCATTGTTGCTGACCCAGTTCCTCTGTATCATGAACTCTTCCATCATCCAGGTCTTCAATAAGACATAATTCATAGTAGTATTCATCAATTTTGGTTCGAGCTTTTATATGTTTCGCGCTGTAGTCATCATCATTCTCATGAACTAGTGGAATTCTTTGCAGCTTCACTCGACATTTATAAATAACCTCTTTCCAAGTAAGGTCTTTAGCAGAGATGTGCTCTTGACGATGTGAGTGGCCAGCAAAAAGCATATAAAGGCTTAGAGTAAACGTTGTGCCTATCTGCGCAGAATTGAAAGGATTGAGGGCATAGGCAGTGTCACCAGCAGTAAGTAAAGTTGATGCCTGGAGTAATCGAGATGGTGAAACATTATGGGGGAGGTTGGATGACAGCTCCACGCCAGATGTTGTGACAGCCAGGCTAATGAATGGAACGGCCTTTATGGTGTGATACGTTAGCTCGTAGACATTAGACCTTTGATAAAGAGGTTGAGACACTCACATCCTCAATTTTCCCGAGTAGGTCTTTGATTTCCCGGGCGACCGCTTTAATTTCATCTTGACTCTTTGGCCGTTTTCTACCACCACTTTGGTTCGAAAGATCGGACAGGCGTACCCCAAGAGACTCAATATCATGACGTATTGCCTTAGTTAGTGTCAAGGCGCTTTCAAGAGATGTATTCCCTCTAGCTGAGCTGTGAAGTAAGTCGATAAGTCAGAACCTTCCAAAGAATATAGACGGGTTTATAACTTACATGATTTCCACCAAATCGATAGCTGGCGAAATGATCTTAGAGATAAATCATGGTCAGGTAATTTATTCTGGGGGCGCGGGGGATACTAAATAGCCACTTACATCGATCTTTGTTTGCAAACGTTCCTTAAGAGAGAGCAATTCTTGTCGGTCTCTTCCTCTGGTTGACTATGGTGTCTTAATATATATGTATGCAGGGATTGCTCTAGGATAATATTTCTTCACTCACCGCAATATACCGTCCAATCTGATGATACGCAAACGAAGTTGTCACGGTAATTCCTGACCTAAACCCGAGTGTCAGAGAAGTCGTATCGGAGTAGGGTACGGTAATGCGTACCTAATGGCAAAAGAGACTTTATGGGGGTAAATATGTCAGTACTTTCTAGGGCAAATCAAATAACGGTAGTAGTAATATACCTGCTTGTTGCGATACTTTGCTGAGAAAAATGTCCATGATTTGTCCTTATGATTATGATCTAGGCTAGGCTGTAGGTATGGGTTGATGTCGATAGCAGGAGGGAAACCTGTGATTGTTCAGGGTTTCCCTTCATATCACACGAATGGTGGGGTGGACTACGAATGGTGGAGTTTGGGAGAAAGAAGATACAGTCACCCTCCAGAAGTGTTCGTGGCTTTGAGGTCGATTTCAGGAACTAAAATGTATCAAAGCAGTTTTATAAAATCGATGGGCAAAATCATTGATATCATAGAAGTCTAATATCAATTTTGGGCACCATTCACTGATTCATGGTTGATATTTTGAACATCTCAGTGCGCACCTTCTTTCTTAGTTTGAGCCGGACATGCCACACGTAGCCCCAATCACAAACACTTTTGCAGAGTTGCTGTACATGTATGTATATGTGTAAGCGAGGAAAGCTGCTGTCAGGACCGTTAAACCAATCTACATAGCATCATCATTGTCATTGTACTTATATGTATCTACCTGTGTATACTTAGAGGTCTATCTTGTCCTCTTGGCTTGAGAAGTGCTCTAGCTCTAAGGAAACCTAAATATACCTTCCATTGGATTTTTTAATAATATTTTTAACATAGTATATATTCCATTATATGCGCAGTTACTACTTTCTTCCTCGCTTCTGCACTAATTCAAATCCGTCTTCATCGATAGCCGGCTCGGCCCTTTGTCTGGGCTCTGAAGGCCCTGTAGTAGGCGCCTCAGACATTTCTTCGTCGCTATCCTCATCCTCTTCACTTGAGCCGGCTTCTTCTGTAACCTCCGTTACTCGTGGGGCCTCTAGGCGTTGGTTCCTCGGTCTCGAAAGGAATTTGGCGTGCAATTCGTCTACGGTAGTAAATTTTCCCTCCAATATCTCCTTGCGCAGAGAAACTAACTTCTGGGCGACCTACCAAAAACTGTTAGCCATGGCCGATATATGAGATAATGCCTTTAGCCCTTACCCCCCATGCAGAATCATCCTCCAAGTTTACTTGAAACTCATCTCCCATAACCTGGACTAGTACACCTTCGATATCGTATTCGTCTGTTTCCCCGCGCTCCATGAACATATCCGCAATAGCACCGCAAAGCCAGTCACGCTTGTCGTCACTATCAGGCCCCCCCCATTGAGATACTACAGCATCTGTGAGGACACTCCAGTTGTGTAAAACCAGTGAGGCGCCAAGTTCCCATTTTTCTAAAGCTTCTGGTGAAAGAGCTATCTGTGCGGAAGGGTCAGCGACAGGGTTCTGATTGAGTGCGGTGGAAGGCATTTTGCTGGATTTGGGTTGTTCTGAGGCTCGTGGAGTAAAGGGAAGGGTGACTGTTCAAACGTCATACTGCATCTTAGACCCTGACGCGGCTCACCCTAACGAGACGAACTTGCTTGACACAGGGTTAGGGTTATTTAGCTACTACAAGTAGCCAGAAGTGGATCCTGTGTGCTGTTGTAGGACTACCGGTAGACGACTCGGACAGTAAATAATGATTGGCGGGGAAGATGCACCGAAGATACTTACAGCATTGATCTTCTTTTTCTTTTTTCTACTAGTACGTTAACTGCCTAATTTTATCCAGACCTATCACGCTAGACGTATATGTATCTTAAACACAACAGCAGAAGTGAACGATAAGTACCTACAGCGCGATGTCAAAAAGTCATGGGAAGGCGCATGCATGGCAACAGCATCGCACCTCAACTCAAAATTTTCACAACCCCGAATGGCACCACCACACATCATTCAGATAGCCAGGAAAGCTAGGAGAGAATGGCCAGAGTCCCTACTATGGCAAGCAATTGGAATAAAGTACTTTGGGGGGCCTTATTCAACAATAACTAAGATTACTGGCATACCAAAGTCAACCCTTGCCAATGCCTGGTCAAGGTATAAGAAGACTGGCAAGGTTAAATCCATAACAAGAACTGGTAGATCTAAAACAATTACTATTACAAATCAAAGACAACTTCTAATCTACAGTAAGCATGGGAGGAAAATCACCTATGAGGAACTCCGCCAAAATTTTGCAGTCAAAATATCAGCGTCTACTATCAGGAGAAGACTTCATTAGCAAGCCTATTAGGCTTTACCAGAGGTTCGAGAGGTATGAGAGACCCTCAGAGACACCTGTTAAACCTTTAATCTCTAGACGTTAACAAGTCATGTGAGAGTCTCCAGAGCTTTTACCGAGGCTTCCGGAGCCCCATGACTCACAGGAACGCTTCCTTAAAGATTTGTTAGATTTTCTGGAGAGTCCCTTGAAACCCTATCTCTCAGCGATGTCTTCCGGTGGCTTTGTTAGATTCTCTAGAGAACCCTCTGAAATTCTAACTTTCAGCGATGCCCTCTGGAGGCTTTGTTAGAATCTCGAGAAAGTCCCTTCTAGGGTTTGCAAAGGTTTCAGAAACTACCTCTTATCAGTCCCGCCATGAAGCCAGCTTCCGTGGAATATTCTCCTAATAACCTATCAAACCCTCTTGATATTTCTAGATATTCTTAACTTTTAAACATGATCTCACATGCTCTACTGAGAGCCTACCAAACCTTCTTGATGTCTCCGGAGAGTCTTGATTTTTAAGTGAGATCTCTCATACTCTCATGAAAGCCTACCAAGCCCTCTTGATGTCTCGTATGCACTCTTGAGAGCTGATCAAGTTCTCCTGATATCCCCGGAGACTCTATAAAGCTTCAATGGATGCCCAAAAACCACCTTAATTAATATAATATATATTAGTCAATATATTACAAAAGAAACCTGAAAAGAAAACCCATATACTAGCCTCAAAAAAAGATTTGCAGCGGGAGGAGACTCTGTGAAACCCTATGGAGCCTTTGCCACCTCCACCTCCCTCAAATTACTTCCCTTTCTTTCTACGTACTTTTGAGGCTCTCCATTCAGCAATGTCCACGGCTAATTAAACATCATTCTTCTCAAAGCCCAATTTTGATAAAAGCTCTTTAGCCCCTCTCAATTCCTCAACCTAAAGGCATATTAGTATTTAGATAGGGCATCATGAACCTTTCTTACCTACCTTTTCGCGAATTGATTCTCTTATCACTTCCAGGGTATTCTCTTGGTTATCCATACTTCTCTTTCCCCACGTGTTTAACATCCCCATATAAGTAGCTGGAGCCATTCTGAAGTCAGCAGGAGCCCTTTAGAGGGCTTGATACGATTTACTCATAATAATTAAATTCTGATGCTGGTTAAAGTTCAACCCCTTAACGTATATACTTGTTTTCCAACATCGCAAATTGAATCAGATTGTAGTGCAAACCAAACTAACAAAAGCTGTAGATATATCATCAATAAAACTTGGATTCTTTGCTCAACGTGTTTTATCATCTTTGTAATATTTTAAAAATATGATATCAACAATTTCGGGGGCCCAAAGATGATATCGACTGGTCTAAAAGCTGTAACATCAGCAAAAAAGGGTTGGCGCACAGATGAACCGGGTCTCGTTCAACGAGATTTGTTCGTCTCGCTGCATTTGGAGCATTTGGGACGTCCCAACTTGCAGATCTCGTCCCTGGTTCATTTTGCCTCGTCTCGACCTCGTCCCGACCTTGTTTCCTCCTCGTCCCTTGGTCCCGGCCCGGCTGACCATTTTGATCATCCTGACCGTCCTAACCCTCTGCCCGCCCTGACGTCCTGGTCGCCCTGGCCGCCCTCACCGCCCTGGCCACCCTAACTACGCTTTTAAATACAATAATAATATATATGGTCTTCCAGTTCCTCCGCCCCCCCAAAAAATGATACTTTCAGTTGTGCCTACCCCAAATTCAGTCTGTCAGTCAGTGAGATGGATGTAATTGTTCGTAGCGTAGACCCTACCACATCTCTCCAAGCTAATATATAAATCCATAGGTAGCCAAGTCGATTGTGTTGTTTATGTACCATCTAGTATTCGTAGGAGATACTGCTTCCGGGACTAGATGGGCCGCCCCAATGATACTCTTTATGCTTACTGCTCAGATGTCCTTGCTCGACCTGACCGTGGATGAAACCCTGATAAGGCCGTGGTCTGCGTGGGGCTTTCTGTTCCCATGCGGTTTTAGAGGTCTTATTATCGCCATGAGCCTGGGACATCTCCTTGCCGGGTCAACGACTTTTAAGATCTTCAACAGCTTCGCCGGGCATCTCCCTTGTAGATGGTCTCCTATAGTCCGTGGTCCCTGCTGAAACCATACCCAATCGTTCCTTGGTCCCTGGTTTCTATACTCCAAGGACCCTGTTGCCAGGAGCAAGCGCATCGTCCTCGCGTCCCCTTCTCCATGCATAAGGACAGAGACGTTTAGTTGCTTGTAAGATTGTACTTTCCAGCCTTTAATATCCAACGGCACTTCGCTCGGCCTGAGGATACGGTCCCTAACCAAGTAGCGGCCGATGTAAAAGTCGAGTCCTTTGCTTGGTCCTGGAATGCTGACCCTCTCCACCACGCTGATCTCTGGTTTGCCCTTGACTGACCTCCTTTCATGGCCTGCTCTCTCTTCATCTGATCCGATGATAGGGGTCAGGGCCACTCCCTGCACAAGCTGCAACGGAAGTTCTCCACCTTCGCCGAGGCCCTGCAGGTCCCTTCTCGCTTGCTGTATGCGATTCCTCGTTATCACGGACCGTAGCCGACAGGCTAAGTCCCAGCCGTTACCGTTACCGAGAAGACAGTTGCGAAGCAGGGTTGTATGAGTAATGAGTTGTTAGGCCTTTCCTATTTTGTCTTCACCTGCGTCAGACATTGCTGCGGCACAGTTCTTCCTTGTATATTTTTTCTCTTCTCTGGAATTTGCTATTCGAAGTGGTGTGATGATAAATCGGTGGGGTTTCTATGGGTTTCTTCAAGGTTCGGTTGCGTGAAGGGTCTTCTGTATATAATCTCGGGTGTCTTTCCTATCTCTCTTTGTTTCCTCTTCACGCAACGTCTTCTTTTGGCTAGTTGGTTAGAAGTTTGAATATACTTAATACTTCCGGTCCTTCTCCCTCGTCGGTAGTCAGCCCGACCCTCTAGTTCCTAGTACCCCGAATCCATGACGGTATCAAGCCCGTCCCTTTGTCCCCAAATCCCACGAAGCGTACCCCGAGTCGCTCCTCCCGTCTAGTCACGACGTCGTCCGTTAGACTCATGAAGGACGGGAAGAGTCCTAGATTTCCGATGAGTTCTTTGTCCGTAAGTCCTTCTTTGACTATCTGACGAAGATTAAGCTCATGCATGGCGAAGGTATAATCCCGGTAGAATGTCCTCAATATTTGCATCGTTGGCTCGTTGCGATTGCTTCGTTGATGGGGCATTTTGATCTGGCCCCAATGGGCAGATTCGCAGGTCTCCGTCGAGTATATACCGATGACCCCATATTCCCGTATATGTTCGCTGAAGTGAGAGAGGAGATGCATCTTTGGAAAGTTGAAGTTTGACTCTGACCACAGTATTTCATCGATTTCTGACTTTATCCTCATCCGCTGGTCCACAATGGTCTTCCTCCTTTCAACTGACGACTCATCCTGCCTTTCCAACTCGGCATCTCATTCCTCCCTGAGCTCTCTCCGGCGCTCTGCAGCGAGCCTGTCGGTCTCTCTGCTCGCTCGATACTTCCTGAAGACCTCTTTCGTCCGGTGGAAATCCAAAAGGTACTCATCCATCATATCTACCATCAGTACATCGTGAGATTGATATTGGGCCATGAGGGACCAGTTGACGAGGGCCCTGACGCACTTGAGTACCTTTTTTGAATGGCTGGACCTGCCCGGGCGAGGGATTTCTTAGTGCAGAAGCTAGGGCAGGCAGGACTATCTTTTGGGAGTTCCTCATTTCCTTTCCTTACCATTGATTAACAGTTTGATAGGGTTTTGTCGGGGGCGCGAATCCAGGATATGGGGGCATATGCATCCATATGAGGTTGAATTCGTTCAATCGACCGTCGTACTTCAAGAAGCTCTCTAGCCATTCTATCAAATGCTTCAGGATGCCTAAATATACTAAGTGAAGCATACCCGGTTTGTGAAGCTGGAATGATTGGATGTATGGCAGGTTCCAAAATGGACTATACCGAGGTTTCAAGCCCCGGGCATCGAACCATTGTGCGAGTGTCTTCAATTATCTCTTCTGACCCCTACTCGGCTGCTCTATAGCCTTTATCACAGCATACTGACGGTACATCCTCTGATATTGTTTGGAGATATGCCAAGTACTGTCGTAGTTACAAGTACTGATTAAACGCTATCACTAGAAGTAATGTAGAAAGACTTGAAGAGATAGTTTGTATAATATTGTTAAACCGGACTCCGGTCTACTGTTCTGATGTCTGAAGGTGTTGGTGATGATGGACTCTAATCGGAGGCCATCATACCCTTATTTATACATAGAGAAATGTCTCGCCAAGATATAGTGAAACCCAATAGTAATCCAACACGATAATAGAAAGGACCTGTTAAATCCCTCACATAGAAAATGCCTCATACTTCCACCGATCGCTCATAGAATATCGCGATGCGCCCGTACTATCCTGGTGTCCCAATAATCCCGCCTACAAACATCACCCACTAAGCTGCAACGGCCCCCACGTAGCAATACAATGTCCCACACTGCTCCATACTATGACGGCTATCTCACTCACCCAGAGTGCATAGTCGCTACGTGTCCGATGCTGATTGGTGGATCGCTATCACACCATCACCCGTGGAGTGTTCCCTGTCGACCGAGCCTTGGCTACAACCATTCTAGCCGAAACATCATTCATCACTCATAATCGTTGAGTTCTGTGATATCCTATAACAGATATCCGTCCTGGTTTCACCTGTAGATCCTGATCGGCTGAGTCTCATACACCCCTACCCTGTCCAATGGGACTTCGAACTTCGAGCATACCTTGGTTTTTGTATTGTGAAGGTTGCAGTTTTCCATACGGTCTGCCAGCCACGCCGCAAGTACGGGCCAGCACTGCCTTCAGTAGCCGTCGGAGCAGTCCATCGGAAGACCTGCATCCCTATTGAAGTTGGCCAGAGGTTCGAGAATGATTGCTATCACATTCGTCAGGGCTTCAGCTGACCAGGCTCGTAGTTTCTGCTTTGATGCCGCATCTCCTACGATTTTGGGTGGTACTGGCAGTCAGGCAAGCAAGAGATGCACTTTGTCCGAGGTTCTGGCTCTGACCTTCCCAGGGATGTTGCCGATGGTCATGTATATGGGCCAGCATTTCTTGTCTCTAGAGAAGTTGGTCAGGTGAGTCACATCCGAGCTGCATATTATGGGAACCAGTGTTGCCCCGGAGGGAAGTCTCTCTTGCATTCCCCACCACCACTCAGCCGTGCATCTCAGTATAAAGCTGGAAGCTCTCGGGGTTATAACGTTTCATTGCCTGGTAGACCATAACCTGGGTGTAGCACCGTTGGGCCAAAAGATATCTTGCACATTGGATTGGGTTTCTGTAGAAGGATTCAGTGGTCCTGCCGTCCCCTTCGCTGACTGTCCCATACTGGAAACTCGGCCGGGACCCGGGCATCTTTGCAAGCTGGCGCTGGAACATGTGCGCTGATTGGAAGCTTCGATGCTGTGGTCCTGCCTTGTGTAGCCCCTCGTTGAAATACGCCTCGATTGCGGTAGAAGTAAGCTTGTGATTGATAAGAAACCTTGCCAGTCTCCATTCTGCGGCGTCCTTGAACGGCACCCAAGCATTCTAGTTGTCCTTGAAATGGTCGTTATAGCTTGGAGTACGTCCCAAAGGCGCCCCACTATTAGGCAGGTATTCTTCGTTTTTGTCACGCTCGCTCTCGTCCTGGTTGTCCAGATCATCATCGGAATCATCGAAATCGGATTCGTTCACATAGTCGTCTTCGGAGTCTGAAGTCCTCGCTGCGTCCGAGTCGTCCAGTATGGTGGTAAGCACACCTGGGCCCGCGATTCCCACCTGATTACTCTGCTCAATCTCATCTCCCACCTCCTGTGGGGATTCGTCGTTTGCATGCGCAGCGGCGATGTGGCGTGCAAGATAACCGGCCCGACGGTACAAACGCGGACAGTATGGGCAGAAAGCCGACAACATGGTTGATATCGTGGACATGAAGCTTGGGCATCAAAGGCGTTAAAGCTGCCACCTTATATTGCGGCGGTATTCACGGAGGCGATCTGAAGGTTCTGACGACATTCCTGGGTCAGCAGCTGTGGGCCAAACCTCTCGAAATATCAAGGTGCCAAAGTGTCAAGAGGGCCCGACGTCAAAACTGCTACAGGAGTAGAAAGAGGGGCTAATTCCCTTCCTCCATCTTTACACACTATATCGCCCTTGCACTATTCCTGACTTTGCAGGATTCATGGCCAGCAGGAGTAGGACTTTGCAGCCGCACTGATCTCATTTGAAGGCGAGTACATAGTCCCTTATGCTCGTTTAGCCCATGCGATTTCAATTACGTGAACTGCTGCCACGAGACGCGAACTGATGGATCACGAATCACCTTTGGTGTTGCCGCTGAGGGGATGGGATGGCCCCGTTCGAAAAGCTGTCTCCTCAAGCCACAAAGCAGTCAGGTCGGGAGGAGAGGTGCGGGATTGAAATCATCGGCCGGAAGGTCACTGCCTGCCATTACCGACTCTCGGAGCACGAGCTTGCTGGGCAGCCAGATTCGGACTTGGAGAGGATTTCTACTTGACCGCCCCCGACTACCCGTACACGATTCAGTGGAATGGCGTGACTTGGGATACATGGTGGAGTCATTGAAGCTAATCTACGCATTTCAGGAATTTGGGACGAATCTCAGTCGAGGAAAAATACGGGTGGGGGAGGTGGTTGTTGTAATGAAAAGGGTTCGTTGGGCCAAATCGGTGTCTTTTTTAGTAGTATGTTAGCCAAACGGGTTCTCAGCACCCCCGATGATACTTTAGATTTGATCTTTGTAGTTAATTAGGTCTTTCTTTCAATATACCCAATTCTCGAACTCTCCGTTCTCATTGTGTGAATATCCCTATCATCTCCCACGGGAAGCTGCACTAAATGAAGGTCCGGGACCCAAATTGGGCCGAGTTGGGACTAAATTTGGCCCGGACCTAGGCCCCCAAAGAGCAACATCACACTGCCTACCTTAGGCAAAATCGTCATCATTCGGCAACACTATATGTATCATCACTCAGGCAAAGTTTGCCAAACAAATGTTTGGGCCCTATTTGGGCCGATCTAGGCCTATATGCAACAGGCAACCTCGCGAATTTTGCTTTTTCTTTGAAGGTCCTTACCGCATCCGCCAATCGCTTGGTAGGTCCTGTTTCAGTTGCCCTTTGTTTGTTCCAACTAGCCCTCTTCACTCCAAAAGGGCCCTTGGGCCACCCTTATCATGAATTGATTTGGACTAATCGCTTGTCTCTCACACTAAATAGTCCACCAAATCCCGCCCTCTCCTCCAAAGATCTAAAGACTCCAAAGATCCAAAGAGCTCCACTTGAACTATAGGCCAATATCACATCTTTGCCGGACTCCCGACATTTTGATAAACTTGGTATCCTTGGTTCCTAAAGCCGGTCCTCAAAGTCCCGAACGATAAACATGGCTCCTACTACCAGAGGCACATCAAGTAAGACCCCTGCAAATCCCCTAGTCTAGAAGGTGTCACCAAATAAAAATCGTAATCAAGGCAAGCAAACTACGCCCGCGAGTTCAAATCAATGAGTCCTGCCCATCTCCAGGCAAGCCCTAGAATCGAGGGTACGTTGTCCCTAACCACTAATAATCATATCGTATGGTAGTCTGACTAAAGGCCCTTCGGTACAGGAACTGTTCAAGAAAAAAACGTCAGTCTTTCCGAGTGCCGAGAAATATTCGGTATTGCCAACAATTCATGGAAGAACATCAGGGGGAAGGTGAAGGACTTTCTCGCCCAAAACAGGATAAAGAACAAAAGTGGGACGTCACCGAAGAGGTGGCAGCTGGCCCTAGACTATCTGGCCAAATTCGAACCAATCTCTGAATATGCTAACCTACTCGAACAATCTAAGGAAGATTTGACTAAGTAGGGGAAGATCGTGCAGGTAGCCTTCAAATGTATGATGACTGAGCTGTGCAACAACAAAAATCCTACCGACAAGCAGAGGTTCAACAACCAAGGAAGTGAGGTCAGCGACACCAACTCTGGGAACAACACAGATCAAAGTCCTCGAAAGAGACCCAAAAGGGACTCTCGGTTTTGGGGCCGCGCTGTCTGCGTATCCCAAATAATGCCAAGCCAGTACCGGCAGACCGTAAGAGACAGTGATACAGAAGGCCAGACCTTCCGTACCTCCGACCTAGGACCCTTTACTGCCCGCGAACTCTGGGAGGCGTTTACTTTGATACCGGAATACCCGCATCGGCCGTCGGTCCTCCGTTTCTGCCGCCTTCCAGCTCCCTACTTTTCTAAAGTAATCGAAATAGTTCACGGGCAGCAGCACTATCTGAGAAGGTTTTATCCGGATGATGCCGATGAGGACTTGCTTAATATCCGTCACATCATAGGGGCGCTGATTTCATCAACACAATTTACCCAGTTCAATCTACCAAAAGGAAGCATAATTCCGCACGCGCGGGCCCCCCGGCCCGGGGAGTGGATGTTTTTGGAACATGATGATCACGTTGAGACCTGGCTTGCTGCTACTGTTGGTATAAACTGCCTGCGTCTCGCGGTGGTATATCAGCAAGGTGACGGTAAGGGACAAGTCACCCCCGAACCTCATGTTAGCCCCTATTTCGAAAAGGACCTCTATTCAGTTCAGACAAAAAGACTTTGGCGTGATAGGGCACTTAGCGGCAGAGCCGAAAGGGACAGCCTTGACCGCGGGAACGAGACTGACAAAACAAGAGATGTGGACTCCTTGGTCAGTAACGATGATTCTCCCACTCCACATGAGGGCCAAGGCAAGGGAAAAGGCAGAGGCAAAGGCAGAGGCAAAGGCAGAGGCAAAGGCAAAGGCAAAGGCAAAGCGTAAGCCCGAGTTGAAGCGCCTGTCACCGATGTCTGTAACTGATTGGGGGCCGTTAGTGCTTTGATCTTCAGCCCCCCCATTGAAATACTTGATATCTCTGGTCAGGTCTGACCTGTGTGCCTTTTCTTGCTTACTATTTCTATCGTGGTATTTTTGATTTTGGTTAGGTTTGGTATTGAATTATCGGTGATACATTTTTTTTTGGGTTTCATTACTATTTATCTATCTCAAAGTATGTAGGTATGAGTGGGTATTATCATTGCTTCCTGACTAACTGCTTGCTTCTTAGGCTTGGTCCCGCACTTTTCCATTTTGAGACTTTATGGGTTTTTTGGGTTTTTTGGGACTTCCCTTGCTTAGGGTTTCTATCGCTTTCTAACTATCATCTCACTAGTCTTGATTCTGAAATAGGTAATATTTACATGTATGTTATTTTAGTCCTGGCACTAGTGCCGTTATACGTATCAATGATATCATGGCCTCTTTGCCTTTGGGCTATGCCCAGATGTTCCGCCTGCCCCACCCATCCATCCATTCTGACTTCCGTGGCGCATATATTGTTCAACTCCTGCACCCTCTTTCATCTTCATCACACACACTATTGACAATGACAATGCCGAGACGAGAGAAAACACAGGAATCCGCGAATGATCCACACTCTCAGCCCCCAAAATCAAGGTCCTTACAGTACACCATGGGAGGCTCTGCCGACATAAATAGGAAAGTAGCCCCAAAAGCAACACGGTCAACGCAAGAGGTCGCTAGCACATTCCCACAAGTGTCGCTAAGATGGTAATCGTCTGGAGGGTGTAGAGCAGGGCGCGATAGTGCAAGTCAGTACTCCGAAGGTCCGTCCGGGAGGCTTGCCACAAGGCATGAAGACGAATGTCACTACGAACCACAACCTTCACAGAGGGCCCCGCAGATTGATTTACGCCTTCATTGAGAACGATCTTTGACCAAGCAAGCAAAGCTGCCGCCCCAAAGACTGTCGATATCGTCACCTCTGTCCAGTCCTCCTCCCCCCGAAAACAACCAAGGCCGGTGTTCGAACCTCAGCTCACAGGCCTCTCAGGTCCCCTCTACCATGGCAGTACTAACTCCCGTTCCTCATGATATGGACGGACAAGAAGACGGCAGACCACCTTCCGAACTTGATCGCGGAGGGTCCGTAGCCGAAAATAATCCAACTCCGTCCTCCTCGTCGAACACAGCGGATTCAGGTAACACACAGATAAAGAAGAACAGACGGCGGGATTTGGGTCGTTTTGATATCACTTACAGGATTTTGATCGAAAAGGCAGGATGAGATATAACCAGGGCGACACTATTCGAGAACCCTCTGCCCTCGGCAGTGGAAGTGGGAGATATGGTCAGGGGCGACGTCAGCAAAGGAATCTTGAGATTCCACTACCTAGCTATAGGGAACCAAATCCATTACTATTGAGTACAATCACGCTGCAGCCAATGCCGGTGATATGATAAGGTCAGATTACGGGCTTGAAGGCCTTAGATCATAAATATCAGGCCAGGAAGCGAATCAAGTATGCTCATTGGAGGACCAATGGAGATTCAGATGAGCAATGGCACTAAGGTAACGCCCCTTGTCTGAACACCGCTAATCTGGCAAGCCTGGGCGCCGGTGCCCTCAAATCCGCGGTTGATAGTCTGCTGCTACGGACGAATCGTAGAAACGGCGATTAACCGACTTTGGCGAACAGATAAACAGGGCGTTCAAGACGCCCTAATGACCATTTTCTCATCTGAAATCCTCCATTGGTATCCGGGATGAGCATGAACGTCTTATTCAGTAGATGCACGACGAGTGATATTTATGATCTACTATAATACATATTGGCCTAGAATAGAATTCTGCCCCATGTTAAACACAACCCCTATCCTTTGGCTGATGTGGCGTGCGCAGTGTGCGCCGAAACCAAACCAAACAAAACGCATAGTTTTCGGCAAACAAACGCTGCGTTTAATTCTCGGCGGTGCCTGCTTTCCTGACTGCTCTCGTACTTCATACTTACGCCCCTGTTTGATGTCCCCTCGTCTTCGGTAACTGATACTTCCGAACTTCTGACCTGTTCTGAAACTTCTCCGTTTGGCTGAGACCGCTCCCCACTACTGCCCTCGTTCCTAATCACCTCCTCTCCAGTCGGCTCTTGGTACTCATCCTCAGCGTAGTAAGCCTCTCCACCCTCTCGCGTCTTTAATCCTTCTCAGATGTCCTCCAGGAAGCTACTCACCCCAGGGTTGACAACGGCTTCTTTGCTTTCAGGCCTTATTGTCCTGACTTTGCTGTCTCTGGATATTAACTTGGATATTCCTCGGTAGATACTCGTCAATACTAGCCCTGTTGATTCGTCGTGAGGGAAGAACCGATCCCATGTGCTGACCTGCCTTTCAAATACCGCTGGTCCGCATTAGATTCAGATTGAAGAGGACGAGAAGTTTTTATCTTACCCCCGCAAAAGTCCTTATTGAACACCCTGTTTCTCAAATCACTGCCTCCGAGAACATAGGTCCTTAAAGCATGGTAGAGGGCAGTAGTCATTAGGCATATGAACGTCCTGTTTATGTGTTCGCCAAAGTCAGGATGGTTAATCGCCGTTCTATGATTCGTCCGGTAGTAGCAGCGGACTATCAACCGCGGGATTTGAGGGGTACTGAAGTGCCATTGTACAGGCTTGCTAGATTAGCGGGTGTCAGAAACAAGGGGGAGAGGTGGGGGGGTTACCTCATAGTGCCTGGGATCGCAGTTGAATCTGCCGTCCTCCAATAGATACCTGACTCTCTTCCTCGCCTTGTCCATGGAAAGGCCTTCAAACCCGTAATTTGACCTTATCATATCACCGGCATTGGCTACAAGGTGTGATCGTACTCGTTGATGATAGTAACGGATTTGGTTCCCTATAGCCATGGGTACTGGGCCGTAAATATCAAGAGATTCATCAGCAACCCTATTAGGCTTTACCGGAGGCTCGGGAGCATCAGCAAAAAATCAGGTCTCGTTCTGTGGCGCCCCGGCGCCCTATATGCCCTGGGCGAACTGGGCGCCCAATTGGTTTGCTTACGCTAAAATCCACGCCCCGGCGTCATAAGATCGCCCCTGATGTCTGGTACGAGGATATCACGCCCTGGACTCGTCTGGCACTCGCCTGGAGCTCTTCTAGGGCTCATTTGGGGCATCCTGGGCTAGTCCATTTCTCATCTGGGCTCGTCTTGCCTCGCCTGAAGTACCTTTTGCCTGGCAGACGCCCTTTTAGCACCCTGTAGTCTGGCAAAATGAGGTCAAATCGGCAAAAGCTACTTTATTCTGGGCATAGTCTGCTCCGCTATATAATACTATTTACATGGTAATCCCCACCCGCACCCTCCACATGCCCACCGCCCGCCTCACGCCTGCCACATGCTTACCTACCACCCTGTAGCCAGTAATCGTCCCTGATTCAAAGCCCGATTTGGAGCCAGATTTGGAGCCAGATTTGGAGCCTGATTCAGCGCCTGATTCAGCGCCTGATTCAGCGCCTGATTCGGTGCCTGATTTGGTGCCTACAGAGGCGTCGATTTGGCGCCTGGAGAGGTGTCGATTTGGCGCCTGGAGAGGTGTCGATTCGGCGCCTGACGAGGCGCCTGATTCGGTGCCTGGAGAGGTGCTTGAAGAGGTGTCGATTTGGTGCTTGGAGAGGCGTCGATTCGGTGCCTGCAGAGGCGTCGATTCGGTGCCTGCAGAGGCGTCGATTCGGTGCCTGAAGAGGTACTTGATTCCGTGCCTGGAGAGGTGTCGATTTGGTGCCTAAAAAGGTGTCGATTCGGTGCTTGATTTGGGCGTCGAGTTGAAAGTTTATATAGATGTCAGTATAGAAGTCAGAATCTCGAGGTAGGGAGGTACGCCAATTGGAGGAGGTAGAGACAGAGGTGGAGGTAGAGGCAGAGGTCGTGATGAAGGTGAAGGTTGATATAGACGTAGATGTAGAGGTGGAGGTGGAGGTGGAGGTGGAGGCGACTCCGAGGGACAGTTAAGACCTGGAAATCATGCAAAGGTTGACGTCAGGTAGGTCAGTGTCGCCACTCTAGTACACTTTGGGACGTTAAAGACAAGCCAAATATGACCTATCGCTTTTTGGACGTTCCAAACGAGCCAAAATAAGATCTATCACCTCTGGGACTTCCTAAACAAACTCTAATATGACCTATCATATTTAGGACGTCCCAAAACGAGCCAAAACGAACCAGTCACTTTCCAGACACCCCAAATGCTCGAAATGCAGCGAGACGAACAAATCTCTTTGAACGAGACCCGGCTTGTCTGAGCGCCAACCGTTTTTTGCTAAAGAGGTATGGGAGACCTTCGCAGGCACCAGCTAAACTTTCGATCTCCAGAGGTCAACGGGCTGTGCGAGAGTCTCCAGAGCCCTTACCGAGGCTTCCGGAGCCCCCCTGACTCTCAGCGACGCTCTCCGGAGGCTTTGTTAGATTTTCCAGAGAGTCTCTGAAATATCCGAGGACATCCATACTAGTAACCTATTTTCATTCCTGAAGTCTCTTCTGGCGTTTGCAAAGGCTTCGGAGACCACCTCTTATAAGGCCCGCGATGAAGGCAGCTTCCGTAGAATATGCTCCTGAGAGCCTACCAAGCCCTCCTGATGTTTCCGGTGACTGTTAATTTTTAAGCGAGATCTCCCATGCTCTTCTGAGAGCCTACCAAGCCCTCCTGATGTCTCCGGAGACTCTACAAAGCTTCAGTGGATACCCAAAAACCACCTTGATTTAAATAATATACACTAGCCCATAATGAACACTAGCCCATATATGATAAAAAATAACCCGGAAAAAAAATACATGTACTAGCCCAAAAAAAAAGATTGCAGCGGGAGGGGACTCTGTGAAAGCCTATGGAGCCTTTGCCACCATCACCTCCCTCAAATTACTTCCCCTCCTAGTGGATAGTGCTGGTGCCTTCCCTTTCTTTCCACGTACTTTTGAGGCTCTCCACGCAGCAATGTCCGCGGCTAACTGAAAATCACCCTCTGCAAGGCCCAATTTCGATACAACCTCTTTAGGCCCTCTCAATTCGTCAAACTAAAGGCATATTAGTATTTAGATAAGGCGCTATGAGGCTTTTTCACCTACCTTCTCGCGAATCGATTCTCTTATTACTTCCAGCGTGCCCTCTTGGTTCCCCTTACTTCTCTTTTCCCACGTGTTTAACATACTCATATAGGTAGTTGGGGGCATTCTGAAGTCAGCAGGAGCCCTTTAGAGGGCTTGGCACGATGTACTCATGATGTCTGGATTCTGATGCTGGTTAAAGTTCAACCTCTCGATGTATATGCCTGTTTTTCAACATCGCAAAATAAACCAGATTGTAGTGCAAACTAGGCTAACAAAAGCTGTAGTTATATCATCAATAAAACTAGTATCCTTTGCACTACGCATCTTATCACCTTTGTAATATTTTAAAAATATGACATCCACGATTTTGGGGGCCCAGAAGTGACGTCGGCTGGCCTAAAGGCTGTAAGCGCCTTTGCAAAGGCTCGTAGGACGGTAGGAAAGGCTTGCGGTATAATTTTCAGGGTCACTGATAAAACGGTCATTCTCAAGGAGAAAGCACACTTTCTCACCAATCGACTCCGGCGTGTTCTCATCGTGCAAGCCGTACAAAAGTCCACCCGCCATGTAATTCTTAACCGCATAAATATGGTGCGATCTCGTCCACGAAAATTGGATTTGAATCTAGTAACTGTTAGCTAAAGCTTATTAAGCCCTCCGAAAGGTGCGCGAAGCCCTCACCTCAATCCCTACTGGCTTACAGAATGCTATACTGGTATTGAAATGGCCGTTTGCCTCACTCCACAATCGACAGACGTTAACACTAAGAGTATCAACTTTAGGTCAAGGATCCTTGAGCAATGCATAACGCGCGAGAAGCTCTCCCGCATGCTTTACTACAGACTTCACCTCTGCTGACTCATTAGCGAGCTCAGACTTTGGCGGTGTTGAGGCCCTACCCTGAGAAGGGGTTGATGTTCCACAATGTGCGGGAGTAGGTGTATAAAAAAAAGGCGTAGGGGTGGTCTCTTCGCTCAAGTCGTACTCATGCCGTAAGGTGCTATTGGCCGAGGTAAATGAGGAGCTTGAGGATGCAGAGCTAGTCCTTTCGAAGGCTTGCTCAGTGTTCCTCCAGTCCCGGAGTGTTTCCTGCCTTCGTAGATTAATGGCATAATGATTTCCATACTCCGTCGCGTTAGCAGTTTAATCGAAACACAAGGGCTTTAAACACCATACCTGCATGTTACGCGCCGGACCGTAAGGACAGAGGGATGCTGGGGAGAGCGGGGTAACCCTTCAGAGTTCAGGGGCGATAATGTAGATGATCTCGCGTATGAAGTAATGAATACGGAGGTACCAATATAGGACCCGTTCAGGTGTCATAGACTAATACCGAGAGGCACAACATGAGGGAATGTGATCGGGAGGGTCGGGCTATAACCGACGGAAAGGTTCTAGGAAGGATCGGACTTGATACCGATCGAGGAGAATTCGGTGACTCAGAGACGTTACGCGAAGCGAACAATGTTTAGAAGATTCAACGCAATATATTTGAATACCGAAGCCCAAAAGGAATAACCCGTAGAGAAATAAACCCAAACGAAAAGTACCCCAATACAACAAGAAGATTGTGTGAGGAAGAAAGAAAAAGAAGACAAAGGGAAGGTAGAACCATATATATACAAGTGACACCGAGATACCGAGACATGATTAATAATCCGCGCGATGGAAACTCACGGAAGCATATCAAGGAAAATTCCAGGGAAGAGAAATGATCGTCACACGCAAACCCGAAAGGAAACACAAACAGGAAGTGATAACCCTAAACCAATATACAGAAAACCCAAAGCGATATCCTTCCTCCGCAATCCAGAACCAAGACACGAAACGCCGTTAGAGATTGCGACCCTCTCTAAAGCCTAGCTCCTGCTAGGCTTAGGCTTCCTAGGATACTTCTAGTGGAATTGTCGGACCAGTTCAAGGGAGTGCTCAAGGTCTGTGTGAGGTTGCCAGTAGGAGTCGGCATACCCAACGTATCGGACCAGGTACTGGAGTTGTCCATGACGGCGACGGGAATTCAGGACAGCTTCGACTTCCCACTCTTGTTCGCCTTCGACCTCGACAGGTGGTGGGGGAGGTTGATATTGACCAGGGACTGGGTTCTGAGAGGCCAAAGACAGAAGCGAGACATGGAAGACGGGGTGGATCCTCATGGTTGCCGGCAGGGAGAGCTCGTATCTAACGGCGTTTCGTGTCTTGCTTTTGGATTGCGGAGGAAGGACATTGCTTTGGGTTTTCGGTGCATTGGGTTTCGGGTTATCACTTCCTGTTTGCATTTCCTTTCGGGTTCTCGTGTGACGTTCATTTCTCTTCCCTGTAATTTTCCTTGATCTGCTTCCGTGAGTTTCCATCGCGCGGATTATTAATCATGTCTTGGTATCTCGGCGTCACTTGTATATATATGGCTCTACCTTCCCTTTGTCTTCCTTTCCTTTCTTCCTCACGCAATCTTCGTGTTGTTTTGGGGTTCTTTTAGTTTGGGTTTTATTTCTCTACGGGTTATTCCTTTTTGTCTTTGAGTATTAAAATATATTATGTTGAAACCTTCCAACATCGTTCGCTTCGCGTAATGTGTCCGATCCCCCTAGAACCTTGCTGTCGGTTATAGCCCGACCCTCCTGAATACTTCGGTCTTGTTGTGTCTCTCGGTGTTAGTTCATGACAGTCGAACGCGTCCTCTATTGGTACCTTCGTGTTCACTACTTCGTACGCGAGATCATATACAACATCGTCCCTGAACTCTGAACGGTTACCCCCCTTCCTTCCACACTCCTCCGTCTTCCGGTTCAGCGCGTAACATCGTAGGCATAAGGGCTGACGACGCGCTTGATGGTGTAGGGGCCGATCTGTTTCCAGTCCAGCTTCTTGGAGGGTAGTTTGGTCTCGAGGTTTCTGGTGGAGAGCCAAACCTTATCACCGACAGAATATCGAGAGGCAGGGGTTCTATGAGCGTTGGCCGACTCCTCTTGAATCATCTGGGAGCGGCGCATCTCCTCTCGGAGGGACCCAATGACTTGGGACATTTCGCGGGCCAACCCATTGGCCTGGTCTTCACTGGTGGTCTTGTCATGTGTGAAGGGCTCAAAGGTCATGCGGGGGTGCCTACCATAGTTGGCCTGGAACGGAGACATGTGGGTGGTCTCGGAGGCATGATTGTTGGTGGCAAACTCGGCTAGGGGGAGGAAGCGACTCCAGTCATCCTGTTGGTAGGAGACATAGGCCCGGGGATACTGTTCCATGACGGCGTTGAATCTTTCGGTCTGGCCGTCGGTGTGGGGGTGGAAGGCCGTTGAGAACCAGGGCACGATTTCCAAGCGAAAGCAGAGAGATTTCCAGAAGTTCGAGGTGAATTGAGCGCCGCGGTCCGAGACTATAGTTTTCGGGAGGCCATGGAGTTTCCAAACGTATTCCACGAACAGGTTAGCCAGGATGCGGGAGTCGACGTCTTTCGTGGTGGGGATCAAGTGCCTCATCTTGGTCAGGCGGTCCACTACGACCAAGATGGTGTTGTATCCGTGGGATTCTGAGAGGCCGGTAACAAAGTCCATCGAGATGTCTGTCCATGGGCCAGCGGGAATCGGGAGGGGATGGAGCACACCTTGTGGTCCGTTGCGGGGGGCCTTGCTCTGTCGATACACATTGCAGATGAGGACATACTGGTCAACATACTTTCTCATGGTGGGCCAGTAGTACATGCGGGACAGGAGCTCCAGCGGATGGCTTGTCCTGGTGTTCCTGTAGTAGTAACAGTTTAAGTTCGGCGGAGTCGGGGACGTAGATCAGGCGGCGGTACACGAGTAGGCCCTCAGGCGACTCGGAACACTCAGCAAAGGAGATTTTCTGGGAATGCTTGGTGCCGTTGCGGAGCATGGTGAGGACTTCAGAGGGAAAGCTGTCTGCCTGGTAAGCTTGGGTAAACAATTTTATTATGGGTGACGATCGTCCAGTGGGTTCATTTGGCAAAGTACCCACTAACAAACCCAACTTATTTTTAGAAGCCAAATTTTTTGCTTTGATCATGACCTGGGACTGGTGTAGGAGTCTTTCATCCCCTTCCTTAGGATGGTCTCTTGATCTCCTAGTCAGGGCATCTGGTTTTCCGCCTTGTTTTTCTGGTTGATAGTGGAGGAGGTAGTCGAAGCAGGACAGAAATTCAGACCATCGGACCTGACGACGGTTCAGGGTCTTCTTGGTCATGAAGTACTCCAGGTTGCGATGGTCGGTGATGACGGTGACCGGGAACTGGGATCCCTCCAGGTAGTGTCGCCATTCCTCAAGCGCTAGGATAATCGCCAGGAGTTCTTTGTCGTAAATCTCGTAGTTACATTCCGCAGGGAAATGCTTCCTTGAGAAGAAGGCCACGTGGTACAGGATTCCTTGAGGGTCGCATTGAGACAGGATCGTGGCGGAGACATAGTCAGATGCATTGGTTTCCACGATGATCTTCTGATCTGGGTCGAAATGGCGGAGGACAGGGGCCGAAGTGAAGGCATCCTTCAGGTGCCGGAATGCTTGATCTGCTTGGGGAGACCAGAGGAACTTGACATTTTTCTTGGTCAGGTGGGTCAGGGGGGATACAACCTTAGAGTACCCCAGTTGAACCGGCGGTAGAATATCGCGAACCCCAGGAAGCATTGGATATCCTTGAAGTTCCTCGGAGTTTCCCAATCCTGGACGGCGGAGATCTTGGTTGGATCCATCTTCAAACCTTCAGGGGACAAGATCATGCCAAAGTATTTTACTTCCTGGACATGGACCTCACACTTCTCTGGCTTGAGGTGCACGTTGTTGGCTTTCAGGATGTCCAGGATTTTGCGGACGTGGGTGCGGTGTTTTTCCAGGGATTCAGAGTAGATCGAGAGGACGTCCAGATAGGCGGTCACAAAATCATCAAAATGGGGGCAAAGAAGGTCATTGACCAAGTGTTGGAAGGCAGCGGGGGCATTGGTGAGTCCAAAAGGCATTACGAGGTACTCATAGAGGCCTTGTCGGATCCGGAACGTGGTTTTCCACTCGTCTCCTTCCTTGATGTAGAGTTGGTGGTAACCTTCGCGGAGGTCCAGCTTCGTGTAATACTTAGCCTTAGCGACCTCGACGAGGGTTTCTGGGAACAAAGGAAGTGGGTGACGGTTCTTGATTGTCATCTCATTGAGTTTCCTGTAGGCAACACAGAGACAGAGGGAGTCATCGGCCTTTTTCACGAAGAGGATGGAGGCATCAGCGGGGGACTCAGAAGCACAGCTGAAGCCTTTGGACAGGTTCTCGGAGATATACTCTCGGAGAGCCTGTAGTTCCTGGTGGCTCAAGTTGTACATAGGACCAAAGGGGGGTTCCTTACCATCTTGGAGGTTGATGTGCAGGTCATATCGGAGACGGGATGGGGGCAGGACAGAGGCAGCAGATTTGGTGAACAGGGCCGCATACTCCCCGCAGTACTCCTGGAGGATGGAGGCCATTGGGTCATCCTTCCTTCTCCTGAGCTCATCGTCGATGGTTGTGAGAGATGCTGCGGACGAGGCGGGAGAAAGGGACAGGGCCAATGCAGGCCACATGTATGGGAGCAGAGGAGAAACGGGACCGGGAGGTGATGCCTTGTACAGTCAATGGGTGTCGTGAGGCAAGGCATTGTTGGAGACAGGAGGGGGAGCCGAAGTGCACCTGGTTTTGTCTGGGCCGGAGGTGGAGGTCGTGGTGCAGCATCCAGGGGATTCCCATCACCAATGGGTAGTGACCCAACTTGGTGACCAGGAACGGGACGTATTCGTGGTGGCGATCGATGTCTAGTGCCAACTTGGTCAGGTGGGTGATTCGACCCGACGTAATGGAGCGGCCATCAATCACCTGTAGCTCACGGGGAACACGAAGGGGGACCAGGGGGAAGTCATGAGACTGGGCAAAGGTTGCGTCGATGAAGGCGTAACCCGAAGCACCAGTGTCAATGAGCGCGACTGAGGGGATTGGGACCGAAGCATTGAACTCCACGGTGACGTTGCAGTTGACAACCAATTGATCATCAGACAAGTCATCCTCCAACAGGGGCAAGGCAGACAAAGCGAGGGCAGGACCAGAAGCGGGAACAGAGGCGGAAGCAGGAACAGTATTTGGTGACGGGGCAGGCCCCTATCGTATGTCAGGGTTTACCACAGGGGCTGACCTTTTAACTGCTGCTGTGGGAATGTTGGGGCAGTTGGCAGGGTTCTCCAGTTGTTGCTAGTGAGGGGATCGGGGTGGGGGGGATGGGACTGGGGCTGGGGCAGGGGCGGAGGCAAGGGAGGGAGGTGGGATTGGGGCACGGGGACAGAAGCGGGCATGGAGGGCGGAGCCAAACTGGTACCACTGGCCAACCAAGTTCATGTGGTTCTGGAAAGACCGATGAAGTTGCTGGGAGTGGGTGTTGACGGAGCGGAGGCAGCAGAGAGGTGGGAGACTTCAGATTGGGCCGAGGTAGCTGCGGCAAGGGCTGTTGGCAGGCGGTGAGGTTGGAGGTGATGGTCTGGAGGGAGGCTTTGGAGGCCTCAAGTTCTGCGTTGAGATCGTGGATGATCTCAATGTAGGTTTCCTCTGGGATGGAGGAGACTGGTGCAGGGGCAGGTGTGGGTTCGACTGCTTTCTCTACTGAGGGGGCCGGCTCGGACTCGGTGGTTAGGGTGGGGGATGAGAGGAGAGTGAGGGCTGCGAGTGAGTCCTCGATGAGGTCATAGACCTCATTCCATTCCTCGCCATATGCTGGGATTGGGAGGGTGGTTTCTCGGATAAAGGCCGACAGCCGACCCAGGAGGGCGGCAACGGCGGGGGAGGGCATGCTGAATATGTCGGTTGGTTGAGACGCAATTTTACTGTTAAGCGCCGGACTGTAAGGGCTGAGGGATGCTGGGGAGAGTGGGATAACCCTTCAGAGTTCAGGGGCCATAATGTAGATGATCTCGCGTACGAAGTAATGAATACGGAGTTACCAATATAGGACCCGTTCAGCTCTCATAGACTAATACCGAGAGGCACAACACGAGGGAACATGTTTGGGAGGGTCGGACTATAACCGACGGAAAGATTCTAGGAAGGATCAGACTTGATACCGATCGAGGTGAATTCGGGGACTCGGACACGTTACGCGAAGTGAACAATGTTTAGAAGATTCAACGCAATATATTTGAATACCGAAGACCAAAAGGAATAACCCGTAGAGAAATAAACCCAAACGAAAAATACCCCAATACAACAGGAAGATTGCGTGAGGAAGAAAGGAAAAGAAGACAAAGGGAAGGTAGAGCGATATATATACAATTGACACTGGGGCGCTGAGACATGATTAATAATCCGCGCGACGGAAACTCACAGAAGCACGTTAATGAAAATTACACGGAAGAGAAATGATCGTCACACGCAAACCCGAAAGGAAACACAAACTAGAACTGATAATCCGATACCCCATGCACCGAAGACTCAAAGCGATATCCTTCCTCCGCAATCCAAGACCAAGACACGAAACGCCGTTAGACCGCATCATATTTACTGGAATAGAAGAAGAAGCAATTGCTTTTGCGGCCGGTCTGCTATGTCTCTTCCGAGTGGCTGCAATAGCCCTGGTGGAAGCTACAGGAGCCTCCTTTAGCTTTTTTCCAGCTCGCGACCCCCAGTTTGATGGTGGTGGTGGTGGTGGTGGTGGTGGGGATATACTCCATTCTGATAAAGGCATACGTACAGAAGGTGGTGGTGCATTTCCATCCTCCGGCTCTTCATCCTCATAGTCATCCTCAAAGATCTCCACATAGTCTTCCTCCTCTGGATGATCATCGAGGACAAACCAGGTTTTTGATGGGCCCTGCAACACTCCGTTTACCAATATTGCGCCATCGGGAAAGCTTTCTGTGCTTTCTTGAAGGCTCTGGGAGCCATAGTAATCGAGCTCTGTATCTACTTCTGTGGTTGCATTGGAGTTCATACTGCTCGCAAGACTGGAAACACTCATCGCCCCACTTTATATGGCACGATTCGCTTAGCAAACCATATAAACTTTGCTATTTCTCGGCAGTCAATTAAAGGTTTTTCCTCCTGCGGTAGGAAAAGGGCTCGAGAACCCTGTTGGACTGCTTGAAAAGTCTTTTAGAAGACTTGTTAAAGGATAATTCTATAACTAACCTAACTAAAGACAACGGGAAGCTCAAATAAGCAACTTACAAAATGGCAACTGCATCTCAAAAACAAAAAATTGGCTATGCATACGTTATCAGAGTTACTGTTAGTAGACATGATCTACATCCTCCAACCAATCATGGAGGAAGTAATCCCTGGCCGGAGATAGTCAATTTTTCGAGTTTTATCATATTCCAACACACCAATCAAGGCTCCTTAGGCCTTCTAGGCTTCCAATAAACGCTCCTCAAGCGTAGTCCGCACCTCCACCACCAGCGGCACCGGTACCTCCATCACCACCGTCATCGGCACCTCTACCACCAGCGGCACCGGCAGCCTTAGTCCAAATACGTTCAGGATCATAATGACAATATTCAAAGATAATGCCATTTGGGAAGAGCCTTCTATAATGTTCGTACAGCCTTTTTCCTATCCCTGTGTACCTCTCGATACGTTCATAGACTCGAGACATTACCTTCTGGCACTCTATGTCGGAACGGGGCACGTTCATATTCAAACCTTTTTTGTCAACCATATTACTGAAGGCCAGAAGTTCCTCCTCATGCTCTATTTTACTAGCAAAGTCGTCATCTGTGAGGTGCTCCCATCCCTCTTTTCCAAGGGTTTGAGGCATTTGACTTGGCTCTTTTACGTTTGCCGAAGGCCTGTGAAGCACAGCACAGATTCTCAATGGTTTCGCCTCAGAAGTTTTGAGCCAACCTTCCAGCTCATCGGCGTCCCTGATTGGGACATATTGCGGGTTCGCATTATAAGCATTTTGCCCTCGAGGGGCTGAATTGGTCAACGCCGCGTAGAAGGCTCGAAAAGCCCTCGCAGGGCTCCCTGGGGTGGCTGCTGGAACCTGCTTCATTGCGAATCTTTCTAAATCACGCATAGACACCCCCTGAAGGATATTAATACAAGGTGTAAGTGACGCGGGGCCGTACCAATCATAGTGATAGTATGTACCGCTGGGCGTATTCTCAACCTTTGCTGGGTCAATAACATAGATGGTTGTTGCCGTCATGCTCGGTATTCCTAAGGCGCGCCAGGCCTCTGCTTTAGCCTGCAGGTTGTTGCTGGAGGCGTCGTTGCCAGGAGTGCTGGGGTTAATTCCATCGTTTTCCTCTTCATCCAAGTTCTCCAAAGCTCCGCCATGGCGTCTACCTGTCCTGTACTTCTTTTGTGATAGATCGATAATGAGGCGGAGGAGGGCTGCTTGAATCTTTATAGAGTCCTGTGAAGCCTTTGCTGTTACGGAGGTCTTGGCGTTATTTGGCGAAAAGCGGGGAAGCTCTCTATAGTTCGAGAACGAGGAGATAGATGATCTCGCGTACGAAGTAGTGAACTCGAAGATACCAGTAGAGCACTCGCATTGCGGTCATGGGCTATGATCTATGGACGAAGGGAACCAAGGAGCACAACCGAGGTTCGGGAACTATGGAACGTAAGGAACTACTAGTATGAGTTCCGAACGACTATGGGTTCGAGGGACGTAGGATGGAACTATAGTAATGCGAACGATATATATTCCAAACTAGTAACACAACTGTAATAACCGTAGAGAACTAAAGGCAAACAATATAACACCCTAAAGAACAAGAAGGTTGCGTAGGGAAGAAAGGAAAGAGAGAGAAGGAGAGGACAGGCTCATATATATATCCATCGCCGAGAACCGATTACTAACCCGTGTGATGGAAACCCATAGAACCCAAAGGAAACCTGATTACAAATGAAAACCCGAGAATGCTTAACCGAATCGCTGCCACCTTCCCGTGCAACGGCAAACCTAGTAACGTAACGCGAAGTCTTGGCACGCCGTTATAGATTAGGTCCTCCTCAAGGCCTAGCTCCTGCTAGGCTTAGGCTTGCTTGGGTAACGGTGGTGGAAGTCCCTAACCAATTCAGGGGTATGCTCGAAGTCGGGGGCTGCCAAGAGGGGTCGTCGTAGCCTGTGTACCGAACCAAGTATTGTAGCTGTCCTCGTAGCTTCCACGAGTCCAGAATTGCGTCGACCTCCCACTCCTGTTCACCTCTGACTTCGACCGGGGGAGGAGGAGGTTGTTTCTGACCGGGGACAGGGTTTTCTGAAGCAAGAGACAGCAGGGAAACGTGGAAGACAGGGTGTACCTTCATCGTGGCGGGGAGGTCCAACTCATAAGCGTAGGGACTAACCATTCGCTTCATCCTGTAGGGGCCGATGCGTTTCCAATCCAGTTTCTTGGATGGTCGCTTGGTCTCGATGTTCTTGGTTGATAACCATACCTTGTCATCAACTGCGTAGCGGGGGGCCGAGGTGCGGTTTGCATTTGCCGCGTCTTCTTGGATCTTTTGTGACCGGAACATTTCGTCACGTAGGAACTCATAGACTTGGGCCATGTCTGGGGCCATCCCGTTTGCTTGGTCCTCGTTGGTGGTCTTGCCGTGAGTCAGGGGTCCAAAGGTCATGCATGGGTGTCGTCCATAGTTAGCCTGGAATGGCGACAACTTGGTGGTCTCGGAGACGTGTTTATTTGTTGCAAACTCTGCCATTGGTAAGAACCTGGTCCAGTCATGCTGCTGGTACGAGACATAGGCGCGGAGGTATTGTTCCATGACGGCATTGATTCTTTCCGTCTGGCCATCCGTCTGCGGGTGGAAGGCTGTGGAAAACCGGGGAGCGATCTCGAGGCGTTCGCATAGTGACTTCCAGAACTCTGCTGTGAACTGAGTACCACGGTCGGAGACTATGGTTTCGGGTAGTCCGTGGAGTTTCCAGACGTTGTCAGGGTACATGGTCGCCACATCACGGGCCGAGGCTTCTTCGGTGGTCGGGATAAAGTGCCGCATCTTGGTCCGTCTATCCACTACAACTAGGATTGCATTATACCCATTGCTTTCCGGGAGGCCAGTGACAAAATCCATTGACACATCAGACCAGGAACCTTTTGGTACAGGGAGGGGTCGTAGGAGACCTTGCAGGGCATTGCGTGAGGCCTTGGACCGGGCGCAGGTGTTACAGTTCAAGACGTATTGGTCCACGTACTTCCTCATTTTCGGCCAGTAGTATGTACGGCTGAGGAGTTCCAATGTCTTGGCTCTTCCTGGGTGACCTGCCGAGGGTTTGTCATGGTATTCCTGTAGGAGGAACAGCTGGAGTTCGGGGTGGTTGAGGACGTAGATGGTGTTTTGATACAGGAGCAATCCTTGGGTGCTGCGTGCAAGACTCGCCAAGCGAGATTTTCTTCGAGTGCTTGGTGCGTTGCTAAGCATCGTCAGGACTTCGGAGGGGAAATTATCTGCCTTGTAAGCCTTCTTGAATAGCCCTATCAGCTTGGACATTCCTTCAGCGGGTTCATTTGCGAAAGAACCCGTCAACAAACTTAACTTATCCTTCGATTGCACATTCTCCCACTTCAGGACCACCTGAGCTTGGTGCAGTAGACGTTCATCCTCCCAGTGAGATCTCCAGATCTTCGAGTCAATGCGTCGGGTTTCCTCCTTGTTTGCCGGGCCTGAAGACAATTCTATAGTAAAACCGGGATAAAAATTCGGACCAGCGGACTTGTCGTATTCAGGATCTTCTTTGACATAAAGTACTCCAGGTTGCGGTGGTCGGATAGACTTTGATCGGGAACTGCGCTGACTCAGGTAGTGACGCCATTCCTCAGCGCCGAATGACCGCCAACAATTCCTTGTCATAGATCTCATAGTTGCATTCAGCCGGGGTGTGTTTCTTTGAGAAGAATGCGACGGGGTGCAGGATTCGGTCGTCATCCCGTCGGGACAAGACGGCAGCAGAGACATAATCGGAGGCGTCGGTTTCAACTATGATTTCCCTATCGGGATCAAAGTGCCTGAGGATGGGAGCCGAGATGAAGGCTGTTTTGAGGTTTTCAAAAGCCTGATTTGCTTGGGGGGACCATTTCCACTGTACGCCCTTCTTGGTTAATGCCGTGAGAGGGGAGACAACCTTAGAGTAACCTCGTATGAAACGACGGTAAAAGTTTGCAAAGCCCAGGAAGGTCTGAATGTCTTTGACGTCCTGAGGGGTTTCCCATTCCTGGATGACCTGAACCTTCTTGTGGTCCATCTTGATGCCTTCTGGGCCTAGGATCATTCCGAGATACTTGGTTTCCTGGACATAGAATTCGCACTTCTCAGGTTTCAGGTGGACGCCGTTTTTCTGTAGGATTTCCAAAACCTTTTGGACATGTTCCTTATGCTGTTCCATGTTATCGGAGTAGATCAGGATGTCGTCGAGGTAGGCTGTGGCAAAGTCGTCGAAGTAGGGCCGAAGGATGTTATTGATCCATCTCTGAAACGTGGCGGGAGCATTGGTGAGACCGAAGGGCATGACCTGGTATTCGTAGTGTCCTAAGCGGGTTCTGAAGGCCGTTTTCCATTCGTCACCTTCCTTGACCCTGATCTGGTGGTAACCCCACCTTAGGTCCAGCTTCGTATAATACTTAGCCTTACCTACCTGGTTCAGGGTTTTGGGGAACAGGGGGAGGGGGTGTCTATCCTTGACTGTGATCTCGTTCAACTTGCGGTAGTCGACACAGAGATGTAGGAGCCATCGGATTTCTTGACAAACAGGACTGGGAGACCGGGCGTGACCTGGAGTGACGAATAAAACCCTTGGTCAGGTTCTCCAAAATATACTCACGGAGTACGTGTAGTTCACCTCGGGTCATATTGTACAGGGGGCTAAAGGGAGGTTCCTTACCATCCTGGAGTTTGATATCAAGATCATCAGGACGGTGGGGGCCGAGGACAGAAGCATTTGATTCGGAGAACATGGGCAGGAAGCGGTGGAGGTCGGCCGGGACTATTGCACTTGGGTCAAGGGATTTTGTCTTGTCCAACACCTCATCTATCGCCTGAAGGGATGCGCAGAACAACCGGGAGCCACGGTAACGGGTCAATCTCTTGAAGGGGGCCGCCCCGATGGCTGCGATGTGGATAAGCGGGCTGTCTGGCGGGGTGATCGAGATTCCTTGTGCAGTGACCGGGTTCAGGGAGGGGAGACAGTGGCGGAGGCAGTGTATGGAGTCAAAGACCACATGATTTCTCTTTGGCCGGAGGGTGACATCATGATGGCGCATCCAGGGGATTCCCATAACGATCGGATAGTGTCTCAAGTTTGTAACAAAGAAGGGTGCTTCCTCGCGATGTCCATGGATGTCCAGGCAGAGCTTGGCGATGTGCGTAATGCTTCCTGAAGATACCAACCTACCGTCGATGACTTCAAGCAGGCGTTGTTTCTTCAGGGGAACCGTGGTGATGTTGTGCCGGGTGCAGAAGTCTTGGTCGATGAATGCATAACCCGATGCCTCCGTATCAATGAGGGCCCAGGCTGGCACGAAGGAGGCCGGGTTCTGGGAGACAGAGCAGGTGGTAACCAATTGGTCTTCGGACATCTTGTCCTCTGACACAGAAACAGCGGAGACGGTGAGACTTGGTGTGGGTGGCGCTAGCCCCTTTGGTTTGCCAGTGTTTACCAAAGAGGCATGGCTTTCAAAGCCGGCTCAGGAGTCTAGGGACTTGGTCCAACTGGTTTCCTCCAGTTGTCCTTGATGCGGTGGTCATGGGAACGGGGGGCAAGGTAACGGGGCTTGGACTGGGCAGCGGGGGTGCGGGGAGACAGGGCAGCGACAGGGGCAGAGCGGGGGACAGAGTTAAGGCGGCTGGTGAGGTCAGCAATATGGGCATTGCCCTTTGCGATGACCTGCTGGATTTCCAGCTCGGCTTGGTGGAGGTCCTCATCAGAGAACGCTAATTGCTCTCGATGTAGAGCCAGTGAAAATTGTGCTTGGGTGAGGTCCTCCTCGAGGGTCTCGATCTGTTGGTCCAGGTCCTCAATGTATGGAGTCATCGTTTGCCTCCGACATTCTTTGCCAGAGGTCTTGGTTCTCAGCCATGGCGGCTTCGAGTTGGGAGTTGAGGTCTTCAATGACCTCCTCATGGTTGCACGCTGTAGGTGCCGGGGGACTGGGGGCTTCGTCTGGATCGGGGAGGGAGGTTAGGACCTCCAAACATTCAGTGATGAGGCTGTGAGCCTCGGTGATCTCGTGACCGACATCTTCGTCAGCCGGGAGGGGGCCGTAGGTGGCCAGAAATTCTGAGAGGCGCTTGAGCAGCGCGAAGGGGACTGGGTCGGTCATGGTTGCGACCGAGCAAGGCAGGAGCTAAGCGAGGTGTTGTGCTGGTTGGTGTTGGGGAACGCAACCTTAGTGTTACGGAGGTCTTGGCGTTACTTGGCGAAGGCGGAAGCTCTCTATAGTTAAACGAGGAGATAGATGATCTCGCGTACAAAGTAGTGAACTCGAAGATCTGGGTAAATAGCATTCTTGATCGTAGGCTATAATCTATGGACGAAGGGAACCAAGGAGCACAACCGAGGTTAGGAACTATGGAAGCGTGAGGAACTACTAGTATGAGTTCGAGCGACTATGGAGTTCGAGGGCGTAGGATGGAACTATAGTAATGCGAACGATATATATTCCAAACTAGTAACACAACTGTAATAACCGTAGAGAACTAAAGGCAAACAATATAACACCCTAAAGAACAGGAAGGTTGCGTAGGGAAGAAAGGAAAGAGAGAGAAGGAGGGGACAGGCCCATATATATATCCATCGCCGAGAACCGATTACTAACCCGTATGATGGAAACCCATAGAACCCAAAGGAAACCTGATTACAAATGAAAACCCGAGAATGCTTAACCGAATCGCTGCCACCTTCCCGTGCAGCGGCAAACCTAGTAACGTAACGCGAAGTCTTGGCACGCCGTTATATTTGCTAACCACGACTTCTTCAGCGCATTGAGGGCCTTGTGATACATGCAAAATCCACACAGACTGCTGAACAATTCTTCGCCCGAGGTGGCCTTATTAATCCACCCTATTTTTACCATCTAGTTTCCGACTCCGTTATGAAGAGCCCTATAGACGACGTCTTTTTCGGTTAGCTGTAGGATTCTCTAGCAGTCCTGGATTGTCGTGCACTTGTACGAGGCAGCTGGTCTCCCGCGTGGTGGCATATCTGTCTCAGGAGTCTTCTTCTAAATTTGTGGAGCCTTCTTCTGGGTTTGTGGAGCCTTGCTGGTGGTTTGCAGAATATTGAAAAGTAGGCGTTAATTGGTTGGCAGGAGTCTTTGATCTGGTTAATTGTTTCCGGCGTCTTCTCGGACTTCTCGGAGGCTTCTTGAGTATCTCTGATTGCTACTGGGGCCCTATCGGGGGCTCAAGTATCTCTAATTCCGTATAGGGTGCTCGATCATATACAGAGACTGAAGGATGAAATTTGCAGGGACGTTTGTGTATTCTGGGCCTATTTCAAGGCTTGATGAGACTTTCCAAATATTGTTGTAGGTGTTTAGTTAGATCTGTAACTGTGTAATGTCAATGGCTTGAATATAGAGCTTTAGAGTGAATCTTATATATTGTATAGTAATTCAAGATAGAGATATAGCAATTCAAGATGAAAGTATAGTAATTCAAGATAGAAGTATAGTAATTCAAGATGGAAGCCTTGAAAGGCTTCGGGAGACTGACAGATAGCTAGAAAGTGACAGGTTTGAAAACATGAGAGTAGGTGAGGACAGCGCCTCAGAAGCCTTCTGATCGGTTCAACGAGCCTTCAAAATGGATGACTTGCCAAAATAGACGTAACCAACCTAAAGAGATGATCGGGTCAAACAAATCCAAAAATAAAACCCTATTTGTAAAGAAAAGACGCCAATATAATAAATAAAAGAAAAAAAGAAAAAAGGCCCCTCAAGCCTTCAAAACTGCCTAAAGCGTTCAGGACATAATGAATTTAAAAAAAGAAAAAAAGAAAAAAGAAAAAAGGCCCCTCAAGCCTTCTAAACTGCCTAAAGCGCCCAGGACATAATGAATTTAAAAAAAGAAAAAAAAGAAATGGTCACCGCCGGTTTATTCCTCTGCGCCTACAAATGGTACCTTTCGGTCAGATCAGAATATCGGGAAAGCCTTCTATAATGGATAGGGGGGGGTATTTAGCACTGTTTTATTAAGTTTCCTGCTTAATATTTTATTGAACCTCTTACCTAATATATTTTTTCAAATTTAAGTGCTCCCACCCGTTTGGTGTAGGCGTTTGGGGCCTTTGACCAAACCTTTTTATGTTTACCGAAGGCATGTGAAGCACAGCATAGATTCTCAATGATTTCGCCTTAGAAGTCTTGAGCCAACCTTGCAGCTCGTCGTTGTCCCCGATTGAGACATATTCCAGGTTCGGATTATAAGTATTTTGCCTCCGAGGGGTTGAATTGGCCAACGTCCCGTAGAAGGCTCGAACAGCCCTCATGGATTCCTCTGGAGCCGCGGATGCGATTCGGTTCAGCACAAGAGCTTGCAATTCGTACATAGACAGTATTTAGACAGTGCTGCTAGATGGCGCAGGTGATGCGATGCTGTACCAGTTGTAGTGATGGTATGTATCGCTGGGAATGTCTTCAGCCTTTTCTGGGTCAATGACATGTACGATTACACCCGGCCTGCAGCGCGCCCCTAAGAGGTTCCAATAGGTAGATATGACTTCGGCCTCTTTGATCCTTTTCTCTTGACCCCAGAGCCACTGTCGTTGTTGTTGTCGTTGCCGTTGTCGTTGTCGTTTTTGTTGTTGTTATCGTCGTCATCATCGTCATCGTTGCTGTTGCCGTTGCCATTGTTGTTGTTTGCCTCCAAAGTGACGTTATTTTGTTAACTCCTCCTGGTCTTCTTATGGGATAAATCGACAATGAGAAAGACGAGGGCTCCTTGAATCATTACAGAGTGCTCCGAAGCCTTATCTAACCAAAGGGGCTCTAGATACTTGAGGGCCTTGTGACAGATGCAAAACTGACATAGCTCATTAAACAACTGCTTGCCCGAGCTCGGCTTATTGACCGACCCTATTCTTACCATCTCATCCACGACTTCGTTGCGAAAAGCCCTATATAAGGCACCTCTTTCAGTTATCTGCAGGATTCTCCGGCAGCCCGACGTAGTATTACAAATATACCTATCAAGTCACCTCCTGAGTGCTAACACTACCGTACGAGCCTCCTTTTTAACCTATAGAGCCTCCTTCTTGACCTGTGGAGCCTTCTTCTTGGCGTGTGGAGCTTACTTCTTGGCATGTGGAGCATTCTTGACGCTAGCGATAGGTTTTGGGAAGACTCCAGAAGCCCTCGGTAAGCTAAGGTGCGCCTTGGATTCCGACCTGAGGTGAATATTGTATGAGGTCTTCTTAGTCATCTTTGATTTTCCCTTCCCCTCGTCTTCGAGGTCAGAATCGGTGACTGGACTAAGGCTGCAATCCGAACTCTCCTTATCAATATTATTCCCCGGGGCTGTTGATCCCACATCCTGTCTTTTGGATGCTTTTTTAACCCCATGTAATGTCTAGTTGCGTTTTCGTTGGTTAGATGAGCCTTGTTCGGGGCTTGTCGGGGCTCCCAGGGAAGCACTAAATATCGAGTTATAGAAAGATGAAAACCCCACCTACATATGTCAATGATTTGAGTAAATACTATAGAGAGAATACGGTACCATCGTATATAATCCTTTGGAGGCTTGAGGGGATTTATGGATGGCGTAGTAAGCTTATGTAAGTGAGGGTATCGGTCGTGGGCTTGAAAGAATCAGAATAGGAGAACACAGCGCTTATATATTTCTGATCAAACTTCACTACTACTACGTCATATATCAGAGTATCAATTAGAATCATCTATTGGAGTTGGATCATATGATGCCATTCGAATATTACCTGATCAGCTTAATAAGATATGATCTAATCTATCGGTGCACAGGGCCCTTTGGAGTTCTGGAGTTCTGGAGACTCCCAAAGCAATTCTCAACACCAAAACACATCAATATCAACTATCAACAATCAGATCACGATGTCCATTTTGTATACGGAACTATGCTATTGCTAGTAGTTTTGATCAATATCTCTCAAAAGACGACCTAGCGCAGGCTTCAGACTGGTATGACAGGCAGCTATCGCGTCCACCCATTGAAAGCGTATAATGCCTTTTAGATGGTTCAAGTGGCCTTCACGAGAGCGGATACTTGGGAATATCGGCTTTAGATTTTGACAACCTCTACGAAGACGAATCTGATACTGAGGCAAACAATGCAGATGCCACTTTGTGACGTACTCGATTTAATCTATCAACTACTATATACGAGGGTGCAAAGGAGCCTCTTTTCCCCACATTGGGATATGATGAAGGCTCAGATAGCTTTTTGATCAACCCATAGCAATCTTTCAAATCAGCAGAGAAATTTCAGTTATCGCGCTGGTTCCTATGATTCAATATATTCCAGAGTCAAATAGACAATTTTTTCTTTACCACACACCCTCTAAAAGGCTCCTACAACACTGGTACAGGTTTCGCCCGCCACCTCGACGAGATGTCGTCTACTGGAGCTTTAGGAAAAGAGAGTTGAATACACTCAGAGGTCGAAATGGGCGGGCAGAAAATTTCCTACTACCATAGGGACCATATGAATATATTGCGTTTTGTTCTGAGACAACGTGCATTTGGAAAGTTTTTGGTGTACTTATATATTACGGAATACAATGTGATAGGAGAGCAAATGTATGCGGAAATGCATACAGCAAACAGATGGTGGGAGATGCAGGTTCGGAAAGACACTTGAAAGACTCATGAAGCCCTCATTAATGTCTGACGAATGTTGTGAGATATCCTTCCAGAATGATCAACGGTAATACCGATAATATGTGTATCAAATGGAACGCATCTCACGAATCTCAGTGATCACAAAAAGATTTGCCCGGTCTACCTAACGATCATCAATATTACTTCGGATATACGTAATAAACCTTATAATTACCTGATCATACTGCTGTCTCTACTCCCGGTGTTACCAAAATTGGAAGTATGGATAAATGAACAGCGTTGGGAGAGTCAGATGGTCCTTCACCGGGTTCCTGCGGAGGTTCTTGAAGGTCTCTGGAGCCCCACGGAAATGGGTGAGCTTATTGCATGCGCTGATGGCTATATGCGGTCTCATTGCTTAACATCAACAATCAGGCCTGTCCTAGGTGTGAAGTTGATTTCAAATGAATCAAAAGCCTTCAGGAGAACTCGGCACACATTCAGAAGCAATATCTTGAAATGGTGGAGCGTTGTAATAAGTACACTTCAGATACTACATCCTGTGGTCATAGGCGTGGTCCAGCGGGAGGTGGTCGAACCCGTTGCCATGCTCGCCTTCCCATGACATTTGACATCGAGCTATACATGTCAATATGGAGGTAAAATAAATATCATGTTATATATCTACATAATGCCATATCCAAGGCGTGACTACTATGCCCGCACGGAACCCGGGCTCCTGAACCCATCCTCGCTGCCAAAGCCAGAATCAATTCTCACTGTCGTACTCCTCACATCCGGCAGAACCAAAACACATTCGCCGTTACTTCTATAGTCTGTTTCTGAACTGATAATTGCTGTTGCCTCGGACTGCTGTTGTGGGGAAATGTATTGCTTAACTTCCACATTCGGCAGCAGCAGATTCCCGGCTTTGAGCGGGACCAAGAGTATGGGGAACCGATGAACTTGCCCCTCCTATGAATTATAAGCCTAATGTTTGCTGTTGCATTATAATCCTTGTTTGAGCAACTTACCTTTGTAGTGAAATGGGATCTTTTTCGGCCAGACACAAGCCACATTTCTAGGTTATTTTGGACTTCGTAAAAAAACTCCAATTCTTGATCCCCCACGTCAACCTCCTCACCCTTGTTATACGCGGAGTTCCAAGCCCTGGAGTGACGGATCACTAATTCTGCGGGAATGGATTGCCCCACGGCTACCATCTGAGGCGTATATGGTGTCAAAAGGGATTTGGAGTTGGTGTCGGAGAGTATATTGATTTCTACTGTGTGTATGACTTGCAGCTGTGGAACATCGACAGGAATGACTACAATGCGTGTGACCGGTCCCGTTTCGTTATCCTCGAATGTTGAGTTGAGCTGTATGGTTGCGTTATTCTATCCCATTTTATTAGCTTAATTTCTCAAAGTAGCTAGTTACTGACAAACCTTATAAAATCCCTTCAGCCAGTCCTCCACTCGTTCCCTTTCCCCGTCCGCTGGAGTGATGCCATCTAGAGCTTCTTCCTCCCATCCATATTCTTCATATGTGCCTAAGCTAACCTCGCCCAACAACGCCGTTGCTTCCAGTTCTCGCAGATGTCTGTTTTGGAGCTGAGAGATTAGTATAGGCTGAAGCCAGTGCTTATATTTTTCCATCCCAGCAGTCTGAAGCTGTGATGTAAAGGTAGCACGGACAGATTGAATAATCTCTGAGATAAAGATTAGCGATCAAGCCACCACCCACCATTTCCCAAACATACCTTCATCTATAGTTCGGTATTCTATCCTCAATTCTAAAGGCCGCTTCGTCCGAGACTCTTTAGGCCCTTTTCTGGTAATTTTGTAAGTGAAAGATGCTGGTTGTTTTGCAAAAATCACCTGTTCCCCTTAATTATTAAATACCTTTGATACGGATTATATATATGCCCGCCAACGAAAAATAACCATACATACCATTGATCCCACGGTACCTCGTCCACTTTTAGCTTCGAAATTGTCCGATCCTTCCAAGGTAGCTTTCAAGATCCGTATAGGTATTTGTGGGTTCGCTGTAGAGACCTGGAATCTTGAGAACAGCGATTCGGCCTTAAATACATCCTGAACATTTACCGCGAGCGGCAAAATTACGGCTGTACTGAGCTTGTCGGCAAAGAAGAAATCGCCAACTGCCGTGATATAATCAACCTCCACCTTTACCGATAACTCAGTCAAGTCGTTTTCACTTGTATAGGGAAGTCCCAATCGAATCTTCTGCCCCTTGCCCGTGTTATTGAACAAAACCGCCCCCGATTTTGCATTTGTATCAACAATGCCCTCCCCCTTCAGGACCTTGAGATCAGCTATCGAGAGTCTCAATCCCGCTGTAGCAGAGCGAATTCTCAATTCTCCTTTTATTACTTCGTTTTCTCCTGTGTCAAGCACAATCTCCGTTGCCTTGAGATGGTCAAGGTTGATTTTCTCCGGTATCTCTAACCTCACCGACAGGTTTCGGGGCGCGGGAAAGAATGATAGTTTCAGTTTCTTGGTGGTAGCGACAATCACCCCCGACGTTGACTGCAGGCTTGCCGAAATAGCTGGTGGCGGCGTAGGCATCAGCTCGTGCAGGAAAGTAAGCTTGTTTGCAGTGAGGATGACCCGGTCCACCATGTAGGTCCCTGGAATCGTGGCATTTGTCCTGACAAGGGTCCGCACAATTCCTTTCCTCATTATCGTAGGCGTTTCAGTTTCCATCCACACCTCTTTGGCCTGCCCCACTGTATTCACAATTCTGACCTTAATCTTCTGTATCGGCATCTCTTCCTCTAGAAGATACCTCATCTTTACTACGACTTCAAATCCATCCCTATCGACCATGTGTCGAGGATATGGGTCAACAACAATATCGCTCCAGAAGTTGGACATAGGCGCAGATATTTCATTGGCATTATCATTAGATAATTCAATAATGCTATTGACATAACCTGTGACAGCAGCCTCAGCCTCTAGAGCATTGTCAAGGGAGCCTTGCTCTCCTACGGACTCATTGTCGAGTGCTTCTATCCCGCGCCTACGTAAACGCGCTCTTTCCGCCGAAGAGCTTTTAGCAAGAAGCTTCATAAGTACCATGACGTACTCCTCCTTGCGGCCCATCTCTTTCAGACATTTGGCGTACATCCCTAATAACGTAGTTTCAATTAGACCCCATCCTTGGTCAGCGTAGAACTTGGTCATTTTTTCGAGATGGCTAGCTGCTCTAATATAGTCTTTCAAATGGCTATATATAAGTAAGAAATCAGATCAGCCGTCCTATTGGTGCATCAGACTCGAGGTGGGGGGTTTCAGATTATCTCACAATCTTAGAGCTGCCAAATCTGCCTCAACCCTCTCACAGCTCTTAACCCTCTTGGCTAGCCCAAAGTTCGTCATGGCTTTCTCGCTCAAATCTTCAAATATCGTGTAAAATTCCTCCTTCTTATCACCCTCGATAACCCTCCTCAAAGTTGCGTTTCGGATTCCTTCCACACCCCAGCTGTCCATTTTACCCTTTTCAGGGATCGCTTCACTTGGAGGCTTCTGTTCATCGCTATCCAAGCTCACTTCCTCCATGGCAGGCTCCATCCCGCCTCGCTCCACCCCAGGGAGGAAGAACCACCCCAGACTACCAATCCATCCCTTCCTTTTACCAAATGTCTCAACAACACCCCGTGCCAAAAGCATCAAATCTGCGCGGACTGCTGCAAGATCTTCTAATCCTGATATAGACCCATGGGGACCCTGCCCAAAGGGCGTAGTTTCAGAGCTTGGTGTAGGAGGCAGGCTACTAGTTCTTCGAGGAAATTTCCCAGGAACCGGTTCTGCCGGGGACGCAATTGATCCTTCTAGAAGTACGGAGACTACTGTTTGGCTTAGGAGCTGCTCGCAGACAGCAAAAATCCATGACGAAACAATATTATCCACCATCCAGCTGACATTGTCTTCACCTTCCTCCGGCTTCTCATCCGAAGACGAGCGGTATGCAGTCCATAGATCGGCTCTCAACGCTCTAGCCACACTAGTGACAAACTCCAGTCCCCGTTTACAGACCTCCGCTAATCTAGTTAAATCCTCATCCGGCTTCCCAACTGCTGCCGCTGCGGCCTCATGAAGAGAAAACGACCCCGGTGTAGGAGTAATAGGTGAACCAATATCAAACCCAGGGCCTTTACCCAGCCGAAGTAATAATGTAGATTGTCGTGCAAACAAGTAACACTTGAAGTCAAACAGCGAGATCTCGTTCGATAAGATCAATTCCCTGTAATGTTTCCTCTCCGTCCCAAGCGGATTTCCCTCGTCCACATCCTCCTGTTCCTCGTTCTCCCTTCCTTCACGACGAGCATTCCACCTGTTTCGGGCCTTCTCGATCCACCATATACTTTCTTTTGTCCATCCGACGAATTTGCCCCCCACAACATCATCCGGACTAGACTCGCCCTTCTCTTTCTGTTCCTGATCCCGCGCAATCGCGTCAAGCCCAAACCCTAATTCATCGTAAAGCACCAAAGCGTCCTCCACCAAGCCAACAGACTCAAACGCTCTAGCAAGCCCCTCTTTCAGTACGAAAAACGTGCAAAAATTCCAGCCAGGAAGCCGCCTTTGACTATCCTTCTCTCGGATATCGTCTTCATATTGACTAACCCTTGCATCAAAACTTGTCAAAATTTGAGACTTGAATTTCGCGATAAGGTCCAGCCATGCCATTTCGCTTTCAGTGGGAGTCTCGGGGATTGGGACTATCTGATTCCCCACCAACACCGGAGGGCTTAGAGTGGCCAGAGCCGGGTGTGTTGGGGATATCCTTATTTGAACAATTCTATCCTTCTTGCTGGTATTCGAATTAAAATCGCCCCTAATCTTGTCCAACAGCGTTGTGCTGCCCTTCATCCAGCGAGAGCTACCCGCAGCGTTTGATGCAGATGATGAAGATCTAGGCTGAAGTGCCGCCGAGGTGTTCGGCAGAACTACATGGATAATCAGCCACTCAAACGCATCGTGCTGTTTGTTCTCATTAGACGAGCTAGCTGTGTGCTCAGTGACCCATTCGCGGAGGAGCTTCCGTGAAGTGTTCTTATAAGTATCATTATCATCACATCTAAGTAAGAAAATCTTAAGGTATGGAGTGTTTCTTAAGCCCGGAATCTGATGTCTGCGTTCCTTGAGAGGCGCAGGATGCTTCGAGGCGGAGCGGACGGCAGAATCCACAGAACGCGAGGACTCGGAGCTCTTGACACGGGTAAGATCGTGCGAAGATCCGAATGCTGGCGATGACGGGGATGGATTGAGATGGTATGGGCTCAGCTCTACGTGGAGTGAATTGATGGAGCGGAGTGGGCGGGCAGGTGCTTTCCAGTGTAGGTTTCTCAGAGGGAGGCGGGAGCGGAGGTCGGAAGAGATTAGGGGGTATAGGTTGAAGGGATCCCAGTAGCTATTTCGAAATATACGTCAGAGATTCGGACTCGCATGAAGGAAGCTGAGGGCGCATACGTTACTGTGACCTTGGAAGTTGAGGAGGAGGCATCCATAGACTTTGATGTAGCGGTTGAACGACGGTTGCTCTGATATCACAATCGAGGAGAGCTCAGTATAAGCTTCATAGATGAATATGATGACTGAAAATAGGTACAGTCTGCACTCGACGTCTTGTCTTGTCCTGTCGCCTGTACTCTATGAAGATTAACAGCGGTACCGGGATAGGTGTTGTGTAGGTTGTTACCATTTGAAAACAGTTTCACAAGAAACTACATGGGTAGATGCCGCTAAACTGGGATTCACCCGAAGAGCTACATACAACATACCTAGAATAGTACCCATACCGTGCATGTACCTACATAGAGTATGTAGAGTAGAGTAGGTAGAGTAGGTACTCTAGGTTGGTAGAAGATGCGGTTTTAGACTGCTTCAGCATCCCCATCCTGCGGATCCCCGCACTATGATGGATCCGACATACATACGATCCTAAGTGGGTCACATCACGGCGGGAGTGATGCCTTGATATCTGAGCTTGAGAGACGAAACTATCCGCATATGTAGTGGAGGGCACATCTATTGACTACATGTACGTAGAGTATCAAAATACCAAGACTTTTTCACTTGCGTCTACAGTTTCCTGTATAAACTTTCTTCGTGATATTAACTTCAAGCTGTATTCAGGTCACACACCCCTGAATCGGTCACCAATGAGTTTCTCGGGTAAACTTCAGAGCAAGATACATGGGGCAGGCAAGAAGAACCTAAACATCATTTTTCTAGTAACAACCATTTCGGCCCCTACTAGCGAGTTTTTATATTCAGGTTCTATTTACCTACCCCCCGAGTAAGCCTTTCACCCAAGGTAAAACAGTACCCAATATAGTCCAATATTATGGGCCCACATGTTCCTTGTTCCCCCAGCAGCGACAATTGCGAAGCCGGCACAATGTTGAATTGAAACTTGGCAAACCTCGCATTCCTCGATCGACCTTCGGTCCTGGCGCCGGAGCTAAACCCCTGGAACTTTACTGTTCCTGTGTTTTTAACTCTATCAAGGACCGCCAAATGAGTAGTCTACTCTCGCTGTGATGCTATCAGTCGAAACTCGGTGTGCACTGGTATAACAAATCATACGCAATGTTCACTGCCCTCTTCATTTAGATAGCTCTTTGATTCTGTTGCGGCCTCTGAACTCTTTACCACCTTGAGATCCCACAAGCGATGCCCTTCAACACGTTCTCCGTAGCTGCTGCTACTACACCAACAGTGATAGCGACAGCGCTTGCACATGTTTGTCCCCCTTAGCCAGGCTTGCTTGCAGCCCCAGACTAATATTAATGTTCTAGTATCTAGATCGTAACTCCCTGAAAGGAACGCCGAGAAGCAGCCTTTCATACCATGAGGGTGTTGAGCTCATCAAAAAGTTTATGGAATATGCTTCGAACCACACAGTGGAACAGTTCCAGGCGTTTACAAGCCAATACGTCCCCCACCCCATCTCAGTACATGTCGAGATCACGACACTCCCGTTAGAATTCTTGGATAAATCCGCGCAATATCTCATTGACCAGCTTGGTCCCGACGGTGTGAAGAAAGTTGGTGGTACATCATGGTGGAGGTGGAGGCCTAAAGAGCTGAGTGCAGAGTGGATCGAGATGCGCAAAGACTACTGGCACCGATCGCGACATCCAGAGAGGCCCCCGAGAACGATGCTATATGTCCACGGAGGTTAGTGCAATGTTTCATTGTGTTTATCTATTGGATCACCCAAATACTGATGATAGGCAGGTGCCTATTTCTTTGGAAGTGTAGACGAACACCGATACCAGCTGCAGCGCCATGCAAGGAAGCTTCAGGCTCGAGTTTTTGCGCGTAAGCAATCCACACCCAAACAAATACTCTCAATACTGATAGGACGGTGCCATAAGCGCGTTATAGATTGGCGCCTCAATTCCCATTTCCTTGCGGTAGGTTCAACAGACAGTAAAACATAATATCCAGCTCAGCCAGGCCCTTCCCGCCCTTTGTGACTAATTCGTAATCCGTATATAATAGGTCTGTACGACGTGCTAGCATGTTATTTATATTTAATCAGCCAGCAGTCCCCAGAAACCATAATTCTTGCAGGAGATTCGGCTGGCGGAGGAATGATTTTAGCCATGATGGTAATTCTGAGAGACCAGGGTATCGCTTTACCCGCGGGAGCTGTCTTGATAAGCCCCTGGGTGGATCTCTGCCACAGTTTCCCAAGCCTGGTCCAGGGTATGTTTCAAGTCCCGGCTCCGAGTGACCCTTCATGATGCACCTCCGCGATAATTCGTAGCTAGACACTCTCAAGGGGGTGCGGTCAACATGGGGGTATGGTCAATCTCAAGGTTTTTAGTGAGCGGCCAAAGAAGCTATTGATCGATCACCTGTCGTATATCTGAGATTGACCATACACCCGTGTTGACCATACCCCCGTAAAGTGTCTACCTGCATGTTTGGGTCTCTACTCCCCCCCCTCTTTCCACATTTCTAACATGCGATATATGATATTACAGACAACAGGCATGACTTTATCCCACCGCACGGATTTCTTCAGAAGCCTTCACTGGCTTGGCCCCCTCCCACTCTCGATGACATTGAGGCAGCCAAGTCTGGCGGTGTAGCTGTGACTCCGGCGAATCCAGTGGGCTTCAAAGTGGTCCCTGATAAAACAGTGGACCCAGATAAACCCGTCAAACCCTCACGGCGTAATACATCCATCGTCATTGACGGCAAGGCCATAATCCTAAAGGATCAGATCCAGATGTACACCACGAACGACCTTATGAGCCATCCCTTAGTATCCCCCATCCTCCAGGGCAGTCTTGGTGGCCTTCCACCACTCTTGGTCTTAACGGGCGGTGGCGAGGTACTCCGTGATGAACAAATCTATCTCGCTCATAAAGCCGCTAATCCCTCTGCCTACCCTACCTGGGAGGGCCACCTCTCAGACGACGCGACTGGGCGTCAAAAGGCCAGCGTTGACAAATATCTGCCGACCAAAGTGTGGCTGCAAATCTACGACGACTGCTGCCATGTCACGCCCACTCTCAGCTTCACGCGCCCCGCAAAGTTCATGTACCGCGCCATTGCGCATTTTGGTGCTTGGGCGCTGACGAACGCCACTCACACGGCCATCGAGGTGGTTGAGGACGACGATATCTCCATCATCTCGTCTTCTGACTCAGCCAACCTCACCGACAGTGAAGATGATGCTACTACTGCTACTACTACTGCTACCGCTATTGCTACTGCTACTACTACCTCTGCCGAGGGCATCGCCGCACCGAGCGGTCACCGCCTCCAGCAGCGCGGGACTATCCGTGACGCGGACTCTACGAATGTCCCCGCCTTTGAGAACAATATGATTAGGCATAGGATTGACCGTCATGGACGCATCTTTGACTTGCCGCAAGCCAGCGAGATACCGGCCCTTCAGATGCGGCCCGAGGAGATTGGCGTGATCAAGGAGACGCCCGTACGGCGGTGGATGGCGGCCAAGGAGAAGTGGGACACAAAGTTTGCCGCCGCAAAGCGAGAAGTACAACGGCATCGTGCAAAGGAGCTCGCCGAGGATGTTGTTGGTGTTGAGGAGGGAGAGCGGCCGCCACCCAGTGCTGCGGTGGGCAGGCGGAGGAAGGACGAGGTGCTGGTCGAGTCAGAGAAGAAGAAGGCGAGTCTTGGGCTCAAGTGGTGGAGCTCGATGGGGTATAGTCATGATGAGAAGACGGTGAGTTTATTTGCTGAGGAGCCTCTGTAATGAGTGCTGTGCCAGGTTGCTGATTGGTTCCCTGTAGATGGCAAGGGAGAAGAAGGCGATGATTGCGCAGAGTGTTAATGGAGAGGTGAAGGAGAGCTCGGGGGAGGCGGCGATCGCGAAGACAAAGTAATAGAATATATAAGTGTGTAAGGCCCCTGTGCGCGCTGATACCCGTTTGTGAACAACGCAATTTCATAGATTAGTTAAAGTCAAGTAAAGAAACATCAAATGCGTGTAGTTGCTTTCAATTGGTTCAGTTTTAAGTTTATAGGGTGTAAGGTCAAGTAGGCTCTTCCCCAGCTAAACATAAACGCAGGTGATGCACGAGACTAAGAATACTCGGATCTCGGTCTGCGCAGCCCCCATCCCCCAGAGTTGATCAGTTAATACGGTACCCCTGTCCAGGGCCAGTTTCCGAACGGGTAGATACCCTATTGTGTAAAGGACGAGAGATGAGAGACGATATATTTATGATGCTTTCCTGTACAGTAGGCTTAAACACAAGTGGATATTGCTGCCTGCGAGTGATATCTGGCGACTCCTGCACCCATCAGACTTCTCGGACATTGGGGACGCACTTAGACCTCAGTTAAGATGTGGGGCGCCTGTAGAGTATGGAAGCCCTTTCGCTACCAAGCAATACTCTGAGTCTTGGCCACGGTAGTATCCAAGGAGGACTTTGCTTGCTCTAGGACTTCTACACAGTACCTAAGCTAGCCGACGGGAGACACTCGGCCCCAACCGTAATTCTTGAAGGATCTCTCTCTACTCTAAAGCGTATACTAGAGTTGAGAAAAAGTCCTCGGTCAGATCAACGCCCAACTGACAACGATCCCGGTCGAGGACTTTTTCTCACGTCAAGTATATATACAGCTACACCTCGCTATAAGAAACGCCAAGGTGCAGGCAGTTTTCGTTTCTTATAGCAAAATATTTCTTACAGCAAGGAGGATTTTGGTGTAGAGCTGTTAGCGTGTACCCTATGGGTGTTTCTTACAGCAAGGTTTTTCTTAAAGCGAGGTTTCTTATAGCAAGGTGTCGCTGTACCGGGGGTTACCCATAAATACCGAAAAGTCAAGGAGTCAATGTATGGGTGCGACATGTGGTGGCCAATCAGGCAGCCGGATTTGTATGGAGGAAAAAAATACGAAGAACTCTTGTAATGTATGTAAAAAATATGAGATTTACTCTATTCAGTACGGGGTAGCATTACCCCCCAGCAGCAATTACAGCTTCTAGTCTACCAGGCATGCTCCTAATTAAGTTATCTGGTCTATCTTGACCAATATTATTCCAAGCATTTCTCAATAATAATTTCATCACTTCCACATCATTAACTCTTCCAACAGTCTCCCCCAACTCTGTTTCCATCTCCGCCCATAATGCTTCTATCAGATTCAAATCAGAAGATTGTGCTAGCCATTCTAGAGTCTCCATCTCGTTGAATTCCCTTATTTCAATAGCATACTTCTTATGCCCAGGTTCGTTATCCTCTACTACTTGAGTCCATCCATACTCTTCACAGGTTTCGTGCCAGAAGGTAATTAGAAGTGGTATTCCAGCCCAATCCGATTCGTTATTCCTGAGATTCTGTGATACTTTAGTAACTAGGAGTTGGCCCACCACCTCACAAGCAAGGGAAGGCTTTGAAAGAGGTTTTCTTTTTGATTTATTTGTTTTAATTATAATTTTTGTTTGTTTTAAGAATTCTATTTGGTATGGTAGTTAGAGGAATATTTTTGGAGGGGTTTCTTCAAGTTAGTTGCTATGCAAGGGATACTTATATGGTGCACCTACTCTTCAATGTAGCCGAAAATGAAGCACAGTCGATTCCTAAAGGCTTTTCAACAAAAAAAATTAAAAAAATCTGGTCTTACAAACTGTAGTATTAGTGATAAACTTCAAATTGTAAGACCAGATTTTTAATATCTATGCTAGTTGTGAAGATTTAGGAATTTGAAATTTTATATTTTTGTATGTAATATGCGCCAAGACTGAACAAAGTGAAACTGTATTATACACATTTATACCCCTCAAAAAGCGAATTGTGGCAGGAATGCAACAAAGTGACTAGAAATAGGCCTTCTAATTGGTCCAGAACTCAACCTGCAGCTATAATTGTTCCACTTCCAAATCCTACCGTGTTATATTTATGAGTGTATGCACCATATCCTTGAATTCATACCATTTCAACTACTACTGCATGAAACAAACACCACTATTGTAGCACATTGCGGCATTGAGCCTGGTTATAGCTAGTGGGTGATGGAGACAAGGTCACATTAGTCACTCCTATCGGCGCCTGCCACATATGTGTCATGCTGGCCTCGTCCTGAAGGAATACAGTAATTAGTACATGTGGTATTACTTAGATAGATTTCCCTGTACCCTAAACACTCATCCTTCTTCTCTTATTATATGGAATTAATCTATTAATATTTAGTTCGTTAAATTTCATAGGATTCTATCAGTTCTCATCAATTCTCATCTGGTTTTCAACAGCTCTCATTAGATTCTTATCAGTTCCATCAGTAATTTCATTTTATTCGTTTCGTTAATATCATGAAACTAGTGTTACATGAAATAGATTACACTATTTTTAAAGTTGTGAGATAGGTTTATCAGTTATGCAGTTTCCTCAACATTAATATCTTATTGCAACATTGCATTTGTACTTTCGTTGTAGTGATTCGATTGAAATTTTCCCTGACTTCTACAAATCCACTCGAATCCTTCTTGATCAAACACTGTCTATGAATCATTCAAATATCATCGTAACAAATCTGGTATTGAGAAAAGATTTGATGGCTCCATTTCACACGCATAGAGTTGATATCTTTAATATTTGATAATTAATGTTAATCAATTAAATTATTAATGGTAGTCTTACCTGTCAAATATTTGTTGATATACGTTTGTATTCTTGTGGTTATATAACGTCATGTCAAGACTTCATATTGCTTTACTAGGTTCCTTGGTGTACAAGGATTTGTTGGCTGTCTGGATAGGTATTCTTGGTTTTCTTTGATAATCAAGTTTTCTTGATGTTCTATGGGTTTCCATTACATGTATTATATAAGCGATTCTCATTTTTTTTTTTTTCTTTTATTCATTACGTGCTTGCAACCTCACGGTTATGGCACTATTTTTTTTTAGATCATATCTATTCATGTTTCTAGGTACAGAAAGTTCGCATGCAGTATAAACTATGGCGTAAAGAAACCTATCCCCAACGAAAACTAAAACGCGTCCCCTGAAAACACAAAACACAAACACAACAATGAAAGAAATATACAAGAAGCATAGAACGAACAAAGGAAACGGCTAACGTGAGGGCCGGCGAATGCCAACTGCGCTTTTCATCGATGTGGAGGGAGGTGGGTGGGGCCATTTATGGATTCCCAGTCGATATGGTGGAGACGGAGCTAAGGGAGGATGATTCCGCTGAGCCTGTTTGGAGAGGGGATGTGATTTCCTTTCTGGGGAAGTTGATTTTGGCGGAGGTGATGGTGATGCTGAGGGCTCAAGTGAGGGTTTGGTCGTGCCATACTTCTTCCAGGGACGAGACCTGGTTTAGTAGAGGGTGACGGTGTTTGGCTGTGACGGTGCAGGTGAGTATTGCGTGTTGGGGTGTTTCATCTTCCCTTCCACATTTCTGGCATAGGGAGGTGAGGTGTTCATTGATCCATGATTTTTGGGTGCGGAGGTAGCTTTTGTTGGCCCTCATCTGGTGGATTCGGGTAGCAGCAAATTTGTGGAGGTTTGTGAAGGGGAGGCGTTTGAGTGTGAGGGGGTGTTTGTAGTAGTCTGGGGGGGGGTATGACGCTTGCCAGCTTGCGAGTAGATGTTGTTTGGCTGCTATTGCCATTTGCTGTGGGGGGACTCCTTCGTCTATGAGGGAGCGGATGAGTGAGCAGAGGAGCTCGATGGGGAGGTGGGGGACTCCTTTGGACGCGTTGGAGTTCCACTTTTTGGGGGGGTTGGGCCTGCCTTTTAGGAGGGCAGCGTGGGAGTAGACTCTTTCTGTGGTGATTGTCGGGAAAGAGGGGCTTGTTCTTCCAGTTATTGGGTTGGTGAGGGGGGAGGCTTGGAGGATGCGAATCCCTTGTTTGCGCTTTAGGTAGTGGCAGTAGAGGTCGAGGGGGGGGGCGTTGGCTTCTGCCCAGAGGACCCTCTTGTTTGTGGCTCTGAAGCACCCGGTGGCCCAGCGGAGGACTGAGTTCCAGAAGGTGTTCATGCTTTTGAGTGATGTTTTGGGGGTGAGGGTGGATGCCCCGTATGTGAGCATTGGTCGTATTGCTAGGAGGGCGATTCTCATGCAGTTGGCTGAGGACAGTCCTTTGCCGGCTGATGAGAACCTGGAGATGATGCCAAAGGCGGACCTTGCTGCTGCAAGTCTCCTTTGGAAGTGTTTGTCAGGGTTGAGGTTAGGGGAGAGCCAGAAGCCGATCCATCGAATTATGCTGCTCGGGTTGAAGGGCTGGCCATTGAGGGTGATGGGTGTGGTGCAGGGGGGGCTGGTGTTCCTGGGGGGGCACCAGTGCATGAGTTCAGTCTTATCGACTGAGAAGTGTATGTTTAGGGGAGCGGCTAGGGCAGATATCTTCCTGTAGTGTTCTTCCAGGGTTGAGATGTTTTGGGAGTAGGTGGGTGACGCGACGGTGATTGCGAAGTCGTCGACGTATGATATCGTGATGCCCGGGTGGGGGTCGTGTTTGTGTAGGAAGTTTACGTAGATGATGAAGAGGAGAGATGGGTGATCCCTAGGGGACGCCTACTTGTACTGCTGTTGGGATTTTGGGGGACCCTTTGAAGAGGAGGGTGATGTATCTATCAGATAGGAAGGAGCAGACCCAGTTTGTTATGTACTTTGGGACGTGTTTCTGTGCTAGGATTGGTGCCAGGGATTGTTTAAGGACGTGGTCGAAGCCGCCTTTGACGTCTAGGAACATGGTGGAGCATTTGAGTTTTGCAAGCTGCATTGCCCTTATTTCGTGGTGGAGAGTGGTGGCAGCGTCCGCAGTGGATAGACCTGCGACGGAGCCGCACTGGAGTGGGTCGATAAGACCGTTTGCTTTGGCGACTTTTGCTAGGCGGAGGGTGATGATTTTTTCCAGAATCTTGGAGAAGGTTTGGAGGAGGACGATGATTCTGTATGCTGATGGGGATGAGTAGTCGGGCTTGTTGGGTTTGGCAAGAATCACTCCGTTGGCTTTCTTACGGTTATGGCACTAGGACACTACCTAACTACATTACCTATCACCCCCTCCTCAGAAAACAAAAAACAAAAATAAAAACAAAAACAAGGTACAATTTCATCCCCTCCTCACATAAACCTGAAGTTGGCCTCCATCCCATTTGCCCCATACAGTTTATTTTACTCGCGTTTCTGTATTTGCCAGCTTAACATTCTAAAATCAAAGCAATCTCTGTCAATCTCAAAGTTTTTGTCCCTGTCATCGATCTCTTCATCCTTTTAATCTTTGCATATCTTCCGGTACTGGTAAAATTAAAATCGTCTGTTCATCGCTGTGTTTAAACCATGCCTATTCCTGAAACGTCTATTGTATGTCTTTGTTTCCAACCCTGTTGTTCCAGTCCTCTGTTTCATCTTTGATTTTCCGTGCCCAATAGTTATCTTCTGGTATAGTTACTATTTCAATTGTCTTCTTTGGAAAGCGAGTCGGGGGAGAGTGATCCAGAGGGGACAGGGTTCTGGCAGCCCTGTATGTTCGTTGTACCTCTATTCTTTCTTCGCATATCATGTCTCTGAATAGTTTGCCGATGAGGTGAGGAGGGGTGTGGGTCTGTGCTCTAGGGGTTGGGTCTGGTTTTGTTGTCGCTGGTGGCAGTGGCGGTGGTGGCAGTGGTGGCGGTGGTGGCAGTGGTATCGGTGCTGTTTGTGGTAGTTATGGCGGTTGTGGTGGTGCCGGTGTCGGTGTTGATTGTGGGAGAGGGGGGGTGTCAATGGCTTTGCGATAGTACTCGTCGTCATCTGGTATAGCGTTGACCCCATCATTGTCATTGCTGTGGTTCCTGTGGTCGCTCCGCATACTCGTGTCCTTAATCGATTGTCAGCAATGGATATATATATAGTCTTATTATCACGGATGGGACTAAGACCTTACGTGGTATTTTACGGAATGTTCTGGGGTGCGAGAAGCCAAGGTACACGACCGAGGCCAGGATGGTTCACGTGTACGAACCGAGGAACGGGTTCGATGTTCTGGGGTGCGAGAAGCCAAGGTACACGACCGAGGCCAGGATAGTTCACGGGTACGAACCGAGGAACGGGTTCGATACCTTTAGGGTTCGAGGACTATGGGGCCCCACGGGTTCACCGGGGTGCAAGTAGTTTGGAGTTCGTGGAAGTACCGGAGTACCGAAACAGTAGTATTGCTAAATGACAAAGAAGGTTGCGTGAAGAGAAAAGGAAAGGAAGAGAAACTAATACAGGTGGGAGGCGAGGCCTCTATATATATCCCAGCACTTCCTTTGCTTACTCATTCATAGAACCTGATAGAAGAACATAAGAGATGCGTTACAAAGCGAGTGACTCATTAATCCCTGTATCCCAGAACCGAACGGAAACCCATAGAACTTTACTGACAAATGGAAATCCAACTAAACACTTTTCCTTCAGGCTTGCATGCGTCCTCGTGCTACGCCGTGATATATACTTAGGTCCCCCTCTGAGGCCTAGCTCCTGATAGGCTTAGGTTTTCGTGGATACCTATTGTGGAAGTCTTTCACGAGTTCGGGGGAGTGTTCCAGGTCTTCTGGTGGCTGCCAGGATGGTTCGTCGTATCCGGTGTATCGTACCAAGTATTCCAGTTTTCCACGGCGTCGGCGGGAGTCCAGAACTGCGTCTACTTCCCATTCCTGTTCTCCTTCGATCTCAACTGGGGGTGGAGGTGGTTGACTCTGACCGGGCACCGGGTCTTCGGCTGCTGGTGATAGTAGTGAGACGTGAAAGACTGGGTGGACTTTTATTGAGGCGGGGAGGTTGAGTTCATAGGCATAGGGACTGACTACTCGTGATATGGCGTAGGGGCCAATTTGCTTCCAATCCAGCTTCTTTGACGGTCTCTTAGTTAATAGATTCCTTGCCGATAGCCATACCTTGTCTCCAATCATGTAGCGTGGTGTCGGGACTCTGTGGGCATTGGCTGATTCCTCCTGAATCCTCTGAGCCCGGAACATTTCCGCTCTCAAGAAGTCAAAGACTTGCGACATATCTCTTGCCAGGGTGTTGGCTTGGTCTTCGTTGGTGGTGACTCCATGCCGTAAGAGGCCGAAGTTCATTCGGGGGTTTAGTCCATAGTTTGCTTGGAACGGTGACATGTTGGTCGATTCGGAGACGTGATTATTTGTTGCGAATTCGGCCAAAGGTAGGTAATCTGTCCAATTATCCTGTTGGTAGTCCATATAGCCACGGAGATATTGTTCCATGATCGCGTTGATCCTTTCCGTCTGACCATCTGTTTGAGGGTGAAAGGCTGTAGAGTATCGTGGGGATATTTCTAATCGTTTGCATAATGCCTTCCAAAAGTCTGACGTGAACTGTGTGCCGCGGTCTGAGACTATTGTTGTAGGTAACCCATGTAGCTTCCAGATGTTTTCAATGTACATCCGAGCGACATCCCTAGCATTGGCTTCTTCTGTAGTGGGGATGAAGTGTCTCATTTTTGTTAGGCGGTCTACCACAACGAGGATTGCATTATACCCATTGCTCATTGGCAGCCCTGTAACAAAGTCCATTGAGATATCCGTCCATGGGGCCTTAGGGACTTGTAGTGGTCGAAGTACTCCTTGGGGTGAGCTTCGGTTTGCCTTGCTTCTTCGGCAGACGTGGCAGTTCATGACGTAACGGTCTGTGTACCTGCGCATGTTGGGCCAGTAATACTCGTGACTGAGCAGTTCGAGGGTTTTCGCTCTACCAGGGTGTCCTGCCGATGGTTTGTCGTAGTGTTCTTGAAGTAGTTGTAGTTGAAGTTCTTCATATTCGGGGACGTATACTTTCCGACGGTATAGAAGTAACCCTTCATCGTTTTCGGCGCATTCGGTGAGGGAGATTAGCTTTGTCTGCTTAGTCCCGTTTTTGAGCATCTCAAGGATCTTGGATGGCGTGCTATCAATTTGGTAAGCTTTGGCCATTAATTCCTTCACAGTGGGCATTCCTTCAGCGGGTTCGTTTGATAAAGAACCCGCTAACAAACTTAGCTTAAAATCCAAATTTTTCTTCTTCAAGATCGTTTGACTTTGGTGTGCTAGGCGTTCATCCCCCTCTTTTGGTAGGTCACCTGACCTTCTGGTGAGTGCATCTGGCTTGCCCCCTTGTTTTCCTGGTCGATACTGGATTACAAAGTCAAATCGGGATAAGAATTCCGACCAGCGTGCTTGTCGTCGGTTGAGCATCTTAGTCGTCATGAAGTATTCTAGGTTGCGGTGGTCCCTTAGTACCTTGATTGGGTATTGTGCCGACTCCAGGAAGTATCTCCATTCTTCAAAGGCCCGAATGATCGCCAGTAGTTCTTTATCGTATATTTCATAATTACACTCAGCTGGTGAGTGTTTCTTGGAAAAGTAGGCGATGGGGTGTAGTATTCCTTCGTCGTCTCGCTGTGATAAGATGGCCCCCGATACGTAGTCTGAAGCGTCCGTTTCTACTATCGCTGGTCTGTTCGGGTCCCAATGCTGTAGTATCGATGCTGTTGTGAATGCCTTCTTGAGTTTTTGGAACGCTGCTTCGGCCTTGTCTGACCATGCCCATCTAACGTTCTTTTTGGTCAATGCTGTCAGAGGGGAGACTACTCTTGAATACCCTAGAATGAAGCGTCTGTAGAAGTTTGCGAAGCCTAAGAACTCCTGTACGTCCTTTAAACACCCTGGGGTTCCCCAATCCCGTATTGTGGAGACTTTCGCCTCGTCTATCTTGGTACCTTCTGGGGTTAGGACGAATCCTAGGTATTTTGTTTCATGGACATGCCATTCGCACTTCTCTGGCTTGAGGTGTACCTGGTTGTCGCTCAGGATTTGTAGTACCTTGTTGACATGTTCCTTATGTTCTTCCAAGGTGTTGAAGTAAATTAGGATGTCGTCCAGGTATGCTGTTGCGAAGTGGTCTAGGTAAGGTCTTAGCATATTGTTGACCCAATGTTGGAAGGCTCCGGGTGCGTTGGTTAATCCGAACGGCATGACTAAATATTCAAAGTGGCCATATCGTGTCCGAAAGGCTGTTTTCCATTCGTCTCCCTCTTTGATTCTGAGTTGGTGGTATCCATCGCGTAGGTCCAGTTTGGTGAAATACTTGGCCGATGACATACCCGCGAAGGTTTCTGGGGTCAGTGGTAAGGGGTGCCTGTTTTGATTATTACCTTATTTAGCCTTCGATAATCCACACACACAGGCGTAATGATCCATCGGCCTTTTTGACAAAGAGTACCGGGCACCGGCTGGGGAGACGCTGTGGCGGATCCTTCCTTTAGCGAGTATTCGCCAGATAGTCTCGTAGGGCTTGAAGTTCTTCCCTAGTCATCCCATACATGGGGCGAATGGTGCTGTTTCGCCTTCTTGTAGGTTGATAGGAGGTCGAATTGCGTTCGATTGAGGAAGTCGGCGTTATTCTTGTCGAGTATGTGTAGGAATTCTTGGTGATCGAGTGGTACTAGGTCGAGGGGGTTGCCCTTTGTTGTTGCTAGGATGTCGTCTAGTGCCTTCAGAGTGCTGGAGTAGAGATGAATTCCTCTGCGTTGTTTTTCTTTGATTAATGTTTTAAAGCTGACAGTTGAAATGTGGGTGATTGGTTTGGTGGGGGGTTCTATGGAGATCCCTCTAACTGTAACCGGTTTTTTCTCGAGGCAGCAGTGTTTTAGGCAAATAGGGGAGTCGAAGCATAGCTCGTTGGTGCCTGGTCGAATGGTAACTTGGTGTCTTCGCATCCATGGTATTCCCATTACGGTAGGATAGTGCCCGAGTTGGGTTACAAAAAGGGGGAGTTGTTCTTGGTGTCCATGAATGTCCAGGCTTGGTGTGACGGTGTCTGTGACCTTTCCTGATTCTATGGGTCTACCATCGATAACGTCGATTTGTCGGGGTATTTTGAGGGGGGTAGTAATTAATTTGTGGTGAACTACGAAGGATTTATCTATGAATCCGTAACCGGACGCTCCAGTATCAATGAGGGCATATGATGGGATAAAAGAATCTTTATTTTGAGAAATTGAACACGTTACGACTAATTGATTCCCATCCATATCCTTCTCCAAAACTGAAAACGCAGAAACAGAAAGTTTAGAAAAATCCTTAAAACATCACCGGGCTGAGCCACTCAAGCCAGGGATAAATCTTTTAACGCCTCATCGCCGGAGGTCTCTTCTTCCACCTCGGAGTTTTTTTGCTCCGTATTCCTAGTTTTAATTAATGCTCCTCTCATCTTGGGAGCGGCATTTTGAGGGGGTGGTGCTTGGGGGCATTCCTTTACCAAGTGTCCCACTCCGCCGCAATAGTAACACCGGCCCTCAGCTCGGCGGGCATCTCGTTCGCGGGGGTCTGGGTGTCGTCGGCCGGCAGAGAGGTCCATAGGTGCGACTCCCCCTGGTCTTTGTGAGGGGTGTCCCGCTGGGGGAGGGGGAACGTGTGGCGTTGCAGGAGCCGGGGTACGGGGTATTGGGGCAGCCAGGGGCAAAGGATCGGTTGGTGGGTCCTACAGGGGCAGAGTAACGGGGGGTGAAGTGGGAGGTTGGGGCAGGAGCGCGGTAGCGGGCATTGACCTTTTGTGTTTTACTGTCCAGGCGTTGGAGCACCCGGACAAATTCTTCGACAGTCTCTGGGGTTACTTCGTGGACCATGGCCCTGTTGAGTTCCTCGTTGAGTCCGGTTTCCAAGGCCTCGATGTTACCGGCTTCGTTGTAGCCTGCTTCCGCTGCGTATCTCTGAAACTCAGCAAAGTATTCTGAGAAGGGACGCTTGCCTTGTTGGATTCTCCCCAAGTTGCGACGGGCTGTGCCCACACGGTCTGGGTCTCCAAATGCTGTGTCCAAAATTTCAAAGAACCTCTCCATGGACGGGAGGTTGACGCCAGTGTGGGTGAGGTAGGGGAGGAATTGGTCCGCCGCTGGCCCTTCTAGTCGCGAAATGGCGTAGATGAGTTGGTCTTGTAGTTCTGGGAAGCGGTCTCCGTTGCCGACTAGCTTGAGATGGAGTTGGTGCTGGAAGAGGGGAAGGGCTCGCCTGCCGCCTTTGAACTTCTCTGGGTCCGGAAGTTTCTCGGATTTGGTTGAGGTTGCATGAGGGGGGTTTGCACGGTTGCGACCGGTGAGGAACCGGTTCTGGCGGCGGGGGTTTTCTGGAGGGGGAATTGCAGGTTCCTGAGGAGCGGGGATCCGAACTGCTGCGAGATCTTCTAGCGCCTTGGTGAGAGCTGTCTTGGTAGTGGTTAGCTCCTCTCTGGCCTCTTCTAGGTCAAAGTCTAGTCGGGCCATGTCTTCCTCGAAGATCCTTCGTGCATCCTCGCTGTCTGCGATGGTTTCCTTTAGTTCGCCTTCATACCATTCCAGACTTCTTTGTGCCCGAATCATTAGGGTGTGGAGGGCCTGTGTGGGGCCCGACGATACTTCGCCGAAGTTAGGGAAGGTTGTCAGGAAATTGTTGATGTCTGCTAGGGTTGCTTCATGGGTATCTTCGTCCATGGGGGGGAGTCTGGTTTGCGACATGGTGGTCTATGGTCCTATGATATCGTAGAGTCGTGTAGGTTGGCGTTGGAGACGCAACCTTAGTATCACGGATGGGACTAAGGCCTTACGTGGTATTTTACGGAATGTTCTGGGGTGCGAGAAGCCAAGGTACACGACCGAGGCCAGGATGGTTCACGTGTACGAACCGAGGAACGGGTTCGATGTTCTGGGGTGCGAGAAGCCAAGGTACACGACCGAGGCCAGGATAGTTCACGGGTACGAACCGAGGAACGGGTTCGATACCTTTAGGGTTCGAGGACTATGGGGCCCCACGGGTTCACCGGGGTGCAAGTAGTTTGGAGTTCGTGGAAGTACCGGAGTACCGAAACAGTAGTATTGCTAAATGACAAAGAAGGTTGCGTGAAGAGAAAAGGAAAGGAAGAGAAACTAATACAGGTGGGAGGCGAGGCCTCTATATATATCCCAGCACTTCCTTTGCTTACTCATTCATAGAACCTGATAGAAGAACATAAGAGATGCGTTACAAAGCGAGTGACTCATTAATCCCTGTATCCCAGAACCGAACGGAAACCCATAGAACTTTACTGACAAATGGAAACCCAACTAAACCCCTTTCCTTCAGGCTTGCATGTGTCCTCGTGCTACGCCGTGATACTTATTCTCTCCTTCTCTCTCTTTTCTTTCCTCTATACGCAACCTTTCTGTTCATTAAAGTGTTTTAGTGTTTTGCTTTTAGTTTCTCTATCAAAGCTGTAGATCTATGGTTATTATTCTTCGGCAATAGAAGTTATTCCTGTTACTATAGTGTTTCGATCTTGTTACGGAGGTCTTGGCGTTGCTTGGCGGAGAGCGGAGAAGCTCTCTAGAGCTCGAGAACTAGGAGGTAGATGATTTCGCGTACGAAGTAGTGGACTCGAAGATACTAGTAGAGTACTCGCTCTGCGGTCATGGGCTATGATCCATGGATGACGGGAACCAAGGAGCACAACTGAGGTTCTGGATCTATGGAAAGTAAGGAACTACTGTTATGCGTTCCAAACGACTATGGGTTCGAGGGACGGAGGAAGGGACTGTAGTAACGCGAACGATATATATTCCGAACTAGTAACACAACTATAATAACCGTAGAGAACTAAAGACAACAATATAACACCCTAAAGAACAGGAAGCTTGCGTAGACAAGAAAGGAAAGAGAGAGAAGGAGAGGACTGGCTCATATATATATCCATCGCCGAGAACCGATTACTAACCGTGTGGCGGAAACCCATAGAATTGAAAATCAGATTCAATGAAACCCAAAAATCTTACTTAAAAGTCGTGACACTCTCGTCTTGATCTTCATCTTCCATCCATAGAATCCATAATCATTCGGAATCCATACTAGTAGTTCCCTACCTTTCATAGTTCTTTGAACCTCGGGTATGCTTTATTCCGACATACTAGGAAATACGATAGGAGAAAGAAGCTTGGATCACATAATTCATTTATCATTGAAGTTATCTTTAGAATTATAAGGGCTTCTATGAGCTGATACGGTAAGCTGTAATGATCATGCAATATAGTATAATAAACATACGATATGGCGTAATGGATTTGAAATCAGAATATTCACGTTTCCATGAGTTTCCGTTTCACAATAACAATTAGTCATTACAATGTTAGTGTGGTGTATATATATTTCGCTAATATCTTTCTTTTGTATATTTCCTCTCACTCTTCTTCATTTCGCATTTCTATTCATTTTTATAGAAATATACTTGAACCATCTATATACTGATTTTTTCCATTCATGAATGAAGTGAAATATTCATAACCTCTTGAGCTGCTTCCTCACTATCGCTTGTTAAAATATACAGGTGTTTTATAGTTTGTATTTCCCAATTTCTTATTCAGATACGTGTTTCGCTATTTCGAACCACTTCTGATTTTGACTCGTCCGTAACCTCAATTATTATTTTTCACCTGATATTCGTTAGCAAATGTCGTAGCTTACACTTAACGGTCAGGGTATTTAGGACACTCAGAGTATTCAGTAGACAAACTCCATCTGCAGGGATACTGTTAGATCTTCAAGGGTATCGCTAAATTTTCAGAGGTTCCTGTCGCAACCCTACTTCCCTTGACACAACCCCACTTCCCTTAACACAACTTGACATACATTTCTCCACACCGTTGAAATTCGATAGTTTTTGCGGCAAATAGTACATTGCGAGCATGCTGTCTACAAGATCGTATTTATTCATTTCTATCTAGTCTAATAATATCTATATATACATATAATTGTCTCCACCGCCTACCTATTTGCTTGCCTGCAGCAATGATTGATTAGAAGGTTAGTTGCTCTATTTTGAGCCTGACTCGGTACCTGATTCGTTGCTTGGAGAAGTGTCAATTCGATGCATGATTTGGTGACTGATTTAGTACGGTCTCTGATTAGGTACTTGATTCTGTTTTTGATCCGGTTCTGATTTGGACATCGGTTAGGAGTTTAGATAGTGTCAGCATAGGGGTTGAAGATGCGATGGGGCTCTGCCTCTACTAAACAAGAGTGTAGGAAGCAAGAGGGCTGGTAGAAGAAAGAGTTAGGTTTAGAGAGTAAAGATTCTTCTGGATAGATTTAGAATAACCTTAAGGGTCTTCTTCCGCTTGTTTCAACTGATGATGAGGAAAACTAGAACTAGTGGGTGGAAGTAGAGATGAGTACTTATACTCCAAATCTCTCGGCTTTCCTGCCTTCCACTACTCAAACTCAGTTCCGGTGAAAATTCTGCCTTGCAGCGGAAACAATTCCTCCACTACCCCGCTTCTTCCTAAGCGCTCGCGGGTGTTTCCGGTCCAAGAGTAAACACACTTAATATCACGGACCGTCGCCGACAACCGAGGTCTAGGCCCGTTCCATTACCAAGCAGGCAGTTGAGGAGCAGGGTTGTGTGAGTAATGCACCCTCGGGATTTCCTAGTTGGGTTTCGGTTGCGCTAAGTGTTGTCGCGGCGTGGTTTCTTCCTTGTATATTTTTCTCTGTTCCTTGTCATTTCTCCTCGGGGTGGTGTGATGATAAATCGGTGGGTTGTCTATCAGTTTCTTCGGGGTTCGGTTGCGTGAAGACCCTTCTGTATATATAGTCGCTGTTGTCGTCTCTCTCTCTCTCTCTTTCCTTTCTTCTTCACGCAACGTCTTCTTTTAAGCTAGTTAGTTAGAAGTCGAATATACTTGATACTTTGGTTTCTTCTCCTCGTCGGTAGTCAGCCCGACCCCTAGTCCCCAGAACCTTGAACCTCAGGCGGTACCAAGCCCGTCCCGTGTCCGAACCCTGAACCTCAGGACGGTACCAAGCCCGTCCCGTGTCCGAACTCTGAACTTCAGACGGTATCAAGTCCGTCCCGTGTTCCCCAAGTCCCAGCGTCTGCAGTCGCTCCTCCTGTCTAGTCACGACGTCGTCCGTTAGATTACGTTGCGTGCAATTTACATCGACTCCTGGTACGACCGAGATCATGACTACCTCTGTGGCCGGAAATTGGGCCAGCGACACTCGAAGATTTTCAACAACAGTGCGGAAGATCCGTCGCTACTGTTCACCCACCTAACAACCACCATTGGAAACATCCGAAACCAGAGAGCAGGCTCGCGCAGCAACGCTGAGAATGTCGCAGCAGCCATCCCCGAGCTAGAACGCGAGGTAATGGAGTTGCGCTCCCAAGTTGCAGAGCAACGCGAACTCATTCGCCTCCTCCGAACCAATCAGGGTTCCGCTCCTCCTCCTCCACCCCCTCCGGCGGGCCCACAGGGATCGGCCAATCCCGACCCTGCCCTGGGAGCCGCCCGCTCAGAGAAGGTTCCAGATCCCCCCAAGTATGACGGTTCTCGCACCGCCCTCCGTCCCTTCATCACCCAACTCCGCCTCAAGATGGTGGCCAACCGCGATCGATTCCCCGCTCCCCAGCAGCAACTCGCATACGCCATCAATCTCCTATCTGGCCGAGCTCTAGACCAGGTCATGCCCCTGGTGCGAGGAGAGCAGATCGAGCTGGCCAACCTAGAAGCCCTTGTCACCATCCTGGAGGTCGCATTTGGAGATCCCGATAGGGTAGCCACTGCCGAGCGCAAGTTGGAAACTCTCTCCCAGGGAACTCGGGACTTCTCAGCCTACTATGCGGAGTTCCAGCGATTGGTTGCGGATGTCGAGTGGAGCAGCGCAAAAAGCACTCCCTCACTCAGGGCCTCTCCCACGATCTCCGCCAGGCAATGATCCACCACGCGGTCCCCACCACCTTGAACGCGTCCTGTTACTACAACAATTGGACAATCGTATCAGGGATGCAAAGTTCGCTCCGCCCTGCCTTTTCTGTCCCTGCCCCGCGTGCTCAAGTTCCAGCCCCCGCACCTCTGCCCCTACTCCTGCTTCAGTTCTCTCTACCCATCCTTCTCACACCCCGAGTAGCCCCATGGATTTGTCTAACCTCCGTTCCCGCACCCGTGGTCCTTTGTCCCCAGCTGGCGCTCCCAGCGCATCTCCCAAGGCCTCTGCATGTATTGTGGGGGCTCAGGGCATTTTGCTCTGGTGTCAGCTGCTTCGCCGCACTCCTGCCCTGCCCCTGCTCGTCCTCTCCCTTGCCGCTGCTACTATGCACTTCTTCTTCTCTTCTGGTTCTTCTAACGTTTCTTCTGGTCCTCATTCTTCTTCCTCCTTTTCTGCTTCTGGTTCTGGGTCTTCTGGGTCATCTTTTCCTTCTGGTTCTCTTGGCGCTTCTGCTTCCTCTTCTTCTGGTTATGATTCCTTTGGTGCTCCTGTTATTTCCAATAATCCTTTTCACTTTGCCCTGGGCCAGCCGTCAGAAAGCTTGAGGACAGCTTGGCCTAAAGTGGCTTCCGCCAAGCTTCCCCCATCTCTCGTGTTTTGTCTGTACTTTCGGTTTCTAGTTTCTCTGTTTCTTCTGCTGTTGGTTTATCAGATAAGATCATCTTGTGCGTTTCGTGTTCCCTGTCTGATAAAAATAAATCTGTTAAATCATCGCATTAGTAGACACTGGAGCATCCGGAATTGCTTTCATCGACGAGAGATTTGCATGTCACCACAATCTTGTACTAAACCCCTACCTCAACCCCCGCAAGCTCCAAGTCATCGATGGAAGAGAAATCTCCTCCGGTGAAATCACCCACACTGCCCAATTCTCCCTTCGCGTTTCTGGTCACTTTGAAAACCTCACTGCCTTCGTAACCAAGCTGGGACATTACCCTATAGTCCTTGGAATTCCCTGGCTCCGTCGTCACAATACTAAACTAGACTTCACGAGCAATTCCATCACCTTCGACTCCCCACGTTGTCTCCGGCTCTGTAATGACGATCCTTCCCCTACCACGATTCAAGGCATCTCCTCCCGCTACCACGAACACATGACCTGGAGATAGAAATAAATGGCTGCTACTTTCGCAGAAGAATCGAAAGGACTCACGGTTTACGCCCTAATTCTCCCTAAAAACTCAGGGGACCTCCCCAATAACCCGATTCCCCTCATGGAGCGAGAATACCCTGACTGCCTAACCTTCATGTCAGAACAGGAAGCAAACCGCCTCCCTCCTCACCGGCCCTACGACAACAAAATACCTCTACAACCTGGCACCACTCCCCCCTTCGGCCCAATGTACAGCATGTCCAGAGAGGAACTAAAAGTCCTAATGGAATACATCGATAAGCATTTGGCCAATGGGTTCATCGACCACAGCTCGTCACCAGCCGGCTCCCCCGTCCTATTTGTCAAAAAACCAGATGGTGGGCTCCGCCTCTGTGTCGATTACCGAGGGCTGAATGCAATAACGATCAAGAACCGGTACCCCCTGCCCCTATCTAAGGAAACCTTCAACATGCTGAGTCAGGCCAAATGGTTCACCAAACTGGACCTCAAAGGAGCTTACAACCTGGTTCGAATGGCCTCAGGAGAGGAATGGAAAACTGCGTTTAGAACCCGCCTCGGCCATTTCGAGTATAAGGTAATGCCTTTTGGACTAACCAACCCTCCTGGGACGTTCAGCACTTCATCAACGACACTCTGCTGACCATACCTGGACCACTTCTGTACAGCATACTTGGACGATGTTTTGATCTTCAGCAATGATCTGGACACGCATCGGGAACACGTTCGAAAAGTGTTGAAAGCTTTGATTTCTGCCGGTCTCTATGGAACCCCTGAGAAATGTGAATTCCACGTCCAGGAAACCAAATACCTGGGACTAATCATCACTACGGAAGGCTTGAAAATGGATCCCCGGAAGGTAGAAAAGATCCGCAACTGGGAAAGTCCGAAATCGGTAAAGGAGATCCAAGAGTTCCAAGGGTTTGCCAATTTCTACCGACGGTTCATCAAAGATTATGCCAGGATAAGCCGCCCCATGACCTTGCTGACACATAAGAACACCCCCTTCGTGTGGTCCCCTGACTGTGAAAAAGCATTCCAGGAACTGAAGATCGCCTTCACTTCCTACCCAATTCTCCGACACTTCGACCCCGAAAGAAAGGCTATTGTGGAAACCGACGCCTCCGACTACGTGTCGGCCGGTGTGCTCTCCCAATACGCCGATGATGGGCTCCTGCACCCAGTAGCTTACTTCAACAAGCAACATACCCCAGCCGAATGTAACTATGAAATTTCGACAAGGAACTCCTTGCGGTAGTACGATGCTTCGAAGAATGGAGATCAGAACTGCAATCGGTAGCGGAACCAATAGAAGTCCTGAGCGACCATCGGAATCTGGAATATTTCATGACCAAGAGGAATCTAAACCGCCGTCAAGCCCGTTGGTCTGAGTTCCTATCACGCTTCAACTATAAAATCACATACCGGCCCGGAAGCAAGGGGAAAACCTGATGCATTGACTAGGAGATCAGGAGATCTGCCTAAGGAGGGGGATGAACGCCTACTACACCAAAGTCAAGTGGTTTTGAAAAGTCAAAACATTGATCATAAGCTAAGTTTGTTCGCGGCTTCTTCGTCAAATGAAGCCGCCGAAGATGCGACCCCCCTTAAAAAACTGTTTGACATTGCATACACTAAAGACTCGTTCCCGACCAAGATCATAGAAGCTCTCCGCCGGGGTGATAACCACTCCCGAGAAATCACGTTGGCCGAATGTTCTACCCGCCGTGGGCTGTTAACCTACCGAGGTAAACTCTATGTACCCGAGGACCAAGACTTGCAGTTACACCTTCTCCGGGAACATCACGATGCACCATCCGCTGGACATGTAGGTAAGGCTAAGACTTTCGAACTCCTGTCACGAGGTTACTATTGGCCTAAGATGCGAGCGGTGGTCGACCGGTATGTCTTAACTGCCACATTTGCAGTCGAAGCAAAACCTCTCGGCATGCCCCCTTCGGAGTGCTACGTCCTCTACCGGCTCCTCAGCGTCCCTGGCTTCATCTATCAATGGATTTCGTTACCGGTTTACCCCTAAGTCGTGGGAAGGATGCTATCTTGGTAGTTGTGGACCGACTATCCAAGATGAAACACTACATCGCCTGCAATACCACCACAGGATCGGAGGACTTAGCTCGGTTGTTCATCGATATGGAAACTACACGGCCCCGCCAGCATTGTCTCGGACCGAGGCACTCAGTTTACGTCCCCACTTTTGGAAGTCTCTCTGCCGCCAACTCAAAATCACCGCGTTATGTCGCCGGCCTTCCACCCAGAAACGGATGGACAAAGCGGACCGTCCTAACGCGGTCATGGAACAATACCTTCGGAGTTATGTATCCTACCAACAGGACGACTGGGCTGACTGGTTACCCATCGCCGAGTTCACGGCCAACAACGCGGTGTCTGAAACTATCCAAGTATCCCTTCGGCTAACTATGGGTATAACCCCCGATTCACGGAGACCCTAGCACTACCGCCCTACTTGGGGCACCCACAGGACACCAACGCCTTAGCCACCGTCTCGCCGAACTCCATATGGGGCGCTAAAAGCCGAGATGGAGTACGCCAAGCCCGTCAAGAGGAAAACGCCAACCGAAGACGCCTCCGCCCCTGCCTATAAGGTGGGCGGACGAAGTTTAGCTCAACGCGAATAATATCCAAGCTACAAGACCCGCCAAGAAACTCGATTGGAAACGTCTCGGTAGGTTCAAAATAAAGAAAATCATAAGCCCCGCTTATGAACTCGACCTTCCCACCTCCATGAAGGTTCACCCAGTCTTTCACGTATCCAAACTCGAACCCTGTGCTGTTGACCCCTCCCGCCATATACCCCTCCGGCGCCCCGGTCATCGTCGGCGAAGAGGAATGGGAGGTCGAGGAAATCCTTGACTCACGGTTACGATATGGGAGTCTCCAGTACCTGGTCTGGTGGAAAGGTTCGATGCCCGACATGGGAACCAGCAGAAACGCCTTCCAACTCACCGGCACTCCTGTCACGCTTCCACCGCCTCTACCCCACCGCCGAGCCCTACCGAAGCTCTCACGGAGCTCGAGCCTAGAGAGGAGCTACTATCACGGACCGTCGCCGACAACCGAGGTCTAGGCCGTTCCATTACCAGCAGGCAGTTGAGGAAGCAGGGTTGTGTGAGTAATGCACCCTCAGGATTTCCTAGTTGGGTTTCGGTTGCGCTAAGTGTTGTCGCGTGGTTTCTTCCTTGTATATTTTTCTCTGTTCCTTGTCATTTCTCCTCGGGGTGGTGTGATGATAAATCGGTGGGTTGTCTATCGGTTTCTTGGGGTTCGGTTGCGTGAAGACCCTTCTGTATATATAGTCGATGGTGTTGTCTCTCTCTCTCTCTTTCCTTTCTTCTTCACGCAACGTCTTCTTTTTCGCTAGTTAGTTAGAAGTCGAATATACTTGATACTTTGGTTTCTTCTCCCTCGTCGGTAGTCAGCCCGACCCCCTAGTCCCCAGAACCTTGAACCTCAGACGGTACCAAGCCCGTCCCCGTGTCCGAACTCTGAACTTCAGACGGTATCAAGTCCGTCCCCGTGTTCCCCAAGTCCCACGAAGCGTACCCCGAGTCGCTCCTCCTGTCTAGTCACGACGTCGTCCGTTAGACTTAATCAGGGTCAAGGATCATCTCCAGCTTGGCTGTCACACAGCTATGGGCATGCATTAGAGGAGTCTCTGCTCTGGTAGTCTACCCTTGATGGCTGCAGAACTGTAACTCATTGTAGATTATTCCCGGGCATAACTACTACTGCTTCCTGCGACAGGGCTATTTTTGCTCTGAAGATTAATGGAAATGCTCAGTGTTTAGAGACCTTTCTCTAGCCGGTCCTCTATTCACTGACAGGACTCAGACTCGTCAGTTTGCCCCTTCATGAATAGTTCTCCTCCTTAGTAGCCAGAAGGTGGGTATACATGTAGTAGGTTGCAGTCTTCATCTACAAGTACCTCCCTGTCACTATAACTACTGGATTCTATCAATGACTCTGAACCTATAACAGGTTCGGTGAGAATTAGTCTCCTGACCGTTGGTATGGCTCTGTTATATAAGATGAGAGTAGGAGTACTCAATGTTGTTTATTGAGGGCCAGAAAGGTCGGTGTTGAAATCAGGGCTTGGCATTGCGACATCAGTTATGTGATATAATAATCATGTCTTATGGAATGAATTATAGATGGAACAAGGATATGGTTATGTAATCAGAGATCACGTGTTAGTAAAATATCTGTATATATAGAGCGACCAAAATCCTCTTTCACCCTGAAATAATTCAGCGGCACAATTGGAAAACTCTTCACTTCCTAGTAACATCACTACCCCAACCAAAGATCACGTGTTCAAACCACACTCAAATCACTTCGCTCTTCTTCCCTCACACAATATAACTTTAGGTTATGAGTTCGGGTTTTGCACAATAAATCTGTATTACCTCTACACTCTATCGCTTAACTCTATAAACCTCATACAACATCATGTCCACCTCTACAATTGCAGAATCCTCTAAGACCTCTGACAAACTGTCAGCCGAGATTGAAACCTCAGAAAAGAAGATCACCAGTACATTTGCAAACCCAGTCAAATTTGCTAGTTTGCCCAAACTACGGGGTAAAACAAACTATCAAACCTGGGCCAGATCCTGGAGGAGAGCGTTCATAGTCACTGGCTGGTGGGAAGCTATAGATGGCACAATCCCCAAACAAGATGAAGACAAGACTACAGTGAATGGCAGAGGATCGATGATACCGTTGTAACCTTCCTCACCACCACTGTAACTGAAGACCTCCAAGACTTGGTAGCTCATGCCGACAATGCTCACGAAGCATGAACGGTATTGAAGACCAAATTCGACCGAGTTAGCCCCTCCACATTAGTGAACCTGGTCAAGCGTTTCAAGAGGATTCAGATGAACGAAGGAGACAACCAGTCCTCTTTCCTGGATACCTTCGATGAATATCGCAAACAACTGGCCAAAAGATGCCAGGCTGCCGATAACGAAGTAGCAACAACTTTCCAATCGCTTATCAACTCTGATAAAACCATGACAGTAATGCTCCTATCCTCGTTACCCAAATCGATGGACAATGTCGTAGACAACCTTCAGACAAAGAAGGGCCTCATCTACGAAAATGTGCGCCGGAAACTCCTCACCCTACACGAGGATGAACCCGAACCCACAAATGAAAAAGCCTTCTAGACTAAGACGCCCCCTCCACCACCACTATGGAATGAGAAGGAATTCAAATGGTACAAAAAGCGAAATTTCTCCTACAAATGCCACGACTACACCAACTGTTGGAGGCTCCAAGAGCAAAACCAAAAGAGAAAGGAAACAAAAAAGAGAAAAAACAAGGAATTAGCTTCGGCGGTCATAAATGACTCAGCCAGCACAATCTGCATAGTACGACATGACCCCACTCCTTCCCCTTCCTGGATCTTTGACTCTGGAGCAGCCTCTCATGTTACACCCTTTGAAGACCAATTACACGACGTCAGGCCCTATTTTGAAACTGTCCACACATCTGATGGAATCAGGCATAGGATCACTGGACTGGGAAGCTCTAACGGCGTTTCATGTCTTTGGGTTGGATTGCAGAGGAAGGTCATCGTTTCGAGGTTTTGTTGCATTAGTTTTGGGTTATCCTTTCCTGTTCGGGTTTTCTTTCGGGTTTTCGTGCGACGATCATTTCACTTCCCTGTAATTTTCCTTAACGTGCTTCCGTGAGTTTCCGTAATGCAGATTATTAATCATATCTTCGCGTCTCGGCGTCACTTGTCTGTATATGGCTCTACCTTCCCTTTGTCCTTCTTTCCTTCCTTCCTCACACAATCTTCCTGTTGTGTTGGGGTTTTTTTCATTTGGGTTTCATTTCTCTACAGGTTGTTTCTTTCCGCTTTTGAGTATCAGAATATATTACGTTAAATCTTCCAAGTATCGTTCGCTTTGCGTAACGTGTCTGAGTCCCCGAAACCTCCTCGATCGCTATCAGGCCCGATCCTTCCAGAATCCTTCCGTCGGTTATAGTCCGGCCCTCCCAAATACGTTCTGTCGTGTTGTGTCTCTCGGTATTAGTTTATGACTGCAGAACGAGTCCTCTATTGGTATTTCGTTGCTCATTACTTCGTACTCGAAGTCATCTACGCTATCGTTCCTAAACTCTGAAGGGCTACCCCGCCCTTCCCTAGCAACACCAAGCCTGCGCGTAACAGAAGCACTAGTTTCGACTGTTACCTTCACGATGGAACTAGATCCTCATCAGCAAAAAAGGGTTGGCGCCCAGACGAGCTGGGTCTCGTTCAACGAGATTTGTTCGTCTCGCTGCATTTGGAGCATTTGTGACGTCTCAACTTGCAGATGTCGTCCCTGGCTCATTTTGCCTCGTCTCGACCTCGTCCCGACCTCATTTCCTCCTCGTCCCTTGGTCCCCCCCTGGCTAACCATTTTGATCGTCCTGACGGTCCTGACCCTCTGCCCGCCCTGACGTCCTGGTCGCCCTGGCCGTCCTCACCGCCCTGGCCACCCTCACTGCCCTGACGTTCTAACGTCCTAACCTCCTTACGTCCTATTCTCCTGATATGCTGGCGTTTTGACATTTTGACATATGACTTGGTTCACGAGGTTTATTTGGCCATGGTTTATATTGAGGTCCCTATGCCTTTGAACTTCCATGCCCTAACTATGCTTTTAGATACAATAATAATATATATGGTCTTCCAGTTCCTGCGCCCCCCCAAAAAATGATACTTTCGGTTGTGCCTACCCCAAATTCAGTTTGTCAGTCAGTGAGATGGATGTAATCGTTCATGGCGTAGACCCTACCATATTTCTCCAATCCAGTATATAGATGCATAGGTAGCCAAGTCGATTGTGTTGTTTATGTACAATCTAGTGTTCGTAGGAGATACTGCTTCCAGGACCAGATGGGCCGCCCCAATGATAATCTTTATGCTTACTGCCCAAATGTCGTTGCTCGAACTGATTGTAGATGAAACCCTGATAAGACCGTGATTCGCGTGGGGCTTTCCGTTCCAATCCAGTTTTAGAGGTCTTATTATCGCCATGATCCTGGGACGTCTCCTTGCCGGGTCAACGACTTTTAAAATCTTCAACAGCTTCGCCGGGCATCTCCCTTGTAGATGGTCTTCTATAGTCCGTGGTCCCTGCTGAAACTATTTCCAACCGTTCCTTGGTCCCTGGTTTTTATACTCCAAGGACCCTGTTGCCCGAAGCAAGTGCATCGTCCTCGCGTCCCCTTCTTCATGCATAAGGATAGGGACGTTTAGTTGCTTGTAAGATTGTACTTTCCAGCCTTTAATATCCAACGGGACTTCGCTCGGCCTGAGGATACACTCTCTAACCAAGTAGCGGCCGATGTAAAAGTCGTGTCCTTTGCTTGCTCCTAGAATGCTGACCCTCTCCACCACTCTGAACTCTGGTTTGCCCTTGACTGACCTCGTATTATAGGATATCACAGAACACAACGATTATGCGTGATGGAGGTGTCTCGGCTAGAATGGTTGTCACCAAGGCTCGGTCGACAGGGAACACTCTACAGGTGATGGTGTGATAGCGATCCACCAATCAGCATCGGACACATACCGACTATGCATTCTTAGTGAGCGAGATAGCTATCATAGACTGGAGCACTCTGGGACATAGTATTGGTACGTGGGGGCCATTGCAGCTTAGTGGATGACCTTTGTATGCGGGATTATTGGGTCACCAGGATAGTACGGGCGCATCGCGATATTTTATGAGCAATCGGTGGATATATGAGGCATTTTTTATGTGAGGAATTTAACGGCTCTTTTCTATTATCGTGTCGGATTACTATTGAGTTTTCACTAGGTCTTGGCGAGACATTTCTCTATGTATACATAAGCGTGTGATGGCCTCCGGTTAAAGTCCATCATCACCAACATCTTCAAACATCGGAACAGTAGACCGGAGTCCGGTTTAACAATATTATGCAAACTATCTCTTCAAGTCTTTCTATATTACTTCTAGTGATAGCGTTTAATCAGTACTTGTAACTATGACAGTATTTGGCGTATTCCCGAACACTATATTGTTACCATATCCGCCTACTACGATACTACTCGCTTAACGCAGAGTAACTTCCACCTTATGCATCCAGCTGCCGCAACAAGAGAACAAATCCTCGCGATAGTAATAAACAACTACACCTGCACGACCTCATTCGTAGTTCGAAGAGGCAGTCACCACCATCTTTTCGTCGGTTATTTAGAGTACAAAGGCTTCTTCGCAGAAGCAGGTACTACTTGCACCTTTGAGGAACACAATCCCCAAGTCGTTGATTGGCCCTTTCTCCTCCCCATCAAAATCACGCTTGGCCAGAACTTATTCGGCTTAGCCTACAACATTCCTTGGTTCACCACCACCCCTTGGTGTAAACGCGAACCAAACCTACAATTCGAACAACTCGGCAATGTCTCAGATGCAACAGTCGACCTACGAGGAAGACTCAGAAATGCAGGACTCTCTGACGCTGAGAAATCCCGGTACCATCAGACGCCATGCGAGGGAAACTCACCACGCTGCCCGCGACACACCGCTAGCCGATATCTTCCGATCGACCGAGAGGGAAGGATTATTCTTGCAGAGACTCCAGCAAGAGATCGAGTACCGGCAAGGCAGTCCGCTCGTGATGCCAACCAGGCCCCCATTCTTTTCTCGGCAAGATATCTCCAGGAGGCGAGTGCCCAGATATGGCGACCTCGACGAGGAGATTTCTGGCGACCTGGTCGATACCATTACGAGGATCGTCAGGCAGCAAGGCAGCCCGGAAGTCGCGGCGATACACCAAGAGATTGGTTCACTCGCAGAGTTTCGGAGAGAACAGGCTCTCAACAGCGCGCTCCTGAAAATTCAGCAGAAGCAGATGGTCAACGAACTGCGGCTGAAGTTCCAGCAGGATGAGGCCAACATCCAGGTGACTCTTGAGCGCGTAGGTAAGTTGGTGGAGACTCAAGCCACCCACTCCAGTCAGGAGTACCGGTCGTTGTTTGAGCAGATGATGCTAACTGAGCGTCTGAGGTGGGAACAACAAGAAGAGCAGGATCGGAGGAACGCAGAGGTGGTAACATACATCAGCCAGCTCCGAGAAGCCACCACTGCTGGTAGAGATACTCCGGCGATACCTGACGAGCTGATCGCTCACCTGCAGGAGGATAAGGAGAAACGGGACAATGAGGCGAGGGTGAGAGAGCTTGAAACTGCGCTAATGACTCAGATGTAGAAGGAGCAACAAAAGCTCACCAAGAAACTGGGCAAGTGGTTAACTATCACGGACCGTCGCCGACAACCTAGGTCTAGGCCCGTTCCATTACCAAGCAGGCAGTTGCGGAGCAGGGTTGTATGAGTAATGCACCCTCGGGATTTCCTAGTTGGGTTTCGGTTGCGCTAAGTGTTGTTGCGGCGTGGTTTCTTCCTTGTATATTTTCTCTGTTCCTTGTCATTTCTCCTCGGGGTGGTGTGATGATAAATCGGTGGGTTGTCTATGGGTTTCTTCGGGGTTCGGTTGCGTGAAGACCCTTCTGTATATATAGTCGCTGATGTCGTCTCTCTCTATTTCCTTTCTTCTTCACGCAACGTCTTCTTTTCGCTAGTTAGTTAGAAGTCGAATATACTTGATACTTTGGTTTCTTCTCCCTCGTCGGTAGTCAGCCCGACCCCCTAGTCCCCAGAGCCTTGAACCTCAGACGGTATCAAGCCCGTCCCCGTGCCCGAACCCTGAACTTCAGACGGTATCAAGCCCGTCCCCGTGTTCCCCAAGTCCCACGAAGCGTACCCCGAGTCGCTCCTCCTGTCTAGTTACGAAGTCGTCCGTTAGATTAACAGAGCTGACGAGGAAGAGGATGGGAGGAGGAACCGCAGGAGGAAATGGAGGAGAAGGAAATGACGGAGGAATCGCCCCACCACCAGCAGGACCCCAAGCACCCGGGTCACCACAGCCTCCACCACCACCTCCAGGACACATCGAGGAATAGGGTGAGGAGGAGGTTGTGGAGAAAGGAGGAGCAGGCTATGGAGGCCAAGGAGGAGGAAATGTCTAACTGCGTTTCGTGTCTTGGGTTGGATTGCGGAGGAAGGATATCGTTTGGGTTCTCAGCGAATTGTTTTTCGGGTATTTACTTCTCCTTCGGGTTTTCTTTCGGGTTCTCGTGTAACGATCCTTCTCTTCCCTATAATTTTCCTAGATGTTCTTCCGTGAGTTTCCGTCGTGCGGATTATTAATCATGTCTCGGCGTCTCGGCGTCACCTGTATATATATGGCTCTACCTTCCTTTTGTCTTCCTTTCCTTTCTTCCTCATGCAATCTTTCTGATGTATTGGAGTTTTTTTCGTTTGGGTATTATTTCTCCGCGAGTTATTCCTTCTTGTCTTTGGGTATTAAAATATATTACGTTGAATCATCTAAACATCGTTCGTTTTGCGTAACGTGTCCGAGTCCCCGAAATCCCATTGATCGGTATCAAGTGTGATCCTCCCACTGGCAGAATCTCTTCGTCGGTTATGGCCTGACCCTCCTGAATACGTTCCATCGTGTTGTGTCTCTCGGTATTAGTTTATGACTGCCGGACAAGTCCTCTATTGGTATTTCGTTGCTCATTACTTCGTACGTGAGATCATCTACGCTATCATCCCTGAACTCTGAAGAGCTACCCCGCTCTCTAGAGCATACTTCTGCCACTCCGGTCCAGCGCGTAACAAAATGGAAATGGAGGAGGACGGATGGCAGGAGGTCCTGGAAACCCAGACTCCTCGGACAGCGATTCCTCGGATGAGGACGACCGACGCTCTCGACCCAGTAATTCGGGCCGAGGAGCAGTTCCACCAGGAGGAGGAAAACGCAGAACGATGCCACCACCACCACCACCACCGCCATCTCAATCCACTGCTAGCATCGGAGACACACCGAAGCCAGCCAAGATCCCTTTCACTGGACTTCCCTCCGAAGACATCTACAAGTGGATCGGTGATATGGAGACACTGACTCTTTTCTAGAGGAAGGTCAGATAGGATAACCAGACAAAGATACTCTAGGCATCCCTCGAGTTAACAGGAAGTGCGGCCAAATTTTGGCGCAACTTCAAGGAACGAGTACTTCTGAACCCGATCTTAGGCACCTGGGAGATGTTTAAGCGAGAGCTTAAAATCCAATATGGTAACCGAATGAGCCAGGAAGAGGCCAAGAGAAAAATGGAATTCTTGCGCCAAACCGGACCCATAGATGATTACATCAATGAGATGGAAAATCTGGAATGGGATGCTCATATCGGTTCTACCATGATGAGGTCAATGATCCTGACTGGAATCAGCTCATCACTAGAGAATAGACTCTCTATCGCGGTAGACGAGCCCAAAAATTTCGCAGAATAGGTCGCCTGAATCAGAAGGATTGGAAGAAAAGATGCCGAGGTCAAGGCAAGAAGGAAGATCCTCCGAGGAGATGAACTGGTTAGGCACTGGGAAAACACCGCAAGGCCCTTCCAACCACGGCGCGATACGCGGCCACCTCCACCACGTCCAAAGCCCTTCATACCAAGAACTACGGAAAGCAGTCAGCAATAGCGAAATACCCTCGGAGCCACTCGGGATAAAAAGGACAGATGACAAAAGGAAAATAAATACTACCGCTGCGGAGGAACGGGTCATTTTGCCAATAAATGCACGGCAAGGGAAAAAATGGGTAGGGCTACAAAAACGTCGGGGAAGAGGAAGAGGAATTCTTCCGGAGCGAAGAATGATGGAAGGTGAGGTGAGAAGAGGCAGAGGTTGGAACCGCAATCGGGAACATTCAGGTCAAGGATAACGACCTTGGAAGATTGATTTTGGGAGTTTTGAAACATTCATTTGGTCACCATCAACAAGAAGTGGGTGAACAGGAAGCACGCAGTGCGGCTTGTTGAACCTCCCCACACCTCTTGTCTGAACAGGTGTAAGACTGTCTCTTTGTTAGTGCTGCCGACATTGGCAATGGGGTACTCGAGAAAAATTATAATTTCATTGGTTACAAGGTTTTATTGGGAATAACAAAGATTTCTATACTTCGGTTTCTTTACTATTTTGTTATCTTATGCGTTGAATTTAGCTCTATTTACAAAGACAACTTGAGGATGGCTTTACAAGGCGAAACGCCTGGTGCGTAGTTGCTCTACCTGATCTACATAACAACACAGACTTCTCCTTTTCGCAACAAGCACCACGCAATCCAAACTTCATGCATAACAAAACAACCTACCACAACATATCTTACATACAAAGAACAGAACCCCGACTTCATTATGTCCTCACACACACAAGAAACCCGCCTCGAGATCGAAATCTCCTGGCATGAACCTACCACAAACACATACCAATATGAAAAAGTCAACGCGCTTCTGGACAGCGGTACCGAGGACTGGATCATGTCCTGCAACTATGTCAACAGAATCAAGTGCCCAACCCAACCAAGATCAAAACGCCTCATCATCCGACAAGCTGATGGAACCCATATGCCATCCAGCGGTTCCCACATCACCTCATCCCTCACCCTTCGAATCAAAAATCACTTGGACAGAAATATCCAATGTGAGATTGGCACATTTGCTGGGGAAGACTTAGTCATCCCACACCGGTGGCTCAAGGAGCACCAACCAACCATATATTGGGGCAGAAATGATGTCTCGTTTGACAGTCAATACTGCCTGGTCAAACGCTGCAAGATAGTGAATCTAGCGGCTACGACGAACCAGAAGTGGACAAGTTAGTGCTGATGTTTCTCAAGCACTCGTTTACGCTGGCACTGGAAGATCATGTATTCTGGACTCGGGCACTGTCATATGAGGATCGATTAGCCGCAATGTCAGCCGAATGCAAGGATTACCAGGATGTGTTCTCGAAAGAAGAGGCAAGCCTCCTTCCTGAACATGCCGTGTGGGATAATGTGATCCCCCTTGTCGACAAAAAGATGCCACCCTATATCCATTAAGTCCACCAGAAAATAAAGCGTTGAGGAAATTCCTGGACGAAAACCTACCGTCAGAAAAGATTGCACACTCAACTAGCCCGGCAGGTTCACCTGTACTCTTTGTCCAAAAAAAGAACGGAGAACTCAGACTGTGCGTCGACTACCCTGGTATTAATAATATCACCATCAAGAACCGATACCCGCTACCGTTAATGGGGGGAACTAGCGTATGCGACCAAGGGTGCACGCTACTTCACGAAGATCGACCTCAAAAACGGGTATCACTTGATTCGCATGACCAAGGTAGAAGAGTGGAAAACGGCCTTCAGGACCAAATACGGCCTGTTTGAATTTAGAGTAATGCCATTTGGACTGACGAATGCCCCAACAACGTTCCAATATATGGTCAATACTATATTCAAGGATCCAATTTATCGAGGCGTTGTGGTCTATATGGATGACATATCAATGTATTCAAAGACCAGAGAAGTGCATGTGTCGCTCGTTCTGGAAGTATTGGATCGGTTGTGTCAGCATCATCTATACGGGAACCTAGAGAAGACAGTTTAGTTCCAAGAGGAGGTGGAATTCCTCGGATTCCAGCTATCGGGAAAAGGCAGCCAAATCTCTCAAGAAAAGGTCAAAGCGATATTGGAGTGGTTACCACCAATCAAAGTCAAAGAACTCCAGACGTTCTTCGGATTTGCCAATTTCCTCCGACGATTCATACATCGCTACTCCCACACAACACGAACAATGACGAGTCTTCTCAAGAAAGGTGCAGTATGGAGATGGGGCCACGAGCAGCAGGAAGCTTTCGTGGAACTCAAGAAGAGATTTTCATCGGCACCAATACTGCGGCACTTTGACGAAAGTCGCCAAGCGATACTTGAGACCGATTTGAGTGACTAGGCAGAGGCCGCAGTTCTCTCACAAGTATTCGAGGATGTTATCTTGCACCCTGTTGCATACCATAGTCGCAAGTTCAACGGGGCAGAAGTGAATTACAAGATTTATGACAAGGAGATGCTCGGAATTGTGTCTGTACTCTTGACTTGGAGACACTGGCTGGAAGGAACAGATATTCCTATCCAGATATTTAGTGATCATCAGAATCTTCAGTACTTTACAACGACCAAGAAGCTGTCAAGGAGACAGGCCCATTAGGCAGAAATAATCACACCTTTTCGCTTCAGGATCCACTACCGCCCAGGTGACAAGAATGGCAAGGCCGACACTTTGACACGGCGCCCAGAGTTCGCCATGGAAGGGGGAGTAATGCGAGAACAGCCCATAAAAAGGCTACTTACAGATGAGCATTTTGCGCGACGAGCCCTCTTATGGACTCCCGAGCCGCAGTGGATTGGATTGGATCAGTGGTACGAGATACCGATAGCTGAACTTCCGAAAGAGTTGCAATCCTGGTATGACACCGATGGACTGGTCTCGGGATCTGATGAAGGGTAGGTTCGAAGGACAAACCCCGGACTTGGCCTTCAACAGGGCGTAGCGCTATCCCCGGCCCTAGATGGTACCAGCCGAAATTCCAGTCTCGCGATCAAAAGCGTCCTAGGAAAGGTCGGAGAGGAACCAGAGATATTATCACGGATGGATCTAAGGCTTTTGCTCGATATCCTATGTAGCGATCGGGGAGGCGGAGAGACAAGGTACACGACCGAGGCAGGAATTGTTCACGTATAACGAACCGAGGGCTGGGTTCGATACCTTTAGTATTCGAGGACTATAGGGACCCCTCGAGTTCATAGAGGTGGGAAGTAGTTCGAAGTTCGTGTGCGTACCTAAGTACCGAAACAATAATATTTCCTAAAGACAAAGAAGGTTGCGTGAAGAGAAAAGGAAAGGAAGAGAAACTAATACAGGTGGGAGGCGGGGCCTCTATATATATCCCAGTGATTCCTTCGCTTACTCATCCGTAGAACCCAATAGAAGATATTGGAAATGTATTACAAAGCGAGTGACTCATTAATCCCTGTATTCCCAGAACCGAACGGAAACCCTTAGAACTTTCAATGACAAATAGAAACTCGACTAAACTCTTTTCCTTCACGCTTGCGTACCATGTCGTGCTACGCTGTGATAGATATAGAAACCAGGGTAAGCTACAGATATACACAACGGACGATGGATCGTACCGGCGTATGCTGTCAGAGAAGTCATCTGAGATCATCATGACCGGCCGGTAGCAGGACACATGGGACACGACAAAACTCTTGAACTCATCGACAGGAACTACTGGTGGCCAGGAATGACTACGGACGTAGCAAACTATGTCAGGACCTGTGATGTCTGTCAACGCGCGAAACGGAGGCGTCGCCATCTATCCCTACCGCAACCGTTAGAGTTGGCTACAACGCCATGGATTGATATTTCGATGGACTTCATAGTGGAGTTGCCTAGAGAAAAATCCGGCTTCACCAACATTTTGGTAGTCGTGGATCGTTTCTCCAAAATGGTACACTTCGTTCCTATGACAGGGATCAGTGCGGAACAGACAGCTAACGCAGTTGTCAAAGACATCTGGAGATTCCATGGTCTACCGCGGAGAATAGTCTCGGATCGAGCTAGCCAGTTTGTATCGGCATTCTGGACGGTGATCACAGAACGGTTAGGTATCCGTAGAAGGTTATCTACATCGTGCCACCCTCAAACCGACGGTTAAACCAAGAAGACCAATCAACACCTCGAGTCCTACATCAGAGCCTTTACAGCAAGCACGGGCAAGAAATGGCGAGACCTAATTCCCATCTGCGAGTATGCGTATAATAACGCCAAACACTCGTCAACTGGAGTATAGCCATTCTACTCCCACTACGGGTTCCACCCAAGAACGGACTGGCCAACAGATGTAGAGATCGCCAAGTTGGATGTCCGAGGCAACAGTCACTTGGATGAAATCCTATCAGCATATGAGATGGTCAAGGACTCCCTGCAGAAAACATTCGATGGGATGACAGCCAGACCCGGTTCGGCAGTACAGAGGTTTACGATAGGTCAGAAGGTCCTACTCGATACTAGGAATCTCGGAGGCTACAATGAATGGTCGGACAAGTTCACCGGACCATTCGAACTCTCGGCAGTTATCGGCACATTGGCATACAGATTGGATCTCCCGGTAGGATGGAAGATCCATAATGTATTCCATGAAATGCTACTGCAACCCTACTGTGAGGATCCAGATCCAGGCCGACAACAGAACACGAGAAAGCGTCCAGCGACCCCTGAATCACAGGAGGCATTGTTGGGCGACAACTTCAAACGACTCCTGAACCAACGACCTACGGCGTGGAGCCAGACAAAGGCTGAAGGTCAACGAGCACGAAAGGCTTACAAGCGAAGAAGAAAAGACTAGTTCGATACCTTTTCCTACTCAATGGCTTTTCCCACAAGATTTTTACCATGAGAGGTTTTTAACGGTCGAGGACGACGTCTTGGAAGGAGGAGTAGGGTTATAGGATATCACAGAACTCAAGGATTATGAGTGATGGATGGTCTCTCGGCTAGAATGGTTGTCGCCAAGGCTCGGTCGACAGGGAACACTCCACTCGTGATGGTGTGATAGCGATCCACCAATCAGTATCGGACACGTACCGACTATGCACTCTTAGTGAGCGAGATAGCCATCATAGAATGAAGCAGTGTGAGACATTGTATTGGTACGTGGAGGCTGTTGCAGCTTAGTAGATGACCTTTGTATGCGGGATTATTGGGACACCAGGATAGTACGGGCGCATCGCGATATTCTATGAACAATCGGTGGATATGAGGCATTTTCTATGTGAGGAATTTAAGGGGTCTTTTCTATTATCGTGTCGGATTACTATTGAGTTTTCACTAGGTCTTGGCGAAACATTTCTCTATGTATAAATAAGTGTGTAATGACCTCCGGGTAGAGTCCATCAGAACAGTAGAACGGAGTCCGGTTTAACAATATTATACAAACTATCTCTTCAAGTCTTTCTACATTACTTCAAGTGATAGCGTTTAATCAGTACTTGTAACTACGACAGTACTTGGCATATTCCCAAACAGTAAAGAATATGACCAAGATGGTCAAAGGCTAATTATCAACGGCACATTGGAAGAAGATGAGCAACAGTTCGAATTGGAAGCACTAATAGATGACTATAAAAGGGCCAGAAGTGTATTCCAAATGGAATACGACTCCTTCAATACACCAAGTGAACGGGTACACCATGTCACCAAACCTTCAACCTACAATCAAGCTATAGAAGGTGAAAATCGTACCCTATGGAAAAAGGCTATACAAACTGAAAAAGACATCTTTGACAAGGCCCACACCTTGGACATTGTCAATAGACGAACAGATCGGGCAGCAGTGAAAGGAAAGTGGGTATTCAAAATCAAGCACAATTCGGACGGAACCATCGAACGGTATAAAACTCAGTACATTGCTAAAGGCTTCACACAAGTACAGTACCAAGACTACAATAAAACCTTCGCCCCAATCACGCGATAAGATTCCCTCAGACCACTCCTAGCACTACCTACTCACAATGGTTGGACACCACAACAAATAAATGTCAAGTCAGTCTTCCTATATGAGATACTCAAAGAAGATATTTACATGGAACTACCTCATGGCTACAGGCAGAACAACAAGTTGTGTAAACTTCGGAAATGCATATACGGACTAAAGCAATCACTCCGTGAATGGTATGCTTGCCTAGCAGACTCCCTTCAACGGAAAGGATTTGTCCCAGCCAAATTCGACCCATGTGTGTTCATACATACTAGACAACGATTATACATATCGGTGTATGTAAACGACATCATGATATTCGGACCCAACTCTCCATTCAGAAAAGAAGTACAACAACTGCTTAAGGCAGACTTCGAATGTACGGATCTCAGTAACTCGAAATTCATACTGAGAATTGGAATAAAAGTAACAAACATTGGTATTGAGCTATCACAACATGCATACATGAACAAAATCCTGGAGAAGTTTGAGATGACAGACTATAAACCAGTCGGCACAAACCTCGAACCTAACCTCACCCTTCGTAAAGGAGTACCTGAGGACATTATCGAGAACCAAACCCAATACCAATCGAGAATAGGATCACTCTTGTATGCCAGCATACGTGAAAACCATATATCACCCATACTGTTACCGCCCTCTCCCAGTTCTCCTCATGTCTAACTGAGGAACATATGCGAGCAGCAAAGCGAGTCTTCCGATACCTCAACGGAACCAAGGACTGGCCCCTGTTCTACCCGAAAGGAAACACTAGAACACTCGACGGATTTTCAGACAGTTCCTACGCTTCAAACATTGATGATCGAAAATCCTTCTCTGGATACGTCTTCAGACTAGCAAAATCAGCAATAAGTTGGAAAAGCCGGAAGCAGAAATCAGTCGCAGTCTCAACAACAGAAGCCGAATACATCGCCCTGTCACTCGCAGCTCGTCAACTAGTATGGTTAAAGAATCCCCTAATGGAACTTCAACAAACCTACCAGTACTTTCTACACATCCACAATACAGGATCAATAGATATGAGTCGAAACCCTACGATCCACGATCGATCGAAACATATCGACATGCACTATCACTACACGAGAGAGCAACTTGAAGCCGAAACCTTCGAACTCCTACAAGTTCCTACTGAGGACAATATAGCAGACGTCATGACTAAAAGCCTTCCGAAACTCTTACACCATAGACATTCAGAAAGGATACGATGTGGCAAGTGAGGGGAAGTGTTAAAATTAGGGCTTGGCATTGCGACATCGGTTATGTAGTATAATAATCATGTATTATGGAATGAATCATAGATGGAACAAGGATATAGTTATGTAATCAGAGATCACGTGTTAGTAAAATATCTGTATATATAGAGCGATCAAAATCCTCTCTCACCCTGAAATAAGTCAGCGGCACAATTGGAAAACTCTTCACTTTCCTAATAACATCACTACCTCAACCAAAGATCACGTGTTCAAACCGCACTCAAATCACTTCGCTCTTCTTCTCTCACACAATATAACTTCAGTAGGGAGATAAGCGAGGTCGAAAGAGGAGGTTTTGGTAAGGTAACCCTAACCCTACTGACTTGGGCGTTGGAAATAACCGCTTTGGGCATTGATGAAATATCATTTTGGACGTCGATTATGCATCATTTTGGACTTTGAGTAAGTGCAATTTTGGGCGCAGATTAGGCTTCGTTTTGGACGTCATTTTGGACGTCATTTATACGTGATTTTAGGCGTAAATTAGTCATTATTTTGGGTGTAAGATTAGGACTCTACAAAAACATTAGAAAATGTCAGAATAGTGGTATCTCCATGGGCTCCAGATGCAAGATGGTATCTTCAGACGCAGGATGGTGTCTCCAAGCACAAAGTGGTATCTCTAGGAACTCCAGGTGCAGGATGATATCTACACGGACTTCAAGCACTAAACGATATCTTCAGGCACAACCTGATATTTCTAGGAGTTGCAAGTGTTGGAGGCACAAAGACCTGAGGCCTGCACCCTGACATATCAGCTTCAATCAGGAAAAGGGCTTTCCGCCTGGAGAAGGTGTCTCTACTTGGAGAATAGCATATCAATTAGGCGTTATTCCAGAGGTGGATTAGGCATCGTTTTGGACATCGTTTTTGTTACAGAGGTCTTAGTTTTACTTGGCGAAGAGTGGAAAAGTTCTCCAAAGTTCAGGAATTATGGTGTAAACCATTTCGCGTACGAAGTAATGAGCAAGAAGATACCAGTAGAGGACTCATTGGACAACTATAAACTATAGGTATGAATGAAGGTACTAAGGAGCACAACCAAAGTTCGAAGTAATATGAAACGTACAGAAGTTTTATTAGAATTCTGAATCGCTATAGGTGCTATGATCGAAAGACGAGGAATTATGGTGACGATAACTTTGATTACCAAAACTAACAAGACAAATATAATAACCGTAGAAACTAAAAACAAACAATATAATATCCTAATGAACAGGAAAGTTGCGTAGAGATGGAAGTACAGAGAGAGAAAGTGAGAACAGGCCTATATATATATCCATCACCGAGAACTGATTACTAACCCATATGATGAAACCCATAGAACTATCACCGGTTGACGTCAACAGCTTCGGCGTAGACCCATGCTGCTACCTAGTAGGCAGCTACGTAGCAGGGCTGTATGAGTAATAAGTTGATAGGATTTCCTATTTCTGTCTCCATTGCTTAAACTGTTGCTGAGGCATGGTTCTTTCCTTGTATATTTTCTCTCTTCCCTGTATTTTTTCTCTGCTGTAATGTAATGATAAATCGGTGGGGTTTCTGTGGGTTTCTTCAGGGTTCGGTTGCGCGAAGAGGTTATCGGGGTTCGGTTGTATGAAGGAATCATTAGGGTTCTTCTGTATATACAGTTGCTGGTGTCTTCCCTTTCTCTCTGTCATTTTCTCTTCACGCAACGTCTTCTTCGAACTGGTTAGTTTTAGGTTGAAATATATTTTGAAGAATTGATTCCTAACTTCATCGGTCACAGCCCGGCTTCCTAATTCCTAGTATCCTGAACTTCCGATGGTATCAATTCCATTCTCGTATTCTTGAATTTTTACAAAGCGTACCCCAGGTCGCTCTTCCTACCTAGTTAAGACGTCATCTGTTTGACTATAGCCAAAATGTAGGGGTACAAATGAAAAGGGTACAAAGAACCAAATATGAACAAAACTTCAATTCTTTTATTGGATCATTACACATCATTTCTTTTTTATTGATTGTGGCTATTATAGTCGTTCATTTTACAGGAATATGTCCGTTGAATTATCGGCCTCCAAAAGGGTTTAGCCGAGCAAGCGAAAGTAATAGGCACACAAGTAACAGGCAGGGTGGCAGGCAGGCAGGTTGGGTAAGTATAATTATCCGTACAAAACATTGTACGTCAATATGGCGCGGCGTGTTTTAAAGGTGACATGCCAGTATTTCAGCTGTAATAATCTTGGTCTAACGGCGTTTCGTCTCTTGGTTTGGATTTATCACGGCGTAGCACGATATTGTATGCAGGCGTGAAGCAAAAGAGTTTAGTCGGGTTTTCATTCGTCATTGAAAGTTCTATGGGTTTCCTTTCGGTTCTGGGAGTACAGAGATTAATGAGTCACTCGCTTTGAAATACACTCCCTATGTCTTTCTATCAGGTTCTATGGATGAATAAGCGAAGAACCCATCGGGATATATAGAGGTCTAGCCTCTCGCCTGTACTAGTTTCTCTTCCTTTCCTTTTCTCTTCACGCAACCTTCTTTGTCCTTAGGAATTAGTATTGTCTTGGTACTTCGGTACGCTTACAACCTTCGAACTACTCTCCACCCCTGTGCAGTCGAGGGGTTCCCATAGTGCCTGAATACTACAGGTATCGAACCCATTCCTCGGTTCGTTACAATGTGAAGTTCCTCTGCCTCGGTCGTATACCTTGGCTCCTCGCCTCCCTGATTGCTACGTAGGATATAGCGCAAGGCCTTGGATCCATCCGTGATAGGATTGCGGAGGAAGGATATCGCTTTGGGTTCTCGGCGCATTGGTTTCGGACTATCGCTTCTTGTTTGGGTTTTCTTTCGGGTTCTTCATGTAACGATCATTTCTTTACTCTGTAATTTTCCTTGACGTGTTTCCGTGAGTTTCCATCCCGCGGATTATTAATCATGTCTCGGCGTCCTTTGTCTTCCTTTCCTTTCTTCCTCACGCATTCTTCCCGTCAGACAGATTCTTTTCGCTGCGCTTATTTTCTACTTTAATTCCTTTTTTTAAATTAGGAATATATTACGTTAAACCTTCTAAGTATCGTTCGCTTCGCGTAATGTGTCCGAATTCCTGAAATCTCCTCGATCGTTATGAAGCCCGATCCTTACAGAATCCCTCCGTCAGTTATAGTCCGACCTTCCCGAAAACGTTCCGTCATATTGTATCTCTCGGTGCTTTGTCGCCAGCACTCTGATACCTAATCCTGACTCCGTTCCCGTAACCCCGCTATCTTTAGTACACCTTTGTACCTCAAACCCAGTCCGTAACACTTGGCCATTCCAAGTGCTCATAAATCAATCAGAGAATTATATTCCAGCTGAAAATTAAATTTAGGCTGCAAGTCTGTGGTGTAGAAGTATAAAATGGATATAATACTATTCCATTTCACCAGGTCTTGGCAATTTTTACACACAAAAACAGGCAAATTCAACCTTTAATAACTTTCTACCAAGGTAAAATATCAAAAGTCTGTCTGATAGAAGTGTTCACCCTTACTAGGTCTGCACTTCTATCAGACAGATTTTTGATATCCTGCCTTGTTAAGAAGTTATTAGCGATGCAGTTTGCTGTCACCTTTAAGATGCGCCGCGCCATACATTATAGATCATCAATACATTATAAATAGTAGCCCAAGTATATACATTTATACTCCACCTAGCTTCTCTATTGTCCATTCTATATCTTGGGTTCGAGGTGCCAACCTTTTTGAGAAATGGCTGTACCTACTTTACAAGTACAAGGCTCCTGCATTAAGTGAGTGAACTAAATGAACCGTTGACAGGTGAGGATCTGTTTACTCACTTAATGCCAGAGCCTTGTATATGTATATATATTAATACTATTTTAGCTTTTAGGATCACTGGGAAGTCTTTGGCCTCAGCCCCGGCGGCGGCGGAATGTTATTTTCTTCACAAAGTGAACTCATGTGTGACCTCGCTATCACTCAACGCCCCCTTCTACCCTGGCCTTTGACCATGTCTTCTGAATTGGGTCAATATCTTATGACTGGGTGTTGGATGGCACATATCCGTTCCTTAAATCAATCGACTACATTCATTTCTGGACGTTGTAGGCTGTTGCGTGTAAATAAGAGTTCTTGAGACTGACGAGATGCAATAAACCGAACTATTATGATAAAAGAGAGAGAGAGTCTATGGCACAGCAGAGTTCTACCTAAGTAAAGCCACCTGTACTAATAGCTACTGTGTCTCCAGGACGAGGCCAGCGTGATACATGTGTGGTAGGTGTGACAGGAGTGACTACATGTAGTGTCACCTCGCCTCCATCACCTACTAGCCCCAACCAGGCTCACCGCCACAATGCGCCACAACGTCTCACCTCAGTCGTCCCCTATGAAAGTTTTTTGCTAGACCTACATTGGATGACTTCCCGTGAAAATTTAGGTTCCAGAATCTGAATCTGAACAGAGGGGGGAGGGGGGTTGGTTCAGATTTCTAAACATCAAAAACCTGAAAAGCAGAATTATGATTGGTTGGTTGCCACACTGCCCAGAAAATCTGGGTCCTAAACTTTTTACGGGAAGTCCTCCTTGACAGTATAGGGAGTATTTGCTCTGTAAATATAACCTCAGATCAAGGTCTTATGTATCACGATGGATATATATCACACCGCAATAATTGACCGGTCGACCTTAGAAGGATCACCTTCAGTACTCGATAGTCTCGATGTGAACCCTTGATGGCCTGCAGGATATAAAACCTCAACTACATCCCACGAGACGAGACCATTGTACTTTAGGGCAACAGGAAATCAATATCATGGACTCGTGATATCCGCATATAAATCAGCATGGATATATTTCGAGCGACAGATGCTTGTAAACAATACACCGGAGCACCCACTCCTAAACTCCCCGAGCCAGCGGTCCGGAGAAGCGTACTCCAAAGAATCGCCACCCTTTACCGTACAGTCAATCAGATCTGAATCAAGATCATTCGCGCTCGACAGCCAATAGATAAGATGAGCCTGCCTGTCAGACTGGCCATCGCGATCACACACCCACGATAACTTGAAACGCACCGCAGCTCTTCTCCGGCGGGGTGATTTTTTTTCCTCCCACTTTTTTTTTGGCTGTTGTCGCTCGTCTCCGTGGAATTCACTTCCGCGGGAGTGTTTGAAAGCGCTAAAAGCCCTAGGGTCCATCTTTCCGGTTCTGGGCCAAAACCAGATGGCAGCGTAGAGTACCCTGCAACGCGGATGGCCCTGCATCACACAGCACAACAGAGCCGCAAAATGGTGCAATATCGCAAATTTTACTAACCCCCACTACCACTACTAGCTAAGGCGGATGTCGCGATGGCCGCCCACCGATATCTGCTATGCCCCCCCCGATATGCCAATTGCGCCCCACCCCCCCTCCCCCTCAGAAAGGAAAAAAATCCTACCTACAGCACCGTATCTATCTATCTACATCCTGCATAGAGTAGATATACTACTGCCATTGTAATTATTCGCATTAGCAATCAATACTCTTTTTTTTTTTTTTCTTTTTTTTTTTTACTTAAACCCCATCCCCCCCTCGCCGCCGCCTCAATGTCCTGTAAAAAGGCCTCTGCCCGCAACTGCACTTTTGTTGCTGGTGCTGCTATTACTACTACTACTACCGCCGCCACCACCACCACTACTACTACTGTCTCCTCAAGCATTGCAAAAGAGCCCACCATGCCCGGACTTGTCGCCTCACCTGGCCTCCTGGCCTCCTTCGACTGCACCCAGCAGATACACCTCATTATCGGATCCAACCCACTCGCCGGCGCACGCTGCACAAAGTCGTTGGAGGTCGGGGCAAAGGTCAAGCTCATAGCCCCAGAGACTGACGACCTCCACTACGGCCTCCAGCAGCGAATAGACGCCGGAGAGATTGAGTGGATTAGGCGTGAATTCAAATCCGATGACCTTACGACGTTGGGTCGTGAAGAGGTTGATCATGTTGTCGACCTTGTCTTTGTGACGTTGCACTTGTCTTGCGCGCAGTGTGAGTGATTCCTGTAGAATTATCATTGGCCCTCCTTACCTCAAACGGTCAATTGACATTACAACGACATAACAACCTAAAAGAACTCTCTATTCACAAGGGTGGATTTATTTATTATTTATTTATTCAATTATTTAGTTATCAATTTGTTAATTTCCTTTAAATACAGGTTCATATATCTCCAACCTCTGTCGCCGCCTGCGCATTCCCGTGAACGTCGCCGACGCCCCATCGCTGTGCAGCTTCACGCTGCTCTCTACCTTCACCGACGGCCCGCTTCAAGTGGGAGTCACCACCTCCGGCAACGGGTGCAAGCTCGCCTCTCGCATCCGACGGGAACTCTCCTCCTCACTACCATCCGGTATTGGTGCCGCCTGCGTCAAGATCGGGGCTCTGCGTCGACGTCTCTGGGAGGAGCAGGACGCCTTTGGCACGCCTCTATACGACGAGGAGGATGGGGCTGACCAGAAGAGCACGTTCAACACTCTGGTGCAGCCCCAGGACGCAGCAACGGCAAAGACCCGGCGAATCCGTTGGTTGTCACAGATCTGCGAGTATTGGCCTCTAGAGAAGCTATGCGCGTTATCAGACACGGATATCGACTCTGTTCTAGACTCGTATAACGCTAGCAGCAGCAGCACTGCCGCCACAACCATGGCCGCTGCCCCACAAGAGTCCAACACTGACTTCCCTCACCTTACCCGTGGCCGTATCCAACTAGTAGGTGCCGGTCCCGGCCATCCAGATCTCCTGACCACCGCTTCTCTCAAAGCTATCCAATCCGCCGACCTGATCCTGGCCGACAAGCTCGTCCCCGCCGCAGTCCTCGCCCTCGTTCCTCGTCGTGCAACCGTTCACATCGCTCGTAAATTCCCCGGCAATGCCGAAGCCGCTCAGGAGGAGCTCCTCTCTCTCGGGCTCGCCGGTCTCCAGCGCGGCCAAAACGTCGTCCGCCTCAAGCAGGGTGACCCCTACATCTATGGCCGCGGTGGTGAGGAATACACCTTCTTTCGCTCGCACGGGTATACTCCTCTTGTCCTGCCCGGAATCACCAGCGCTCTCAGCGCCCCCCTCTTTGCCGCTTTGCCAGCCACGCACCGTGGTGTCGCCGATCAGGTTCTAATCTGTACCGGTACCGGACGTCGCGGTGCGGCGCCTGACCCTCCAGAGTACGTGGCCAGCAGGACCGTCGTGTTCCTGATGGCGCTGCATAGGTTGGGGCCGTTGGTCAAGGAGCTGAGTGGTAAGGGGTGGCCGCTGGAGGTGCCGTGTGCGGTTGTTGAGCGTGCAAGCTGCCCGGATATGAGGGTTGTGAGGACAACGCTGAATGATGTTGTTGCGGCGGTCGAGGAGGTGGGAAGTCGGCCGCCGGGACTGATTGTCGTGGGGTGGGCATGTGAAGTGCTTGTGAAAGAGGATGGGAGGAGATGGGTGGTTGAGGAGGGGTTTAATGGGTTGATGTAGTCCCCCTCCCCAATAGCTCTTTCTTGACTTTCTTTCTCTTGTAATTTTTTTTTATTTCACTCATCTTTGGTTATTGATATATTTCATATCTTTATTTTCTTTATTGTTTATTCTGTTCTTTTTTTTTTTCTTTCTTTTTTTTTTCTTCATTATCTGTTATATACCAAGGTCAGGTCAGTCATTCTCGGTATTTTTTTTTCTGTAAATATCATTGACACCGCACACCATACATAGTAGGTAGCTGGTCTAATAGACTAGATGGTTCCCCCACACGAATTCTCTAGCGTTACTTTTTGACAACAACGTACTCACGTTCCACGCGCACTCTATTCCGTATAATTTACTCTATAGGTAGTACGCTACACACATTATTCCTTGTTTCGCTTGTAGTGTAGAGAGTGCTTTTTAGACGGTACTTTTACATGACAAAGTATTTGTAGAGTAGAATTCCCTTTCTAGACACTACTACACATGCATCCTCTAGCGTTCATGGAGTAAAAATTACTTTTTAGACAATACTTGAATGGCGGGGAGAGAAAAGAGCTACCGCACCCTAGTTCCATCGATCCCCAACGTAAAAAATCACGAATCCCTTTCAAAGAACACCGTCCCTCGACTACCAACCGAGGGAGATACGGGCCTACAACTAGATAGAAAAATAGAAAAATATACACTTTCCAGCACCCACACCCAGGCCTTTCCGGCCGCCGTGAAAACAGGACAACCATACCAAACACCGTCGTGATATATATATATACGCCCAACCCTAGTCCAATCATTAGTCGCTGTACGCCCCTACTCTAATTCCGTTTCTGCGCCTGCACTTAAAGCTAGCCAAAAGGGAGTGTTGAGTCTTTCCTCTTCGGGGCTGGTGGCCGCAACGAACGGTGGCGAGATTGTGTGTTTCTCTAACCTACTGGCCGTTGATTGCGCCGCTGAAACACTCGAGAAGCTGTGGTGGGTTAGATTACTAGTGCTGCCAACAGGAGACGGGGGTTCACGAACCTTTTCGTTGACAATGCCCTGCCCGACCAAGTACCTCCCCAGACGCTCAACAACCTCCATCTGGTCCTCCGGCGACAAGCTCGTGATCGCGGTTTCCAGGATCCCACCGACAGTTGCGCGGACGTGGACGGCGATGAATGAGTGGTAGTACATGTATGCGAAGAAGCCCATGATAAACTGGCAGTCCATACGATCTGTAAAGAAAAATTGTCAGCCAGTTCATAAAGAAAAACACGGCACCCCCAAAGTCAAGGCTGGGTTTTTTCTACCAGTAATTCCCCCATGACCAGGAACCAAGTCGCCAAAGTCTTTAATCTTGAATGTCCTCTTCAGACCGCTGGCAAAGAATCCACCAAAGGGCGCAATCAACGATGCAAATGTAGCCATAGCAAGAATGTGAAACTGCATAGGCTCGATAAGGAGGGTTCTTCCAAAGAGGGGTTGCATCCAGAAAGGGAGCTCGTAATCTTGCTTAAGGAAGACCGGGTTGGGTGTGCATTCGAGGCCAGTGAACGCGTTTGAACCAAGGTCCTGTAGATATATATTAACAAAGTTAGCATCAGTCCAGGCCAAGGTAATTGTCTAAATTAAACGCCGAGAAAGTGCGTTATATCAGAAACACTTAGACTCTGCAATATGCCTTGAGACATTCAGAAGTCTAACATCTATAAGAAAAAAATTGTGGTATATCATCATGAAAAATGGACCCGCCGGGAATGCGACAAATAGAGCTCCGCAAGGAGATGGGATAGAGGTAAATAATCCTTCCTTACCTTAACAGGACAGATGAAGTATTTGTAGCGCATCAACTGGTTTGTCATAAACAATCCCAAGATCACAGTGCAAATCCATGCTCCCAAGAAACCCTCAACAGTCTTTTTGGGCGAGATCTTAATGAGCTGGGTCCGGCCAAAGGTGATACCGCAGATGTAGGCGAAAATGTCATTGGTGACAACAAGAGACACTGGCAGAAAGAACCAAATCATTCCCTCAAAAACATTGTTCATAATGAAATGCGACTGAACGACAACCAGATACAGGACCATGTGGGTCCACGCAAACTGCGTAAACTGGAACTTGTAGTGTCCTTTCTTGAGAGAAGCAACAAAGAATACAAAGCCTGAATAAATATTAACAAGAGGCATCGGTGAAAGTTATGAGGTCCTGCTGTGATCATACCCATCATGTAAAGGACAAAACTGATAAAGCGGTGATGCGTCGCAAGTGGGAGCAAGAATGCATCAACCAAGACGATATGCTTAAAGTAATAGATGACGCTTTCGCCGTACAGAAAGTACATGGTAGCGGCAAGAAAATACCAATTCAAGCTCTTTGTGAACTGCAACTTTTTTTCCCGCGAAGGCACATTTGCTATGGCAATGACCTCTTTGAAGGTTATTACTTGTACGGCACTAACCAATCCCACGATGTATATGTGGCCCGCCGCCATCGCCCAGAAGAAAATTACTATCATCACCAGCGTCCATCTTGTGCGGGTTATGAAAGTCTGCTTTTTCTTTTCATATTCTGTAAGTGGAGCTGCTTCGTCCTAGCAAACGAGTTTCACGTGTCAACCGTTCTGGCCTCTTTTAAGTCCATCATCGCCTCATGCATGTCTGATTTAATATAGGAGTATGAATTACCTTCGGACCCGGCGATCCACTGCCAGTAATAGAATCTATGCCGTCCACAGATACCCCATTCCTTAAAGGACTTAGAGGAGCGTTGTCATCGCCAGAAAGGCTGTCTCTTCGACCAATGTCGCTGGATGTGCTCAGATTTGAGCGATGCTGAAACTTTACGTTTCTTCGTGGTTTCGCCATTTTTACTCTGTTAGCGAGGAGAAAAAAGGACTAAAAAGATAAAATCAAAGCTATCCAAAGAAGCGAGTGAAATGGGTTGGTTTCCTGGTATGTTGATGTTTAAGTAAGTTCGGCGAAAGGGGTGGATGACGAGGGCAATAGTAGCCAGCGCGGAGGCTGAGCGGATGACGGGTAGGTTGCTGGTTGTGGGAGTGATGGGGGGGTTCCAACCAAAGAAATATCTATGCAGTAAAAAATTACTGATGACAGATGTTCAAATACTCTACCACGTCTAGGCTTTTCTTTTTCCTAGGTTTCAGTGTTCTATTCCCTTTCCTGATTTTTTTTTTCTCACTTCATGCAACACATGGCTTGGCTTCATCGCGCTGGAGAAGATCGTCGCTGACCCACCGGCCTCTTCGCATTCATACCCGGAATAATCAGGTCCGTAATCCAAATCGGTGATGCGGAGCTATGGGTATCCGATTCAATTCAACAATTTTTTGTTGGTAGACTAAGACATTATAGCCTACCAGCAAGCAACAGTCGTAGGTAGGTGCCGAGGCATTGTAGTACCCTTGTTTTGGTGACCAGTCTCTTCAGTAACATTTGGTGTCATCAAACCACAAACCCCAGTCACATCTTGACGGTTTGCAAACTATTGATAGGTTACATTTTTGTAGTTGATCGGGATATGAAACAAATTCCTCAGTTCTCCTACAAAGTATACGTGTCCAACACATCGGACGAATGATATAAATGGAAATAGCGTCGAGTGACCATCTGTGATCCAGCATGTACGGACCAGAATAATATTTGCTTGGAGGTCGGAATGCTGTTTTTCTCTAATGGAAATACTAACAATATGTTTTCTTTGTTAAATATTCTATGTATTCGGCCCCTACATCTCAAAAATCGCTAGTCTTGTGTGCTCTTCCCACCGACATCTGGAAATCCATAATCCGTATCTCTTCCGCCTGATTCCCTTCCACTGTCTCTCTCGTCTCCTGCTGGGGGGCTTTTTAACCTCGCACTTTCAAACATAAAACTACGATCAAATTCTTCAACGGGGCTCCTCAATTCAACCAACTCCAAAGCCTCCTTCAAAGTCTTCCCGGAATTGTCAAGGGCTGTCAAGAATCTCGCCAACTCTTTGCAGAGATCCCAATCGCCTTCGGAGACAGCTCTTGCTAGCAGCCGGACCATATCTTGTGATGAACTGGATAGTTGCTCAAGCGTGTGCAAAACCAGAAGATATCCTCCTGCTGTTTTCAGTAGTCCCCGTGCTAATGATTCTTCAAAAAGAACCTGAGGGGAGCCAACAACTGCAAACAAATGGCTCCACGATGCAACTTCTGTTTTTCGTGTGCAACCAACAATCACATCCAAATAGTGGGGAAAGTGCGTGAGAAATTGTATCACCCCTGGGAGGACGGCATCTGGAACAAGTTTAGGTTCGAGCTACTTGGCTCAACATGGGGGGGAGGGTTACCCTCAGGCTCTGGGACATTGTCCGCTTCATCATCGAGCACGTCGTGAAGTAATATTTCCAGCGCATGGCCGAAATAAGTAAGCTTTTCATAGCCAATTGCTAGCTCTACTGCGGCGTCTGGTCTGTGATTTGCTAAATGGTCCCTAAGAAGGTGATTTATGAAAAGATGTGTCTGTTTAAAGGGAGGTTTAGTAATGTAGAAGTCAAAGGCAATTGGATATTATAATGAACATACCCGAGTCGCGAATTTGAAGTAGGAAAAGTTAATATCCTTCCGCTGCACTAACTCTGATTCAATACCAAGTATTATACCTTTCCCTAAGAGTGTAGACATTGGGTAAAAATCGACGCTGATCCGCACTGGTAGAGGAATTTCTTTCCCACCGTCGCCGTGAGGAGCATCAAGTATATCCTGAACGTTTCCCCAAACCTAAGATAGTTTTGAAATCAGTCCCGGAATATGGTTTTCCAAACATGGAAGGTCAAGAGTACCGTCATATCCGTTCCGTCAAACAACCATAGTGAATCCAGTAACCCATCTCCCATTCCACTCCCATTGGGCGAGTGCAAATCTATAGGTGCTTTCCCATGGTCTGCCGCGCTTGGTAAGAAATAATTTTGCAATGGATGTTCCCTCATCAACGCATAATACTCAACATTCTGTTTCAACGTTCGCATATCATACTTTGCGTCGCCATCTTCTGTCAAGGTAGGCTGCAGCATCACTAGCTTGCCGTCGACAAGAAACACAACTGTAGCAACCGCCACGTCCTGTGACGGATCACCATTCCTTGTTTGCTCCTCAGGTAGAATCCAACTGATTGCTCGAACCCGAGCGGGCGAACGTACTATACCATGGAAGTATATTTGACCAACCTTTGTTATCTTGACACTATCCTTCGTTTCCTGAACTATAAAATGGTAAAGAATATTTTCGTGAGTATAAACTAAAAGTGAATCATGTCCGGCTTGAGATATTGAAACCACAGCGGATGGTAAGTTCTCAGCATGTAGTATTAACGTGTTGTCTAACTGTAATTCTCGGGAGTATAATCGTATCTATATTTTTCAGTTTCTTTAGTATCAAGTTCAAAAGGAGTGCTGCGTCATGCCCATCTCTTAAGAATCGACATACCTCATATGCATCATCGCTTTCAACTGCGGCTACCAGGATGTGCTGACACCAGCACATACCACCTCTGACCGCAAATTCTTGCTCCATTTTCTCGTTCACAAACGTTTTCCATCTTCCGCTATTTACTGAATAATGCGCTAGACCCCTCCTACCCGCAATTGCTAGATATCGACCATCAGGTGATATGACTATACTCCTTACCGGCCAGTTATCAACCAGGTAAACGGTTGGCATTTGGACATGATGCCATAGTACACTAGTCTCTTGAGAAATTGCTGTAATATCAGATTGGTCATAACCGCGATATATCAAGATTTTCTCATTGGTTTGGAGAACGGCGCGCGAGATATTCGCTGAGCTGAAGCAACCGGTGACTGCAGACCTGGCAAACTCTAGGACCCAAAGTCGTTCGTCGCCACCTTCCTTCACAAGAAGAATTTCACCCCCCCCAGAAACCCAGCATGCATCTCGTATACCAACTAGATATCCCTCCCCTGGGTTTCTTTCGGTTATCCTACTGTCTGCAGAAAAGGAATTGCCTCCTGGCTTTCCATAAACACTCCACGTAGCCCAACCCTTCTCATATCCTGAAAAAAGACAATAGCCATCGGGTGACCAGGATATTACTTTTGTCTTTCCTGTGGAATAAGGTGAAGAAGGGGAAGGGATGACATGTGACAACGGGATGCCGCCGTTATAGTCCTTCACGGTATAAACATAGATAGAACCACTAGCAAGATCAGTTTATGGTTCTGGACGTGTTGGGTGCTTGAATGCATACCCGGCACATGACACACCAATCAATGAAAACCGTGCATTTATGGAAACTCTTTCTGCCTTCTCTGCAGCAGTTTTAGGAGTGTGAAAACAATGGCCTTTGAACATGCGGGGTGATGATTCAATTTCCTATTCATCTTTAGTGTCAATGTGCGTTTGATCCATATTTTCATATGTGCACACCTTCTGAACCGCATAAGCTCGGCCGTCGTTTGTGATCCATGTTGATAAGCTCATAGGTTTATCATGGATCATATCGGTAATTATAGCTGTCGATATCATTTTGATATTAATATACCAATTTTCTTCCAAAACACGCCTCTGTAGTCTCGCACATACCAGGTCACTAACCTTTCTTTTGCACCCAAAGCATTTTACTCAGTAGTTCTGTTGTGGTCTGGTTTCCTTTCGCGTCCGGCGTCCACCTGATGCACTGAATTGCGGATGGCTTCACTGTGGCTACCATTAACTCCTCGTCAAGCGCCAGTACTCTATCAAATATGTTAGAGCCCAACTTATTCCTATCTTCTGAACAACCCTTGAGTTCATACTTGCTTATTCCCGCATCAACCTTAATAACCATTCTAAACCTCATCGAATACTCTTTGACTCCACCGGCTTCCCCTACGCCTAGCATCAACCCCCCCGCCCCAATGGCTGCTTTTCCCCCAGCTCCGCTGGCATGCATTGAATTCTGTCGCGCATAATGGTGGTTATTTACAAATGCTGGTTTATACACTCTCGCGTCTCGAGTCGGATCATTGACGAGTGAATATGTGATTAAATATCCGAGTGATGTCTGCACTACAAATATCATAGAATCGGGTCGAATCAAGACATCTGTGTTCAGGCCATAGGAGTTCAATGATGATTGGGAACGGCGGACATGAGCGACCACGGCTGTCGGCTAGGGAGGAAATATATTAGCACCCTTTTACTTAATTGATAGTATAGTGAGGTCAGATGAGCTTACTCACTTTCATCTGCCAGATAGTGAGCTCTGAAGCTGTAATGGTTGCAAACAAAAATCCATTTCTCGCTACTTTCAGCGCAATTATGTCTCCACGCCCTGGTTCACTTTCTTTCCCTATTCCTGAAATACTGCTTGTAGTAGAATCCGCCCTGCCACCACTTTTATTTTTGGGGACCTCTAGCATGTCTTGATCCACGACCTCTTTCTCCCCTACTTTTTGGCCGTCGCGGCCTAGGGCGTCGTCATCCTCCTCTTCAAGCATTTCCTTGACCTCCTCAAACCCTTCATCGTCTTCGCCATCACCGTTGCCCGAGCCAGATGACGCAGAAAGGCTGTTTCGTACAAGCTCAGCCGAGCCGTCATCAGAATCATAAACCGGTGGCGATGGAACTGCTGGAAGTTTAGCAGCATATATTCGGGGCGTTCCGAGTGGCCAGTACATTGCTTCTCCGCCTGGATGTTCCGGCGTGAAATGGATGGACTGGGATAGTGGAGTTCGTGAACGCGGTTACGAGTGGAACTTAATGGGTGCAGGGAGGTTTGTATGTACCGTGTAGTATTATATCCGGGTGTGGAGTACCGAAGCTGGCGCCTGCACGAGTTCTCTAAGTATAGATTAAGCTTAAATAATACATGAGATGCAAACCAGAGTGACGGTATTGCGCCGTCGATGGTATCGAGCTATGGTAACAGCAAGCTCTGGCCCCGGAACAGCTCTGACAGTTTATTCAACACAAGCATTTGCGTTGGAACTCTGAGGCAAGTACCTTAATTGGTTCCTTGTTATACGCCGGGGCTGTATTACCTATTATATAAACATTGCACGTGATTTTAATTCCCGATAGTGATGAACCACACCTTAACTTTACAAAATGACAGCCTATCTAATGCTCCGGCTGATAAAGATAAAACTCTTTGGTTTTGCTGAACGAGGAACTTCACTTGGTAAACGATTTATGACAGATAGCTAAGATCCCCATTTATTAAGAACCACAACGCCAGCCCGCAGGAAACTGTCATGAACTCCATTGATCTAGAATTTACATTGCCCTTTTCTTTGAAGGACTCTTTTGTTACCCGTCCCTTTTTTTTTTTTTTTTGAATCAGTCGCCGGCCACCCGAATCCTCCGCTTGCTTGTTTGTATCAAGCTTAGTAGAAGCTAAATAACTTGGGGTCAACATTGGTCCGGGGGGTTATGTTGTCGAGAGATACTTACAATCCAATGATCTTTCCGGCAACGTGCTTGCGCCTGGCCTCCTCATGATCCATGATACCAGCGGAGGTGGTCAAAACGATGTAACCGAATTGACGGGAAGGTAAGAGCCTGACAACCCACTTCTCGAAGTCGGTAATCTTGACGGGGTAACGGGGAGAGATACATCCGGTCTTGTTGATACGTCCGTTGAGCTGGATAACAATCTTTCCGGAGCGGTGATCATCGACCTCCTCGAACTCGCCAATATATCCTATATATTGCTTATTAGCATGTTGTGTTGAATTAAACGTTTCATGGTCCATAAAATGAAGATTGTAATTCGGGAAAAGGAAACGTGTAAGATCCAACGCATGGTATTTAATTTTTCGGGTACTTAAAGGACAAAAGTCGTGGAAAGGTCGAGACATTCCGTCTAGTTATCAACCCGATAAAAAGTGGAGAAAGGATGTAGATAAAGCTTGCACGCGATTCTCTGGTCTCTGGTGTACTAAAATAACGAAAATAATCTGACGTACCGTGCTTCTGCATGACGCTCAAGAACTTGACGATGACCTTAGACGAAGGCCTGATGAGGACCTGTCTCTTACCGGCCTTCTCGGCATTGTTGATGGCGTTCAGGGTGTCGTTAAGAACGGAAGTCTTGACCATTTTGACGGCTTTTGAGATTTACTGTAAATGCGACGGAAAAAAGCGGTCAGTCATTCGGAGCAGCCATTTTGAGTGTCCGCCTTTCTTTTCTCGGGCGGACTCCAAGAAAAGGTAAGATGGATTCAAAAAGCTGTGTATTGACTTACCTTGGGAAAGAGATGGGCGTATTGTCGATGCTGGTTTGCTGTGTATCAACAACTTTTAAGTTTTGCTCTTACTGAAAATTGCCAGAATTGACCATTATTGTGCGAAATGAACTCGAGTGACTGTTTTCTCTAAATTAGGGCTTAGCATGGCATGATAGATCCTGCAAGTCCGGGTAACACCCTAAAAGAGGTTGGTGCTTAGACGACCACTTGGACACCCCCTCGGACAGTCAATCATGATTGATTGAAAAGAGGTACTGAAGCCACTTAAAGTAATGATCTTTTCTTTTCTACGTTAACTGTCCGAGTGAGGGTGTCTGAATGGGCTAAAGGGCGTCTACTGCGGGGTTCTGTTGGGTCGCGGGGGAGATTGTACCTATTCACATCTTTACCTCTCTGAATGCTATTCACTGTACTCAAGCGGCCAGAATCTTTTCAGGTCACATGACGTCGGGCCTGTGCTCTGTGAGGACATTGAGGCCCCACGTGACCTGAAAAGATTCCGGCCGCTCGAGTATATTTTATTTGGTACATATGTACAGCCGCGTTCGAAAACTTAGGCCAAATTACGAGCTTTCTCCTCTTTCTAATTCTCTTATTGTGGTGATTATAAGTAGAGAGAGTGATAATATCTTCGTTGCGGTCATATCTATCAGTTTTTGAGTATGTGGGGGGCAATGGTCGTTGGTTAGCTACAATTCATGAATATATGTAGTACCTACATGTACTCAGTGCTCAGCCTACCAAAGTTAAAATGCCGCTTACTTAACATTTTACTAATATTTTGGGCCACATTATGCCAGTGCACACAAACTGCAGGATGATATTTGTCCTGCGTAAATGCCTATGGTTTAATTCACTTTAGAGGGCGGGTGTGTGTCAATAAATTTTGGAGGGAGAGCCTAAACCACCCTTTTTGCAAGTTGATATACTCACCCCTAAGGCGAATTGAGTTATATGAATTATAGCTGAACCTGCAAAATCTCTAAGGCCCGCTTTACAGCCCCAGTTTTGCGTTTCCGGATTCGAATGGAGTCTCCCACACCTATCAGAATTGGTCGAGTGATAAGCCATGGGGGAACATTTGTATTTATTGCTAAAGTCAACTGCAATGCTGGTTGCCTGTGGGGAAATCTGCGTGATAAGGGACACATGCACATCTATCCCTTACTAACCCCCATACCCGCGCGTTAATAGGGACTTTGCGCAAAGACTCCAGAGTCATTTTCTGCTTGTATGATTGGCTGATGGGAGCATCGGCACCAATCAGGTTACCGGGAAAAGACTCTGGAGTCTTTTGCGCAAAGTCCCTAGTTAAAGACCCTTCGGCAGTAAAACAAAACGGAGTTCTCAAGGGTCAACGCCTAACAAAAAGGTTGAAACGGGAGGTTTCGCCCCTGTAAACGCCGTTTTGAACGGGTTAGAAGCTGTAGAAAGCTCAGAAGTCTTTGGTCCATAACGGGTTTAAGCTCAGGTCATCTTGGCACTATTGGCACATGCAGGTCCTTTCAAAATTATAGTTACCCGGCGGACATCAGAAAAAAAAATATTCGCGCCATTGTTGCCAGTCTAATCTTCAGAAGATTGATCGCGGGCACCATATCTAACTGGATAACAATCCACAGAGGATCATGTCATCCTTTTTTACGGTCTCAAATTCGGCCAAAAAACGCAAACGTACCGAAGCCTCTGTCTCGGCTGGCAAAAATAAAAAATCTAGGGAGCACTACCTCCACGATCGGCCTGGGGGTAAAAAGGCAAAGCCGGTAGACGACGAAGACATTTCTAGCGAATCGGAGGGCGAAAGTGACAATGGAAAGGTTAGAGCTGCGGACGAAGAAGATGAAGAAGAGGACGAGTATGAAGGAGAGACTGCTGCCGAAAAGCGATTGAGGCTGGCGCAGCAGTATCTAGACAATTTGAGGCAAGAAACAGGTATCATGAGAAAATGGCGATCCAATTAAAGGGATAGTTAGTGCTAATGCTACAGATGTGTAGATGAAGTGGGATTTGATGCGGAAGATATAGATCGTGACATAATTGCAACTCGTCTTAGAGAGAGTGTTGTATGTATCATAACACCTGACTTTACGTTAGTAGCTAATATAACTTCCAGGCAGAAGAGAAAGGAAAAATCTACCGACCTCTAGCTTCACAGTTTTCTTTCGATACGGCCACATCATCCCTCTTCCGTATGGATTGCGGTTCAACCACGGGAATTGCTACGTGCGATCCATACATCTACACTGTGACAAAGGATCGTTATCTTGTTAAATGGGCTCTCCCCCCTTACCCACCGCCACCAGCCAAAGGAAACTTTACACCTGCCAGAAAGCCAAAGCGAGTTATATTTTCCCGGGGTAGCACAAAACAGGATACCGAATTCAACGGACATGTGGATGACATCATTTGCGTTGCTGCGTCCCAGGACGGAAAGTTTGTTGCAACAGGTGGCAAAGATAGCCGACTAGTAATTTGGGATGCTGAGAATTTAAAGGTCTTAAAGGTTTTTAAGCACCACCGAGCTGCAGTAAACGGATTGGTGTTCCGTCGTGGAACAAATCAGTTATACTCCTGCGCGAATGATCGTACAGTAAAGCTGTGGAGTTTAGATGAACTTGCATATGTTGAGACACTTTTTGGGCACCAAGACCAAGTTGTTGGAATCACAGCCTTGAATGCTGAACGTTGCATTACGGTTGGTGCCAGGGATCGCACAGCAAGACTGTGGAAGATAGTGGACGAGACCCAACTGGTCTTTCGCGGTGGTGGAGGGAGTGGCAGTGATTCCAAAAAGTCCAAAAAGGATAAGAATGGTAACGAGAGATATGAAGAGGGAAGCATAGATTGTGTGGCCATGATCGATGATGAATATTTTGTCACCGGAAGTGATAACGGGTAAGTAGTAGTGACCTGCCCATCCTGTGCTCTGGCTTACCAAGCGCGACAGTAATATATGCCTTTGGTCTGTGCACAAAAAAAAGCCTGTGCACATTATATACTACGCCCATGGCCTAAATCCCGGACCTACACCAGACCAATCTTCGGCCGAAACCAGCCCTGATCAAAACCCGCCTTGTCCACCTCAACCCCGGTATATCACCGCTCTTGCTGCTATCCCTTACTCGGACCTGATTGCTTCAGGATCATGGGATGGACATGTACGTATCTGGAAAGTCTCCATGGATAAAAAGAAGCTCGAACGAGTTGGCGCAGTTGGCGTCCCCGAAGATTCGGGCAAAGAGATCGTTAGAGGGGTGGTAAACGGGCTCTCGATCTTTGAGAGAGGAGAAAAAGGGAAGGAGGTTCTAGTGATATGTGCAGGAACTGGGAAGGAAGTGAGACTAGGACGGTGGATGAAGGTTAACGGCAGAAACGGCGGGGTTGTACTGGATATCCAGAGGAAAGCGCTTGAGGAGAAAACAGCAGCCACTAATGAGGAGACTGAAGAGGCTGAATAACTAGAGGTTCCATAAGCTAAATATATAAATATCGAGGAGTTTCTGTATATTTGTTTTTTCTTTTCACCTATTATCGTTTTGTATATATATCAAAAGCAAGGCTTGGGTTTCGAATTATGAATTGTAGCTTCTAGTTTTCCTTTTCTGTATCTTTTATGTTTTTGAACCCCCGAACAACCAATTTCCCAAGAGGATGCTTTTAGTGTGGTTGAATAAGTGGGCTGGGCGTGTCTGTAAGAAATGGATACCTTCGGATGAATTTCTCTTTTACCACGGCAATTCACCGACTGCCATAGTATTTTTACAAATCCACACAGCAACCCGAACACTAGAGTATCATAGTGTAGTCAAACCATAGTAAACGGGTCGAATACTATAGTATTTGTAGCTGACTGAGCAGGCCTAAGTAACATAAGTTAATGAGCGGAGAGTTTTGATTTGGATGACAGTCTATGTGAAAAACTTGCAGGTACCTATAGAATATGACTACGGTGAGCAGCAAGCTGCTTGTATGGAATGAGAACCAGATCACATGTATTTATAACAGCAGATATTACATAGTATCTGGTCTGTCCAGGGATTATTTATATCTACCTGAACGGCCGTATCCCAAACCCAATGGAGTATTACATCACCAGATGTCACTCGCATATAATGCACCCCCGAGAATCCAGGAGAAGCGAAGAAGGTTGCGGGTGAAGTTGACCACTAGTTTTATACAGCCTAATCGAGCAAGTTCGCCAATACCTGACAGACGATTTATTCTTTAGGTAGTTTTGATTTTTAGTACGTGCTTGGTATATACATAATATTCTACTTAGAATGGATAATGAATCTAAAGCATCTCAGGTTTCCTATCCCTTGCTGTCAGTGTATGCTGACCTCCAAAAAAAGTAAATATTTGCTGGCGTTTACTAGCAAAGCCACACATTTAATAATTGATCTCCACGCAAATTTTGACTGTATTATAATTATAGGGGGTCAGCATCGACGGCTTAAGGGATAGTAGGCCACAGGAGCATAGAGGATCGATTTGTTGTTTTCGGTATGAGTATAAGATCTGGCTTGGCTAGGTTTATGACTCACAAGAGTCATAATTTTGAAACTTAAATAGTTACGGTAAAAGCGAGTCGTTATCGCAGGTTATCGGTTTTTAAGGCTCGGCGACTCTTCATACCCGTGACTTCGCGTCCCCAAAATTTGAGGTTACGCTATAACCAACACCCACTCAGTCCTTTCAAGTCATACCTCCAGAATTACCCTCAAAACACTCTAGCCATGCCGCCTCGACTAAAAGTAGCGCCAAAGCCCGTAGCCCGCCGGAAGGCTGCTGGAGGAGGAGAAGCTTCTACAGAGGCTGCTCCGCCTTCGCAGCCATCAACTGGCCCATCTACGCCCGCCACCGAAACCGTCGAGCCACCTGCGCCGATTGCTCAGGCCCCGCCAACGGGGAGATTGGATAGCCTTACACCAAAGCCATATGCTGGACCTTCTATACGGGGGGCTCCAGGTGGCTTGAAGTTTAAGCCGAAGGCCATTGCAAGAAAAACTAAAGAGTGAGTGGCCGATCTAGCTTCTAGTCGCATTCATTGCAATGTAGTAATTTTACGAACAAGAGAGCGAGATGCTATCGCAGCAAAGTTTGAGGCTGCAGCTACGCCAGCGCCAATTCGAGGAAATCGAGGGGATCGCGGTGGTAGAGGTGGAAGGGGGAGGGGGGGAGGGAGAGGTGGATTCTCACATGCGCCTGCAACAGCGTCCGGGCCATTCGCATTAGGGAGTGTCAACGCTGGTATTTTCCCTTAAATATATCTGTTTTCAACTTGCTCGCCTCTAACCCCCTATTTGCTTTCTAGGTCGTCTAAAGGAGGTCGCTGTCGAACGCGGGGCAAATTTTACGAAGCACAGACAGTCTATGGGCGTAAATTTAGATGGGGTTAAAAGAAAGGCAAAAATGAAGACTGAGGATGGTCAGGAGGTCAATTATTCGTCTTCAGATGATTCCGATGATGCAAGAATGGACGTCGAACTCATAGGTTACCTTGACGAGCTTGCAGACAAAAAGGACGAGGAGGGCGATCAGCAAATGGATGACGAGGGCAAATCATGGGGAGCTGGAGCACCACTGCGAGTTCCTAGAAGCCACCATCATGAATTAAAGTCTTCAGTGAATACCGACTCGAGTTCGAAGACAGACAAAGGAGTGAAAAAGGGAAAGAGTAGGGTGGAGTTCGAAACAACGATCAAAATCAAAGACGAGCCGGTAGAGGACAATGATATTGCGCTTCCAGATTTAGACTCCTCACCCCTAACCACCCCCTCACCAAAGGCTGCAAAACAGGACCCTGAGGTTTTAGCACAACAATTTAAAGAAGAAACTGAAATGGAGGAGATGGACCGTCAAGCAACCTTAAGAGAGATGGTTGGCAATTTCTCTGGGATTAAAGATGACGGTGATGTGGAGATGGTTGGTCTAGCCCCCTCTCCTTCCCGAATTAAGGACTAATATCATATAGGACTCCGATGTTGCTAGTTCTAAGAGCAAGAGTTCAGAACTTGAGAACGCATTATTTTGCTTTCAATTCCCTGAGATCCTTCCCCAACTTATTTCCACAGAGGATACAAAGGGATCTGATCCTGTCGCCCCCATAGCGCCCATAAACTCCAATGATAAACCTTCCAGTACTGTCACTACTGCCGTTATTGCCCCGCCTCCTAATGTTCCTTTATCATTAAAGCAACAAAAGATCTCTGCTAAAGCTCAGTTGGCCCTACTTGAATCCTTTCCGCCGTCTGGGATAGCTGGCCAATTGCGGGTTCATAAATCTGGGCGCATCTCTATTGTCTGGGGCTCCCCAGACAGCGAAGATGGCCCCATCGAGTTCGATGTTAGCAGAGGATCCACAATGGGATTCTTACAGGAGGCCGTCATAATCAAGCAGAAATCTCCATGGGGAGTGCAGGATGTTGATGAGAAGGGGTGGCAAAAGGGCGCAGCTTTCTCATTAGGACAAATTAAGGGTAAGTTTGTTGTTTGTCCGGACTTTGGCCAGTTGATTGGTGCGGAGAAAGGTCAGGGGAAAAGGGATAAAAAAGGGAAAGGCAAAGCAACCGACATATAGAATTTAAAGGGCACATATCTCACGAAAGATTCCAACTTTTGTATTAATACCCAGGGTGAGAGTGTTGTTGGCGCATATTATCTCCTGTATATAAAACTAAAACGGGCGGTTTTCATTAAATGTTCCCTGACCTACACACATACGGCTAGTTGGTTTGTGGTTTGATGATCAATGATAATACGTAACTTCGTGACTTTCTTTTTGAAAAAATCTATCATTTCTTGGGTCTGCTGCAGGAGCCACGCCCATCCGAGCATATAACCCCCTAGAGTTCCGACTTAATAATCTATTCTTTGCGGACCTCTCATTGTAGTAAACGAGTAACGCATTTCATTCGGGTGCATAATTGCCGAAACACCACCATATGTAGCATCTCAATAGATGACAGGGTAGTAACTCTAAGGTTATCTGTAAACACATAAGCGTGGCCATGTACGGATTGAGTCGGGGTTGCCACGTAATGAGTATTTAAAAAAAAACTCGAGGTTGCCAATGTGGTGCGAGTGATAGGCCGTGATGCCCCTGGGGTCTAATAAATTGTTTTTTTATTCATTATGAGGGACCCAAAACTGCAAAGCATTTATGTATCCATATTTTCGCTAACTATAGGAGTACCAGCTCCTTACATGTCTTTGGACGTTACAAATTCTAATATTTAGCTGGGTGTTTGGATGAAGTACGTACCTAGGGGTGTCGATAAGTGATGCAACGGCTCGATTTACCACTCACGATTTCAACCACATCGACCAAATTTTAACCCTAATGAAGCAACAGCATATGGTATACAGAGTAAAGAGAGTATAAGGAATTTATCGATTGTATTAAAAAAAAAAGAAATTAAGGTGGTTGTGAACTCACCAAGACCTCACCCAATAGCGAAATCCCAAGCCGTTGCATCACTTTTAGGGACCCCTGGGTACATACAGAGAAACCTATCATAATTCCATGCCCCCCAAAATTACATCCCTACCAAACTTCCAGCACCCGGAGAGATGGAACTTGAACCTATGTTTTGCTAACAAAATTACTCCCTTTAAAACTCCATCTCCAGCACTAACTATACCTCCAACAAAGTTCGGCCACCATGTGGGTAGAATTATGGTAGGTTTACTGTACATGTACCGGGTGTTGAGAGTAAGTGATCAGAGCCTGATAAGTGAATGCTGCGGTGAATATGTGTGTATATGTCTTGCCAGATTCTGATCACTTTTCGCTACACCTAAGTACAGCAGTTGGGAAAAAAGTCATGGAACGCGGTTGGAATGATTTGCGGTTGGATGTTTCAGTTACGTTCCATACCGCTGTACATGATTTAAGAGACAGATGATAATTTGAGGGTTATATTAATGGTTTGTGGCCTTCACGACTTTATCGTTTAGTACTTAAGAACATCACGGACAGAACTCCAGGATAATGATCTTTATAAATAATGAGATATCGAACTACATGTTTCAAACCGGCAATATCCTGGAAAAAAGCGCCAAAAATAATAAATACACAGGTCTTCTTAGTATAATCACTTCAGGGTATAGGTGCAGTCAAAATCAGCATCATCACCAGACCTCTTTGAGAACGGCTAGTGGTATGCGTGCTGCCCCTGAAAAGATCCCTGAGAAGATTTATGAGAAGACTCTTGGGGGGATCCCGAAGAGGACCTAATAAATGTGCCAAACAACTTGTGTTTTCTCTCCCAAACGCCCTTACGTTCAACCCCATATTCTCTGACACAAGCCTGGAACATCTTTGGATTTCCCCAAATTGCTCTGTGGTGACTACTTTCATCTCCGCTGCTGTCAGGATTTACTTTTCCGCTATGCCTTTTAATGGGCTTTCCAAGCTCATCCGTTTCACGCTTATTTTCAGGGCCCTTATCATCATTTCGTTTTCTTTTCCGTAATTGAGCTTCTTTGAGCATTTTCTTTTCTTTGCGTTCTTGAAGATCGCCCCAAAGTGTCAAGAGTTTTTCGCGAAGCGCCCCCAAGGTATCCTTGTTTTTTCGAAGACTGATTTCTCGATTAGTTTCAAGACCCGTATTAGGATAAAACCTAGTGGAAAATCTTACTTGGCTGCATCTATTCCAAGGAAACCTTCTGCTTCTTTCCCCCCAACTATGACCCTCATTTTGCTACCTGATTTATCTTCGACAAGGAGTACAAAGAGCCAGACCCAAGCATCTGCATTATCTGCCGTATTGCGAACAGAGAATTCTTCAAGCCTATCAGGCCAGTAATCAACTACTCGACAGAATATCCGGTAGTTTCTGTTGATGTATGGGGTAGTTACACCTTCAGGATTGAGAATTTTGGATATGGGTGTTGGTACAGTGATATTCTGTGCCTCACAAATGACTGAAATTTCAATAGTGAGCATCTTTTCAGATACAATGGGACGAAAACCACATACTCTCTTGATTCCGTTCACTTTCGCGTACTATTCGCTCAGCATCCTGTGTGGATCTGGCCCTTTTTGGTTCGACCAGCTTGGTTTTGCGCTTCCGTTCAAATTCGTGCTTCTTGCTATCAAATCTCCGGGTATACTCTTTTTTTCTCTGGATAATATCCTTGATTCGCGGATCTTTCTCGTCTTCCATAAGAAAAATATCTGAACGCCCTGGGTTTTTTCTGTCGCCATGCATAGCGCCTTCTAGCCTCCCATCCCTATTTTTCCTTGCTCTAACGTTTCTTAGTCCGACATAAGCACCGACAGCATCCTGTAATATCAATCTCGCACCCGTGGCATGTCCATCCCAGAGGGTAATCTGCAAGGTGTACTGACCCCACGGTCCCGGCCATTCCCCATCACCCCCCTTGGACCGAGCAACGAAATTTCCCTCGTCGTCTTCTTCAACATCACTATTTCCAGGCCACTCATAAGAATGAAGCATGGGGTTTTTTGTGTAGTCTGTAATGTAAACGGTACAATTCGAGTTTGCTGAGAATACCTTGACAACGATGCCAATCAGGTCGTAGAATTTTTCAAGTTCCATGTTCCTGATTAAGCTAAATTTCTGACTCCCTCTTCCTATATACGCCGCACTTGGATTTTGCAAGGGGGTTGTCCGGATAGCTGCGGCCGGGTGGTAGTTCACAGGAGGCATCTGATAATTATTTCCTACCTGATAACCATTCATAGAAGATACCTGGTAGCTCGGAGGAGATGCCTGATACCCGTTCATTGGAGGCGCCTGATAATAGTTGGGGGGGGGTATCGAGCCCGGAGGCGAATTTTGGTGATTTCCCGCATGGGCAATCCCCCAGGAAGCTGCACCACCAATTGAAGTCCACCAATTGCGAAGGCCTTTCATATGGGCTAATTCTACAGGAGTAGGTCTAGTCGAAGGAGGTTGTGTGACGGCCATAGGAGTTGTGTTTACAAGTGTAGGTAGATAGCTGATAATCCAAGATGAGGAACGTGTAGTGAGTCCATAAATCTTGTCTCTGAACATTTTGAGATTCACTGATTTGATGATAATGATATCGCCGTTTGAGCGGATCTGAGGGAGTTGATCCGGAGTTGCTCTGAAGGCTCGGATAGACACACTAGATGCCTCGTCTGGGCAAGTTTGATCGCAGAGCTTGAAAGTTGTCATCCAATCTGGGAGCGCGGCAGACGGTAATGTAAGTTTAAATTATTTGAGTTTGAGTATTTACTGGCAATTCAGCGGGGTGGATTGGAGGGTAGCTTCTTGTTTTTGAGCACGAGCTATCCGTCACGCACCTGAGCCCGAAGACATTTTTGGCGGACGGCAATCCACGACAACACCCACTAGATTGACAGTGGCATTTTCACGTTGTTCCACCTCAATCAAAGGAATGCACCCAGGAAATCCAGGGAGTCTAGACATTGTTGAGTGGGTCAATGGCTGTTTGTTTGGCGTTAACCGGTTGCCGGGGCTAGCAAACGTGACATCGTGAACGAAATCCTGAGGAAGACGCGTTTGCGTGTTAAGAGGCTTTGATTCAGGGTAACCGCTCGTTGCATCTCATCCCACCTTTAAGGCTTGGCATATTGAGGACTGCAGAAACTTTTTTGAGGTTTTGGAAGTCCGACGTTTGACGTTTGAGGTCTTTCGCCAATCATAACCCCCCGCCCCTCCGAAACTATCTCAATTTACCCCCGGCCCTCTCCCAGTAATATCTGGTTACTTTGGTGTAAACTGCTGCAATGAATTCAGGCCAGAAGTGCTCTAGGCCGGTGCTGGGGCTGCTGTTACGGCGTATGTCTTTCCCAGTCCTATAATTGTCAATTACCTCGAATTGAAGATCATATTCTCAAGACCTAAATAAAATCTTCCAGGATCTCTCCTGAGCAATTCCTCAAAACCATGTGTCCTACGAACGTACTCGACCGCTACGGCAGAGTCCGCCGCCGCCGCCGCCGCCCCCACGAGCCCTGGGTTTACCTTCGATCTCAAAGCTCGTGAGGAAGCAAACACTACAGAGGCTTTCAGTGTTGCTTCGGCCGTTGTGCTCAGTCGGCCACCTATGCTCACTCGTGACCTCCCGGAATTCGAGTCATCATACTACTTCTATCAGCGCCGTCTCAATGACCGACTCCAGTTGCCATTCACTCGTTGGTTTTACTTCAAGAAGGGAACCTTGGCAGATCAGGAATGGAAAAGAAAGCAGGCGGCGGCGAACAAGTACAACCCGTATGGCCCTCGGGGATGGGCAGATGAGCTTCTGGTTGGGGACAACAGCCATATCAGCGGAGATAATGGTTACCAGTATCTAGTTGATACCACTGTGTCGGGAGAAGAGGATACATTGAGAATGGCTGCTACAAGAGCCGAGGCCGCAAAGGAGGCAGAGGCAAAAGGAGAAGAATTTGAACACCCGACGGAAATTGTCGCAAAGCCATTGCCAAGGATCACACAAGCAGATATTGAAAATGACACAAAGAGCTTGGATAGGAAGCTGAGCAGGACGTTATACCTGCTTGTTAAAAAAAACAGGGATGACTTTGCTTGGAGATTCCCACAGAGCGTGCTCGTTGGAAAGGAGAACCTGCGAGAGGTATGAAATGCCTTTCTTAGCTTACTTGGGGTATGCTCTAATAACCCTCCCATAGGGCGCTGAACGTACCCTCAAAGAATCTGTGGGTGTCAATATGCACACTTGGTTTGTTGGAAATGTCCCAATAGCTCACCGCATCTACGACTACCCTTGGGGTATTACCGATGGGGGTAAGAACAAGGGGAAGAAAGTCTTCTTTATGAAAGCGCGCATCCTTGCCGGACAGGCAGATTTGAAAGAAAATAAGTTTGGTCTGAATGATTTCAAATGGGTTACTAAAGAAGAGATCCAGTCATTAGTTTCGGGAAAGTACTGGAAGGCTGTAAAGCACGCTTTGGTTGACAGGTAGGCGGGGCATGTAACGGGAGGTAGAGGTGGGTGGAATTGTACATGATAAAATCTTCCCATTCTTTGTATCAAAGTAGTATATATTTCTTTCATTTTGCCCTTGGAAGCGGTTCTAGGGAGTCATTTATACTTGGATTTATTTTAAGGCTTCACTCATGTAAAATTATTTGTAGATGTGTTTGGTCACGTCCTTCTTCGGCAGGCAGTACACCTTGGGGCTATTCTTTGCTGCATTCCTTCGACTATCCGTTACTATAGTCCTAGCACCATTTATTAGCAATCCGCTAAGAACCCATTTCAAGCAAATATTCTGGGCTGTAAACCAATGTTTTCAGCTATATACCACCAAGCTATGGGATGCCCAGGCAACGCTACTGAGGGAAGACATGGTGATGAGGATAGTAGAGGACAATAACCTTGTACTGGTTAGTGTGGCGGACAGACCAACATTCAGGAGAGGTGCCAGCCAGAAATCAGTATTGGACCTCAGATGGTATCACGGATGGATCTAAGGCCTTGCTCGATATCCTACGTAGCGATCAGGGAGGCGGGGAGCCAAGGTACACGACCGAGGTAGGGGCCGTTCACGTTATAACGAGCCGAGGAATGGGTTCAATACCTTTAGTATTCAGGGACTATAGGATCCCTCGAGTCTACAGGGGTGGGAATAGTTCGAAGATCATAAGCGTACCTAAGTACCGAAATAATAATATTTCCTAAGGACAAAGAAGCTTGCGTGAAGAGAAAAGAAAAGAAAGAGAAACTAATACAGGTGGGAAATGAGGCCTCTATATATATCCCAGTGATTCCCTTGCTTACTCATCCATAGAACCGAATGGATTCATTAAATTGATTTTTTTAATTTTTATTTTGAAACCCATAGAATCCCCTAAAATCAAACGGAATGATTAATACGGCCCCTCGCGAATACTAATGACCACTACACTATTCTCATATCCCTCAACGGCCAAACCTTCAACTCCAGCAATCAAATACGCTGGATAGGCTTCTGGTTCTCACCCAACTTCAATCCCGACAAACATTTCCAGAGGAAGATAGCAACAACTAGGTCCGCCCTCGGCATCACCTCCTGCTTTTCCTCAGCTCTAACGGCCTTTTCGTGTCTTGGTTTGGATTGCGGAGGAAGAATATCGCTTTGGGTTCTTGGCGCGTTGTCTTTCGGATTATCACTTCTTGTTTGGGTTTCCTTTCGGGTTCTCGTGTGACGGTCATTTCTCTTCCTTGTAATTTTCCTTACTGTGCTTCCGTGAGTTTCCGTCGCGTGGATTATTAATTGTGTCTCGGCGTCTCGGCGTCACTTGTATATATATGTCTCTACCTTCCTTTTGTCTTCCTTTCCTTTCTTCTTCACGCAATCTTCCTGTTGTATTGAGGTTTTCTTGTTTGGGTTTCTTTTCTCTACGGGTTATTCCTTTGCGTCTTCGAGTATTAAAATATATTACGTTAAACCTTCCAAACATCGTTCGCTTCGCGTAACGTGCCCGAGCTCCTGAAGTCTCTTCGATCGGTATCAAGCCCGATCCCTCCAGAATCCTCCCGTCGGTTATAGCCCGACCCTCCTGAATACGTTCCGTCGTGTTGTGCCCTGTGGTTTAAGCTTATGACAGTCGTGCGAGTCATCTATTGGTATCTTCGTGTTCATTACTTCGTACGCGAGATTATTGTTACGGAGGTCTTGGCGTTACTTGGCGAAGAGCGGAGAAGCTCTCTATAGTTCGGGAACGAGGAGATAGATGATCTCGCATCAAGAATGACTGAAGATACCAAGAGAAGACTCGCTCATGGGCTATGATCTATGGACGAAGCGAACCAAGAAAGACAACCGGTGCTCGGAATCATGATTAAGCTACGAAAGATAAGTCCGAACGACTATGGCTCGAGGAAGGAACTATAGTAACGCGAACGATATATATATTCCAACTAACAATATAACTATAATAACCGTAGAGAACTAAAGACAAACTGTTACGCGCTGAACCGGAGAGGGATAGGGGTAAGCAGGCAGAATCTTCGAGTTCAGGCGATCAGGTAGATGATCTCACAGACGTAAGTAGTGAACACGGAGATACCAATAAGACTCAGACAATGTCATGCTAGTACCAAGAGACAACACGACGAACGATTTATCGCTTATAACCGACGGAGGATTCTGGAGGACGGCTGATACCGATCGGCGTGATTTCAGGGACGACACGCTACGCGAACGATGTTTAGAAGGTTTAACGTAATATATTTAATACTCACACAGCGAATAACCCGTAGAAATAACCTAAACTAAGAACCCCAATACAATGCGAAGATTATGCGAGGAAGAAAGGAAAGGAAGACAAAGGTGAGAAATATATATACAAGTGCTTTGACGCCGAGACATGATTAATAATCCGCGACGGAAACCGACGGAAGACGCCGAAAATTACAGGAAGAGAAACGATCGTTACACGAACCCGAAAAAAAGAACCCAAAGCGAAGTGATAACTCGAAAGACAACGCGCCGAGAACCCAAAGCGACATCCTTCCTCCGCAATCCAAACCAAGACATAAACGCCATAGACAAAACAATAACACCCTAAAGAATGCGAAGGTTGCGTAGAAGAAAGCGAAAGAGAGACGAGAGGACAGCCCATATATATATCCATCGCCGAGAACCGATTACTAACCCGCGACGGAAACCCATAACCCAAAGCGAAACCCGACATAAAATGAAAACCCGAATCTTGAATCAGCCGCCACCTTCCCGCAGCGATCAACTTAAGTAACGTAACGCCAAGTCTTGGCAGACGCCGTTATAGACAGGCCTCCTGCCAGAATCTCGCCAGCTATGCAGAACGGTCGAAGTCCTCGACCAATCTGCGATGCTCGGCGTTCTGCAAAGAGGCCATACAGATATCAACCAAGATTGTAGCTGTCCTCGTGGTGTTCGCGATTAGGATCCGACCTCCCACTCCTGCTTCACCTCCGACTTCGACCGAGGAGGTTGTTTCCGATCGACGGGGTTTTCTGACGCAAGAGACAAAGAGGAACGCGAAGACGCAGACTTCATCGCATGGAGGTCCAACTCATAGGCGTGAGGGGCTAACCATTCGCTGATCCTCAGAACCTAATACGCCTAATCCAGCTTAGATGGTCGCGGTTTCGATCTTCTTGACAACCATACCTTGTCATCGACTGCATAGCGCTAGTGCGGTTTGCATTTGCCGCGTCTTCTTGGATCTTCGACCGAACATCTCGTCACAGAAGAACTCATATACCTGGCCATATCTCTGGCCATCCCGCTTGTTTTGGCCCTCATTCGCGGTCTTACCACGGTACCGGGGGCGAAGGCTGCGTGTCCATAGTTAGCCCGGAATGGCGACAAATGGTTTCAGAGACGTGGTTGTTCGTCGAACTCGCCATTGGTAGGAATCCGGTCCCATCCTGTTGAGACGAGACGGAGGTATTGTTCCATGACGGCATTTATCCTTCCGTCTTACCATCCGTCTCGTGGGTGGAAGGCTGTGGAAAACCGGGGGCAATCTCGGCGTTCAGATAGTGACTTCCAGAACTCTGCTGTGAACTGAGTGCCACGGTCGGAGACTATGGTTTCGGTAGTCCGCGAGTTTCCAGACGTTATTGAGTACATGGTTGCCACATCACGCCGGCGCTTCTTGATTGGTCGGGATGAAGTGCCAAGATCTTGGTCAAATTTATCCACTACAACCAGGATTACGTTATACTCATTGCTTTCCGAGGTCCGCGACAAAATCCATCGATACGCCGGACCGCGACCTTTTGACAGGATGGGTCAGAGGACACCTTGCAAGACTGCGTGAGGCGCCTTGGACCGGGAGCAGGTGTTGCAGTTCAAGACGACGGTCCATCGATTTCCTCATTTTGGCCAAGAAGATGTCCGGCTGAGAAGTTCCAAGGTCTTGGCTCTTCCTGGGTGACCTGTCCGAGGGCTTGTCAGATTCCCAGAGGAGGAACAGCTGGAGTTCGGTGGTTGACGAAATGGTGTTCGGTACAGGAGCAGTCCTTGGGTGCGCGCCATCGCCAAAGAGATTTTCTTCGAGTCTTGGTGCCGTTGCTAAGATCGCCAGTGACCGGAGGAAACTATCTGCCTTGTAAGTTCTTGAATAGCCCTATCAACTTGGACATTCCTTCAGCGGGTTCATTTGGCGAAAGAACCCGTCAACAAACTTAACTTATCCTTCGACAGACATTTTCCCGCTTCAGGACCACCTGAGCTGCGTAGTAGTCGCTCATCCCTCCGTAGGAGATCTCCAGATCTTCGAAATAACGCGCTGGGTTTCTCCTTGTTTGCCGGGCCTGAAGACAATCCTATAGTCAAACCGGGATAAAAATTCGACCAGCGGACTTGTCGTCGATTCAGAATCTTCTTTGACATAAAGTATTCCGCGGTGGTCGGATAGACTTTGATCGAACCGCGCTGACTCCAGGTAGTGACGCCATTCCTCAAAGGCTCGAATGACCGCCAACAATTCCTTGTCATAGATCTCATAGTTGTATTCGGCCGGAGTGTGTTTCTTTGAAAAGAACGCGACGGGTGCAGGATTCGTCGTCATCCCGTTGGGACAAGACGGCAGCAGAGACATAATCGTCGGCGTCGGTTTCAACTATGATTTCCTATCGGGGTCAAAGTGCCTGAGGATGGGAGCGAGATGAAGGCTGTTTTGAGGTTTTCAAAAGCCTGATTCGCCTGGGGACCATTTCCAATCAGACGCTCTTCTTGGTTAATGCCGTGAGAGGAGACAACCTTAGAGTAACCTCGTATGAAACGACTGTAAAAGTTTGCAAAGCCCAGGAAGGTCTGAATGTCTTTGACGTCCTGAGGGGTTTCCCATTCCTGGATGACCTGAACCTTCTTGTGGTCCATCTTGATGCCTTCTGGGCCTAGGATCATTCCGAAATACTTGGTTTCCTGGACGTAGAATTCGCACTTCTCAGACATCAGGTGAACGCCGTTTTTCTGCAGGATTCCCAAGACCTTTTGGACATGTTCCTTATGTTGTTCCATGTTATCGGAGTAGATCAGGATGTCGTCGAGGTAGGCTGTGGCAAAGTCGTCGAGGTAGGGCCGAAGGATGTTATTGATCCATCTCTGAAACGTGGCGGGAGCATTGGTTAGACCGAAGGGCATGACCTGGTATTCGTAGTGTCGCGGTTCTGAAGGCTGTTTTCCATTCGTCACCTTCCTTGACTCTGATCTGATGGTAACCCCACTTGCCAGCTTCAGATAATACTTAGCCTTACCTACCTGGTTCAGGGTTTCGGAACAGGGGAGGAGGTGTCTATCCTTGACTATGATCTCGCTCAACTTGCGGTAGTCGACACAGAGACGAGGAGCCATCGGATTTCTTGACAAACAGGATTGGGGCACCGGCGTGACTTGGAGCGAATAAAACCTTTGGTCAGGTTCTCCGAAATGTATTCGTGGAGTGCCTGTAGTTCACCTCGGGTCATATTGTACAGGGGGCCAAAGGGAGGTTCCTTACCTTCCTGAAGCTTGATATCAAGGTCATCAGGACGGTGGGGGCCAAGGACAGAAGCATTTGACTCGGAGAACATAGGCAGAAACCGGTGGAGGTCAGCGGGGACTATGGCACTTGGGTCGAGGGCCCTTGTCTTGTCCAACACATCGTCTATAGCCTGGAGGGATGCACAGAACAACCGGGAGCCACAGTAGCGGGTCAATCTCTTGAAGGGCCGCCGATAGCCGATGTGGATAAGCGGGCTGTCCGCGGGTGATCGAGATTCCTTGTGCAGTGACCGGTTCAGGAGGAGGCAGTGACGGAGGCAGACGGAGTCAAAGACCACATGATTTTTTTTGGGCGGGCGTGACATCATGGTGGCGCATCCAGGAATTCTATAACGATTGGATAGTGGCTCAACTTTGTAACAAAGAAGGGTGCTTCTCGCGATGTTCGTGGATGTCAGGCAGAGCTTGGCGATGCGTGATGCTTCGAAGATACCAACCTGCCATCAACGACTTCAAGCAGGCGTTGCTTCTTCAGAGGGACCGTGGTGATGTTGTGCCGCCAGAAGTCTTGGTCGATAAATGCATAACCCGATACCCCGTATCAATGAGGCCCAGGTTGGCGCGAAGGAGGCCAGGTTCTGGGAGACAGAGCGGTGGTGACCAATTGATTTTTAGACATCTTGTCCTCGACACGGAGACAGCGGAGACGGTGAGACTTGGTGTGGGTGGCCCCTTTGGTTTGCCAGTGTTTACTAAAGGGCATGGCTTTAAAGCCGGCTCGAGTCTGGGGCATTTCGACTGGTTTCCTCCGGTTGTCCTTGGTGCGGTCATGGGAACGCAAGAAGGTAGTGGCTTGGACTGGGCAGCGTGCGGAGACAGGGCAGCGACAGGGGCATAGCAGGGGACAGAGTTGAGGTGGCTGGTGAGGTCAGCAATATGGGCGTTGCCCTTTTCGATGACCTGCTGGATTTCCAGCTCGGTTTGGTGGAGGTCCTCATCAGAGAACACTAATTGCTCTCGATGTAGAGCCAGAGAGAATTGTGCTTGGGTGAGGTCCTCCTCGAGGGCCTCGATCTGTTGGTCCAGGTCCTCAATGACCCGGATAGTCTCTTCGTTTGCCTCCGAGATCCTTTGTCAGAGGTCGTGGTTCTCAACCATGGCGGCTTCGAGTTGGGAGTTGAGGTCTTCAATGACCTCCTCATGGTTACACACTGTAGGTGCCGGGTGTTTGGAAATATGCCAAGTACTGTCGTAGTTACAAGTACTGATTAAACGCTATCACTAGAAGTAATGTAGAAAGACTTGAAGAGATAGTTTGTATAATATTGTTAAACCGGACTCCGGTCTACTGTTCTGATGTCTGAAGATGTTGGTGATGATGGACTCTAACCGGAGGCCATCACACGCTTATTTATACATAGAGAAATGTATCGCCAAGACATAGTGAAATCCAATAGTCATCCAACACGATAATAGAAAGAACCCGTTAAATCCCTCACATAGAAAATGCCTCATACTTCCACCGATCGCTCATAGAATATCGCGATGCGCCCGTACTATCCTGGTGTCCCAATAATCCCGCATACAAAGGTCATCCACTAAGCTGCAACGGCCCCCACGTAGCAATACAATGCCCTGCACTGCTCCATACTATGACGGCTATCACACTCACCCAGAGTGCATAGTCGCTACGTGTCCGATGCTGATTGGTGGATCGCTATCGCACCATCACCCGTAGAGTGTTCCTTGTCGACCGAGCCTTGGAGACAACCATTCTAGCCGAGATACCATCCATCACTCATAATCGTTGAGTTCTGTGATATCCTATAAGACTACTCCCCCTTCCAAGACGTCGTCCTCGACCGTTAAAAACCTCTCATGGTAAAAACCCTGTGGGAAAAGCCATTGAGTAGGAAAAGGTATCGAACTGCTTTGCGCTGCTGACCTTCAGCCTTTATCTGGCTCCGTGTCGTAGGTCGTTGGTTCTGGAGTGGTTTGAAGTTGTCATCCAGCAATGCCTCCTGTGGTTCAGGGGCCGCTGGTCGCTTCCTCGTATTTTGTTGTCGGCCTGGATCTGGATCCTCACGGTAGGGTCGCAGTAGCATCTCGTGGAATACATTATGTACCTTCCATTCTACCGGGAGATCCAATCTGTATGCTCGTGTACCGATAATCGCTGAGACTTCGAATGGTCCGGGGAATTTGTCCGACCATTTATTATAACCTCCAAGATTCCTAGTATCGAGTAGGACCTTCTGTCCTATCATAAACTTCTGTACTGCCGGGCCGGGTCTGGCTGCCATCCTGTCGAACGTTTTCTGCAGGGAGTCCTTGGCCATCTCGTGTGCCGATAGTATCTCGTCCAAGTGACTGTTGCCTCGGGCGTCCAACTTCGCAATCTCCGCATCCGTTGGCCAGTCCGTTCTTGGGTGGAATCCATAGTTGCAGAGAAAGCGCGACATCCCCGCTGACGAGTTGCTGCGTTATACGCTGCATCGCAGATGGGGATTAGGTCTCGCCACTTCTTGCCCGTGCCTGCTGTGAAGGCTCTGATGTAGACTCGAGGTGTTGGTTGGTCTTCGGTTTGACCGTCGGTTTGAGGGTGGAACGACGTAGATAACTTTTCACGGATACCTAACCGCTTCTGCGATCGCCGCCCAGAACGCCGATACAAACCGCAGACTCGATCCGAGACTATGCCCGCAGAGACCATGGAATCGCCAGATGTCGCTGACAACTGCGTTAGCTGTCTGCTCCGCACTGATTCCTGTAATAGAACGGCGAAGTGCCATTTTGGAGAATCGATCCACGACTACCAAAATGTTGGTGAAGCCGGATTTTTCTCAGGCAACTCCACTATGAAGTCCATCGAGATATCAATCCATTGTAGCCAGCTCTAACGGCTGGTAGGGACAGATTACGACGCCTCTGTTTCGCTTGACAAACATCGCAGGTCCTGACATAGTTTGCTACGTCCGTGGTCATTCCCGGCCACCAGTAGTTCCTGTTGATGAGTTCAAGAGTTTTGTCGCGTCCCCACGCGCCCTGCTACAGGCCGGTCGCGATGATCTCCGATGACCTCTCTGACAGCATACGCCGCACGATCCATCGTCCGTGCGCGATTCGTATCTCACCCTGGTTCCCCATATCTCCGGTTCCTCTCCGACCTTGCAGTGACGCTTTGGTCGCGAGACTGGAAATTCGCTGGTACCATCTAGGCCGTGATAGCGCTACGCCCTGTTGAAGGCCACGTCCGTGATGGTCCTTCATACCACCCATCATCAGATCCCGAGACCGTTCCCGGTCTGCATCAGGATTGCAACTCTTCGGAAGTTCAACTGCCGGTATCTCGTACCACTCGATCCAATCCAATCCACTGCGTCGAGCCGCTAACTATAACCTCCGCATCCCATTCGGGAGTCCATAAGAAGGTTCGTCGCAAAATGTTCGTCTGTAAGTAGCCTTTTTATGGGCTGTTCTCGCATTACTCCCTTCCATGGCGAACTCGGCCCGTCAAAGCGTCGGCCTTGATTCTTGTCACCCTGACGGTAGTGGATTCTGAAGCGAAAAGGTGCGATCTTTTCTGCCCAACGGGCTTGCCTTCTTGACAGCTTCTTGGTTGTGAAGTACTGAAGATTCTGATGATCACTAAATATCTGGATAGGAATATCTGTTCCTTCCAGCCAGTGCCTCCAAGTCAAGGCAGACACAATTGCGAAGATCTCCTTGTCGTAGATCTCGTAATTCACTTCTGCCTCGTTGAACTTGCGACTATGGTATGCAACAGTGCAAAAATACCATTCTCGAATACTTGAGAGAGAACTGCGCCTCTGCCCAGTCACTGTGATCGTCTCAAGATCGCCTGGCGACTTTCGTCAAAGTGCCGCAGTATTGGTGCTGATGAAAATCTCCTTTTGAGTTCCTCAAAAGCTGCCTGCTCGTGGCCCCATCTCCATACTGCACCTTTCTTGAGAAGACTCATTGTTCAAGTGGTGTGAGTAGCGATGTATGAATCGTCGGAAGAAATTGGCAAGAAATCCCAAGAACGTCTGAGCTTTGACTTTGGTTGGTGGTAACCACTCCAATATCGCTTTGACTTTCTTTGAGAGATTTGGCTGCCTTTTTCCCGATAGCTGGAATCCGAGGAATTCTACCTCCTCTTTAACCACACTGTTTCTGTGCTGTCAGATAGACGATGCTGACGAACCGATCCAATACTTCGAGAATCTAGCCATACACGCTTCTTCTGGTCTTTGAATACATCAAGATGTCATCCATGTAGACACAACGCCGATCGATTAGATCCTGAATATAGTATTGACCATATATATTAACGTTGCCGAGCATTCGTCAATCCAAATGGCATTACTCTGAATTCAAACAGCATTTATCCTGAAGGCTGTTTTTCCACTCTTTCCCTTAGCCACGCGAATCAAGTGATACCGCTTTTTGAGGTCGATTTTTGTGAAGTAGCAGACCCTTTGGTCGACGCGCTTAGTTCCCCATTAATAGCGGTATCGATTCTTGATCGCGATATTATTAATACCACGGTAGTCGACGATAGTCTAAGCTTCTCCGTTCTTCTTTCGGACGAAGAAGACGCGGTTGCCGCTAGTTGAGTGTGCAATTTTTCCTGACGGTAGGTTATCGTCCAGGAATTTCCTCAACGCCTTTATTCTCTGGTGGACTTAATGGATATAGAGGTCCCCATGGTGGCATCTTCCGTCGACAAGGGGATCACGTTATCCCACTCGGCGTGTTCGGAAGGAGCGCTCTTCTTTTGAGAACACATCCGGTAATCCTTGCATTCTTCCAGGTATTATGCTAATCGGTCCTCAGAGGACAGTGCGAGCCCAGAATACATGATCTTCCAGTGCCGGCAGAACGAGTGCTTGAGAAATCTCAACACTAACTCGTCTACTTCTGGTTCGTCGTAGCCGCTAGATTCAACCATCTTGCAGCCCTTGACCAGGCAGTATTGACTGTCAAATGAGACATTATCGCTGCCCCAATGTATGGTTGGTTGGTGCTCCTTGAGCCACCGGTGCGGGATGACTAGGTCTTCCCCGGCGAATGTGCCGATTTCACATTGGATATTCCTGTCCAAGTGATCTTTTATTCGAAGGGTGAGAGGTGAGGTGATGTGAGAACCGCTAGATGGCATGGGAGTTCCATCAGCCTGTCGGATGATGAGAGGTTTTGATCTTGGTTGGGTTGGGCATTTGATTCTGTTGACACAGTTCCAGGACATGATCCAGTCCTCGGTACCGCTATCCAAAAGTGCGTTGACTCTTTCGTATTGGTATGTGTTTGTGGTGGGTTCATGCCAAGAGATCTCGATCTCGAGGCGGGTTTCTTTATGTGTGAGGACACGACGAAGTCGGGGTTCTGTTCTTCAGATGTAAGATGTGTTTTGTGTTTGTTACGCGCGAAGTTTGAATTGTGGTGCTTGTTGCGAAAAGGAAATCTGTGTTGTGATGTAGATCAGGTAGAGAACTACCACGCACTGCGCTGCTGGCTTGTGAAGCCATCCTCAGGTTGTCTTGTAAAATAGAAATAAATTCAACGCGTATGATAACAAATAGTAAAGAAACCAAAATATAACGATCCTTGTTATTCCCAATGAAACCTCAGAACTAATGAAATTATGTTTTCTCGAAGACCCCATTGTCAATGTCGGCAAGACTAACAAAGAGACGGTCTTACACCTGTTCAGACAAGGGGTGTGGGGAGGTCCAACAAGTCAAGACTTGGCTTCCTGTTCACCCACTTCTTGTTGATGGTGGCCAAAAGTAAAAACTCCAAAATCAATCCTCTAAAGTCGTTATCCTCGACCTGAATGTTCCCGATTGTGGTTCCAGCCTCTGCCTCTTCTCACCCCCTTTTCCTTCATTCTTCTCTCCGGAAGAATTTCTTTTCCTCTTCCCCGATGTCCCTGTAGCCCTGGCCATTTTCTCTCTTGCCGTACATTTATTGGCAAAATGGCCCGTTCCTCCGCAGCGGTAGCATTTATTCTCTTTTCGCCATCGGTCCCTTTCGTGGCTCAGGGTGTTTCGCTTCGACTACCTTCAGTAATTCTTGATACGAAGAGCTTTTGGACGTGGTGGGGTGGCCGCGTGTCGCGCCGTGGTTGGAAAGGTCTTGAGGTGTTTTCCCGGTGCCTAACCGGTTCATCTCCTCGGAGGATTTTCCTCCTTGCTTTTACTTCGGCGTCCTTTCTTCCAACCCTTCTGACCCATGTGACCCATTCGGCGAAATATTCTGGCTCGTCTACCGCGATGGAGAGTCTATTCTCCAGCGATGAGCTAATTCCGGTCAGGATCATTGACCTCATCATGGTAGGGCCGACATGAGCATCTCATTCCAGATTTTCCATCTCATTGATGTAATCATCTATAGGTCCGGTTTGGCGCAAGAGTTCCATTTTTCTCTTGGCCTCTTCCTGGCTCGTTCGGTTACCATATTGGATTTTAAGCACTCGCTTAAACATTTCCTGCGCCAAGGTCGGGTCCAGAAGTCGTTGCTCGAAGTTGCGCCAAAACTTGGCTGCACTTCCTGTCAACTCGAGGGATGCCCAGAGTATCTTCGTCTGGTTATCCCATCTGACCTTCTTCTGGAGAAGAATCAGTGTCTCCATATCACCGATCCACTTATAGATGTCTTCGGAGGGAAGTCCAGCGAAGGGGATCTTGGCTGGCTTCGGTGTGTCTCCGGCGCTAGCAGTGGATTGGGACGGCGGTGGCGGTGGTGGCATCGTTCTGCGTCTTCCTCCTCCTGGTGGGACTGCTTCACGTCTGAAGCATGGGGCCGAGGCCGGTCGTCTCATCCGAGGAATCGCTGTCCGAGGGTTCTGGGCCTCCCAGACCTCCTGCCATCCTTCCTCCTCCATTCCTGTTCCTCCTCCTTGGCCTCCATGGCCATCTCCTGCTCCCATCTCCTCTCACCTTCTACCTCGATATCCATCGGAGGTGGTGGTGGTGACACTGCGGCTGGTGGTGGAGCGGCTCCTCCGCCCGTCTTCTTCTTCGTCAGCTCTGTTAACCGCTTACTCAGTTTCTTGGTGAGCTTTTGTTGCTCCTTCCACATCTGGGTCATCAGCGCGGTTTCACGCTCTCTCGCCTTCGCCTCCTTTTCCCGCTTCTCCTTATCCTCCTGCAGGTGAGCTATCAGCTCTTCAGGCATTGCCGGGGTGTCTCTACCAGCGGCGGTCGCCTCTCGGAGTTGGCTGAAGTATGTTACCACCTCGGCGTTCCTCCGATCCTGCTCTTTCTGTTGTTCCCGCCTCAGACGCTCGGTTAGCGTCATCTGCTCGAACAACGATCGGTACTACTGGCTGGAGTGGGTGGCCTGAGTTTCTACCAACTCGCCCACGCGTCCAAGAGTGGCCTGGATGTTGGCCTCGTCTTGTTGGAACTTCAGCCGAAGTTCGTTGACCATTTGCTCCTGCTGAGCTTTCAGGAGCGCGGAGTTGAGAATTGTTTCGCCGAACTCCGCGAGGGAACCACTTTGGTGAATCGCCGCGACTTCCGGGCCGCCTTGCTGCCTGACGATCTTCAGAATGGTATCGACCAGGTCGCCAGAAATCTCTCTTCGAGGCCGCCAGATCTCGCCGCCTCGAGATATCTTGCCGAGAAAGGATGGGGCCAGGTTGGCGTCACGAATGGACCGCTTGCCGCACTCGATCTCTTCGCCTCTGCAAGAACGATCCTTCCTCTCGGTCGACGGAAGATATCGCTGGCTGTCGCGGCAGTTTGGTGAGTTTCGCATTTCGCCTGATGGTACCGGAATTTCAGTGTCGAGAGTCCTGCATTTCTGAGTCTTCCTCAGGCCGACTGCTGCATCTGAGACATTGCTGAGTTGTTCAAATTGGAGGTTTGGTTCGGCGTTTGCACCAAGGCGGCGGTGAACCAAGGAACGCTAAGCGTTCGGCGAGTTCTGGCTAAGCGTGATTTTGATGGAGGAGAAAGGGCCAGTCGACGACTTGAGAATCGCGTTCTCAAAGGCAAGTAGACCGCTTCTGCGAAGCGTTCTCAGACTTAGGTAGCCGACGAAAAGATGGTGGGGACTGCCTCTTCGAACTACGAATGAGGTAGTGCAGGTGTAGTTGTTGATTACTGTCGCGAGAATTTGTTCTCTTGTCGCGCAAATTTGGATGCATAAGGTGGAGGTTACTATGTTTAAGCGAGTAGTATCGAAGAGCGGATACAGAATAACAATATAGTGTTTGGGAATATCCAAAATACTGTCGTGATTACAAATCTTGATTAAACGCTATCACTAGAAGTAATATAGAAAGACTTGAAGAGATAGTTTGTATAATATTGTTAAACCGGACTCCGGTCTACTGTTCTGATGTCTGAAGATGTTGGTGATGATGGACTCTAACCGGAGGCCATCACACGCTTATTTATACATAGAGAAATGTCTCGCCAAGACATAGTGAAACCCAATAGTAATCCAACACGATAATAGAAAGGACCCGTTAAATCCCTCACATAGAAAATGCCTCATACTTCCACCGATCGCTCATAGAATATCGCGATGCGCCCGTACTATCATCCTGGTGTCCCAATAATCCCGCATACAAAGGTCATTCACTAAGCTGCAACGGCCCCCACGTAGCAATACAATGTCCCACACGGCTCCATACTATGATAGCTATCTCACTCACCAAGAGTGCATAGTCGCTACGTGTCCGATGCTGATTGGTGGATCGCTATCACACCATCACCCGTGGAGTGTTCCCTGTCGACCGAGCCTTGGCGACAACCATTCTAGCCGAGAGATCATCCATCACTCATAATCGTTGAGTTCAGTGATATCCTATAACAGCCCCTTATAGGTTTGTGGGCGGGTGAGGAAAACCAACAGGTTGAGAACCCGGTTAGCACAACTGATGCGGATACCCTGACGCGGGTGATATTCTGTGAAGCCCTTGCGGAGATGATGAGAAAGCGGCGCCAAGCACTCTGATTATTATAGGAGGTGTTTTCAGTATTATGGCCTCGACAGGAGCCATATTTTCACAGACAAAAGACCAGGATCACTCTGAACTAATTGAAAAGGAGTTAAGATGCGGGAAAAGATATTTTTTATTTTTTTTATTTTTTTATTTCTCATTACGGATGCAGCACCTGACTGCGCGCTATGCTATGTTAACAAGTATATTTTACAATAGTTTCATTTTAATTTTTCTCACGGCCCTATACCGTCTCCACCTTCACCTCTTTCTTTCTCACAATCGGCTTCCCAGTACTAAGCCACTCCATATACTCAGCCTTCGTGGTAACATTCTTCAGGAGGCCACCCTCGCCATCCTTCAGACACGAGACCTCATACATGTCCCATGCATCCTCCGTGTCCTGGTCAACCCAGTGGAGCTTCGTCCACTCCTCCTCCTCAGCAACACGGAGCGCTTTCATCGTGTTACTGAGCTGTGATGAGGGGTCGTCGGAGTTCTTGACGGAGAGATGTACAGCACGGGCTTCTTGTGGTTTCTGAGGTGCTGAGGCGTCACGAGCGGCTTTGGAGGCGGCGCGCTCGGCTTCGACGGCGGTGTCGACGTGGTGAAACTGGGGTCGGAGCTGGAGTGTCGAGGTTATGGGCGTAAGGTATAATTGATCTATCATAATGTCAGGTTAGTCTCGCCCCAATCACCGCAGCTAATAACGAGACATAAACAGCTAGAAACAGTGTCTCACCACCCTTAAACACGCCAACCATATACTTTGTATTGTCAGCCTGTATCCTACTACCCAGCGTCTGCCTATCCAGGACCCTGCCCCTCTTCAGCGCCTCCGCAAAGTCAATCGCACCAATATCCGGCTCCTCCTCCTCGTCATCGTCACCCTCCTCCACCTTCCTCCTCTTATTGCCTCCGCCGCCGCCGCCGACGACTTTCCCGGCCGCCACTTTCCCAGCTTTCTTCAACACATCACCCCAGTTCTTGCCCTTCTCCTCGTCGTAATTGACATGCACGTTCACGGGTACGTCGACCTCAACGAGTCCTGATCGCGGCTTGAACCGTGCCTCGACCGGGCACGATGACTCGGCCTTGGTATATGGCTTTGTGCGGCTACGTACTGGGTACTGGAAGATGTATAGGTCTGGGGCTGTTTGGGCGGTAATATGTATGTTGTAGCTTGCGACAACAGGATCGTCGTCTTCGTCGTCTTCGTCGTCGAATTCCTCCTCGGAGCTCTCGCCGCCGCCGCCACCATCGTCGTCGTCGGAGAGCGTCAATGGGGCTATAGGAGCAGTAGGAGCAGGGGTAGGCGTGGGTACGGGAAGCCCGGGGGTGATTTCTGTGCGGACGGGGGAGTCTTGGGAGTCGTGGGAGGGGAGATCCTCATCCGACTCGTCATCGAGCGCCGATGGGAGGAAGAGGGGCGTTTCTGAAGTTAAGGGAGTAGCAGCTGAGGCCACCGAGGGGGTTATGGGATTACGGATTTTTGGCGGCATTGTTGGTGGTTGTGGACTGTAGATTTCGATATCGCAATTCACAATCAACGATTTCAACTCAGACTCACTTCAGAGTGAGTGGAAATGATTGTTTGCCAAGAACTCACGTGATTGTAGATTATGCCAGTTTAGTAATGACAAAGATCGAGTGATGACATGTGCTGCGTATACACATCTGTGAGAATGATCATTACCCCCCACTGTAGCAACCCTAGCCCTTGCACTATCGGGGGCTCTTTCTCTGTGTAACCAAGCGCAATCAAGCATGACTGACCCCTGCTGAAAAAAAAGATGTTCAGATTGAAACCCCCCCACCCAACAACAACACCAGATGATGACTACAACAGAACTACAACAAACTACATACACTACACAATAAAACTCCAGATCATACTACACATCCCCCTCCTCCAAACAATACATTACATACTAAAATACAAATTGATATCGCCCCGCAAACCAATTGAAACATGGCAAACGACCCGCAAGCTACAAAAAAACGCAAGAGAAAGCACGGCGGTACCAAGAAGGATAAAGACACCGCTCCTGAGTCTGTAGTGCTTCCGGTCGCAAATGAGGCCCTAGGCGTAGAAAAAGACGAAAAGCCACGCAAGAAGGCAAAGAAGTCAAAGAAGAAAGATACACCCCCGCTACCTCCTGTGGAAGAGTCTGATAGTGATGCCAAAGGCGTGGAGGAAGCTGAGGCTGAGGCTGAAGTAGAGAAGAAGGTAGAACTCGGCGAGAAGTCTGCTCAGTCCGACTATGAAGAAGAGAAAGACATTGAAGAGGACGAAGAGAAAGAAGTAGAAGACAAAGAGGATGCCAAAGACCAGTCAAAACCCGAAATTGACGACTCCGTACCCCCAGAGCGCCCACCAGCACCCAGTGATGACTTTCCCAACAACTCCGACCTGCACCTCCCCAGCGCTGGCGAGCATCCGACACTTTTCAGTGACCTCAAGCTCTCGTCTGGGACTCTCAAGGCCATTGAGAAGCTCGGATTCACAAAGATGACTGAGGTGCAGTCCCGTACCATTCCACCACTCCTCGCCGGGCGCGACGTCCTCGGAGCCGCAAAGACTGGGTCAGGAAAGACACTCGCGTTCCTTATCCCCGCCGTGGAGATGCTCACATCTCTCAAGTTTAAGCCGCGTTCCGGCACCGGCTGTCTTGTTATCACACCGACCCGTGAGCTCGCGCTTCAGATCTTTGGTGTTGCTAAAGAGCTCATGGAGAACCACTCGCAAACGGTTGCTATCGTAATTGGTGGAGCAAACCGTTCACAAGAGGCCGATAAACTGTTTAAGGGTGTTAACCTACTGATCGCCACCCCTGGACGTCTTCTCGATCACTTACAAAACACCCCCGGGTTCAACTACAAGAACCTGAAGGCACTAGTGCTCGACGAAGCTGACCGAATCCTTGAGATGGGTTTCGAAGACGAGATGCGGCAGATCATCAAGATGATTCCTAACGAGGGGCGACAGTCTATGCTTTTCTCTGCGACCCAAACGACTAAAGTCGAGGATCTTGCACGTATCTCATTGCGCCCCGGGCCGCTATATATCAACGTCGACTACCATAAAGAGGCATCAACCGTCGAGGGCCTTGAGCAGGGATACGTAGTCTGCGAGGCAGATAAGCGTTTCCTGCTGTTGTTCTCGTTCCTGAAGCGGTTCGTCAAGAAGAAGATCATTGTCTTCTTCTCGTCGTGTGCGAGTGTCAAGTACTACGCGGAGCTACTAAACTATATCGATCTACCTGTACTGGATCTACATGGCAAGCAGAAGCAGCAGAAGAGAACAAATACGTTCTTCGAGTTTAGGAATGCGAAGCAGGGGACGCTGATATGTACGGATGTTGCGGCTAGAGGTTTGGATGTAGGTTTCCCGCTCTGTTTTTCGCCTTTTTTCCCCCTGCAGTTTCAGTCGTTGCTATGATATCAATGATACACTAGGTGCACAAGACCTATATTATGGTTGAAATTCTTGCATCTGAGCAACCCTCACAACCCTTCCACCTTCACAAACACAACCGCAAAATCAAAGAACCATACTAACCCTCCAGATCCCCTCCGTCGACTGGATCGTGCAATTCGACCCCCCCGACGACCCCCGCGACTACATCCACCGTGTCGGCCGTACCGCGCGAGGCGCCAACACAAAGGGCAAATCTCTCATGTTCCTGCAGCCCTCCGAGCTCGGCTTCCTCAAGTACCTCAAGGAGGCGCGTGTCCCCGTCGTTGAGTTTGAGTTTCCCTCTAAGAAGCTCGTCAACGTGCAAAGCCAACTTGAGAAACTGATCTCCAAGAACTACTACCTCAACAATAGTGCCAAGGACGGGTATAAGAGTTATATCCAGGCGTACGCATCGCATTCGCTCCGCGCCGTGTTTGATGTGAATAAACTGGACTTGATGAAGGTGGCGAAAAGTTTTGGGTTTAGTGCGCCGCCGAGTGTGGATATACAGTTGGGTGCGGGGCTGGGTGGTGGGAAGACGGTTGCGAGGAGGAGTTATGGGCCTGGAGGAAGAGGTGGTAGAGGCGGTGGAAGAGGCAGAGGTGGTAGAAGGTAGAATCTGCGCTCACATTGTATATTAGTTTTGTATTTTTTAGTAGTTTGGTAGGGTAAAAAGTAATTGATTGGACGGTTCCTCTGCTGAGTTTGGTCCTTGCAACTGCCGCGGGACAAAACAGGCAATTGATCAAGCATTTTATTACTGTTTTCTTTTCTTCTTTTCTTTTCTCTCTCTTTATTTTTCCCCCTTTCCCCCGGGGTATCGGTGCATTGGGGTGCATTGGGGTGTGATGGGATGTGGGTGTAGTATAGTGCGGTAGAAGTGAGAGTTTGATTGCGTGGTAGAGTGGTAGAGAATCTTGACGATAGCCCTGAGATGCTTCATGAGAAATTCAATTGGCTTTTAGTTCAGGCTTTTAGGCTATTGAGAATGTGATTATGATAAATCCCTCGTAATTCCAACCTTCATCCCAATTCTTGCCTTTGCCATAAACGCCTATAAATTCAACTTCAGCCCTCATTCCCATCCACATTATCAACCGTAATGAACACTATACTATAATAACTGGTACTATTGATGGTTATCAGGTAGAGAACAAAATCAGAACCAAAATTGAGAGAAGACCAAACAGTCATTACACCTTACACAGATGTCTGGGAGGGGAATCATAGGGCCTTATTACAAATATTCGCTGAGGAGTTGAACTGATATTCTGCGCAGAGTGTTTGATCTATGATGTAGTTATATGTAAGTATACTCACTCTGTCAGGATTAAAATGCCGCTTACTTAATATTTTCAAGGCATTTCTTCCCCAAATAATGCCTGATCGGCGGTGATCGGCGGCATTCTAATTCTAGCACCATGAGTACAAATTCATAGACTGTGTAGGTTCCTGAGGATGAACGGTTCGGTCGTTGATAGCGGGATATGCGTGTGAACCCTTAGCTGTATCATATATTTCGATCAGTATTTGCCTCAGAAATGGCGTGGAAATATTTCATACTCGGGGGTTTGTGCGGTGGGAGGATGCCTATATATGCGGTAACAGCACAGTGGGTGGAACCTGAGGAGAGTCAGCCGTGAGGTGGCCGATGTTCGTTCTATCGAGAGCTGGGCTAGAAATGGAGATACTCGTTACGGTAAAAAGATAGGTCAACGTGGCTAGTGAGCGAGGAATGGTAGCATAAACGAGTCATGATTCGATACGGTGAAGCACACTTGGGCCTCTCCGTTACTAGAGCAGTGGGATCATACGTATTATTGGATTTTGATAAGTGAGGGGGTTTTAGTTCTCTGTTAGCAAGTCGGTACACAGAGACGACTTACTAGGTCTGTCTCCTATCTGTTTTGGCTAAGATCTGTTCTGATATTGTCTTGCGGGAAGTATGGCATTTGCAATAATTCACCTCTAATAGACATATAACATCGCTAATGTTTTCTCGAAGTTCAATAGGGGTAGCAGTCAGTGAAATAAGAGTCAGAGGTCTTATTTATCTTGGTTACAAAGATAAGAATACGTTTATGTGCCTACGGAAGGAAATATGTAGCAATTGTTGGATTGATGAAGAATTAAGCCCTCCGTAAAAAAAAATCGAAATTCCCACCAGCGAGAGCCATTAACTGGAAGATACATTAATAATGATCCAATAGAAAACTAAAGGGGTTATTGGGAGGAATTACCCCGCCGTCGATTCTCATATCAATCCATGGCTTCAAGAAAGAAAGAATAATATTAGAATACAACATCCGCACAACTAATCTTTATCCCATTAATTTGTTATTTGAGGAACCCCTTCTTCATGCACCTTGCTCAAACCTTTGCCCTCGTACTAACTGGCTCGAGACATCTTAATTGTGTTCGAGCACTTCAAGCTCGACAAGCTCGTAATCATCTTCGCCATCGAGATGGCATTCAGTGTTGACGTTGACTTTAGTTCCATCTTTACCTTTATCGGTTTTAACTTCAGTTTCAATTCCGGCCTTGGCTTCGGTCTCGGACTCGGGTTCGGTTTGAGCCATGGATGCGAGTCTCGTCGCCAGATAAATACGGCGGTATATGGGTAGGAATTCGGTATCATTGATGAAATATCCCAATGGGCACCAAACAATACTGAAAGTTGCATGATTATATGCATTGAGGGTGCCAACAATATCATCTTCCTTCCAGATATCCTTCCTTGCTGCCATTCTGATGACTGCCGCGCGGGCTTCATTGGCCTTCTCGACGGCCGCAACCTTATCCTCATCTCCGGCGACCATTTTTTCAGCAATTGACTTGGCAGTATCGATACGACGGAAGATGATATTGAATGTATAATCCCAGCGCTCGGTCATGTCAAGATATACCTGGCCTTCGAAATATTCGAAGTGGTATAGGATTGTTGCTCTTGTCTTGACCAATATGGATTGTTCAAGGGGAGTCATCTTGTGATACATTGTTGATGTGTAGTTTCAAAGTTTGTCTTGATGTAAGATGAAAAGTTGTGTGATGAGGAAGTGACGGTGATTGTGATGAGAATGAACGATACTTGTGATGAAGTGAGAGGATATGGAGCGGAACAGGTTCTTAGATAGTCAACACGGATAGGCCAGCAAGAATATGCCAATCTTCATCTGTTAACATCCAATATGCCAACGTAAAACAAGCCAACATAAGATTATAAGAATCATTTATCGTTTAGATAGATATTGCAGAGAAAGTTTACACATAGCCTTCGTAACCTATCTGTGGTAAACATAGCTCCATCAGTGTGTAGAACAGGTCTTCAACTCACATCTGCACAAGCTTTAAATTATATGCAATATGCAGTTACTTCTATTGTTTGTGCATCAAGTTGAATTTCTGTAGTTTCTGGTAGATAATCTTGGGTCGTTTTATAAGCGCTGCAGTGGCAGTAATCAACATGTAGTTTATGTCAGGTTATAGATTTTATAGAATTTTCGCGCCATCCAGAGTCGTGGTAGTATACGAGAGTACGTATGGACACAGTGGTGGGTTCTTTATGCACCCTTTTGCGCGCATCCACAAACCTTCAAACAACTATTCACACATATATCAGTAGGGTCGACTGAAACAAGGAGATATTGATGTGATACGATACCGAGAAATCAAAGAGAAATCACTACATATCAGGGTGAGTAATCGAAGAAAATTGTTCGAAGGGATGTTGGTAAGTTAAGTAAGAAACTGTTGTTAGAAACATTTCTTGGCACGAGTGAGAGTTCATGAACATTAGATACCTACCAATCGCTATCTAGCTACATACACAACCTAACAGTGGCTTAATTCGTAATAGAATATAGCTGTAGTAAAGGGTTTGAAATCTGTCGTATTGTCGTGTTATCGTATGACCCTACCACCTGCCAGGTCTACCACCAATTCACTTGCATGCACCACCAATTCACCAGTATCAACGATATCTGGCAAGTACGCTTCTTTACTTGTTACCCTCATGGGAATCATTCCACTCTCCCCCAAGAATAGCGTCTTAGAAAGAACCTACCTCTATATTGACGCCGCAAGCCCAGGATCTTCTTCTATGTTGTATTTATCAGCATATCGTAGGTGTTGTTTCTAAGAGGTACCCACTTCCTGAAACTTCTAGTTAGTTGGTGATTGGCTCCATGTGGGCACATATCTGCCAAGCTGATGAACGGAGGATGCTACTTTTCGCTTTTCGACAGCTTAGCCGTTAAACGGTACTGGACGAGGGAAACTATAGGATAAGTCACATTTCACAGCAATCCACACCCGCCCTCTCTGATTGGCCACTGCTTTGAGCAGGGCTTCAATACCTCTACTCAACCTATTTGCTCTGGGAAGTCCACAATCTGCTCAAATTTGGTATCATCTTGCCCCCCCCCCCCCTTTCTCCGACGCCGGGTCAGATAATATCCCAAACAATTAATCGAAAGAGTGGGGAGAAGAAAAGAGATGGATTTTTTTTTTAGCCTATTCAAAGTGGCGCTCGGGATAACCTCTTAATTTTCTATGCCTATCCTTCAATATTTCGATTGCTTTAAATAAGTGCTCGTCTGAGATGTCCGCTGCATATTGTCTCATTAAACTCTAGGTTTGACCCATGTATACTACTTGCTCTTTGTTCCACTAAACATCGATGATTACCAAAGTGGTCATTGCCCCGCTTCTAGTAAGATGTTTGGTATGATATAGGCTTGTTTGATCGTTGAAGTTAGTCTTAGACAATCTCACGGGCGCACTATAATCACAGGCCTAAAAGTATGGAGCGGTACACTATGTAGATATGTGTCAAAAGTAACTTACCATCAGTGGTCAACCGAACCAACACCGATGATATAAAACACTGAAATTCAGCATGCCATGTGTGTATAATCAAGCCTTCAATTTAGTAACTTGTGAATTCTCTTGGTATTTCACGTCACTTCTAATGCCATTGGTAGCAAATTGAACGCTATGAGTGATGAATTGCTGGATTTCACCGGCAGTAAATTTCAAGAAATACTAAGAATTCATAATTCGTTGAATCCCAAGGTCTAAAGCACAAATAGCATGCTGAATCCCGGCGTTTTATACCACCAGTGGTAGTTCATTTACTACCGATGGTAAAATCACTTTTGAAATATTAATTATTGCCCCATATAAAAGCTTAAGAGCCAATCAATCAAACTACTAGTTAGTACTAAAAGATTTTGCCGGAGAGTATTTCGAGGGACCCGAGAACTAGCGGTGAAGCGCCCATATTCTAGAGACGCACCCCAAGAAAGTCAAGATAAAAGTCATACAAATATGAACAGAGAAGAAAACATAAGAGATACATTGAGAGTGATAGGTCTAGGGCGTAATACCACTAGCCTGTGAGATGAGGCTGTTACCGGGTTCGCTAGAGGGGATTATACAGGGTTAGGTATTATGCATTCATGTGCTTGACAAACAGCCGAGCGCCGCCTGAGCTCGTATGGAGCCCTTTAGGCTCTCGGGTGAGAGAAAGTGATTGCTGCTGTGGAGGTGCTGTGGGAGGTGTGACTGGAGGAGTGTTATTGGCAGATTTAGGAAGGATATATCCCGGATAGTAGATTTCCGTACATGATCCATAGCGTCGTAGTCTTATTCTCACACCAATTAGTCAGAGGGCTATTATACCCATGTTATTAAACCCCTTCTGATGAGCCTCTTCTCTTAATGCCCCTCTTTTGTATCCCCGAAACGTCGAGAAACTGAATATATCGTTGATTATTTTGGTATGATTATTTCAGGGTCGATAAGTTGGGTGTCGAAGTTTAGTTCTCATTTTGTAGGACATCTCTGAATGCTGGCTACCTTTAAATCAACTTTATGTAACGTAGGTCCATACATTGTGCACGCCACATGCTCATATGCATCATTAACCCTCGGATGGGGGCATCGTAGTAATGTATGAGGCCCCTAGAAATAGTACATCTACGTAGAGCGTGTCCATCAAATTAGATACACACATGTGGCTATCCATCGAGATTTATCACACAGGCCATGAAGATCCCAATATCTGGGACTTGGGGTCAGTACCTCGAGTTTATAGTCGGATTATAGTAAATTGCGAAGCAAAACCCGTGTCCAAACAGGGCGGGGTAACACTCGCATATATGTCAACCACATGATGTTGAAACCTTACCTGTCAGGCCCTAGCCCGCATAATCAAGGGAGCGCGTTGCATTCTCAATGATGTGAATTCAAAACATGGTTATTTTGTCAAATTCCAATACCGTATCCACCGTATAAAGTCCTTTGACTAAATCTTGCCCGCGTGTACCCATCATGGGCTAGTTCAAGTGCCGGGGTGATGCGGAGCGCCCCTAATTAATATAAGGCGCTTTTAGTTTTGGGGTATATTTGTAGCCTCGTTATTTCCTTGCCCATTAAGCACTTTGAAGGTGTGAGAAAATATAGCAGGCTTATTGCATATTTTGATCCTTGGTTTGGGGGTAGCTCACGGCGGCAAGGCATGTGTGGTGCGTATGTGTAGAGGCGGTACCCGGGATACCTCGAGGCGGTGTAACTCCAATTAAGTAAATGGTGGCATGTGAAAAGAAAGTTTTGATATTGATTTTTGATTATGAGTTTGAATGCTGATCGTGATATAAATTTTGACATCTAAAATCATTCCAGAGATAATTGTCTGAGCTTTATTATTCAACCTGCGATCCTAGCCCGATCCTCATTTCCGTGATTTGCAGCTGATCTGTAAATAAAAAAGGGGCCAGGCCTTAACCACATGGCCCTTTATAATGCAATTTTCCGTTTTCTCGTCTCAGCCTAACATCTTCGCACATGAATGGAGACAGCAGATGCTTCACAGATCATCACTCGACTATCTGTTACCGCCACCAGCAAGTCGTCGTCCCTGTAATTCTCAAACTCTGGGCCGATCGAACGTATATGACCTTCCACGAGTATTGCCCTAACTTTGAATACCACTTGAGCACGTATACAGGCATGCAGAATAATGGTGAAGCTGCTGGTTAGATCTTGGTTCTGAAGAAAGGTTCCATTCCGGGACCACTATCCAGCCGAGCGAGAGAACCTAAACATTTGATTATCCCGAATTCTCCTTTAACGGCAACCACGTTCTTGGACAAGCTATATCCAAGTGCCGATACCTTCCCGTGGAATGATGGTGTTGCCTTTCCTATCTGGAGTGTTGATGCCTTCCTACGATAACTAGGCATTGCTCTTGTGATGCGAGCCTGAAGAAGCTGGCCCCGATAGATGCTCTTAGTGAGGAGTTAAGTTGTAGATGCCGGTATACAATAGTGTATCTTCCGTAGTCTAGCTGAATTCAAACCCCGAGCATTCGATCATGCCTGTAACTGTTGGGGCAGTTTGGTGGGGAGCTATCATCATACCCCTGGAATGATTGGTGGGTAATGTCAGTAATTAGTTGAATGGAATAGAGTTATGGCGAACGTTAAGACGCATCTAGATCATTAGGATGCAGTCGAGACGCCGGATAGGCCAGGAAGTCTCAGGATACGTCGGATATGTAGGACAAGTGAGTGAGGATACACCAGATACGCCAAGACGCCTTGGCATTTGCATGCCTGAGTCAGCAGAAATACTAACCAGTTCGGGAGAGCTAATTGACTATGCCTAATTTGGTCAGCATTATTATGGCTCCGGGCCAACACGGCTCCGAGGAATGATTCAGATTCCGTGGGGGTCAAAGCTGCAGAGACAGTTGAAAGATAAAATGGTCAAAGGCTGGGGGGGGGGGGGGGTTGAGTGATTGGGATGGAATTGAGGTGGGGCAGTGGCTACTCTAATCTATAATGTATTGTTTAGAGTATGTATGTACCTACATGTTGATGTAGTTGGTGCTAAGAAGGGGGGGGGGGGGCGGTGATCCAAAGCCAATGATCCCGCACCCCGCTTCCAGAGTTTGCCATCTCGCCGGCGGCCGGGTGATACATCATGACCCCGCCCTCGAACACATCCCGCACACATCCATCCCCCTCATCGCACTCAATCGAACCCTCTGTTGATCTCTATTGAGGTGAACTTCACCCCATACCCCACCCGTTTCTACGTCCCGAGACATCGTTTTTTAGATAATGTTGCCAGCTAGCTTATTACGCAACGCCCCCTGGCGCCAAGACACCACGCCACACAGCACCGCCGCGTTGATGACGAAACACACGCACCTCCCCGGACTCCCGCTTTGCCGTTCAACGAGCTTAAAACGGTGTGGTGGTTGGCACTGGTGCTAACAAGGCCTGAGTAACTAATCTTTCGTTTTCTCTGCTCCTGAACACTTTCACTTCCTCAACGCCTCCTCCCTTTTGCACATCGAGAACGTAAACATACAGCACAGCATACGAGTACCAGCGACTGGCAGCTATGAGTTGGGCAGGTAACGACTCCCCCCGCAGACCCCCCCGCAGACTGGGCGATGGATACATTCAGAGAGACGAGGAGACAAAGCTGCGAGATGAATGCTAACGGAGCATGATGGCAGGGTTTAAGAAAACCGTGAACCGGACTACGGTCCAGGTCATGATGAAAGCTGGTGAGTAGATAGTAAACAACCAAAAACTCTATACCCCCAATCATCGAACTTCACCCCGCTGACAATCAACCTTTCATCCCATAGGTCAAATCGAAAAGACCAATGACCGCGATTACGAAGTCGAGGAGCGGCGCTTCCGTACCATGGAAGCGGCCGCCACCAAACTCCAACGTGAAGCCAAAGGCTACCTCGACGCCCTCCGAGGTACCCCCCCCCCCAACCCCACCCCCACCCCACCCCATCCCACTCCACCCCATCCCACTCCATCCCACCCCATCCCACTCCATCCCACCCCAATTGTACCCCCCACACTAACACTAATCCTAGCCATGACCGCCTCGCAAATGCGCATCGCCGAGACCATCGACGCCTTCTACGGCGACGCTGGCACCCGCGACGGCGTTTCCCGCTCCTACAAGCAAGCCGTCGAGGACCTCGACGCCGAAACCATCAAGGCGCTTGATGGACCCTACCGTACCACCGTCCTTGAGCCCATCTCCCGCTTCTGCGCCTACTTCCCCGACATCAACGAGTGCATCAAGAAGCGCAACCACAAGCTGCTCGACTACGACCAGATGCGCGCAAAGGTCAAGAAGCTGGTTGAGAAGCCCGATAAGGATCCCGGAAAGCTGCCGCGCACGGAGAAGGAGGCGCAGATGGCGAAGGAGGTATATGAGGGGCTCAATGAGCAGCTGACGGGAGAGCTCCCGCAGCTGATTGATCTAAGAGTGCCGTATTTGGATCCCAGCTTTGAGGCGCTGGTGAAGATTCAGTTGAGATGTGAGTTTTCTTTTCTTGGGAGGGTAGTGGTGCAAAGTGCTGATGGGAGGATAGTTTGTGCGGAGGCGTACTCGAGGATGGCGCAGGTGCAGCAGTTCATGGATCCCAACACGAGGGAGCAGTATGCGCAGGGGCATCTTGACCAGAGGGTCGAGCAGGTGCTACAGGAGATTAGAGACTTGAGTATTGCAGGCGCTTCGTAGACTTATAGAGCAGAGAGTGGATCAGCCTTTCCCCTAGTTTTTACTTTTGCTTTTTCTTTCTTTTTTTTTTTTTTCTTTCTTTTTTTTTCGTTATCCATTTTTCTTTTCTCGTCCTGTTTGCGGGTTTCCATTGAGCTTTACAAACAATCATATGGTTTATTTCTTATTTCCTTTGTGGTTCTTCTTTAGCATTGTGTGGGCGGTGTGGAAAATGGTGGTGTGGTTATCGATACTCTAGTGAGTGGATTGCAGTAGAATTCAATACCATCTCTCGATTTCACATAGGCGATGAATGGTTATTAGCATTACTTGATTCACCACATGTCTTAATTCAGTCAGTACTGCTAGTGGCCATATCCACCAGTACCACACATAGTTTATCATACCATCATTTACCCGCCCTCGAAATACGCAACAGCAATCATGAAATCTCACCCGATCCATCTTCAAATTCTAGCCATCATGAAATCTCACACGGCGCGTAGTATGAGCTTAGAGTAGATAAAATGGCAGCATCTATCATTGACCCTTCTATACGAGTAATAAGGTATCATGCGCTCAATTGATAGACAACCACATCTAACCCATCATCGATCATTCTCCCGTAGTATACAACCAGACCAGATCTAAAACAATAAGAGAGGAGAAACTTTTTTTTCTATCACACCTCCACCCTCCACCCACCCACCCGCGGATAAGAGCTCGGCCGGATGAACGGATGGATAAACGGACGGAGGTAGCAGCAAACGGAAACGCCGAAAGGAAGCTCGAAGAGCCAAACAATATTTATAGTGAAAAAAAAAGAGAGAGAACAAAAGAAAGAACCCCGATGGAGCCCGGTCAGAAACCAAAACCTAATATCCACAAGAAGGAAGCCTCAACACCTATTCACGTCTATCACACCCTCAATTAGCCTCTCTCACACCTCATCCCATTAACAGGCTATTTATACACCTTCGGTCTCCACTCGCCCACCGCCTCCTTATCTACCTTTTCTCTCACTTCACTCTCAATGCGTTCCCTCGCTCTGAGCACCTTACTCTGCAGGTAAAAGGATCCGCCCTTCTTCGGGTCGTTGGTGTCAAACAGCCGCTTGAATCGCTCCATGACTTGCTCGAGCTCAATTTTACCCTCCTGCGGTGGCTTGACGTTGAGGATACGGCACGCCTCGTCGAGGGTGAGGCCGGAGTGAGCGCGGAGGGAGGCGCCGGAGGCGTCGGGGACGCGGCCGGCCGCCGCCGCTTTGGCATATTTTTGGGAGGCGGCCGCTTGACGGTAGGCTTCGACGAAGGCACGGCTGACGACACGGCAGCCAACGATGGCGATTTGGGTGAGGATTCGGTGGGCCTGGGTTGGGGTTAGTTAGTCCATAGGTTCTGTAATAGAGAGAGAGAGGGAGCTGGGTGTACCATTTTAGAGGTTTGTGAAGATGGGGGGCTGCTGGGGTTGTTAATTTGAGTATGTAGTTTTTTAGTGGATAGAGGAGGAGATTCGAGGTGGGTTGATTTGGGGGTATTCGAGGTGGGGTTGATTTGGTGATATTCGGTTGGGCCAGGGTTGGGGCGAATATCGTAGAATCTTTTGATGGGTGCCTCCGGCGCTCTACAGTATTTTTCAGATCTACAGGGCCGGGTAAGGGAACTTGTGGGTTAACGTCCCACCAAGTGAACTCAGTAAATAGGTGCGTTTATCTTATCTGATTCTCGGTGTTTATGGTTAACCCCCCGGTAAAGCCCATCAAGGGTGGTCCGAGCGTTAAAAGAAATTATTGCAAAAAAAATCCTAGTAGAGTGAGATTTTGTCTACAACCGCAACGTCTACAGTCAACCAGTTGATATCAATTTATATCAACAACACTTATAGGCACTACATATCAACTACTACTACGAAGGATTACACAGTCATATTAATAGACATTCAGGGCTACAGACAGTACAGAGAACCAGTCTCAATTGATTATATTACTACCACATAATATTCTCACAATATTCCCATAATATTCTCGCAATATTCCCATAATATTCCACAATGGCCGAAGATGGCCTCATCGTCAACTTCGACATCAGCCCCGACGCCTTCACCACTGCTCGTCCCCTCCCAAAGTTTAAAGGCGGCAAATGGACAGACCGTCATAAAGCCAAGAAACTCGCCGCCTACCACATTCGAAAGGGCGCCTCGGCTCCCAAATCGAAAGCCGACGACCCCACCAGCGAGTTCAACATCGCCCCCAGCCAGTCCAACCCAAAACCACAGTCTTCCACCAATAACAACAATACTAAAAACGTCAACAGCATCCCCATCGCATACGACCGCGCCCTAAAGCGCAAGCGTCCCAGCGAGCAGTTGCCCGCAAAGAAACCCAATGGCACTGGCGTCCCCCCACCTGGCACAAAGTCTGGCGAATTCGTCTCATCCCTATGGACTCAGAACCCATCCTCTGTTACTATCCCCACGGAACCGGAACCGGAACCAGAGGCACAGGAGCCCACTAATGCACCATTGTCCGACGGATCAACGACCTTTACTACCCTTGGACTTTCACCGGTCCTCGCAAACCACCTGACTACAAAGCTGGCGCTGAATGCCCCAACGGCTATCCAGAAGTCGGCGATCCCAGAGCTAATAAAGACCGATAGCGACGCCTTTATACAGGCTGAGACTGGGTCCGGCAAGACACTGACGTACCTGCTCCCCATCCTCAACCGCATCATGCAGCTGTCCAAGCCACGGCCGTCCACAGACGCCCCAAACGGGAAGAAAGAGACTATGGCACGGCACTCGGGGCTCTACGCCATTATTCTAGCACCTACCCGTGAGCTGTCCAGACAGATTGAAGCTGTCCTGTCGACACTCATTCATGCCAAGAACGGCCCGCACTGGATTGTACCAGGATCTGTCATCGGTGGGGAGAAGAAGAAGTCTGAGAAAGCACGTCTGCGGAAGGGACTCAACATCCTTGTTGCCACACCGGGGCGTCTGCTCGATCATCTTGAGAACACAGAGAGTCTCGACGTCGGCCGCGTACGCTGGGTCGTCATGGATGAAGGTGACAGACTCATGGAGCTCGGCTTCGAAGAGACAATCAGCAGTATCCTCGCAATCCTCGAAAGGAAGAGCAAGCTCCCCAAAAGCGCTGCCGGACGCGATTCCGATGCCCCAAGCGGCGAGGATGTCCTACCTAGGCGCCGAGTCACCGTTTTGTGTTCAGCCACAATGAAGACGAACGTCCAGCGCCTCGGAGACATCTCGCTGAAGGACGCACTGTATATTAAAGCCGAGAGGAGCGCCGAGGATGAGGAGACAGATGGGAAGGGGAAGGAGGACGGAGAGGGCAAGTTTACGGCACCGGCACAGCTCAAGCAGAGTTATGCGGTGGTACCGGCGAAGCAGAGATTAGTGGCGCTGATGGCGGTGCTAAAGAGGGCTTTTATTCGTCAGACTGCTACGCCTAGGGTTATGGTGTTCTTTTCGTGCTCAGACTCGGTGGATTTTCATTTTGAGGTCTTTTCCCGTGCGCTGTCTGAAGAGGCCGCCGCCGCAGCAAAGGCAGCAGCTCCACCACCACCTCCCGTCGAGCCCAGCTCCGAGCCCGAGTCCGAATCTAAATCAGACTCAGACTCAGAGACAGAAGGCACCAAGAAAGGCACCAAAAAGAAGCCCACCAAGAAACCCAAGAAGCCCATCAAAAAGACCAAACAGTCCTCCACCAACCCCGCCGCCTCCCCCGCCCCCACCCTTCACCCCACCTGCCTCCTCCACAAACTCCACGGCTCACTCCCCCAACCCATCCGTACCGCCGCCCTCAACTCCTTCACGCACACCCCCCACCCCACAATCCTCTTCTGCACGGACGTTGCCGCCCGTGGCCTCGATCTCCCCAACATTGACCTCATCATCCAGCACGACCCCCCCTTCTCGCGCGACGACCACCTCCACCGCATTGGGCGCACTGCGCGTGCGGGGCGCCCCGGCCGCGCCGTCATCTTCCTGCTTCCGGGAGCAGAGGAAGGATACGTCGATGCTGTCCTCAAGAAGGGTGTGCGTGAGGGACAGCTGGCACGAGTCGATGTGGATGAGTTGTTCCGCAAGGGCTTTGAAGCCGGCCCGAAGGAGAAAAGACGGGAGTGGGAGGATAGAGCGTCAGAGTGGCAGCTGGACGTGGAACGATGGATTGCAGAGGACGAGAGGATGAAGAGTGTGGCCGCCCGCGCGTGGGGAAGCCACATTAGGGCTTATGCTACGCACGTTGGCGCTGAAAGAAGTATTTTCAGTGTCAAGGGGCTGCATTATGGGCATTTGGCGAAGAGCTTTGGACTGAGGGATAAGCCGGGGGATATTAGGGTCCCTGGCGGCGGCGGTGGTAGCGGTGGTAGTGGCGATGCCGCTGCTGCTGAAAAGGTATTGAGAGTGGCGCAGAAGAGGGGTATCATCGATAGTAGTGATGAGGAGAAGGATGAGAGGCCGGGAAATGAGGCGATGAGGAAGATGAGGAAGATTGCGCAAGGGATGCTGAAGAAGAGGGGGATGGCGGATGAGTTTAATATTGGGTAGTCTCTGTGCCTGTTTACCCCCCTCCTCCTATTCTTCATTATCCATCCCTTCTTCTCTTTTTCTTTTCTCTCTTTTCTTCTTTTCCTCTTTTCCTCTTTCCCTCTTTTCCTCCTTTACCCTTTCCTCTTTTCTTCTCTACTTCTCTTCCTACCCTTTTCTTTTCTTTTCTTTATTTCTTTTTTCTTTCTTTCTTTTGTATCTTAACAAAAGTCTTTTTTCTTCTCTCTTCTTGGGGCGCTGGGGATCAATACCCTCGGCTTTTATGTATATATCGCTCGGGGCCTGGCCCATATTGAAGATAATGCATTAGTAGGACAAAAACACTACTGGCAGGTTTTTAGTCCAATTTTTCAATCTTTAATATAGACTCATCGATTAATTGCGCCCACGGCCCTATATCAAGGCCAACTCATATGACCTCCATACCCCATCTGCATAAACTATCACTCGCTCACGACCCATCACTCGATGCCATGCATGCACGGGCTAGTCTTGCACCCGGACTGTAGTGATTCTCAGGACACCTGATCAACTCGTTGTATACGACCTCCCAGCAGCTGAAGAGTCTTAGTCTCGGCCTATTTTTGGGCGGTGCAAGTACATGTATGCAGGACGTCCTTCCTCCCCTAGCCTCACGTCCTATGTGGGGTGCGTCTTTCCCACCCTATACTATCTCTATCTCATGGTCCGTTGAAGCTGACCCCCCTATAATAGGAGAATTGAGTTTGTATGAGAGATCTATAATGTGATAAGAGATACGGCAGGATCTGTTGGTAAAGCCACGCTAGATTTCTTTTGTTTTAGGGGGTGGGGGCAGCATTTTATTGACAGACGAAAGGAGGGGTGCGTGTATGGTGCACAGTGTACCTTCTGCCTACATACCATGTAAAGTTACAAAAGTGAGATGCACTCGATGGGGGTTGGCTAGTGTGGTGCCGAATATCGTTATGGGGCTTTACTACATGTAAGTGGGCTTGGGGATTGTGCATAAGCCTTTGTTCTAGAAAGATGGGTATTTTGATTTTGTATATGTAATAATGTTGTTTATTGAATTCCATTAAGCGATTGTTGGCATGCCCCTTTGATGTATGAGTTGTGAATTTTTCCAACCGAAAAGAACTATCTATATACAAATCTGGAGGATGGATATATCTAGACGAGTTTGACTACACAAAACTTACCCTTCCCGAATCTCACCAGCAACACCTCACCATCCACGAGCCATTCCTCCTTGACCTGTGTCTTGGTATCCGTTATCTTTTCGCTCGCGAGTCCCACATACAGGCCTCCGCCCCTCACTACATTATCGGCCTCGCTCTTACTCTTACACACGCCGATCTTCCTTGCAACCTTCGTTACAAGCTCCCCGACAACCTCACCTTTCGGCACCTCCACCACACCAGGCAGTTGCAGTATCTCTTGGGCAGAAACCTTCACCGTCTCCCCTGGCGCGGGAAACAACAGCTTCGTCTGAAGCTCCGCAGTCTTCGCCTCTTCAGTGCCGTGAATCAGCGTAACGACCTCACTGGCCAGCAAGTGCTGCGCACGGCGCTTCTCGGGGCTGGCTAGATGCTCAGAGAGAGCCTCGCTGACGGTCTGTAGTGGCAGAAGCGTGAACATCTTGAGGTACTTGCCGACGACGTCGTCGGGGAGGCGCACGAAGAATTGGTAGAGTTCGAAGGGGGAGGTGAGGTTTGGATCGAGCCAAACGGCGTTGCCGGCGGTCTTGCCGAATTTGGCGCCAGAGGGGGTGGTGAGGAGGGGAACAGTGAGGCCGTAGGCGGGGTCCAACTTTTCGGGCATGGAAGAGGTAGTATCTGGGCTAGGGGTTTTATCGGAGGTAGAGGGGATGGTGGGGGCACGGAGTTTGGTTATGAGGTCGATTCCGGCGGTAATGTTGCCGAATTGGTCATTTCCACCGATCTGGATGGTTAGGTTTTGTGGAGGAGTTGCGCGAGAGAGGGGCTTACCTGGAGACGGCAGTTCTTGTGATTGTGGAGGTGCCAGAAATCGTAGCTCTGGAGTAGCTGGTAGGTGAATTCGGCGAAGTTGATGCCTTGTCCGGTGTTCATTCGGCCCTTGACACTGCGCTCATCAATCAGCGCCTTCCCACAACCAATCCTTATGATAACCCACAGTCTTCTTAATCCCCCTTGGGGTGTTAAACTCTGAAGAAACTCACCTTTCCCTCGCCAACATCTGGCTAACCCTAACATGTCTCCCCACCGTACTCAAAAACTCCACAAACCCCAACCCTTCCAACCACTCCCCATTAGTAACCAATTCCTTCCTTCCCAATTTCTCCTTCGTGTACCCTCTAAGCAATGCATACCTCTCCGCACGCTCAAAAAACCCGTCAATTTGTCGCCATATTGAATCAAATGCCTTCTGCAGGCGCTGCGCTTCTACAGAGTCGCGCTCCGTGGTCCGCCCAGAAGGGTCCCCGACTGATGCGGTCGCTTTACCCACCTTCCTCGGTCAGCTGACTCCGCGAAAAAGGGGCGCAAGTGGAGAATTATACGAGAGCGATGGAGTGGTGTCCATTGAGGTAGAAGTGCAGCAGGTTCATGAGAGGCAGGAGGTGTCCGACGTGCAGTGAGTTTGCGGTGGGGTCAACGCCGGCATAGGTCGTTATGGGATTGGATTCGATTAGGTTTTCGAGAGCTCCGGAGGTTCTGGATGGGGCTTTAGAATCGCAATTTCAAATGGTAGGTCTTATATACTTACCCTGTTACTGACTCGACGAGTTCACGCTCCTGTAGGTGCTGGAGAAGCGTCTGGGACCGGATTGCGGCGGCGGAAAAGGGTCGGAGGAGGGGTATGGGCCGGAGTCGCCTGTGAGTGAGGGAGCGGAGTACTAGAGCGGCCGGTCTAGTGAGTGATGGAGGAGGCATTTTTTGACGATGAGTTGGATATTTTACTAGCGGTGGGATATTTTGGCGGGGAGCAGAGCCGCACCCTAGTCGCAGATCATGAGGGCCAAGCCAGGCTGGCTTAATTACATGTACCTATCCGAGTGATATGCTGTGAATCTCTCTACGGAATAGCGTCTTATTGGTTTGGTTCAAGTTTTGCCTATAAACAGTCACTTGTAGCTCAACTTCTGTTTAGCGAGGTTGATATTGGGACTAATATAAGCTTCTTTTTCGCCCTAGCCGGGGAATAATCTGGGGCCGGGGATGCTCAACTAATCTAAATATTGTGTAAAGATGTACAGCGCCTTATACAAACTTGACCAAGGGCGTGGGATTAACAGAAATAGGTTGGCTGACGGTATGTCGTGGGATTAGAAAATTTCCTCCGGAAGAGTTAGAGTTCACGGACTGAGAGCCGTATCCGGACGAGTCAAGTTTCAGTGTATCTTTTTCAATCTCTGGACAGAATTACATTAGAGTTTGCTTTGAAGGCCAAAAGATAAAGGATTGCCTCCGGAAGTGGAATGGAGCCAATATACATCAACTTTCTTTCACGAGTACGTACCATCTGGCCAAAAGCAATAGCGGTTGTCGATGAGAGACTTCGGCTCAATGGTTCACGAGCAAGAATTAGCCAGGTATAGATGATGATGTCTTCACATCTCTAGATAGGGGTAGGCGGAGATGTATCGGGTTTTATGGGCGTGGGTGATGTTGTATGATTGATATGGAGCATCACACCCCTCTCCTCTAGCTTTCGAGATAGAATTTACATCATGGGCGTGGGTTGAAATGCATTGGCTGGTGACTGGCCTTAAATACTAGTTTTTCGATTTTTCGATATCGGTGGCGTGGCCTAGTGGTTAATGTTAACTTCTATCTAGGCTGCGTCACCATGGCTCCGAGGTTCGATCCCCCTCCCGCTCGCCTGGAAATGCGGGAGCCGTGGTGGATGGAGGATTTCAAAGAGGGTCTGTGCACGGCGGAATGAGCACTAGGGGGGCTGCCCAGTTAGCTGGGGGAGGCACAGGGAGGATAAATGGGGAAATTTGGGGAAAACCGGGAAGGTGGAGGAAGCAGCGGTGAACAAAAGTTCACCGCGTAAGTCTTGCTGCTCAGATATCCTGTTTTTGGGTTTTTATCAACATGCGATGTCACCGCCCTCTATCAGCAGATATTAAATGTAGGCCTGAGCTCTATAACACTCAATCAATTACAAGGTCCATCTTGGGCTGCTCAGTGCCCTCAACTACGGCTCATTCTTCCAAACTACTCGGAACGCCGTTGACGATCTGTATGGGTGCTGATGTACAGAGCATAACGCACGTTGAATGAGTCATCGTGAGTTTTTGCTCTAGTGAATAATAGGAGATAGGGCTACCAGGGAATGCTTAATAGGCTCCGCTGTCCATTAATACGCCTGTTTCCCTAGTATTATATTGGCATACCTACACGTCGAATCTATAGCATACCCTTAGTAAGAGTCGCTGCCGGTACGATGAATACTCTGACCCAGGGGTATATATACATATTAATGAAGGGGAGGCCTTTGTAAAGCTGATCCGAGAGGCCTCCTAATATATACGGTGGTGAAAGGTGAAGGTGGTTGTAGGGAGCGAAGTTTATTCTTAAGAGGTAGATCGTGGGATGCAAGACTTTTTTTTTTTTTTTTTACCGCTGGGCGTTGACTGGTTGTGAGCATCTCGGCCCCCAGTGGACATATAATTTGCAATTGTCAACTGTACACACACCTGGTACCTCAAGACTTCCATTCTTTCCAAACCTGCAGCTCAAATACTTACTAAGAAAGTATTTGATTGCAAGGGAAAGGACCGAGTCAGGCTGATGTACTAGGAATTATGTAGTTATAGTACATACGAGGACATAGGCTTTGGCGAATTATAACCTGCTTAGGTGATATTATACTTGGAATATTTTACTAAAATATGATGTGACTACTTACCTACACGAGATACGCCAGCTGACTGTCATTCTTGGGTCGATGTGTTGGTCAATGTGCCATATCAGCAGAATACATGTAGCTTTGAGATATTATTGATATATCTGCTCTAGGTTGGGGGGGAGGGGGGGGGGAACGTTGATTCAGCACAGCTACCCATGTATCTCTGCATGCAGATACATGTAAGAACGTTACAGCCTTTCAGGTCCCATACATCCCATACAGTACTTATGTGGCAACCTCAAAAACTAAATTTGCTATTAGAGGATATTAGCCTAACAGATTTTGGACCAAAATTATCTCCAATTACTCCGATTGCCTCAATTATTAATATTTATCCATCGACGGCTTATGTCCCCCCCCTTAGTTTTTATCCGAAAAGTGAAAAGTGGGCACATGCGCGGCCGTAGGGCTCAAGGGGTCCTAATTCCAGGAAGTACAATAGGTACTTTGTATGGATGACTCTTGGGGAAACACAAAGGAAGTTCCAGTGGTCACTAGGGGAGAGCAGCCCGTCGGTCTCTCGGGTACAGCTTGACGTCAATCTAACGATGCCCAGCCGCCCGAGATAATATATGTCTTTGAGGTCTATCGGGGCGGTATTTGGTGTTTAAACACCAAATCGCTCAGATAAAGTGCGCCGGCGGGTGTGGTTTGGTGTTTAATCACCAAATCTATGCAACTATATCCCTGCGTCGGGCGGTTGATGCTCGGGATTTGGTGTTTAATCACCAAAATGATTTCTGGGGTGTACCTGTTATCGGAGGTTGCGGCTCCATTAGCCGATTACCTATTATTTGCCCCTCAGAACCTTGCCCCTCCAACCTTTTTTTTTTTTTCGAAACGAAACGAAACGTCACTCCCGAACAAGCTCTATATAAGTAACTGGTCAAACCCACTATTTCTTTGCTTTTCCAAATCACTCAACAGCCAGCCAGACAGTTGCCTTTTTTTTTTTTTTATATATATACACCCTTAACAAATACCCCAATGGCCGACGGAATCAAGGAAGCATTTGCAAAGTGCAAGGCCGAGGGCAGGGTGCGTTCATCTCAACCCAATTCTCAAAGGTAATTGAAGCTAACACAGTCCCAACCAGAGGGCCCTCGTCACTTATGTCACAGCTGGCTATCCAACTGCCGGCGAAACAGTCGATGTAATGCTAGCTATGGAGGCAGGTGGCGCTGGTAAGAAATGTTCCTCAAAGAATCTTAGCGCATTTCCCAAACTGAATCCTATATCTCTCTAGATCTTATCGAGCTTGGTCTACCATTCACGGACCCTATTGCCGACGGCCCGACTATCCAAAAAGCCAACACGGTCGCCCTTCTCAATGGCGTCTCCATTACCACAACGCTGGCAGTCGTCCGCGATGCTCGTGCCAAAGGTCTCAAGGTTCCTGTCCTTTTCATGGGCTACTACAACCCAATTCTTGCATATGGCGACGAGAAATTTGTTCAGGACTGCAAGTCTTCAGGCGTTAACGGCTTTATTGTCTGTGATCTTCCTCCCGAGGAGGCCGTCCGCTTCCGTGAGAGCTGCGCAAAGGAGGGAATGAGTTACGTGCCATTGATTGCGCCATCAACCAGCCCTTCCCGTTTGAAGCTTCTGTGCAGGATTGCAGACTCATTCATATATGTTGTTTCACGTATGGGGGTTACTGGTGCTACCGGAACGCTCAATGCCGGACTCGGGGATCTCTGCAAGAGAGTCCATGAGTCATCTGGCAACACGCCAATTGCGGTTGGGTTCGGTGTATCCACCCGCGAGCATTTTCTCTCTGTCGGTGAATTTGCGGAGGGTGTTGTTATTGGATCTCAGATTGTAAACGTCCTTGATGAGGCTGCACCAGGGTCCAGGCCAGAGGCCGTCAGAAAGTACTGCGCCCATATTGTTGGCAGAGACACCGACGCCACCACCCGTGAAGTCGGAATGACTGAGGCCATCGGAAAAGCCGTCGAGATCGGTGCCGTACACCCCACCGCAGTCATCACCGACAAGGATGTTCCTTCAGGGCCTGGATTGGGCGACCAGCTCATGGCACTCAGCGCCTCTGAGCTCGACTCCCATGTATGTTACTCGTGTTTGTGGTAAATAATTGCTTGCTAATGCTGTGTCTTTAGGCGCTTCCTGATCGCTTTGGAGAATTTGGTGGTCAATACGTCCCCGAGTCATTGATGGACTGTCTTGCGGAACTTGAAGCGGGCTTTGTCGCCGCCAACGAGGACCCAAAATTCTGGGAGGAATACCGCTCTTACTACCCCTACATGGGCCGCCCGGGCCAACTTCATCTCGCCGATCGTCTTACGGAGCTTTGTGGCGGTGCCAACATCTGGCTCAAGCGTGAGGATCTCAACCACACCGGTTCCCACAAGATCAACAACGCTCTCGGACAAGTCCTTATCGCTCGCCGTCTCGGAAAAACCGAAATCATTGCCGAAACCGGTGCAGGCCAGCACGGTGTTGCCACTGCCACTGTATGCGCCAAGTTCGGCATGAAGTGCACTGTTTTCATGGGCGCCGAAGACGTTCGTCGTCAGGCCCTCAATGTCTTCAGGATGAAGCTCCTTGGTGCACAAGTCATCTCTGTTGAAGCCGGCTCCAGGACTCTCCGTGATGCTGTTAATGAGGCGCTCAGATTCTGGGTCGTCCATCTCTCGACCACCCACTACATTATCGGTTCAGCCATCGGTCCCCACCCCTTCCCCACAATTGTGAGGACTTTCCAATCCGTTATCGGAAACGAGACCAAGGCTCAGCTTCAGGCTCTCCGCGGAAAGCTTCCCGATGCTGTCGTAGCATGTGTCGGTGGTGGATCCAACTGTGTTGGCATGTTCTACCCCTTCTCCAACGACCCTAGCGTCAAGCTGCTCGGAGTTGAGGCTGGTGGTGACGGCCTTGATACCGCGCGCCACTCCGCGACACTTACCGGGGGAACTAAGGGTGTCCTCCACGGTGTGCGTACCTACGTCCTTCAGAACCTCGAGGGTCAAATTGATGAGACGCACTCTGTGTCTGCTGGTCTCGACTACCCTGGTGTCGGTCCGGAGCTGGCCTCGTGGAAGGATTCAGGGCGCGCAAAGTTCATTGCGGCTACCGATGCAGAGGCATTCGTGGGCTTCCGAAAGCTATCAGAGCTTGAGGGAATCATTCCAGCACTAGAGAGTGCGCACGCTATCTTTGGTGGTATGGAACTGGCCAAGACGATGAAAAAGGGAGAGGATGTAGTCATTTGCCTTTCGGGTAGAGGTGATAAGGATGTACAGCAGGTGGCAGAGGAACTGCCGAGACTGGGACCTGGTATCGGTTGGGACCTTAGGTTCTAGAGGGGGCCCTTTTCCAATTAGATTAAAAAGAGCTTAATTGCTCTGGTTTTCTCTTTTTCTTTTTAACCAAGTTTTTCTTTCATGTATTTTTTGTAAAGCAATGTTGAGTACCGAGTGATGGATTATGATTGAAAACTGCAGGATGGATTTCGACGAATAAACAAGCTTACCCCTAAATATGTAATCATCTGTACCAGGTAGTGAGGTTTTTGAAATAATTGTTAACTTTAATATCCTTGGACGTAACAATATCGAGAGATCAAAACTAAGAAAGGAGGGTAAGATGTCAAAGGCGCGTTCCATTACTTTTTAACTACTGCTGTACAAAAAACTAGTTTAGTCTATATTTAGTTATGGGGGGTAGGTTTGTCCTATGAAACATAAGCTATTAATTGCCTAGGAGGAACTTAAACTTAAGATGCAATCAGCAGTGCACACCCTCTGTCCGCATATCTACCTCCCCCTGCGCCGCGCAGAGCAATAAACTATATATACGCCAGGCCAATGTGTGTCTGTAATCGTAGGTTTAGGTAGTAACTTGATTGGTTATTAGATCTGCCCATCTTTAACCTGCAGATTATTACCGTCTCTTGGCACACGTCTATTATATGCGGGTTAGCTACTACCAGCTTGAAAGCGCTCGACCGCCAAATGGGAGACAGTATCGTACCGACATAAGGGGGTAGTCTAGCGGTTTCATGCTCTGACATATAGTCATGAAAAGCGCTCCTGCATTACTTGGGTTGGGGGGATCGTAGATATTGCGATGATTTAAATCTTTTTCTTTGAGTGTCATTCGGGGCCCGGCAGTCATGGAATATCACTCGTATTTCCAACAATCTATATAGTGCCTCATCTATTACAAAGATCCCTACTTGGGGGTTGGGATGTCTTCCCGCTCACATATATCCTATCACTCGCTGGGTAATGACTAAAGACCTGCGGTCTGTCTATGAACATCAAGACATTGCTCATCACTGAATACACGGCCAAGTCTGTTTTCCTGTTTGGCTCATCTATCCCATGCATCATCAGGCAAAATTACAATCTAAGTGCTTAAGCCATTTATGGCAAACGTGATACAAACAACGCCTGTGAGAGTAAGACTGTAGATTCTGGTATTGGTGATAGATTTCCACGAGGAAGCTTCCTTCCGGAGCTGAATCTATCACGGCTACCTAAAAGAGTTAGGATAATATGCCTCGTCCCAATTTGGCTTGACCATCTATAGGATACGAGTGATTCTTGGTGATGCTTATCGCTCGTGCGTTATATTTACTCTCAATAACGTCGGGTTTAACCCCGAATGGGAGCGATGTTAGTTAGATAAACACAGGTATCCTGGGTGACTGAACTTCTCAAAATTGTGCAACCTGCCATCATCGTCTTTAGATAGGCGTTATGGCGTGAGGCTTAAATGAAATTAACAGTATTCGAGTGCGTTTATTCTGGGGACGGATTTGCACACTCCCACCAGTATCACTCACTGGGCTTTGTATCCATCGCAAGACTGTCGGGCTAATGTCAACGCGGCCTTCTTATTACAGTCTACAGTGTCCCCAAGACTTCCCACCCAAACCCAACCCCCGGAGCCGCCACCATATATAACCCAGCAACCCAAAAAAGATTCTAAATACAGTGTGGAGAAAGAAAAAACTTGCAAGATATTTATCAGCCTCATAATATGGTACAAATACAGAAGCAGAGCACACACACATGACGCCGTTTAATTCATTTTTTTGTTTCCTAATTGTCTAATCCCCTAATAGACAAGAGTCCTAACTTTTGCTCAATCACCTCTTACCCTACCCGTACCCTCAGTTTGTGACTGGTCAGCACCCATTACAAATCCCCAGTTCGTCTTTCTCTTCTTCTTCCCCTTCCTCTCTCCGTATTTCTCATCGAACTTCCTGATCTCCGTGAGAGAGGACATGTCATCGCTGATACTAGCGCTGATCTCCTCGAGTGCCTTGGCAAAGTGGCGATCCTCCAACAATCTCTTCTCGGGATATTGGTATTCCTCGTCCGCGGCCTTCGCCCTTGCAGCATCGGCATTCTCCTCGCGGACACAAGCGAGCGCAGCAGAAACACAGATGTTTTTCAGATCGGATCCAGAGAATAGGTTTGTCTGGTCCACAATAGACTGTAGCGATGCACTAGGCGCCAAAACTTCGCCTTCGAGATGTATTTTGAGGATTTCAAGACGGTCCTCGCGGGTAGGGAGGTCAACAAGAATTCTACGGGGAAGACGTCGGAGAACCGCATCGTCAAGGTCGAAAGGTCGGTTTGTGGCAACCATTATAAAAGCCGTGGTTGTGAGATCAGCCCATTCTTTTAAGAATTGGTTAATGATCTCACGGTGGGCAGTCCTGGTTGAGTGACTGTGGCGGCTGCCGAAAATTGCATCGGCCTCGTCGATGAACACTACACAGGGAGAGAGCTTTTTGGCAAGAGAAAAGATAGCTTTGACATTCTTTTCACCCTCACCGACATACATGTCGAAGATCTCTGACCCACTGACTTCAAGAACCTATATAGTGGAGTTAGGGTTTGTCCTGATCGCTTTAACGAGGGAGAAGTTTCATACAGTAGCTCCACTCTCTTTAGCAACAGCTTTCGCCAATAAAGTTTTTCCAGTACCGGGGGGTCCGTATAATAATACACCCGGTATTCTATCTGTTGCCAATACACCATACTTAAACGCCTCTGGCCTTATAAGTGACATGGAAGTCAAAGTCTTCAACGCCTCGATAGTTTCCTCTGGAGCCCGGACAGAGGAAAATCCCGTATGAATATTTTCGGGGTTGATGACACCACCAAGAAGTTTCTTTTCATGTGGCGTGCAGTTTTTCGGCAATTTTACCTTGGTAGTTTTCCAGTCCGTGCTTCCAATGAATGTCCCATCAAGCGCGCCATCCATATCCTCAATATCCTTGATGGTTTTTAGTCGAAGGCGCTCATCAGAAGCCCAAGCAAACTTTACTGAATCACTACTATCGAGGAGTTCGGCAGCCTCCTTAATTTCCTGGATTCCGATTTCTCTTCCTCTGCCTAGCTGTTGGCCCAACACAGCTGTTGCGACACGGTGAACCCGATCAAAGGTCCATATTGTATCCTTGATTCCTGAAATGGATGTCTCCTCGTCATTTTCCAAATGCCAATCTTTGGGAACAACCAATGTGATGGCCTGGCCTGCATCCCCACTTCTCCTACGGATCACATCACGTAGGTGGCGGATGTTAACCTCCCGTATACGAGCTTCTTTGTCGTTCTTGAAAACATCTCCTAAAACATTATAAAGGTGAGGAGGGACAAGGATTGTTCTCTCATATGAGTCCTCGGGTTGAGACTGTATTAAGCGTATCCCAGATTTCATGAGGTTCTCTGGGGGTTCTTCTGTCGATGTCGTGCCGAGAATTATGATACTTTCACCATCTCGGCGCCGTCGCTGTACTATATCGTGGAGCATACGAATTACAGCATCCCCGGAATCCGTTCTTTCTAGCTCGCGGTAGTCGCGGATATGAACTATTGTTTTATTTGATTTCGGCTGGTGCTGTATCTCTATCGCATTTTCTTTGGCGTCCTTCATCGTTTCTGAAGCCGGAACGCTAGGAGAAGTCGGTAGTTTTGCTGCTCGCTTTGTTTGAGCAGCGGTTATAAGGGCTTCCAAAAGAGCCCGCATTTTCTTCTCATTTGAATTATCCGAATCACTTTCACGTGATTTAAGGCCTGACGTGCCGATGGAAGCAATTGGAATCACAGTCGCACCTGCCAATTGCCCAGACAGCAACAGCTGCTTCAGGGGCTCAGGGAGAGAGTTAATGATATTTGGGGGTAATCCTTTCGCTGGTAAAGGTTCTGCTTCGGTTTCCTCCTCCTCTTCATATTCCTCCGCCTCGTTCTCCTCAACATCTTCCTCCGTCTCTTCAATCTCTTTCGACAGGGAAGAAGCGAGCTGCGCATCATATCCTATGGAGCGGATCGCATGAGATGAAAACCCGGGAGAGGTTGATACTAAGATTGTTGTCAGATTTTTGGGCATATTAAAGCAGATAAAGAATACTCACGATGCCGTGAGTCGCCCAGGAAATCACCAGCTATCTCCTCTACATCCTGGGCATCAATTCTTACAAGATCTGCCCCAGCATCCGACGCTACAGACTCCACCACTGAATCCAAGAAGTAGATACCACCTTCCTTGGGAAAGTGAAGGAGGCAATTCGACTTCATAGAAGCGAAGCTGTCTATGTATGTTACCTTAGGCAACATCAGTCCGGCTTGTACATGTGCCATGATTTCCCTCCAGACAGCATCTTCTATCCAATACCTGTGTTTCTTTTCTTCCGTTATCTCTGCAAGCAGCTTATTGACCTCCTTATCTGCATCTGGTCCTTCAGGTTCAAGTTTTGCTGAGTCCACAAGGTCTTTTGCTTTAGAGATCCCCAGCCTCCTATTCTCCTGGTCCGTTATGCTGTCCTCTCGCAGTGTTACTCCATGTTCGAGAAACCAAAGTGGTACTTCAGGTTTCGGCATTACCGGTGCCGGTTTAGCTAATACCCGTCCTCCTCTTGATTTTGAGCCCGATGGCCGTCCTCGAGGTCGTTGAGGTCGATCAGTCGGGTTCTCATCAGAGCCGCCGGAGAAAATCTCCCCCACTTCTGGCTTTACTGTTGTCTCCACAGGTTCCCCATCTGTAGGTGAGACGCCAGCCCCCTTGATTTCTCTCAAGGGTGAATCCGAGATATCTGTCCTCTTGGTAAAGAAATCTCCAGGAGGAGAGGCTGGCTTTGAGGGATCATTCGAGTCGGTCTGGAGAGTTCTTGAGGTAGCATGGAAAGATCTTGCTGTACTTCGGAGGTGTCGTGAAGGGAGGTTCGGAGGTGGTCTTCGTCGCGCGATGGGGAGCACTGACAGAAGCGCCCGTCGGGTTACAGCTAGCATCAGCCTTGAAGTGAGTTGGTAAGAAGGCAAGCTGTTTCGGGCTGCCCTTGCACGTTGGAGGGTCGAAGTGTTCCTCGAGATGTTATTGTCGCTTGTGTCGGAAGCTTCCAGGGTCAATTATTTTTTCCTTGGAAGAGGCGGAAGCGCCAAGGCAGGTGGTCATTATCGGTTCTTATCTTATCTGATCATCAGCCACTTATCAAAGTCAATGATTAAACTGACTGTCTAAATAATGTGACCTTCAGAGATTATAGACATCAGACATAATCGAGTTCAAATATATGTAGGGCCCCCGGTAGTCTTGAAGGGCATCAGGATATGACTGGCGGTGGTGTGAACGTAACCTCAATTGGCGTCGGCAACTTATTGACGACCGGCGGGGCCAATACAGGGGACGAACTATGTATCTCTGATGGGAAATTTCTTAGCACAAAGTTCATCCCAGGGTCAAGACTCTATCGAAAGGTGTAGTTTAGAGCTTGGGTCAGAAGTATAACCGGTCCTACCTAGAGTCGATCTGGTAAGATGCTCACCCCAGCAAAATCTTTATTCCGCCGAATAGCACACCCGACCAGTCCAAGCTTTCGAAATCTCCAAAAGTATTTAAGAAGCCCTACTGCGTTTCACCAGGTATCCACGTTCGAGTCGCTCAAGTCGAGGGGTTCCACGAGGCCAGGACGCTCGAGGTTTAACCGATTATAAGAACAGTATTGTATTTATGAATATACTCAGATTACCTAAATTCGGTTCCAGGATTGGTTATTCCTATAACCACCTGATCTGGATTGGAGTGTTTTTTTTTTTTTTTTGAAAACCTTTCTCTCTAAATTAGACTTGGGATTTTCTGTCCAACAGGATGCTACTACGACAGGTACTCACACTCTTACCCTTCCACCCCCTGTACCTTAGTTCGTCTACTACATCTATTTTCATGCACAGCCGCACTCGTAATGTGTTGCGGCGGGGTGATCACAAAATATCACTTGCGCCGTAGCCACGCCAAAGACACCCGAATATTAGTTTTTCGTTATTTTTATTATCGGTGGCGTAGCCTAGTGGTTAAGGTTAACCTCTATCTAGGCTGCGTCACCATGGCTCCGAGGTTCGATCCCCCTCCCGCTCGCCTGGAAATGCGGGAGCCGTGGTGGATGGAGGATTTAAGAGGGTCTGTGCACGGTGGAGTGAGCACTAGGGGGGCTGCCCAGTTAGCTGGGGGAGGCACAGGGAGGAAACTTGGGGAAACTTGGGGAAAAGCGGGAAGGTGGGGGAAGCAGCGGTGAACAACAAAAGTTCACCGCGTAAGTCTTGCTGCCCATTTATTCGTTTTTTTTTTTTTTTTTTTGGTTTTCGTTGGCATTCTATCCAGAGCAAAGCGCTGATTTCTAAAGTAGGCATGCACACATGACTCTGGATGAGCCTCTCTATATACATAATTCAGAGCAGCGACTCTAGATTTCAAACTAGTGCAGTTCATGAGACTTGACCCCTTCTTTGAGAACTCGGGCTTAGGCTTGTACCATTAGGAAACATTGAGTGTTACCCAATGATTTAAGATTACGAGTAGGCAGTGCCTGAGTATCCCTTGGAAGGATGAGACTGTCCATCCCGCGGCCTGTTCCATGCCTCTACTGGGACTAGCAACATTTCCGTGAGGACCTGGTCATGAGCTCAGTATCTTAGTCATTGCCCAGAACGTTTGTGGTGTTCATGGGCCACACTTCAATCTGTACCCTTGCAAGGGAAGGCATCATTAAACGCCTGAAACCTCTCGACACCGCAGAGAAAATGTGATCATCACCCATCATACGACACTCCTTCCCACTCCATCCCACACTTCCACTCCGTCTTTGTACTCCTTGGGTGCTGCGCTAGATTTATATTCTTGTTTGTGTCATAAATGGCGGACAGACAAGTAGCTAAGGAACCGGGCTTTTCTGTTGGGCACTTTGGCAGATTATGGGGGGTGCGTTGGGAGACGGGGGTTATATTGGGTGTAGCTGTGGGTGGGGGTGGGAAGGGTTGAGCTATGAGTACTTTACACTCCATCGCAGCATTAGCCAACAACGCAACCATCTGCCAACACCACAAACAGCCCAGCAGGGAGCAGTTCATCCGACAGTGCTCTGTAAGACTAGTGACAGTGACAGCGGCAGGCAGGTGCATGGAACAAACAATGTCCTTCACTGACACATACATGGACTCTTTTCGCACACTATCCCTATTACCAATGCACCGAGAGTAAAGTGTAAGAGAGTAGTCCATAAGCACTTGAAATGCAAGGTGTCGCGGGGAATACGGCGCTTCTAGAGGAGCGGCGTACAAAGAGAACGGAACCTTCTCGAGCGTAGATACACGGCGGATGTTCCATCTTGAAACACAGAACCACAGCCTGCAATAGCTGCAGGCACTCAGAGCGTTCCCAAGCGCAGAGAAATATCTATAAACATTGCTTTGGGCGTCACCACTGATGTGGGTGGGGTTTCACTCCACTTCGTGAATCACGGATTCTCACTCGGGCCAAGTTCTCGGCATTAAATGTGCAACACTTCTCGTTCCGATAAACACCATCACCCACCACAGAAAGACCACAGAAAGACCGCAGCAATTCAACAATCAACAGCGGTAAACAATAAACACGAAGACTACACTAAAACCATCAACAAGATATAAGATATAAAACCGCACAAAAAGAAAAAGGTAAAAAAAAAAAAAAAAAAAAAAACTCCCATCCCTTCCTTTCATCATCACGTTCAATTTAATTGCTACCTACCTACACCCAACTACCTACTCATCCTCAGCAACCCCTCTCCCAAACGCCCTCTCTGCACTACTCCACCCCCGTCGTTCCACCTCCCTCCTCTCCCCCATCGCCCTCCCAAACTTCCACACCTCCGTGCCCCCCAAATTCCACGCCTCCACCGCCCTCCTCACCCTCCTCTTCTTCCCCCCATCCCCCAAAAACGCCTCCCTATGCACCGTCTCCAACGCCTTCACCTGTGCAGCATCCGGCTTCACTCCCTCCTCCGGCACTGCTGGCGGCAGCGTGAACCCTAGTGTCCACTCCACATCCTTGAACCCCGTCTCACTCGTCGCCAGCAGTGTGCTCGTCGAATCCGCAATCGCGCTCTTTAGCACCAGGACTCTCGGCACATTGCCCACAGACACTGGGAGGGTGACGGCCCGTAACCACTCGTCCCTGTCTGTCCGTCGGCGCACAAACCGGATTGAACGGGAGTCGGAGTCGGTGGAGAGGTTGATATCGGTATTTGTCAGGGCGATGAACGTATACGGATGGGGAATAACGCCGACTGAGAAGACATCTGTTTTATTCTCCACGGTCTTGGTGGGGATTATGGGCAGTGGCTTGCACGGTTTACAATCCTCTCGATTCGTCGGACACGAAGTTGGTAACGGACTATCCGGGCATGCCGCGAGTCTCGCCACAAGCTGCTGTGCGGGGTGGTGCAGAGCACCTAGCCGCTTCTCGAATGGCTGCAGAAGAGATATGCCCTTGCTGTGGACGGCTTGCCAGTTTGCATGCAAGTGCGCATTGATGAGGCCTGGCAGGTCGATGAACGGCAGCTCGGGGTACTTGGATTTGAGCGCCTCGGGGGTGTAGTCGGCGAACGACTTTGGCAAGGGATCAATGTGGAAGAGGTTGTTGGACTGCTTGGTTGCGGCTTCGATAGTGACGGTGCCGTTGTCGGACTTTGTGCTCGTTATGAACTTGAGAACAGCGTCGATGGAGACCTTGTCACCCGAGAAGATCCGATGGCCGTAGTTCTCAAAACGGGTGGCGTACGTAAAGTCACAGCGGCGAAGGGCGGTGAGTGTGTGGTCGTCGTAGGGCGCCATGGGGATGACCTATCCTCTCACAAGCAAATTATCAACATCAAAATCATTATCACAGAATCCCACCACCACGAATAGCACATAAACATAGAAAACATACCCGATAATCCACCAGCACCCCCGTCCCCATACGACTCCACGCCAACCATCTCATCAACTCCTTCTCAAAGTCTGGATGAAAGTTCCCCGTATCTCTCACCACCCTAAACAGGCCATGTTCCTTTGCCTCTCCCATTCCCAACACCACTGGTCGAAACCCCTGCGCCCACCACGCTCGCCTCCATGCCAACAGCACCCTATCCTCAATCTCGGCGTCCTCATTACTCGCTCTAGAGTCATAGAACGTATACACCAGGCACCTCTTTGGCATCGGCGGGAGCACACTTCGCTCCTCATCCTGCGCAATGTCGCTCGAGAACGGGTTGAGCCAGCGCCAGCTCGAGAACCAGCTATCGCTCGACCCAGTGGTGTTTGCAGAGCTAGGTGGTGGTGGTGGTGGCGGCGGCGTGTGCGAACTAGGTTTAAATGGGTTGAGGTCTGAGATGGAGTCGGGCAGGTGAGGGTGAGGAATATCGTATTTGATAGTCTCTTCGGCAGAGTTGAGGAGGGAGGAGGGGATAAAGAGGAGGGCAGAGATGGAGAGGAGTAGAATTCCACCGAGAAAGAAGAGGAGGCGGCGGGTGCTGATTGATTGGCTACCAGCTATGAGACGGAGCTTGAGGCCTGGTGGGGGCCCCATTGTTGGTTGTGGATTGTCGTGAGTATTAATGGAAAGAAAAGAAAGAAAGGAAGGTAAAGATGTGGAATGCTAATTGACAGCTGTTCACTAGGAGCTATTCACACGGACATCCGGTAGCGAAAAAGGACTCTAGCAATTGAAATGATAGTCAGTATCAGATGGATGGATTGATATCTCTGTCTGGCTGTATCGGTCGTCGTCGTCTGTGCCTTTGAGTCCGGGTTCGTGTTAGACGAGAACAACACGGTCTGAGGTACGTACGTTGACCCCTTTGTGGACCAGGATCTATTAAACCAGAGGGTCCATCGCCAAGAGTCTCGGCAAGGGACCCTCCTTGGTTTCATCACAGATCCTCACTCGGTTACAACGATAAAGAGTTGAAGTCAGATTGTTACGGATAACTTGAAATTTTGCGTATAAATTTCACACCCCGTATCCCCCAATACCCCCAATACCATGACCCCAGCCGTGCCCCATAACTAACTACAAATGAAATAAAATAAAACACGTCGTGAGAAGTTCGTAAACTAAATTATACTACAGTAATACCATCCCAAATACTGTACTCATTACTACTCTTTATGGTCGACATTGATAGCTTGCTTGTTATCAATCTCCAACTCCCTCTCGTGGAGCTCTCTTAGATAGTCCTTTGACTCCATCGTCGGCACGAACCATGGCGCGTTCTCCCACAGGTTGTCCATAGCCTCGAGCGGCACCTTTGCCGTCTCGGGCAGGAACGCCCAGAAGAAGATGGCGTTGGTAAAGTTGCAGACAATCTATACAGTTCATTAGCAAGCCGTATCGTAAAAAAAACTCGAGCCTGTTAAAAGCGGGGCACTTACAAAGAGGATGTAATATTTCCACCCAATGTTGGTCATCGCAATGGGCGTCACCTGCCCAATCATGGTGTTCATGGCAAAACTCATCATTGTCGCTAACGACACACCACGTGAACGAGTCGCTGTGTTAAACACCTCTGACGGGATAATCCAAGATAGCGGCCCACACATGGCACTGAACGAGAAGTTGTAGATCCATGTTGTCGCAATGAATCCAATCTGCGCGCTCATCGGATTATCCTTTCCGGGCGGGAACAGCGCCAGCAAGATAGCTCCCACAATGAATGTAATGCAGTTCCCAAAGTTCCCGATGATCAACGGCCAGCGACGCCCAAAGTGGTCAATGAACAGAATACACAAGAACTGCCCAACAAGCGCAATGATAGCGTTGCAAGCCTGGTACAAAAGCGTTCGCTCAGTACTGACACCAATCTGCTTAAAGATATCTGGTGAGTAGTACTGAATCGCAGACACACCCGTCAACTGGATCGAGCTCTGCAGGGCCACACAGATAAAGATGCGGCGGAAGTTACTCTTTGTCTTGAACAGCTCTGCCCAGGTCTTTGCGCTGTGCTCGTGCTCGTACGTGATCTGCTCCTGGATGGCCTCAAACTCAGCACGCACCCATGGGTCATTCTCGTCGCCGTGGGCGTGGAGCTTCGCGAGGGTTGTGAGCCCGAGACTGACTTGACCGTTGTCGATGAGCCAGCGGGGGGATTCGGGGAACAAGAAGATAAGGAGACCGAGGATTGCGGCGGGGATACATTGGATTGCGAGGGGAATACGCCATTGGTTGTCATCGGTGGGAGCGAAGCCTTTGTAGGCACCGAAGCCGATCCATGAGGCGCAGAGCGCGCCGATACCGAGCATGAATTGTTGGAGAGCAGTAATACGGCCACGGATGGAGGGATGGGCAAGTTCGGCTTGGTACAGAGGGATAATCATACAGAGGACACCGACACTGATTGATATATTAGTGTTAGTTTGGAGATATGTGGGGGTGCATGGGAGTACGGCTTACCCAATACCGGCGACGAAGCGGCCAGACTGGAGGTATGCGAGGCTTTGACCGCCAGCTTGAAGACCACCACCGAGAATGAAGGTTGCAGTGGCAATTGCGATGGTTCCACGACGGCCGACCCAGTCACCGAGGTAACCGGCGAAGAAGGAGCCACAGAAGGCGCCAGCTGTGAAGAGGGAGACTACGAGACCTCTGTATGGGGGGGCACCATATATCAGTATACGATCTATATCATGACCAGCAACTCCAAGGGTGATAGGAGTAAAAAAGGAAACTCACTTCTCGTTATCTGACGGGTTGAACTTTGCAACAAACGCATCTGACGCCACGACCTGAGCAATGATACCCAAATCATAACCGTAATTGAAGGATCCTATCGACGCAAACAGGCCGACGAGAAACTGGTACCACTTTGGTGGAATTGCCATCTTGAGAAGTAGGCAAATGGGAAAAACAAAGCCAAACAAAAACTGACCGACTGTCTTGAATCAATCACCACAAAACAGACAGACTTCTCGATTACTTGCTGTGGCGGGGGGGTGGAATAGGTCCTGCTGCCGCCCATTTAAATAATCACCACCATCGTTCTTTTTCGCTTTTCGCCCCAGCTCGCCCCCAAGCTGCTGTACATCATTTCCCCATACATTACTCCGGATTATCTGATATCACGCCTCTCTTTCCCATGGGGTAGGGTTGGTAGCTAGGTACAGGACAGAAAATTTTTTTAATAACATGTGGTGCACCCTACCACCGATTCCCGATTTCCCCATTTCCCCAGCCTGAACCCCAGGCAAACCCCACCACGCTAGGATAGCTTTAACGCGGGGATGGGATGATATCGAACAGGTGGAAGATTCAGGGAAAGCTGCCACCCTTACCCATACCCTAGGCGTTAGAGCTAGAAGTAATTACGGGAACTGCCTGCCTACGGTGTGTAGCTCTAGCAAGGTATGGGTATGTATGTGGTGTATGTGTGCAGCAGCATCATGAGAATACAGGGGAAGGAACCAGAACTGGGGGAATAGAGGCCAAAATAAGCTAGTAACCAAGCTGGCCAGCTGCAAGAACGCGCTCCTATCATGGGGTCCAGATCGTGGGGTATCGATATCAAAATTGATTTGTTAATTGGAAAAGGGTAGGTGCTGTCCAGAAGACGCTCTCTCTCTCTCTGCGTAAGCTATGGCAGCTGTGTAAAGTAAGGCAAGCGTAGATATACACACATTACATATAACAAGGTAATATGTGGGAGGCGATATATTGGCAAGCATGCTCGGTATGTATGATACGTACTTGCGATAGATTGCGGTTGGTGTATGGGGGGTTGGGTGACAGGCATGTCGGGCAATCGGTGTGAAGACAGCGAACGTGAGACCAATGCTTGATATTCGGCAACACCCCTTCTACGTACCCTAGAATACTAGATGTTCGGCTAAATGGTCCGTCAATATAATAGAGTAGTAGAGTAGAGTAGGTAGGTAGTGGACCTTTGAAATTTCCCCCTTCCTCCTCCCCCCACGACATTAGGAGCGCACTGGATGGCCAGGTGTGGTCCGAGGTTCGGCGGGTGGCATTCACCTGACCGCAAGCTAGAGAACAAGCAAGGTATTGCTTTTGGAAAGCGAAGCGAGCTCAAGGACGGGAGGGCCTGTACCACTGAGGCGTAGGTTTTTCGTAAACTCAGGCTAAACGGAAAAACAATTAGAGGGCTGGAAGTCAATAGCCCGAGGGTCATCTAACCTCGCAAAATACGGGCTACCGCAATAAACCGAGGACGGTGAAAAATTTCTCGTCGTGTTTTTGGTAGATTGAAGTGGTTGTTGGATCATTGGGGTCAAGTGTTGGAAATGGTGGCGGGAACCCCGGTTGTTGGATATTCAGAATTAAATATTTCTTGATATTCTTGAATACATGAGAGGTAAAGTGCTACTGACCCAGTGGTTGAATGTATTCCCAGGTTCAAGTTTTTCCGTTAGTGCATATACCGGTACTACATGGACAGACATTATTTAGGGACGTACTGAATTAAGGATTATGTCTTTGATTTATCCATCGGTTCCTCGTCCTCTGGGAACTTTGGTGTCTTCCGTGCCTACATTGGGAGCTCTCACGGCCACAAAACTCCCCGATATTCACGGTAGGCTCGGCAGGGGGACGTTGAAGTTTGGTCTAACAGTCGGCATGTGCCTAAATCGGCATGTGCCTAAACTGGAATCTTCGCATGGGAGGTGGGAGAAGCAGAAGCAGAAGCAGAAGCAGAAGCAGAAGCAGAAGCAAGGGATGGCGCATACGCCTTACCCCCTACCCCGCTTTGCCTCTAGCAGGGGGCGGTTAAAAGCTTGACTTTAACCACACATTTAAACGATTTTAGTAGACTCTACTAACGACTGCTATAGGGTTTCTCCGACATCTGCCCAGACATTTTCACAAGTTCATGACAAAATGACAAGAGCTAAACTCTGAGGGTTTAAACTTTCCTAAAACCGAACACAAATGCTTGCTAGTGCCCCGATGGACGTCCCCGCAATTGGAATTCTATTCTTCCAGACAGCGGCGAACCCAGGTTTCAGTAAGGGGAAGGGTTCATCGGCATCAGCTGCATCTCATTTTCTACATACATGTATGTAAAATAGATACACCGAAACTTTGGAGGTTTGAAGAGAGAAACGATAGGCATTTTCATTTCTACCGCCAGTTCATCCCAATTCCCCGGGACTCACGATCTTTCTCGATTTGGCTTCCACTGTCTCATCTCTACTAGACCTTTCGCAAAGATAGCCCACCTGTTTACCCACCTTTCCCTTTCTCCGTTTTCCTTTGGGTTGTAATGTATGTACCTACACCGCAGTTTCATGTAGCCTCCTGGGTATTTCCACGGCGCTGGTGACTGAGCAAGCTGCAGAAATTCAAGTATGTAGTTCTTTTTTCTCCGCTTGTTTGTCCGATCCGAGAGAACCCCTCATCTTTGAGTTCCGTCCTCATGACCATCTCGTTTTGATCGATTGAGGTGAAGGACATTTAAAGTCGTCGTGTCCTCTGCTCTTTCTGAACACATCTCTTCGTACCTTCCCTCCTCTTCCTCTTCCTCTGCCATCGTCCATTTCATCTGAACTGCTGCTCTGTGTGTTTCTACTCCAAAAAAAAAAAAAAAAAAATCAATTCAATCCATATATAAAATCCCCCCGCCAGTTCATCCGGCACAATGACGACTTTTACCAAGATTGCTGAGGATGCCGCCCCATCAATCAGCATTGACACCGACCGTGTCCTGTCTGAGATCAAGCCAGAAATCTATTCCGGCTTCACAGAGTGCGTAATCCAATGTCTCTCGTTTACACCGTGACGCAATTGCAATTGCATAGTCAAAAAGCAACTTCGTGTCACCATGAGAAGCGGTTCATCCGATGCTGACGAGAGTGCCCATCCTGTCAATAGACACATGGGAAGATGCATCTACGGTGGTCTTTATGACCCCGGCAATTCCCTCTCGGACGAGAATGGCTTCAGGAAGGACGTCATCGAGGTGTTCAAGGAATTGAAGACCCCCGTTGTTCGGTATCCCGGAGGGAACTTCGTTGCGACCTACCACTGGTACGAGGGCGTTGGGCCGAAGGAGAATAGACCAGCGAGGTATGTCGATAGTCTACTATTATTTTATTCTCACAATCTCGGCCTTACTTGATATATCCTGGGTCAATTTGCGGTTAAAATAAGGATTGGCTAACCGGTTTCGGCATGTTGTGGTGAAGGCCCGAGCTTGCGTGGAATGGAGTTGAGATGAACACTTTTGGGACTGATGAGTTCATGAAGTGGTGTAAGGTTGTGGGGACCGAGCCGTATTTGGCGCTGAACATGGGCACTGGTACCCTCGATGAAGGTAATCTCAACGCGTGAGCTAAGAAAATAATATGGAAATTGTGCTGACAAGGATTTGCTATTAGCTTTGGGATGGGTTGAGTACTGTAACGGTGACAAGAACACATACTGGGCCAACATGCGCCGAAAGAACGGTCATGAGAAGCCGTATAATGTAGGCGCTTATCCCACTCTGCTTCCTTCTTGCGGTAATTTATTCCGTATCCAGGCTAAACATGGTTTAGGTCAAATACTGGGCTCTCGGAAACGAGGTCTATGGAGAATGGCAGGTAGCGCAAATGACCAAGGAGGACTACGCAAAGAAGGCGTACCAATGGGCAAAGGCCTTGAAGCTCCTTGATCCCTCAATCACTCTCATTCTTTGCGGTGAGACTGGGTACTCAGACTGGGATCGTTATGTCCTGCAGGAGTGCATCAAGTGGACCGATATGCACTCCATCCACATCTACACATCTGACAAAGAGTAAGCCCGCTAGTTCATTTTCGGTAATATAAATAATTCGGAGTACTGACCGACCCCCGAAACAGGCATCTACCCAACGCCAGCGCACCTCTCTCAGCCGAACGATCCATTGAAATCGTCGCAGCCTACATAGATCAAGCCCGCATCCAAGCGAAGTGCAAGTCCCGACCGACAATCTGTTTCGACGAATGGAACATCTGGGATCCCATCCGCGCACCCGGAGACAAGGGTGCTGAGGAGCTCTACACCGTCTCGGACATGTTGGCCATGGCCGTCTGGTGCAACGTCTTCATCCGTCAGTCCAAGTGGCTCGGAATGACAAACATTGCTCAGAACATTAACGTGATTGCTCCTGTTATGACCACTCCCCATGGCCTCATCAAGCAGACAATCTACTTCCCCTACTACCTCTTCGCAAATTACATGCGCGGAAACACTCTCGGTACCCATCTGAGGTGCGGAACATACGACGGTAGGACTCAACCTGACTGGATCGAGACCACGATGGATACTCCTTGGCTCGACGTCTCTGCCTCACTGAACGAGGGTGTTGTTGGTCTCGCAGTCGCAAACATCCACCCAGATAAGGCGTTTGAAGTCGAAATCAAGGGAGTTTCGGTTGGTGTCGAGGTGGAGGTCTACTACGTCACTGGTGAGAACCTGACTGATGTCAACACTGAAGAGAAGCAGACTGTGGGTATCAAGGAGAGCAAATGGACTTCAAAGGCGACTTACACATTCCCCAAGCACTCATTCACTCTGCTGAGGTGGAAGGCATAAGTGTGAGAAGTGGTGCGGGGTCGAACGAAAAAAACTAACTAACGTGGAGAGATTGAGGGGTTTTGGTTTCTTTCATTTTTCCAGGGAATTGTTGATCAGTTCATTTGTTTTGTTTTGTCATGTGTACATGTAGCCAGCTAGAATTAAATGGGACCCATTATTTGATATAGAGTAAACAAGGCAGTTCGCTCTTTTCTTCGAAATAAAACAAAGATTTAGAACCGGGGGTTCTCGGGTGATCTGGTTCAGCCGAATGCAAGGGGCGGATCGAAAGGTACAATACATGTACTCACTCTAATCTGTGCAAAATCTATGACGTCGAGCCGAAATAATGCTCCGACAGTTGCACGGGTCCGGCTAATTCTCGCGGGCAAACTGGCGAGTGAGCGTCTATGAAGAAGGTCGACCAGGATTTGTCAGACCACGAGGGGTGGATGGGGAAGGCGCCGGGCAGATCTTTCATATAAAGAGGGGAACTGCAGATACTCCGGAGATTATATGATCCTGCTCATATGCATGCGAATGACTTGCGCCGGGAGAGGATCATGATGTGCAGGAAGTTATTTAGCATGGCAGGGGTGATTTGTGGGTTCGAACCTCGTGATGATGTTGTAATAATGCAGGACAGGAAAGTATTGAGGATTTTTGGACTCGACCCTGGGTTTTGTATGGCGCAGGGTATCTGAGAGCGGACTGCAGTTGTGGATGTACATGTAGTTCCGGGAGGGCCGGTCGATGGTGGCTAGATGAGAGGTTTGGGTTCTGTGCAGGTAGGTGGGGCTGGTGAGGCTGGTGGGGTGAGAGGGGAAAAAAGAGTTGGTACAGTACAATCTCGTTATAAAGATAATGTTTATAAGGATATTCGGCCTATAAGGATATAACTTGGGCCCCAACAGGGATTGTTTTTGGTGAGTTCGGCACTTAACTTATTATAAGGATAAGTGGCCTATAAGGATATTTTTGGATACAAAACCGTCGCATTTCCATATCTTTATAGCGAGATTGTACTGTATAAGCAAATGATAGAGGGAGGGTATGGTAGGAGTAGGAGGTGATGGAAGGGATGCATGGATGGACAGGGCTGATGGTCGAGTGATGGACTGTGATTGTGCGTGAATAGTGTTGGTGTAAGGGGGTGTGAAGTCGTCTAAAGGCAGGTACAATATGCGTACTGGGTTCCTTCTATTATATTAATATATATTAATACCAGCTATCAGTCAACTAGGAAACATTAAGGTCTGTAATGTACACACTCCGTATATCTGCCAGCTATAAGTGGATAGCCCCAATGTGTGGTTCAGGAAAGTAATTGCTTATCAGATCTGATTATCTTCAACATGAAGATTATCAACCGTATCTTGGAGTTGGCACACGCCCAGCTGTGGGCTAGCCACAACCATTAGCTTAAGAGTGCCAAACGAGAGCCTGAATTGTACCAACGTAAGACGGTGGTTGCTAGTTAATTCAATGGTCTGTCATCTGGTCATACAACGGGCCTGCTTCTACATAATGTTTGTGGGGTCTTTTTCTGCCCGATTGCCGCTTGAACTGCTTTTCGGTCTGTTTTTTTTTTTTTTTTTTTTTAATTTGTTTTTGGTTTGTAGGCAGGCCCTGTGCGAGTGCACTATACTACTACTGTCCCGTGAATGTTCCTGGTGTATTTTTTTTTTCTAAAAAAGGGGGGAGAAGGGGGGACAGTGAGAGTTATTAGGATGATTTGGTTTTCTCCTTTTTGAGAAGGCTTGGGACGGTCATTCGGGGCGGTCACGAACTATCACTCGGATAATCAAACGATATACATTGGCTTTTTTCTTTTTTATTCATTACACATTGTCAATACGAGAATCTACGAGTATCCCTCTTGAAAATCCCACCTAGCCGTTCATACATACTTTGTTTTTCTCTGGGTATTGTTCTCGGGAGGACCGGATTAGTTGGTAAGGGGTCATCGAATAGCACTCGTACATTATCACTAGGTTTTTTTTTTTTTTTGGGCTGGCGTTGTATCCATTTGGGAATTAGGAGCTGGAGACTCTGGTTTTCCAAGATATCATTAATTGTAAGTATCAGAGAACGGGGAAATGTGTTAAGATGGAGTTTATATTTAATGCCTGAAGAGAAAGATCCATGCTTGACAGTCCTCTTCTGTTGTGGGATTAAGGTAGCGGGGTCTACAATTGAGGTTTCTATTATAACGGGTGGGGATCTGGAATTAGGTCCTACCTATTTCCCATTTCAACTGAATTTTCATTTGACATATGCATGCCGAACACTATCACTTTTTGAAATTGAAATACTATTGTTATGGTGCTTTGGATCACCAGATGACGTATTATATTATATTTAACTACCCCGCGTATTTAAAAAAAAAACCTGGGTATGTTGTTCCCTTTGAATTGGTTCTCAAAGGCAGGATGTTGCCGGTAATGAGTATAGGGATAACCTCTATAAATATTCCCATGCCCTCTACCGACAGAATCGACATTTCATACACCCAAACATCTCCAACCTCCCTCCGCACTCACAACCATAAAAGAGCCTCACACTCAAAAGACATACATAACTCAAATTATCCAAACGAATAAACCAAACGACTTCTGTACTGTAGAATGGAGCCCCAAGTTCCAGTCGACCAGCCGTTGGGGTATGACGTTGATCCCAGTAGTACTAAACTCGAGGAATGGACAAACAGACGGTCGGATATTCTCCTCGACATCTTAGAGTTAATAGAAATGGGTCAAACATATATCTCTCTCATTGAGCGCGACCCTCCACCCACTGTCAAAAGGGACCTTACCAGGCGCCCCCTCCCAGGGCTCAGTTGGGACCAACTCTGGGGTTTTCAGCACTATAGACGTAACATCTGGAGTCGCATTGCATATCCTTCCTTCGAGATCGGCTTTGGCGCCATACACTACTACACTAGGGGTGATGAGCGCTACAATTTTGCTGTTGTCATCAATATTTTGCGCGTGGAGCAGATTAAGTTCATCGGCTCAAACGCAGATTCATACCTTCTACTTCAAGAGATTAGCGGCCGGGCCTGGGAGCAGTTCGGGTTATTTGATGGTGAGATCTTTTTGAACGATATGGGGTTCTGGCCAGATGGATTGGCTGGGGTCCTAAGCCAGGAAGCACTAAATACGACGGATGTCCACAGAATGTCTTGTTGGAAAAGTAGTTTCGCAAAGGAGATCGAAGGAGAGTCTGGTGGGCCGGTGCCCCCGCGTTATGATATATACCTTGCTTTGGGAATAATCTATCGCACATATTTCCAGCTCTTGGACCGTATCAACCACCCTGGCCCAGAGTTTGACGCTCTGGCATTTGGGTGCTCCTGTCCGGATTTGGTTATTAACAGGCTTTTTGGGGTGAATGCAGATGAGGCTTGATAGGTAGTAGTAGTTGCATTGTAAAGCTCAATAATCGATGTCTTGTGTAATTTCGTAGTTTATAATAAAAACCAACTATTCTTAATTAGTATGTTATCTATTTCCCAAATGTTGACCATGACTGGCCATGCACCATGAGACTGGGCCGTGTTTATGTTTGAGAACACCAAAGGCTGGAGGTGTAGGTTCCTCTCTGGACGTGTCCTGTGCAGGTTGCGGGCGATAATATCGATAAGAGTAGTGCCATAACCGTGAGGTTTCATGCATATAATGAATAAAAGAAAAAAAGAAGAAAAGAAATATCGATAAGAGTATAGTCTCACGAGTGATATTCCATGATCACGACATTAGTCCGAGGATCAAATTCAACCAAAAAGGGGGATTTGGGCTTTATCGTAAAAGCCAGAAACGGCTGCCCCCCACGGGTTATGTTATATATGCTGGCCCCAGTGATTGGTCAAGAGCCACTATAGCTAGTAGAGCCCTGAAAAACCAACATCGGTATTCGAGTATGCTCATCCTCCACTAAATCAGCTGTTGCCAGGGGCGTCCAATAATTCCAGTTTCTGCGGTAGTTATGCGTAGGGTGCGCTGTAATTTGTGCCAGAATAGAAAAAGTGTATAGTAGAATAGTCAGAAGGTCGGCCGACCTTCTACGTACATGTACATGTAGTTAAGGTTATGAACTGACAATATTACATACCTAGCTGCAGATTTCAGAACTCAACCCTTAGATATCCTAGCGTACGTCCCCTGTGGCGAGCGAGAATATTAGGGTCTGCCGAATCCGGTAAGCCAACTACATAAATCTAACTATCCCCGGAACAACTTAAATCCACACACCCACCCCCCCCCCGGCCGATCCCGGACAGCCGAGGCAGAGCCGCCACCGCCCTATCAACTAACTACATAATCCATCCCACCACCAAACACCACCACTCAAACACCACCACCACTCAACCCCCCCCCCCCCCCAAAACCTCACATCACGAACCTCTAAACCATTACATATCCAATTTTCCTTTACCCTTATCAATACAAACATGTCCTTCTTCCGCCTCACTCTCCGTCCCCTCCTCCACCTCCGCACCCTCACCACCACCGCCCCCCACCTCTCCTCCATCCCCCCCGCGCCACCCTCCCCACCCCGGCTCCCCCCCACCGAACAGGCCGAATTCGAGCGTCTCCAGCGCGCCTCTGCCGGCGCCTTCTCAACCTCGCAGCACTACGAGCCCAGCGCCGAGAAGGAGTCTGATCTGTCGCACCCGGATATCCGGCGTGGGGCGCCGCCAGAGTTCGAGGGGGATGTGAACCCGAAGACGGGGGAGGTGGGCGGCCCGAAGAATGATCCGTTGAGGCATGGGGATTATAGTTATAATGGGAGGGTTACGGACTTTTAGGCTTGGGCTCGGAGGAGTGGAGTGGAGTGGAGTGTAGGATAGAGTATTACTAGAGAGATGGGAATGGGAATAGCTTCGGTTTTTGACGGTTCTTGTTGTGGTGTTTTATATGTGCATATCTCTTTCTTTCTGTAATAAATGGCTATAGGCCCTTTTCTCGCCTTCTATCAATAGAAACTCCTGCCTGATCATAGAAATGCCATCCATAATCTCTCTCCACGCCACAATACAGTGCTCTATTTTACATAACCACATCAACCTCCCAAGCCCAACAGAATCAGATCCACCAACCATTGCCGGGCCTCCCCTCCCCGTAATTGCAATCCTCAAACCTCACACTGCTTGCTAGTAGCTTATATTTCAGCTTGGCTCAACGCTGTTCCTCTGAATCCCAGTTCCCCAATCCATGGCCTTGGTAGCCTCAGAGTCGGAATACTAGTAGTTCCCGGGAGGTCTAGTTACAGCACCTCCGTATCCTTCAATTATCAACGTAATATTCGGATTCATCCCTCGTGTTGGTTCTACTCCTGTACGTCTTGGCAGCGGAAGTCATAATCCCGGAGGTGCGGTGTGCTCCTCACTCCTCCATAGATGATGCTGGAATATTACCATGTAATGCTACATATTACTATCAATCTGCTATTACATATCTAAAAAGTCACAAGAGTTGCGTGCCTATTGGGTGGAAATGCATCAAAAATCAAGCATTCCTCATCTCAAAAACGAATATCTGGGCAGCAAGACTTATGCGGTGAACTTTTGTTCACCGCTGCTTCCTCCACCTTCCCACTTTTCCCCAGATTTCCCCGATTGTCCTCCCTGTGCCTCCCCCAGCTAACTGGGCAGCCCCCCTAGTGCTCACTCCACCGTGCACAGACCCTCTTAAATCCTCCATCCACCACGGCTCCCGCATTTCCAGGCGAGCGGGAGGGGGATCGAACCTCGGAGCCATGGTGACGCAGCCTAGATAGAGGTTAGCCTTAACCACTAGGCCACGCCACCGATATCGGTAAATCGAGAAAGTGGTATTTCAGCGGTTTCGAAATAAGGTTTCTCGGCACCATTCCTGCCTTGTGTATCAAAATGGGACCGAAATACCAACAATTTTCCATACTATTTGCCTATAGAAGACAACGGCCTCCCACGACGCATCTTGGGGTATCTCCCAATTTTATACCTTAGGCCAAATTAGTCTCATCTGGTTAATGCCTCATATATCTGGTATGTATGTGTACGAGCCTAGATATTTGCTTGCCTCGAGCAGTATCGTGAACACCAGGAGGCTTAATGATCCTTCATTTTTACATTGGAGGTTGGATTGGGCTGATTAACTTTTGAGAGCCATCAAACACAATTTACAGAAAACAAACAGATTGATTTCGGGATGTTATATACATATCTACACCGCCGCCAATCCGGGCAGTGGTTCCCCCTTCCTCGTCCGTCCCAGCCCCTCCTTCCCATAAAAGTCCATCTTATAACCCTTTTCCAACCCCCAATCCTCCTCTCTCTGACCTAGCGCAATCGTCGCCTCATACGGGCTCAGCAGCGGCCTCTCAAACGCATACCCCCAGTCGATACTCAATCTGGGGCAGGCCACCTGGATCCACGCCCCCACATCACTAAACATCTTCAGCTTCCCGGGGAAGATCTCACTCAGAAGCAGCACCACATATGGAATCTCCAGCTCCTTGAGCCTCTCTTCCAGACGCTCAACAGTATTTGGATTCCCCTGCCGTCCCAAGGTCCCGAGGATGAGCCCAAACTTGTTCGCCTTCTTGGCCACAGCGATAGCGTCTCTTCGCAGCGTGTGCAGCTCCTCGTGGTTATACGATTCCCGGGTGAACTTGCGCGAGTAGGGATCGTAGCGGTAGGCGGGCAGTTGCGGATTCTGGATCATGGCTGACTCGAGGTGGAACCGCCCGTCGCCGACGTAGATGAGCGCATTCACCTCGTCGGTGTTGATTCTAGGGCTCGTGCACCCAAGGATCTCACCCTTTGACAGTGGCATGATCTGTGGGATTGTCACAGTGTAGCCTGCGGCCTCCAGCTGGCTCTTGACGCCGTGGATGCTGGCGTTGAACTGGATGGTGCCTACGAGCGCCAGGTGGCGGCCGGCAGTGAAATTGCGCTCGACAGTGGCAACGAGGTGCGAGGTGTCGATGCTGATTGTGACGAAGATGTATAGCGTCTTAATGTCTGTGATATCGACCGGGATGAGGCAGGAGTGGGCGTAATGCACTAACAGATCACACCCCAGTGCCCGTGCGGTGAAGTCGTCAATGCAGCAGGCGCCATAGGTCACATCGCCCATGATGAGGGTTTCAACGCCCGGACAGAACGTCTCGATAATGTCCGAGAGCGTGCACGCAAAGAGTAGTAGGCCCTCTGGCATCTGTAGTGCTACCCTGGTGGCGTTCAAGCGCCGGATATTATGGATGGTCTTGTGGACCTCGAAGTTGTAGTTTGCAGGGAGAAGCGTTAATGCTTCATTGAGTGCGGGATCATTTAAAATATCGTCTGGAATCTGGTTGATAGCTCTGCCGCCGGTGCGGCGCGGCTTAGGTGCGACTAGAAGGCAGGAGAGTTAGTGGGAACGGGAGAAGAGAGGGTACGGCCGAGAGGAGCCCGTACGTTGGAGGGCATCTCCTTCTTCGATCCCGGCGCTACTGGACGCTTTCTGCGATTGGAGAGATGATGCGGTGCGTTTGCCGATGAAACGTTTTCGGGGCTGTTTCGGCGCTGCAGTGTCCGGGATATCTGCCGTCGTCGTCTTCGCCGCCGCCGTTATGGACGAGTCGGGGGTGGCCATTATGTATGTATGTGATTATGCAGGTACGGTTCACCCGCTTCGATGTATATCTAAGGGACTGATATTCGGGGGGGGGGGGGGCGTAGCTTAATGTCCAATGTGATTATACCCGTTATCGATCTGCAACTGTCAGAAATACCCTTATCCCCGGTAAGCTGTCGCCACATGCGAGATCTGGAGTGCAAACCTTGTATTTGTGCAGATGGCTATTTCGTACGTATTTGATCACTGAGAGCACGGAAATAGTGTCTATGCTGTCCGTTAATTCCAGAGCTGTTGAGGTTTGCGAAAAGGTTTATAAGACTAGTGGGGTTTGATGCATGCGACGTTGGAAATTATATGTAATCCTATGCTAGTTTATGCTAGTTTATGCTAGTCGGTCATTGACGCGGGGTTCTCCCGGATACAACAACCCTAACCCTCGGATATTGACAAGGCTTCTTTTTCACCAAATGAACCATAAAATGGACGGCGGCCAGCAAGCAGGATGAGCTTCTCTGGAATTTTCCTGACTAGCTCGTATTGCGTGCTGGGCACCGAGTGGGGACTTTATCGCTCTTTGGCATTTTGATAGGAGCCAGCCTTACATTACATGTATGTAAAAGTACATACTTGCTTGAAGGCTTGTCAATGCTCGTACCTATGGTTATTTTCAGCTACTCACAGCCTACAGATCTTATTTATATTACCACACCCTGATCTGGCTCTGCACCTGCATCGTGCCCTTCCATTCCTCTCCAGGGAAAGCTTCAAGGAAGGATGGATCTAATCTAGCATCGCAGCGGTGATCACCCGTGCTAGTGGGGCCCTCCTTCCCCATTTCCACAATTTCCAGATTTAGGTTTTTCCCCTTCCCCCCCCCCCCCACATTTGGTGCTCACGCGCCAAGCCAGGGTTCTCGTTTGGTCATTTTAATGAAGTCATCCCCTTCGTCTCTTTGTGTGGGCCGAGGTAGACCAAAAAAAGGACAGGACAGGACAGGACTGGACTGGAATTACAGGGCAGGGCTCCGATTACAAACTCGGCCAGTATGGTGCAAGCAGCTGAAAAACACGAAAAAACATCCACCCCCCCCCCCCCCACCAGATCACCCCGTAGAACCTCGCCTTTTTTTCGGCATCCTGTTTTCTGGCTGGACAGACTGGTAGATCAACTACAGTCAGTGTTAATGTTGGACCCGAGTAAACCTTCAAAATCAGTGCTGCACCCACCGCTGTGGTCATCGCTGCTCGAGTTATCCAGGACCTCCCTAGCTGCTGGGAGTAGTACTAGTAGTGAAGTGAGTGCTCTCTATTTCTTTCTCTCTCTTTTAGCTTTTTTTCCCTTGCTCGGTCGGACTTTGATATACTCGCATGTAGTTAGTTGCTTGCAAATACCTCTCCATCTATTACCCACGATATTTCTTAGCAGTGCTTGCTATGTTGTACCTATATCCAACCCGATTCGGGACTAACGTTCCCCAGACGACGACGACAAAGGCGACGGCAACGGGGACAATCACGAGTCCTAACCCTGGAACGGCGGCTTTCCTCGGTCCGTCTGCATTCAAGTTAAGGACAAACAGGGGTGTGTATACCACCTATATTCTCCGCTTCTATCCCTTCCCATATCATATCCCTTCCCATATCATATCCCTTCCCATATCATATCCCATATCTCCATCTCCGTCCCAACATATCCTGTCCTGTCAAAATACCTGTTAGGCCCCAGTATAGCACTCCTTGCTCTACCTACCCTACGTAACATCAAAAACAATATCAGTACCAATCATACTAACAACAGCCGTTTCGAATTTCAGAAACACCCCCTCTAACACCACCAAAAACTCCCGACCCCACACATCCTTCGACCGCCACAACCCCCTCCACACCATCAATGCCCACCCCCGTCGTTCTCTCCCGCCCACTAGGCATATATTATGCGCGGGGCTTTGCCGGCCTCTCCAGCTTCTCGTCTCTGCTCCGTCTGCGCCCGCGGCTCCCTCACACCACCTCCAATACGCACATCGCCAAGCAGCAGCTCCACGGGCAGCCAGCAGTATCTTTCCGCGGCTCCACCCACCACCAGTTCAAGCTCCCCTTGCACCCACATCAAACAGCAGCACACACGGCGGAGGACCCAATGACTTTCAAGAAGCAACGCGTGGTCAAGATCGTGGAGGTGGGCGCCAGAGACGGGCTCCAGAATGAGAAGGGGGTTGTGCCCACCAAAACGAAGATTGAGCTCATTGAGAAGTTGAGTGAAGCAGGACTGAGGCATATTGAGGCGGGGTCATTCGTCAGGTATGTTCTATTGGGACTACGGATATCTATGCTATGGCAAGGGCGGCGTTCTGTGTAAAGAGCAAGAGGCTTTGGCTCTAAATCCCTCCTTCCGTAGAATGTTACCCCGCGTCTTTCCCCCCACTCTGCTTCTGTAGACAAACAACTGACCCATTCCGCAGCCCCAAATGGGTCCCCCAAATGGCCGACACCGCCCAAATCCAGATCCACCTAAACAGCAACCCCCCGCCCGCTCCTGTGCCCGTAACGTACAGCTACCTAACCCCCAACATGCAAGGCCTCACCTCTTACCTATCCGGCCCCCCTCCTCCCCCTTCCGCTCGTCACACCTCCGAGATTGCGATCTTTGCCTCGGCATCGGAGGGCTTCTCAAAGAAGAATATCAATTGTACGATTGAGGAGTCGCTGAACCGCTTCCGGCCAGTGGTGCAGAAGGCCCTAGAAGAGGGAATCAAGGTCAGGGGCTACGTCAGCATGATTATCGAGTGCCCATATGATGGGCCGACGCCGCCTGAGAAGGTTGGGGATGTTGTCGAGGAAATGCTGAAGATGGGGTGCTATGAGGTCAGTTTGGGAGATACGAATGGGGTGGGTACGCCAGGTTAGTAACCTCAACCTCGGGATTATGGTGGAACGAGAAGGTTGAAGGAAGCTAACTATGGATGGGGCGATAGGAACAATCGGAAAACTGGTAAACCACCTTGTCAAGGAGCGCGGCCTCCCTGCAGAGCGATTGGCGGCGCATTTTCATGATACGTATGGCCAGGCAATTGTGAACTGCCTGGTTGCCCTGGAAGCGGGCATTAGCACGTTTGATAGTAGCATTGCGGGACTGGGTGGATGCCCGTATAGTAAGGGTGCGACTGGAAATGTGGCGACGGAGGATCTAGTGTACTTGTAAGTGATCTTTTCTTCAGAATGGAGGAGGGAGGGAAGCTAATAGTTATGAATATCTAGTCTCGAGGGCACAGGTGTAAAGACGAATGTGGACCTGCAGAAGATTGTCGAGATTGGTGACTGGATCTCGAAGGAGCTCGGCAGGAAGAACGAAAGTAAGGTAGGGACGGCGCTGATGGCGAGGAAGGGGGCAAAACTTTAGTCTTGCTTCCTTCTTTCAGCCACCCTTCTCGTTCTCGCTATTGCTTCTTTAGAGTGGTTTTTTAAAGGATTTTTCTTTTTGTGCTGGATTTGGCTTGTGGTGTTTGGGTGCGTCATTCCTTTTTTTTGTTTTTTTTTTTTTTTTTTTTTTTTTTTTTTGGCTTTCTTTTGTAGCGGCATATGCATGGACGGGGGACCTTTTAGACGCAGGATGGAGATAATGATTGGATACCATCACGCTCGTTTGTTTTGTGAGTCTTCTTTACGGGTTGGAGTGTTTAATGCATTTGTGTATAATGGTGAACATATTGATCAATCTCATTTTGTGCTTGTAATTGCGGGGATTGTAGGGCCTATTTTGTAAACGAGTCATTGTGTCTCACTCGGATTCGAGAAAATATTTTTCAGCATTTTCGCGTGGTTCACTTCGGGGCATCTTGATAGGCGCTATCTGTAGAATGTTGAATATGATTACACAATTGGTACGTAAGAATGAGTATAATTAGAAATAATGGTGCTTGGCAAGAAGCCGTATGTGGGGTGGGTCTGATTCGCATCTGTTGTGCGGTATGCATGTGGTGAGGGTCTCGTGGAGCCTACCTACCTACCTAGATTGACAGATCTCTCGGTGTCGCGACATTCCCACACATCTGAGTCTAGGGCTGTTGCTCAAAGATTTTTGATACATGATCTAGATCATTCGCATAGTCTGACGACATGTACGTACATTGGTGGTCTTGGGCGCTTATTGCTGGCGTGGCGGTTGGTGGTGGTTGAGGGACCCTAGGGTGTGCAGTGGCTCACAGGTTATCACTCGGTATGTCGTTCTTTAGTTTATATGGTCTTTTTTCGTCGTTCATTACGTGTATTAGTTATGACGTATTCTCGGGGCGACACGACTGACTTAAGTGGGTGGGTGTATGGCCAACTCCAAAGTGCCCAAAGAAGCTAAGTATTGATTGCCTGCGTATCGTATATCACTCTGGCGTATATTTGAGATTGACTACACCATGGGGTTGGCCATAGGATACCCCCGTGAGGCCGTTCTACCTCTCACTTGATATATGGATAAGCTTTACATCGTACGTTACACAATGTATTGTATGTCTGCCTTTAAGTGTGGATCGATGGCTGTTAAACTGTTCAGACAGTACATGTAGCTGACTTGTTTATCGGATCTGCTTACATATCTCTAGCCCCCGGGTTTCTCGAGAGCGTAGATAGGTGCTAGAGCTAGACGTCGTTGCGCTAGTCTGGCTAGTATGGGGTAATTAATACTATAACTAACGCACTGTTCTAAAAAGGGAGTGCTTTGGTGGGGGTCCCAGCGGTAGGAAATTTCGGTTTTTGGTTTATTCAATTCGCGTGATAAAAAATGCATAACGCAGCTACCTTAACTTTGGTTGAGCTTGTGTGTGTTGTGCGGATTACACGCTACCTACTCGTAGGTGATTCTTGCATGTTTTTAATACGGCCTTGATTTGCTGCGTCACCCTATCCATGTGTCGTCCGTCTTGGTGGTCATGGATGAGAATAGCAAACATACAATTTGTTATGCGTCGAATTAGTTAGTCGTTATTTGGTGCCAGAATAGATTTATTAGTGAACGCTCCCTGCTAGATCTCTTTAGTTGGTACCGGTCGCTACATAATCAAGTTAAAAGCTACGATCATCATCTAGTACATTCCTCGGGGTAAACCAAAAGGCGGTGGTCATGATATCCTCGAATCCTAAAACATTAGATGTACCCACAAAGCCATATCCAGAGTTGACTAATCAAATCAATCAACCGCCTGTTACCTAGAATGAGTGTGCCTAAATCTATTAGTATATATAGTCGACTCTCGAGCTCTCCCTATATTTATGGGTACTCTATAAGAGTAGAGTCGGGGCTTTTTGGTAGGAAAACACCCTTTCTATAGGGGAAAAATGTCCGATTTCTGCCCTTGCAAGGAGAGTCCTGTAATAGATAGAATAAGTATACCTAAATCCATTAGTACCGCACCACCCTTCCTGTCATGTCAATGGCCAATCATGCACCCAGGTAGTCAGTACCATACCTACACTCTGCGTATCTCTCATCACCGAGTGATGGTCCTTGACGCGGGTATGGCTCGGCGCATCTTATCAAAAACCCCATGTGATCAAAATGTAGGAGTAGCAGAGAAGAGCATTTTGATCACATAGATTTTTGATATCTTATTTGGTTGAAAAGTTATTCGCGATTTACTTAAAATTCGTTGTCTTAAGATGCGCTGCGCCATAATGACATCACGCACGAGGCCCGGAGCTTCACCAGTCCCTACCTAACTAACCCCCTCCCTTAAGTAGGCAGCACTTACCTTTCATTCTCAATCACTATCCAATTTCAACTATTCAACTACCAAACATAATTCAAAATGTCGGGCTCTAAAGAGGAGGACCTCAACTCCCTACTCACAACCGAGCAGCGTGCAGAGCTCACGCTCCTCATCACCTTAGCTACGGAGCGCATGCGCCAGAATATCACGGAGGTCTTCGATTCCGGACCCACCAGAAGCGCATCTCCACCAGCAGCAGAACCCAAACCAACAGAGCTGGAGGGGCTGGAGAGTTCGCTACCCACTGATCCTAAGAAAGCCCCTAAACAGCTCGATAAAGAGCTTAATGAGCTTAAGAAGAGCGCCCTCGCCTCATTCGACAGCTGGAGCGCTGCCGTCCTCCAGCGCATCAGTGAGGCCGTCCATTCCTCATCTTCCTCCACCCCTCAATCTCTTCCCCCGCGTACATCCACGGTCCCCTCCACGGCGCCAACGGTACCAGATATCTATGCGCCGATCCCCACACCACTGACAACCCTGCCCGACTCCCACAAGCCCCCAGTCCTCACTTCCCTTCTCCTGCTGCTCCTTTCCCTCGAACACTATGACGCACGCTCCCGCGTCCTCCTCCTCATCTTGTGTTCGTCACTACACCTGCCAGCCAGCGTCCTAATCGCGCAAGAATCTCAGACGGCCACCGCCCTCGTTACGGCCGCCATGTCTGCCGACGAGGCTACACAGGGACGCTCCGGCAGCGGTAGGTGGTGGAAGGTTGGTCTCGCCTCTGTTGCTGGCGCCGTGGCGATCGGTGTAACGGGTGGGTTGGCGGCGCCGTTGGTGGCCGCGGGGGTGGGAAGTGTAATGGGGGGTATCGGATTGGGGGGAACCGTGGCAGCCGGATATCTAGGTGTTCTAGCCAGCAGTGGTGCGGTCGTCGGTACACTCTTCGGCGCATATGGTGCTAAGATGGGCGGCAAGATGGTAAGCAAGTATGCAGACGCGGTGAAGGACTTTGCATTCCTCCCTGTGGCAGGGAAGGACCGATTGCGTGTCACAATTGGGATCTCCGGGTGGTTGACGGAGGTACGGGACGTGGTAGCCCCGTGGGAGTGTCTCAATGGGGCGGCAGATGTCTACGCTCTACGCTGGGAGGTGGATGCGCTCTTGGACCTGGGGTCAGCCATGAGCACGATCCTAAAGAGCTACGCTTGGGGTTATGTCGGTTCCGAAGTCATCAAGCGGACTGTATTTGCCGCGCTATGGGGCGCCGTCATGTTGCCCATGAGCATCATGAAGGTCACCCGCGTACTCGATAACCCGTTCTCCATCGCCAAGCACCGGGCCGAGAAGACTGGGCGGGTGCTCGCGGATGCAATCATCAACCGTGCACAGGGGGAGCGGCCAGTGACACTCCTCGGGTACTCCCTTGGCGCTCGGGTGATCTACAGCTGCCTTCTGAGCCTGGCTGAGAGGGGCCACTTCGGGGTTGTCGAGAACGTGGTGATGATGGGTGCACCTGTCCCCGCAGACGCTGATGATTGGCAGAAGGTGCGGAGTGTAGTGGCCGGAAGATGCATAAACGTGTACTGCGCGAGTGACTATGTGCTTGCGCTGCTGTACCGCACGAGTAGTGTACAGTACGGGGTTGCGGGGCTGCAGAGGATTGCTGTGCGTGGGGTCGAGAATATTAACCCAGGAAAGGTGGTGGAGGGGCATTTGGGGTATCGGAAGGTGGTGGGGGTGTTGTTGCAGGGTGTGATGGGGGAAGATGTGGAGAGGGGAGTGGTGAAGAGGGAGGAAGCAGAGTTGGAGGTGATGAGAGAGGAGGAGGAGAGGATGAAGGAGAAAGGGAAGAAGGGGGAGCACGAGGGGGATGAAGTGGAGGAAGAGATTGATAGTGTGGTGGAGAAGGCCGAGAGGGAGCTGGAGGAGAGAAGGAGGAAGAGAGCGGCATTGGAGAAGGAGAGGAGGGAGGCGATGGGGGAGACTGAGGGGTAGTTTAGCTTGTAGTTTTAGTTTAGTTTAGTTTAGCATCTTCTTATTCTTGCTGTATGCCCTTGTTTGTGGGTTTGGATGGTGCAGGTGTATGTGGTGGAGGTTGTGTTGTAGTGGTTCGTACAGAATCATGGGCCATCACTCGTATTCTACTCACGCTCTTAGCATAGTAAAGAGACCTCAACCCAAAGGGGGGATATTGCCAACGCCCTTCTTATTTAGTCCTACGTAACTTCCTTCCCTCCCTCAGTATATGTGCTCGCAGCGGGCATCCATCTTACCCGTAGCAGTAAAATATCGCACTAATTCGAGGCACTAACGCTATTGGAACATACTATCTGATCAATATTCTTTCATTACATCCCCACAGTTTTGACGTCCCGTATCAATAGACTGCTCACTTGAACTACATGTAATACAGTAACCATGACAACAAAATCCTCGTATCCCAGGAAGGCACCTCGAGTCACCTCGAGTCACCTCTGCCCACCACAAAGCCTGTCTTGGTACCTCATCCAGACACGTAGAGCATCCGGCTCCAAAATGTGACCGCCCCCACATTCACCCCGTACACGATACCTACATGTACGTGTAGATGACCGTTTCTCGTCCCTATTATACCCTGTTGTCAGACCCCCACCCATCTCGAACTTACACTCCCCTCTTTTCCCTCCCCTTCCCGCTCGCTTCCTCTTTCTTCCTCTTTCTAGTTCCATCCATCCAACCCAATCATTCCACAACCACCACCATTGTTCTTCCCTACCACTCTACTCTACTCCCACAATCACCATCACCACCAACCCCGCTACCACCCATCAATCCGCCCCCGCTCCCCAAATCTTCATCAACATAGCATCATCATCATCTCTCAAGAATCCTTTCAGAGCTATCTATACCATCTCTGACCTCTCTTCACCTCTGTAATCTAAACATTCCATTCTATCGATTCTAGACTAGGATTTAGGGTAGGTGGAGGTCTACTGTCTACTGTATTTCACTAACTACCGCTGGCTAACATTCCTCTCTGGGTGTATTCCGATACATTTATATTCAGAATAACTCGGAACTACATATGTTTCACATTTTCATAGCCTCACAAATTCTATCGACTCCACCACTACCACCTTATGAAAATTGAAACAAAAACACAGCGGAATATATACCCTATCAAGGCCATTCGTGGATTTATAGAATAATATCTCGATGCCTTCAGGGCGCCTACGTGCGGAAGGGTGTTCACCATCCCACATATTGCGTGCCCTCTAGCAGATCAACAACCCGACTGCTTAATTACATAGATATCAGAATCTGCGAACACTGGACCGAATTCCCTCTATTCCTCGCTGTTTCCGTTTCTCAAATCTTCCATTCACCTATCTACGGGCCATCTAGTACAATTCGGGAGTTATTCGCAAAACTCTCACGCTCTCTCAAGGAGAATAGAGATGATATCATTGCTCTTATTATTGTCCAGGTCTAAACCTGCTAAGATATACAAGGTTTCCAAGCCATTATATCTCTTCCTTCTTTGTATTGACCCTCCACCCTCCATTTTCTTCTCTGACCCCCGAGGTATCTATTAGATAGCCTCCAAGTGTTGGATAAATAACCCGGTCCAAAGGGGTCTTGATAAAATCGTCTGGACCAGCCTCGACAAGACACTCTAGACTGCTAAATCCTTGTTGGTTTCCTCATGAATCCCAATATTGGACTGCATTGGCATTCTCAATGCATCCCAATATTGGGCTGCATTGGATTCCTCGGGGACCTCCATAACCTACATCTCTTTCCCCTTCCATGGCCTTGGCCTGCGACAAAGTGCTTGCCATTTCCCTTGATGCTCTATACTAACTTCAAAGAACGGTGTCAGTTTCGGTTGTTTAAAGATGGGCATTTACTTGATATCTAAGGGTGGGGGAATGAATCCATACCTGCACATCTAGTACCTTGGGGGGCGAAGCTTGATAGCGGGGAGGTCTTGGATTAAAAACTTCATCTTCTCGATATTACGGGCCCGCTTTTTCTAGAGCTCCTTTAGGTCCTTTAGGAGGTGTTGTTCCTATAGCCGTTTCTGAAGGCGTGCACGCTCCTGGGGCTTTTTCTTATCGAACTTGGCCATCTGGGGATTGTTGATGTAAGCCTGAACTATGTCATCGAAGTGGTTGCCATTTCCTTGGTGTTCTATGCTAACTTTAAAGAAGTTTGTCAGCGTCGGCCATTCAATGATAGGTATTCACTGGATATTCAAGGACAAAGGGAAAGAATCCATACTTTCACACCCTCCATTCCAGAGAATCGAGGTTGATAATGGGAGACCTTGGATGATAATCTTGGCCTTCTCAATGTTGTCACGGCCTTGCATCTCCGCGAGGAGCCCCTTTTTTAGGGTTCCTTTTGGAGGTGTTATTGTTCTTGAAACTCTTTCCTGCATTGCACTTTGGGAGACCAAGTTCCTTTTTTTTTTTTTTTTATGGAACTTGCTCAACTCAGGGTTGTTGATATAAGCCTGGCTTATGTTATCGATGGTTGGAAGGGCTGAACTTCTTTCTTTTGCATCTTTCTAGGCGGTACCACGCTGCCCGTTAGCGATCTCTTTTCTTTATTATCAGCCATATAGCTTACCTTATAAAATATTAGGGAATACCTCGCCATCTGGAAGCTTAAGGTCTACGTCTTCCAAAAGGACCATATATCCTGGTCTGGTAGAAGCTTCTTATCGAAGTTGGAGACTGTGAGATATTTGTCAGCAAGGCGTTGAACTTCACCATCCAACCCCTGTGCAGGTGTGTGGTATCCACGAAACTTACTTTATGAGTCTCATTTAAGGCCTAGAGATGATGTGCACCAAGATTTTTTTTAATCTGAAGTGTATAAACAAAATAATGGAAACATCAGTCAATCTTATGTGAGAATAATATTCGTTAAGCACCTGGCTAGGCTGGAGACCTGTTAGCAGAGGGAACTATAACCACCAAACAGAGAGAAGTATAACTATTACTATTGGAAGAAGGGGTAAATCACCCTTTTCTATAATCACAATATTTGTCGACTCCTAGATGTCGGAGGTGGATGGTATACGATGAGAATTCACCAATTCTGTGTGGTGTTTCCTTGAATCAAGCAAGCAGACTCGGAGGAGAAATATCTCCTTAGGTCCAGCAAGCTGACTTGACAGATGGCGGCAATTGTTATTCCAACTACCCCAAATGATGAACCCCCGGAAATGTACAAGGGACAGAAGATGATTCTTGTCGTCTTGAAAAGTACTGAGAGCAACCAGAACGGATAAGTGGAAACATAGTCTCGCTCCCATCCCTTAGGAGCAGAAAACTGCTTACTGGTTGGGTACGACCCTGGTGGAAACATACATAACGTAAGTACGTAGAACAAACGATATAGGGCAGGGGCCGGAGACCCTTTTGCTACACCAATCACTGATCAAATGCAACACGTTGTCCACTTCGCTAGCGCCGGTTGCGCCAAAAAGTACATACTCAAAGTTTTTTTTTTTTTTTTTGGTGAGATAAAGGGCAATAACACTAGCAAATTAATCGAGTATTTACGGTACATCCTGTGTTTAAGCCTTGCTCCAAGGACAGGAGGGCTGGTAACGAGCCTAGAGGGGAGGACTTCCCGTAGGCTATAGAAGCTGTTCTATTCCTATTTTTTTTCTATTTGATAGGATAGAAGCGACCAAAAACAATAGTGACTACATGTACTGTTTTAACTACGACCACTGTCTGTAGACTTTCCCAGTATGCGTAGTACATACATACATAGTACAGCGGCAGGTAAAGTGTCATGGAATGCGGTTGGGGGGACTTGCGGTTGGATGTCTCATGACTTTTTACCTTCTGCTGTATATTTACACTCGTAGGTATCCTAAAGGTTTAAATCACTACTCGCTATATGTAAGCCTGGCCTGGCCAGGTTTTATAAACTCACTATAATCATCCCTTTGCTCAAATCAAATGCACGGCTAGACCATCTAGGTACAAAGTGTTTTGGGCCGCTGGATATCTGGATTCTTCAGATTTCAGGTCCGAATTCAATCAAACAATGGCAACCGCAGCCATATCTGATTGATGAAGTGAGTAGGAACTGGGAGAGTAAGTATTTTTGCTTGTGGATCCAGTCGCAGATATTATAGGTGCTAAGGTAAAGTACATTTTACCTAGTGAAACATGATCGCATGAGGAAGGTAGGGTTTTTTGGTCCAAACAGCCTGCCGAAATGGCCGTAAAAATATATGATATCCACAGCTACACAGCTTTGGACTTAGATATCGCTTAATTAGATACCTACTTCTGGTTGGCAAATGTTTGCATCAGTTGGGTATACCAGGGCGGCTGACGATTAAGGTCGTTCCTTGCTGCGAGATTTCCTCGTGGCTATGAAACCATCATCGTTAAGTTAATATTATGGGCTTAGGTGTAGCTATATCCTGATGGTTATGATTATGAAATATGCATTTTTAACAGATGAATACATACTTATCCATATGATCCTGTTCTGGGGAAGGATCTTGAATGAGGTTCTAGTAGAGGCTAACATTTGGCTATCGCCAATTCCTTTGTCAAAGGCGAACTATCATGTTTATCGTCGTATCAAGTACCCTTGATATTATTCCTATATTAGGGACTAGATATGAGGGGCGCCTGCAGGCTGCGGGGCCTACGCACAAATAAAACAAATAGGCAGAAATAGAATTGCTCTTTCGCACCCTATGCGCCAAGAGCCCCTACTAACTAATCCTTTTGTACAGCAAGAGGTAAAAACAGGGGATAAAAACAGGGTTTTGTATGACTGATTAGGCCAATAGGGCTCCCCCCATCCTTCTACATACAATAATCTTACCTCTCGCTGTACGAGGTTGTGGCCACCAGCTGGCAACGGGAAAATCCCCCCCCCCCCCCAAATGTCGACCTCGATATCTCAACAACATGATGAGATATTCACCTCCTATTTAGGATATATAAAGCTTGAGAACAATTAAATAAATTCATCATTTATGTACCAACTGCGCTTAACATATCTATGCTTGGTATCCGACATCTAAGTAAAACATGAAATCTAGATAGACGCCTACATGTGCTCTTAAGAGTGGGGCCTGGGTTTGGTTAGCGCCCGTCTTGGCGCAGAAGTAGCCCAATCCAGGGCGGTAATAATTCAGGCCTCCAACGAATATTTACGGCACGCACCTACCCGTCAGAGTTTGTGTCGTACTTCAGCCCACGCCCACGTAGTTAGCTGGTGCCTTAAAGGTCTAGGTCACGTAGGCATCCGCATAGTATCTAAAGTCACCGAGTGGCGGCTCGGGTGTTTATATAGGACTTGTATATATATTCATGCTTTCGTGCTGTACCCACCTCTGAGCTTTACAACCCCTTCTCAATAATATCATTACCTTCTAGAAATATATGTACCGAGTGCGATACCTCCTCCATTCATTAACAAAGTCCATGTCTCTTCAATGCTACACCTGCCCGAGCAGACCCCAATTCAGCACAATTCAGGATCTCCGGGCCCACAGTGATACTTCGATCCACCACTCACCATGGCCTTACTGCAATCCCTGCTCTCGAAAGTTCGTTTCTGAGAGCGCTCTAGATGCTCATCTATTGAGCTCTCATAGATACGAAAAGCCTACCCGCTACACAATCGACTTCTGTGGGCAGGTCCGTTACTATACCACGCCTTGTGTCCAGGAGACCACCCAGTTCCATTGTTGCGATTGCGATAGGGATTTCGGTGATGAGATGGCGCTGAACCAGCACCTTCTTTACAAGGTCCATAAGAAGAAGCCGACCACGATCGTTGGCTTCTTCTGTAAGGAATGTGCTAGAACCTTCCGTACTGATGGGGCGCTGCAGCAACACTTGAACTCAGTGAAGCATAAGCCATTGATTGAAGAATTGACGTGTATCACGGGCACCAATTGTGGAAGGGTTTTTACATCGCCTTCAGCAATGTTGCATCATCTCGAGAGTGGAGCGTGTCGGTCCGGTATCGATAGACGCAAAATTGACCAGATGATCAAGGAGAAGGACACAGGGAGCATAATCACCTCTATGAGAGGCCTTGAGGGTAGAATTAGTAGCTCTATTTATGATGACGACAGCGATAGCGACTATTATGGTTATTCGTCAGGCTCTAGCACAGACGGTGTACCAGTATATACCCCCACGTCAAACACATCGGGGCATAATATGGTTTCTACGCTTAGATCCCCTGGCGGAATCCTTACGCCAGTAACAGCCGACGAGCTTAGTCTTTCTCTGGAGATAATTGCCCTCTCTGGGGGTAAACTAAAGTGCCCTTCGTGTCCTCCGCAGAGCACCCGGACGTTTGAAAACGCCCGCGCGTTGTGGCAACATATGACCTCTCCAGCTCACACACCGAAAGCATATCATTGCCCGTTATCGATTGCTACTGGCGGAAAGGGGTACATGAAGACGTTTACAACGTTAAGTGGGATGACGCAGCACTTGGAAAGTGGAGCTTGCGAGGGTGGTAAAGCTACTTTTCGAAAGTCGGTAGCTTTTGTCAATGCAAAGCTGAGAGAGCTTGGATTTTCGGACATGAAGTTGATTGCTTGAACTATTGCTTTTATATGTGTTTGTGTGAAGTATATATAGACGCTTAAACCCTATTTCTTGGTCTTTACTTTTATTTGAGCGGGAAATTATTATTATTGAGCATTACCTTTTTTTATATTACTATTGGGGTCAAACATCCTTACAAGGGTTTTCTTTTTTTTCTTTTCCTTTTTTTTCCTTTTTTTTTCCCTTTTTTACATTAGCATCAACATTTCATGAGGAAGGAAATAGATAAACCCCGAAGCTCATGACTCACTTGATCCATGTGGGCTTTCTTGTAATTCCTGAGCCCACGCAGCTCTATACATACATGAACACGTAGTTATACCCGTGTAGTCTCTCGAGATAAACATCATGGCTAGTGGTCTAGTCGTACTGTATGATGATTTCTAGCACACCACAATCCAGGAAAGTTCCGCGGTACCCAAGAAGATGGTATGTAGTAAGTAAATTGGCATCGAATTACACCTGGCAAAAGCGGTTTCGGTTACTTCTCTAGCTATACTAAAACCTCTTAAATCTCTATTCATTAGCGCCTTCAACGCCTTGGCATCATATATGCGGGTCCCTCACACTAATTGAGCTTTTCGCAACCGTGTCATCGTGATACTAGTGGATCTCGAGTCGTCAATTCAGGGCTTCTGATTACCACCAAGCAGGAGAGTCTCAAAAAGCTCTTCCAGATGTTGGGGAGCACTATGACTCTATACTAGAGCTCCATAAACCAAAGCGTAAGAAGTCCCGCGCAATTAAGGGTATGAGATAATGGAAATAGAACTGATCACAACTCATCTAGGGGGGCATTTAGGTTTCACAGATTGTCAACTCCCAACCGATATACAACAAAGATCTAGCGGTACAAATAGCACTTAGGGATAATCCCTGGTAAAGGTAGTTCTGGAGATCCATTCACGCAGAATAACGCTCCCACCCGATCAATTATTTACTCCTTCATGAGCTGTCACTCGTCGCCAAATCTCTACATCTCTGTGCCCAGATGGCCACGAAGGGGTTAGGAAGGGTTCGATATCTATGAACTTATTGCTTGGCATCTAGTTAGTAGACGAAGAAATTATTAGGGGTCGGTAAGGTTAGGCCGTTTAGTGGGTAGACTGTAGCTACATCTTGTTATTATCCCCTTTAGCTCATGATATCTAGCTATAGGCGGGGTTTCCCCAGACGATAGCAGAACGTGCATCTTTTAGAAAAACTCAGCATCTCTTTCTCTGGATCCGTAACTCTACATTGATCCGCACTTTTACCCCTCTTGGCACATCTGATGCAGGGGGTAGATCTAGGGATGGTGGAAGAAGCGGCAGTATCCGAACTATAGACGGCAGTATCGGAACATGAGTCATCAATATCGGGGTGGAGGGCGGCAATATGAATAATATGTACGGCTTGGGAACCGATATGGGTTGAAGCCTTGATGATGGTACCATGAATTCCCCTCTGCTTCGGGAGGGGAGAATGACTATACAGGAATGAAGCTCATTTTCCAAACGGAGGCCGCTATTGCCGTTAAGGAAATTGCGAACATCTTCAGTGCAAGCTAGGTAGCCTGCTTTATAGTCATAACTTGACATGATTGGATGGCTTTGCTGGAACGGCTGCGTAAGAGTGGGTTGTTGGAAACAGTGAGCTTAGAGGGTTCGAATCAATGGGACATGTCAACCCCGATGTTCTGTATGTTTCGACAATGTTCCTAACGTGCTGGAAAGTGATGCACACTTGGCTTGACAACGCCTATATTCGCCGAAATATCTGTGCTTTAACGACAAAAGAACACTATAAAACCCCCCCTTTCAAGTTGAGACCCTTTCTACTACTCCAAAATATGAATTCGATGGTATTCTAATGGACGACTTCTCTTTCCCAAGCATGAACCTGATGGAAAGGTAACAACATATGGATGGTAAAGGTGCAAAAAAGCAACCTTATCATATCCTTTTCTCTCATTCCCCATCATGGGTAAAAACTACATGTAAAGGTTGGTTTTAACCTCCTGAAAGCCCCATTTGTCCACTGGTCCTCCAGTGGTTGAAGATTTGACGAACTTTCCGACACCCTAGGTACACCACAACACATCCACACTCAACTAGATATAGCATCCATAACATTAGATCTCTTCTTCCACACCAGTAGCCCCGCCTCATGCCCCAACAACTAGCAAAGATTGAAACACTGTTATAAACAAGTGTATCTGTTCTTCCGTTTATGTATTTGATTTCTTTTCATGAGCTGTCACTCGCTAACATCTCTAGCAATGTTACAGTATTCTTATAGGTTTTACTACACACCGCAATTATTTCTTATGAAGGTGAACAAAAGAGTCCAGTCCGTTGAAGGAGAAGTTAAAATCGTGAGAAACGGGATACACCACCTGATGTATGCTGTCGGTAACAAGGGGGGTGATCACAGCGGTAGAGGTTCTTAGGAATTAAGTCTCGAGGAAAGACTGGAAGATGACGGATACGTGTACTATCGCGGTCCCGTTGTTCCACCGCATCATTGCCGAGAATGGATTACATTGGGCGGAGAAGAGAAAAATTCCAACTAGCAGACTTGCGGGGTTTGTTTCGGTATCATGTGTGAGAATGATGTATGCCAACTGAGCTCTCCAAGCGTTGGTAGCAAAGAGCCTAACATGTCCCAAAACTCGGGTCCGTCTCCTTCCAGTCTCTCAAATCAATCTGGATGTTTACCCCAGTAAACCCACTGCTAGCAGGACGGGCAGCATGAGTATATAGGAGCTTACACCTCTTGCAAGAAGAGAGAGGCTCTATGGGAGAAGGACGCTTGGAGGCGGCGGTTGGTTCAGGCTCTTTGTCCTTGTATCCCTCATGCCCATGTGTCCCCTTCCTCCTCCTTCTTATCTTTTTCGCCCTTAGAAGTACCCATTACTGTAGCAATTTATGAGCAGATTGAGGTGGGCAGCACCGACGCTCCTCGAGATGTGGGGGACAGATGTCTGACTTATTCTGAGGCGGGGGTTGAACAGCAGTAGTCGAAACCGCGTTCTCTAATCCCAGTTTGGCAGAAGGGACATTGAGAGTCTCGACAGGTACATCCTGGGGAGCAGGCGCAGCGAGAGAAATAGGAGCAGATGCAGCTAGGATAACAGGAGCGGTACCTCAAACTAGTACGGAGGAGTACGACCAGGATAGATGAAATAACCTTAAGGGTAAGTGCAGCAGGGGTGGCAGCGACCACCCTTTCGAACTGGTGTGTGGTGGAGCCTATGCAGTCATCAAGCTCTCCCTGTGCATTACGGCTGAAGTTGTCTTTGTAGTAGAAATCACGGATATCTTTTAGCACAAGCTATAGTTTTCGTGATTAGTATTTAGACAACATTTGTAGCGCTCGCCTACCCCGGCTTTCCAAATAATGATCACGGAAACTGTAGGTAGTCGCTGGACCTAGTGGTTGACGGAAGAGATGCAGTGTTGTGGGAGGTAAAGAGTTTGGATCGAGGGATCGGTGGAAGATGTTGAAAAATGGAAATTTGGCTGCTGCGGAACGGGCACTCTATGATAATATGTGCCGCCTACTATGCCATCATGTACGTTGGTAGATAAGAAGTAATGGAACAGGAGGCCTCAGATAGCTCACTTAATACGTTCCATTAATATCTGCCAGTTACTGTATATAGAGCAATACCTATGATGTTCCCCAAAGCTCCGTAGAAACGAGATACCACGAGACAAGATTCAAAAACCATACATATACCCAACTGACTGCCATGAGATTGGGGGTATAAATGTGAGAGATGTATATAATAAAGAAGGTAAACCAGGAAAACTCCCACCTTGCCACTCGTGATGTTCGTCTCGTCATATAAGGGGCTTCTAGACACAGCTGTACATCATAGTGGTAGACTTCTCCACATTCATCCATCCGTATACCTGCTGACTGTATTCCACCATTCCCACAACTGTATTCTCCCGTGTTTCGTAGTCCTTTAGACGCAGAGTAGAGAGCCGTTAAATGAATACCCTGTTCATACCACATCTATAGCGTATCTCGGGAAATATGGTAACAAAACCATCTATATTGTATTATCATATCACTACTGTGGCTAGTCTACAATATCGAACTAGATCAGCATTATAAGTTAAATGCCGTATTCATACCAGGAATAACAACTCCCTCCAGCGCCAATGATCATCCCACCGCCAAGTTCGGCCCTCGCCAGGCCCTCGCCAAGCCCTCACACCCCCACCCCCACCCACCCCATCGCACTAGTCTCGATACCCCTGTCGCTCACTACGCTAGCGTCTCCCGCAAAACTCTTCTGCTGGTGGATCAACCCGCTATGACACACCGTTGAGTCACGATACAGAAGAGGATATAAACCTTTTTTTCTCGTCCCAGTCGTCCAATTGACATTGACCAGCCTACCCACATCTTCTCCACCTGATATTCGAACGAAAGCAACACACAATGGCACTCCAGCTATCCACCAAGCGGCTTCTGCCGGCGCTGATGCGTCGCGGACAGCAGCAGAGCCTAAGGGCGGCGTCTAGCCTGCGCGGTGCTGTCAAGGCTGAGATTCTCGTATGAAATGCACTCCCCCCTTGACTTGAGTGGTGAATGGTGGATTACTGACGGTTGGATTGAATTGGTCTGGGGTGGGCAGCACGAGAGCACACACCCGTCTCATGACCCGCCGGCCGATTCGGGGTCTGCGCGCCTCATTGCGGACCACGAAAAGTATATGGTTGCTACGTATAGTCGGCCGACCACCATCTTTACAAAGGCGGATGGAAGCTATCTGTGGGATCTAGAGAACCGCAGGTATATAGACTTTACGGCGGGGATTGCGGTCAATGCCTTGGGGCATAATGATGAGGTTTTCTTGAGTGTGATGGCTGAGCAGGTGTGTTATTTTCTTTCTTTTTTCTTCAGTCTTGTTTGCTATTTTCTCATGAGATAGGATTTTATGTTGTGGGATGATATCAAGTTTTGTTAGACAATGAGCTGATACTATCTAGTCCTCCCAAGTTATCCACACCTCCAACCTCTACCACAACCTCTGGACCGGCGAGCTCTCCAAAACTCTCGTGACCAAGACTCTCGAAGCCGGCGCCTTTGCAACTGCCTCCCGCGTCTTCGTCTGCAACTCTGGCTCAGAGGCCAACGAGGCCGCGCTCAAGTTCTCCCGCAAAGTGGGCAAGCATATCGGCGGCGACACCAAGACTGGCCTCGTCTCCTTCCACAACTCCTTCCACGGCCGAACCATGGGCTCACTCTCGGCCACCCCCAACCCGAAATACCAGGCCCCCTTCTCGCCCATGGTCCCCGGCTTCAAGTACGGCACCTTCAACGACATTGACAGCATCAACAAGCTGGTCACTGAGGAGACCTGCGGGGTCATTGTGGAGCCGATCCAGGGCGAGGGAGGCGTCAATGTGGGCACCGCAGACTTTTTGATCGCCTTAGCGAAGCGCTGCCGTGAGGTCAAGGCAGTCCTGATCTATGACGAGATCCAGTGCGGTCTTGGCCGTACCGGTGACCTCTGGGCCCATCAGTTCCTGCCGAAGGAGGCCCACCCCGATATCCTAACCATGGCCAAGGCGCTCGGAAACGGATTCCCGATCGGCGCAACGATGGTCAATGACTTTGTGGCCGACAAGATCATGATTGGGGACCACGGGACGACCTTTGGGGGCAACCCCCTCGCGTCGAGGATTGGTCACTATGTTTTTAGCCGGCTGAGCGATCCAAAGCTGCTCAAGGGCGTTGAGGAGAAGGGGAAGATCTTCAGGGCCAGGTTCGAGGCCATCATGAGAAAGTACCCGGATTTGGTGAAGGAGGTCAGGGGCAGGGGATTGATCTTGGGGTTGCAGCTGGAGAAGGACCCGAAGGAGTTGATTAGGGAGTGTAGGGAGAGGGGCCTACTGGTCATTACGTGTGGCACTAACACGGTCAGGTTTGTGCCGCCACTCGTCATCGAGGAGGAGGTTATCGAGGAAGGGTTGGCGATCTTTGAGAAGGCGATGGAGGAGTGGGTAAAGATGGAGTAAGCGTTTAGCTTGTCTATCTTTGCCCGCCTACGTCTAGGTTAGTTTAGTTTAGTTGGCTTCGTCCGTAGTCACCCAAAAATGTTGGCCAGTTTAAAAACGCGGAGTTGGGAAGGTTGTTTTGTTTGCTGTAGATTAAGGAGCGGAATGAAAATTACTGTTTTTGCTACTATTCTGTTGAAATTCTGTGTTTCTGTGAAATCGATGCAAAGAGGGGGGGGGACCTTCCGCCAAGACAATCATTTCCTAGCCAAGATTATCATTTCCAAGCCGCCCCCACCCACATCCCACCCCATTTCCCGCGCATTAATCATTTCCTTCACAGCCCATCACTCGCCCCCACGCCACCAGCGCCACAAAGGTTAAAAAAAAAAGGCGCCAATTGAACTAACTTTACCATGCAGGCCGCCCCACCACCACCAACCCCCCTCCACCACCACCACCACCACTATCAACAACCCAACACAATCATGACCACCGACGCCTCGACCGACCCCTCGATGAGCGCCTTTCTCCCGCCCGTCAACCGCGCTATGCGCACGCTCGACCGGTCCTTCTTTGCAAAGACCATCCCCCTGGTGGCTGCCCACATCTTTGACCCAAAAAACATCACGCGCTTCCAGAAGGAGTGTGCGGGCGATGTGTTGCGGCTACCGAGGACAAAGACGATCATAAACGAGGAGGATCCCGTTGCGCCGGGGAAAACGAGGAAGTTGCTGTTGTTGAGGCCGGAGGTGAGGTGTGATGGTGGGTATGGCTTTCTGTCATGTCATTTGGTGGGTGATATTTGGGTGAAGGGGTGTTGGGGGTGTTTTTTTTTGGGGTGCTAATTAGTTATGTTTATATGGGAGGACAGACTTATCCACAGTCTCTGAGAAAGCAAGAGAATACGTTCAGACAAACCGCGCCGAGCTCCTCCCATACACTTTGCACATGACTTACCCCGATTGGTCTTATCACGATATCATCTCCTCTCTTCTCCCTCCACCACTCACCCCCGACATCCCTCAATCTTTTGCCCAAGCTGGACACCTAGCACACCTGAACCTCCGCTCCCAGTACGAGCCCTACAAACATCTCATCGCATCCGTCATCCTCGACAAGAACCCACGCATCCGTACCGTCATCAACAAGCTCGAGGATGTCGGCACGGAATCCGAGTTCCGCACATTCCCCATGGAGATCTTGGCCGGCGACCCCGACACTGTCGTCGAGGTGAGCGAGAGCGGGTGTGTGTTTAAGTTCGACTTCCGGAAGGTATACTGGAACACCCGTCTGGGCGACGAGCACGCACGGGTTTGGGGCCAATTCGAAGCTGGGGAGGCCGTCTGCGATGTCATGGCTGGTGTTGGTCCCTTTGCCATCCCGGCCGGCAAGAACGGCGTCATCGTCTGGGCGAGTGATCTAAATCCCGAGAGCTACAGTAGCATGGTGTCCAACATCGCCGCCAACAAGGCAGGCCACTTTGTGAAGCCGTTCTGCCGCGACGGCCGCGAGTTTATCCGGAATTCTTCCCGTGAGCTATACGAGACCTCGACAAACCCAGAGACGGGTACCATCGTGATCCCGCCGCCCCCACCAAAGAGCAGATCAAAGGCGCCGGCTGTCCCGCCGGAGCCAAAGAGGGTAAAGGTCCCGGAGAAGTTCAGTCACTATGTGATGAACCTGCCGGCAACGGCAATCGAGTTCTTGGACGCGTTCAGGGGAGCGTATAGGGGGCTTGAGCACCTGTGGCCGGAGGGCACCGATATGCCAATGGTGCATGTGTACTGCTTCTACAAGAGCCCGGAGCAGGAAACTGCAAATGTGGAGATTGGAAAACGCCTGAGCGCGGCCCTAGGGTGCAATATGAGCGAGAAAGAGGTAAAGCTCGAGCATGTGAGGGTTGTAAGCCCTAATAAGGTGTATTATTGTGTGAGCTTTAGATTACCGAGGGAGGCGGTATTTGCAGAGGTTTAGATAGAGTGGTAGATAGTAATATATGTTTGGGCTGATCAAGTGGTTCCTTTCGTGCGCTGATATGGCTGGGAAACACGGGACTTTTGGGAGTGAAGTAATATGGTAATCATCCGCTCCCCCCCGTCGATATATATATAAAGCGGGAGATGAGATACCGCTCAAACGCTGCACCAGAATATTTATCCTCATCATCTCTCGGGACATGTATCTACTGGTATACATACACCACTAGATACTACAATATAATCCAATCCCAACGACAAAACATTTTACCAGCAGAGGTATAAGAAAGACCAACCACCTAATCATTTTGGGGCTAAATATCTTTCACCAAGGACCAATACTTCTACCGACATTGTGTATGTACTGTTCCGGATTCTCACGCTCAAGAACCTTAAGGAAGATTCTGGTACGGTACGATACATATATATACATACGGTGCTTTAATCCAAATCTCAGCTACTAGCCGTATATTAAACGGCAGGTATTCTCAGTTCAGCGTGCTAGTGGATGGTCGGGGCGTGCTCATAGTTGTCACTTACGGCGTTCACGAAGTCATGGTTATCTAATACGGCTAGTATGCATGGTGCGCCCACTCATAAATGTAACCGAAAAATGAAGCAAAGTTGATTCCCTAAGGCTTTTCAACAAAAAAAGTTAAAAAAAAATCGGGTCATACAAACTGTAGTACTAGTGATAAACTTTTAAATTGTAAGACCAGATTTTTAATATCTGTTCTAGTTGTAAAGCCTTAGGGATTTGAAATTTCGCATTTTTGTATGTAAAAAGTGCCAAGAACCTGGTGAAGTGGAACAGTTTTATACCCATTTATACCCTCACCTGAACGAAAAAAGCAGTTTCCGGCCACTTTATGGCTGAAATTTGCCCAGCTTGATTTTCATTTCAATTTATTTCATTGGTTCAAAAACATCCTGAGTGGCTCAACCTGTTCCAACTGAAATAGCGACATGTTACCTTTAAGGTAGGGCGCACCATATCTAGACGAACTCACGGGGGTATGGTGTGATCAATCTCAAATATACGCCAGAGTGATATATAATACGCAGGCGATCGATCAATAGCTTCTTTGGGCTACAGCTTCTGTGAGCGGGCGGTAGGGCGGAGTCGGACTCGCCGTCCGTTTTGCGGCTGGATTCGAAGCAAAACCATACCAACAAAAATGACGAAATGATGCACCCCACACCTGCTATAGCCCGCAAATTGAAGATGCAATTCTAAAGATCTGGTAATATACAAATTAACTACTCCAAAAATGGTCATTTGGACAGATCTAGAGATGGTAAAGCACCCTACTTGGGTGATGCGCCATCTTGGCAAAATCCACCCAAATCTCAAAACACGAGATCTCAAAGTGGTACAAACTCCTAAAACATTTAATAAAAGAAGGTACAACTTGAAACATAAGCTCATTTTATAGTATATCTTTAATTTCAGCCTTAACAATTGTATGGCGTGGTCAAAGAAACTAGGAGCTGGGAAAGCTCTCCTTTTTGGCCAATTTCGGTGTGTTTTGGTGTTTTTACGGCCAAGAACTGTATGTATCCCCCGTCTGGCGATTCATACATGCCATATAAAGTGGGCTTATATGGCGGTAGTCCGTTTAGAGGATACGAGTGCTGGGTTGCGTCGTAAGTACCGTGTAAAGACTAGCTATTACTACATTAGTGAGTATGTAGTTTGGATCTACTCCACGCCGTATTGTGTTTTGGCTCGAGTTTGTACAGTAGCTACATCCAACTCAACTCTGTGGGGACCAGCACCTTCATGAGACATCACTCGGTTCGGATTTTCAACCGCTGCGAGGTCCCCCCCCCCCCCTTTTCTTTTATTCAGAACAACCGCTCCGTGGTAAAACATATGGATTGTACTTCTGCCGAACCTCCATCAGTGAGTGAGTGAGTGAGTGATAGGCTGGTGAATGCATGGGCGGTACGACATTGCCGTTATGGTGGTGTCGGTAGTTAGTGCCTGTGCGTGCGTGGGTGGGCGCTTTATCTAGAGTAGAGTACCCGTTTTCCCCCTTCTAGCGCAGACCCCAACACTAAACTCTCCCAAAGAGTGGAGTAGAGTAGAGTATAGTAGATCTGTGCATTCAGCGACTGCTCATCCCCTTGCTGCGCGTATCCATAACCCGTGTAAGTACCTATAGTCCCCCCCCCCCCCACCCCAATACAACCATAACCCCAGAAAGAAACATACATGTACCTACCCTACACACCCCACCACTCCAACCACGGACCCAATCTTCTTCTATCAACTCTCTTATCTAGTTCTGCTGCTACTATACTACGGACCCATTAATTTTGCGAAAAAGACTATTCCTTAGAATTGGCGTTACAAAAACCGCCCAGTAGAATCTATTCATTTTCTTGATCAATTATCTCGTCTGCTACACGCTGTGGGAAATACTTCACGGAACCTGTTCTTGGGGTCGGCCTTGCCCACACCCCCTACACCCCCCTCCCCATAATCACGGGAAAGGCTACGCAGGTGTGTACCAAACGATATCTTCTACTAATCTTTTCGTCAAATACACACGATGGAAGCATATTCCGCAAGATCTTCCTCAAATAAGTTTGAGCTCTCAAAGCACAAAAAACACAGCAGAGTCTCTTGTCGATCTTTATTGTAATACCTCGTCCGCTACACACTAGTTACAGGAGCATATTTCACGAAACTCCATCCCGGAATCGATATCTCCAAATCATGAAACTATGCAAGTAACAACCAAATCTACTCACCATATTTTCATTAACCCTGCCTCTCAGCTTCTGCACCATAGTTGCTATTGCTATCTATCCAGACCCAGCACGGTGGACAAGTGTACAGCCATCCAACCCACCACCATCCTACTACCATTATTTACAGACTTCTCTGCCACTATTACACCGCCTCCCAAATCTCGTACACCAAAACTGTTTTGACACTTAAGGTGGGTGAAATTTCAGCATAGCTTTCCTCTTTTTACTCTTATTTTCTTTTTAGTTTTTTTTCGATTTTTTTTTTCTTGACAAAGAGAGCTGATCCAACTGAACGAAACCGCTGTTTAGGCGTTATCTTGGTCAGGGTTTTCGGGGACCCCACTATTCCCATGAGGGGATCCATAGTTCCTGCTGCCCGTGCCACCGCCGCGAGGCTCGCCGCCGCCGGGACGGGGAAGAGCTCTGTCTTGAAGAGTTCCGGTGCCTTCGTTACCGAGGACGTTGGGACCGCTCATGTTGCCGTAGCCATCCCAGATGTGGCTGACATAGCGATAATGGATGGGGCCACGACCAAAAGGAGAGTTCTGTCCAGCACCTGGTAAAGTATTGATACCAGGGAGAGTGAGACTTGGAAGAGTGCCCGTACTACGTGGGTTGGGTAAGGTTGGAGTAGTAGGGGTTTCTCCATCATGATTGAGGATTGTTTGAAGTTTTCCGCCGTTCGGAGTGGTACCGACATTAGGATTGGCTCCACCATTATTGGTTGTAACGTAATTGCGGGCATCAGTGTATGGGATATTGTTGGGATAAATGCCTGCAACCTGGGGATGTCCAATCTGGCTTCTATTCGGGCCAGTCTGGCCACTAAACTGGGTATTCTGCCATTGTTTGAGATCATTATCCCTGATGACTCGGCCGTAAGAGCCATAGTTCAATGCCTGGGCTCTTGGCTTCGAATCTTCTTTGATGACACTAGTGACGCCTCCACCGCTGACACCGGCCAATGCAATGGGCCTTGGGTAGCCGGTCATTTGGACACTCCGCTGGGCGCCTCTGACTTCCACCACCTTATGAGGCGGAGTTTTACTTGTCTGTCTTTGCACACTTTCGAAGCTTGGGCGCTGACCCTCTCCCACGATAGGAGGAGGTGAGACAAATCTTCCATTGAATGGACCGTTGTACTGACTATATTGATGAACGATGGACTGGAGATCCGCAATTTTTCTTTTACGAAAGTCAGAGATAGAGGAATATGGAGTTGAGTGTAAGCTGCTCTGGCTCCCCTCTGACTCGCTCCATTGCATTGGGTCGTCTCCACCAAAGGGTCCGTGACTACCACTGTTTTCGCAGGCAAACAAAATCGGTGCGGATACAACTTCTTTGGGGGTATTGACACCTGACGTTGCTGAGCTGGAAGATGGTTGAAAGCTTGCAAATGCCCTAAGGTTCTTTGTAGGGTTGGTGTCGACACTCTGATCTTGACCATGCTCGGGGTTGACAATTACTGTTGAGTCCATGGATCTGGCAGAGGAGACATCCGGGCGAGGTAGTCGCTTGATACGCTTTTTGATCTTCGTGCCCTTGTCGCTGTCCAGATCAGCAGTGGCATGCCGCATAGACGGCGGCCCAGCGGCTGGCTCAAAAAACGGAACGATGGGTCTCGTGAGCCCATAAATACTCGGGCCACGCCCCTGAGTATATTTGGGCGCCATATATTTATGCCACTCGGGAACCTCAACCTTGGGGACAACTGGAGGTCTCTCGTGGGATTTCTCGGGGGTAGGCAAAGTCTTGCTACCCTCGTTACGCAATGAGCGCACACTACCAACAGAGGTACTTTTCTGACTCCCCTCTGCGGATGCTTGTGAGTTGTCCTCAGAACAATTCTCTCCTGCCTCTTTCTTGATCTCGACAAGGCCCTCGGCAGCCATATCCCTGAGACTAATACTGGAGGAGCTTCTTCTATCAGTTACACCTCGAACAGTGACTGCATGCCGGGCCTTTTTGAGGACCCATTTTACGCCCCAATTGCTTTCGCAGCGCTTCAAATCTGGAAACTCTGCGATGATTGGGCCTACATTCTCTGGATGGTTTTCTGGACGCATGTGGAGGGGAGTTGAAGGCGTCTGCGGATTCTTTTCCATAAACGGCATTACCACCTCCTGTGCACGGCCCTGGGGTATCGGTTAGTCAATTGGATGAGAAAATTGATGAGTGGGTAGACTTACATAGAGATAGTTCCACTGCGTTGGGGTATACCCTAATGCCATTCGTCCTTCCTTGATATTGGGAAAGTGCCCCCGGGGACATGGGATGATCTCTTCAGAACGAGACTTTATGACAGGCACGGTGATGATAGGGGCAGGAGGGGCAGGAGGGGCAGTAGCAGGCGGAATTGAGGAAGAGGCATGGCTTACGCCGGTAATTGAATCTCTTGTTCTCAATTCAGCCTCTGTCCTCCGCCGAGGAGGCTCTGAGGTCGGTTCTGAGCTGTTGCCTTCGGTTTGTCGATAATTATAAACCGGCGCGCCTTGGAAGCTCGAAACAAGGGTATAGTTTGGGGAATACGCGGGGTCTACCCGCTCTACATTCTCATTTTTCATTGTGAATGCGATGATGGGCTGCCAAATTAAGGGAGCCTTCGCCTGTGTTCAAGGGTGGAAGGATGAGAGATAGAAATGTTGTGACGGAAATAGCCGTGATGGATGGATGGTGGATAGTGATAAAGGGCTAGAGTAGTAGAGAATGGTGGGGAGAAACTAGAGTGCGCAGCTTAGAAGTCAAATAGGGGATCAAGTTGCAGATCTTGCTTAGCTTTCTATGGGGTTGATGATGGCTAGCTTAGCAATTGGCGCTTTTTGGTCTGGAGCCCCTCCCCTTTCTATGTGCAAAGGGCCCAGGTGGGGCACTTATGACACGCGGGCACTTAGCCCCTTCTATTAGCTCAATGGATATAATACTAGTGGGAAATTTACATCCTCAAATTCGGAAAATATCATCATGTGATTGTGGTCGTTCGTAAAAAGGTTTACATTCTTCGACTTTATAGGAAAACTTAAACTCTTGAGAGTATCTGAGAATGATGCAGTATCCCCGCACGAGGATCATCTTACATAGACATGCAGCTACCTATCTTTTAGTTCTTGCTGGACTAGACAAATTTTATCAAGCTATTACCGCGATCTTCGTGCTTGCTATGCGTTAGAGAATGATGGCACCGCGTAGTTACTAGGAACGCAGCGAAGAATATTGGTCACGTGGGGCCCCATATGGTAGTAGTCGACACCCACAGTCCCCACGTGACCAATATTCTTCGCTGCATTACTACTTAGTAGTGGGGCGGGGTGTTCGAGTTCATGTCTATGTGCCCTGGCAAGGACGCCGCCTCTTTGAACGGTCCATAGCCAACGAATCCCGTCTTCCACTCTTAGCTACGTCTACTTAGATACGATTCCATCAGTCATCTTTATCCGTTCTCAAAAAATAATCCAATTGTAGTGTGCATCCCCACCAGCTAGCATCTGGGATCACAAAGCATCACTCGCCTGTCACGTGAGCTAGCGTTGTACGCAAATATGGGAGGTACATGCTGTTTCATCTGTTGTGCTGTGGAAGGCTTCTGCTGATGCGGGCATTGAATTTACGGCTACATCATTGGTTTTTTTTCGGGTGCTGAGCAAGAATTAAACTGCTTAATCTAATCTTATCTTTCATTCGTAGTTCTTTCTACCAACTGACATATCTAGATAACACACGACGTCTTTTAGAATATCAACCCTCGATCATCGTACGGGAGGCTGAGAATAGGCTTAGAGATGGGTGGAATGTGTGTTAATGCTCTACTGCGGTGGTCTTGCGAGATAGGTGTACTGTGCTAAGCCCTAGTACAAGGCGTGGTATCAACCCTTCTTGTGTGGCTTAGCGTCTGCACCTAAGAAGCAGGATGTGGTTGGAGTGGGAGCAGGATGGGGGCGGGGGTATCTTCTAGGTACCCAAATAAAGCCATTCTGACGATTTAGGTTAGTTAGTCGCCCGTGAGAGGGGGCTGGTAGAGATGGTTGCTACATTTAGTATGTACTCAATAGTTGGTTATGAGCGTTGCACAGTATGCAAAACAACAACATACTATCCCCGTTCACGGGTTGATTAGTAGTTGTCTTTCCGACTGATCAGTACCGTGGTTCATGTCAAACCTTTTGTTTCTTTGGTTGATGTTTACAGTATACACCTCAGCAAAACAATCTGTATATATCATTTTGAGAGGCGATTAAGAAGTCGGTCTCCTTCCACGGTGCTTATCCCACGTACCCGTCAGACCGATTCGAGGCTCGCTGCAAATTAGTTGCAATAACCAAGAACAAAAATACTGGCTTCATTGTCTTCCATAGATATCTACTAATAAGCCGTCTTGAACTATTTATCCAAAGAACTGACCCTTTACCATGTCTACAGAGCTGATGATAAGCTTGTTAATCGCGCATGAGGTTTCGTGGTAACCCGAATCTAGATTGTAGGTTGCGATCTAGCCAGCCATCTGCCCGGCTGTCATCCTATAGAGTCTGCGGTAGGCTCTGACCAAAGAGATGCCGTGTCTGTTGCGAGACTGACATGGAAGGCTAGGTGAATTGACCGTAATGGCTGTACCGATGGAAGCACTTTATTGATGAGAAATTTCCGAGCTGGCACTAATAATGTATCTTACGGATATCGTCTGAGCCGGCGATTCGCGGCGGTACCTGGACAGTGAATGGAGGATAAATGGCCATATATGAGGCGCTCTGGTTGTGAAGGGGAAAAGTCGAGGACTCGCTGCGCTAATGGAATAGATAGCCGAGTTGTTCTGTGACTTGATCGAGCAGACGAGGGATTGGTGGGGAATATCGATGGGAACGTAGAAAGTTGATGGGGGGCTGCGCTACTGTATGGTCGTTATATATCGGAGAAGGTACAGAGTCGCTGGCTGTAGTAGTGTGGGAATATATCAGAGTCGGTGAATAGCGGTACTAGTCTAGCTAGTGCATCATCGGTAGCTATGAGGAGCTCTGATGGAGAAGGGAGAAGGTCGGTTGTGAGCTCTGATAGATTACGCAAAGCTTGTGTCGAGCCCGGATGGAGCAGTTATAGGGTCGGATGGGAGCTGTAATGGGGAGATACAGTTTCAGCAAGAAGCTGCTGACATGATTGCTGTGGCGGGGAAGTTGTGGAGGTGGTGACGTGAATGGGCTGGCTGTTATTATTGCCACACCTGCGCCTGGTGATGATAGTAGTGGTGATGATAGTAGTGGTGATGATAGTAGTGGTGATGATAGTAGTGGTGATGATGGTAGTGGTGATGATGGTAGTGGTGATGATAGTAGTGATGATATTGATGGTGGTGGTGGTGGTGGTGATGATGAAGCTATTAAGCGTGGGATCCATGGTGGGACGTGGTATTAGCTTTGGAATGAAGATACCCGGAGGCGAGAATTTTACTTAAAGGCATATGCATAACGATGACTTAGTTTTCCGAACAGGAAGAGGAGGAAAATCCCTCTTTATATAGCACCAAGCAATAGAACTAAATGTAGGGCTTAGACACCGTACCTACCTACATGCATGTAACAGAGGACGCTAGCTAGTAGCTAACATGAGAAATACAAATATTGAGGGGTGTCAAAAATAGCCGGAAATTTTCATTGCAGCCAAAATTTGTATGGGAATGCAACTTCAACATCACCTTCCATATGAGAAATAAGACAAGGGACTTCAGTTCTATAATCCCCCTATAGCTAGGCCTATAGTTATAATATCTAGGGTTTTAAGACGGGCTCAATGATGGTACTCTCAAAATTTGGCTTTTGTAGGCGGTTTACGTCGTTACAAGGCTAGTTTCCGGTTGTTTTTAGCAACCAACAATACTACCAGGAATAGCAGTATAATAGGTCGTGAGGAGGGGGCCGACGTGGTAATCTGGTTTGTCTTCATAGTCGGTTATAAGGATTTGGTTGAGTATTTTATACGCATACTCGTGTGTTAATTAAGTCCTGAGAATTCTTGGTAGCAACGGCCTTACAAAATTTCTCAGGACTTAATTAACCCGCGAGTATATAGAGGAACTAATCCGAACACTATTAATTCTCGATTGCCAGAATAGGTATTACATGCGCACGTGGGTATATATATATATATCCAAGGCCGAGCAATACCCATCATACAGAGTAAACATACATTACATTACTCGAAAACTAACTCCTTAAGTATAAGAAATATGGTCCCAAGTTTTAAAATAAACCCGTTGTAATAGATATTTTCTTTGGGGGGGAGGGGGTGTAGATGAGTTGAGAGTTGTTAAGGTTTCGCTAAGAGTTGGCGTGATTTCGCATATGAGGTTAGACCAATTAGTCAAGGAGAATCTATGAACGACATCCTAAACGACATAGGGCGATAACGATAAATGTAGTATACATCTACTCTCTTGATCTCTATGATGAGCTATTTATTTCCACCCTCATCAAACGCACAAACACACGTATAGTAATAATCCAAACATCTTACAGGGTCTCTGCAGATATCATCGTTTCATAGCTAGGGGATCCTAGGGGGTAAAAGAAGCCTAGATGAGCAACGAGATGTCATAATAACATACCCACCCTCCCGCTTCACCCTCGAGTCACCACCTCTCACTCTCTCTCACTCGCACCGCCGACCGCGTAGGCCGGTTACCCGGCTACCTCGCTCTAAATCCCAAGTGTCCCAACTGCCGGATGCTACGTTACGCTACGCTCGGACCTCCCCGGATCTGATCTGTGCAGGGGTGTAATCTTATTTTTTTGAGCGTCATGCAGCCAGCAGGAGATGAGAAGTTGCAGCATGTTAGTAAGGGGGGGGGGGGTGTTGAGGCGCTAGTTTCAGTCTAAGATGTCGCAGCTGTCAGGGACGGTTCTTGGGGGGGGGCTATTTTTGGGACGTAGAATTGTTGAGCCCCCGTAACGGGTATCGTTGGATTTGATGGATCTCAACCCTGGACAGGGGGGATATTTACGAAGAGTAACGTACCTAACGAAAAACTCACTCAATGTCACTCGAAATGACAATATATACATGCACACACCGTATATATCTGCCCCTGGTTACTAAATACATGTATAGTGACGGTTATTACCCGGCTGCGTCAGTTGGGCCAGTTACAGATCGTTTCCCCGTTGGTAACATGGTGGGTGGTGGGTGGTGGGGAAATCTTACTGCACAGCCCCCAAGATGAGCATTAGAGGGGTTTAGATACTTGGATTCTTCAAAGATGAATGAATGGATGGGATGGGATGGGATGGGTGGATGGATAGATGGATGGATGGATGGGTGGATGGATGGATGGATGTGTAATGACGGTGTGCAGTCTGCAGGCAGCAGGCAGAGTAAAAGACTGAGCCATACATAGATGGAGGAGGAGAAGGGAGGATCTCATCACATCATCCATCTCTCTCGCTAACAACACCACCAACAATAAACAGTAAACAGCCGTTGGGAAAATATATAAACAGCTGATATCAAATTCACTTCCCAGCTCATCTCGTTTCAAAGACGATATAATTTACTCTCTCTCTCTATCTCTATCTGCTACCTTACGAGCCTTGCTTGACAAGCCTTGACGAGAGTACCTAACCGGGCTTGTCCCTGCACGCAATTCACCACACCCCCGGTTCCCTCGATCTCAAACTGCACTGCACTGCACTGCACTGCGCTACTGTACCGTGCTACCTACTCTAGAGCGCCCTTTTTATTTTATTTTTTTTATTTTTTATTTTTCATTTTTCATTTTTTATTTTTTATTTTTTATTTTTTATTTTTTATTTTTTTTATATTCATACATACTAGCTAGTCCTGTTTCCCATTAACATATTTCCGCTCCCCTCTCCTTGTTTAGTTTTTGTTATATTCCCCGGTACCAGAAATGCAGCCCTCCCGTCGCCCAGCAATACGGTCCCCCCACCGTCCAGCCCACGGCCGCTCCCCCTCAGCTTCCTCCATCTCCTCAACATCATCGTCGCTAACCCTTCGCGACACCATAACTACAAACACAAACCTAAATAATAATAATACAATCAAAATCTTCTCCAACATTGCAAATAGCACTACAAATACATCTACACTTACGTCTACAACAACAACAACATCATCATCATCATCATCATCATTATCTACACCTACACCTACACCTACACCTACACCTACACCTACACCTACACCTACACCTACACCTACATCGACGTCTACATCTACACCATCATCGTCAATCCCCGCGACAATAAAGCTCGTCACGCCTACTCCCCCAATAGAATCCACACAACCCTCAATGTCTGCCGGAGCTCAAGGCTACTTCGAGCCAATGCTCACCCGGACGCAGTCCTCACAACCTTTGCCGCCGCCTCCTCCTAGCAATATGATGACATCCTCTTCCTCCCGAAAGCGCTCTGCGACCGCGCCGTCTCCCGCCTCACCCCCAATATCGAGCACCGGCACTGTTATTATGGCCGCTACTCCTACACCCACCCCCAGTACCCCCTTCTCCACGTCTTCCCCTCCCACGCCTCATGCGCTCCCTCATCCTCCGCAGCCACAGCCAACACCGCCGACACCAGTATATACAGTCACGACACCTCTCTCTGCTGGAAAAGAGAAGAAGGAGTCGTCCAAGAAGAAACTATTCTCAAAGCCTGCGCGCATTGGAACCCCTACAATGGATAAGGCACATAAGCCTCCTCCCTCGCCTAACAAGCTCGCCAGTATTTCCTCTCCTATGCCCTGGATGACGCCTTCTGCTGCCGCCCTCGCCGCCGCAGTCTCCGGAAATGACCGGAAAACATCATTCTCCAGCATGGCTGGCTCCACACTAACTCTCGTAGCAGCCCCAGGTGAATCCTCGCCATTCCTCCACAATAGTTACAGCTCCTCGCCACCACCCAAGGACCATCATTCACATAAACCGCACTTTCTACGCCCGCGCCGCGATAAGGATCATCACCATAGTGGGATTACATTCTCATCGAGCAGCTCAAACAGCAAGGCAATCTCCGCCGATGGCAGTTCCCTTTACTCCTTTGGTCCATCTTCTCCCTCCGCCGCCGCATTCAAGTCAGAGCTGAAGCAGAGCATCTCAGGCATCGACCTGAGTAGCAGCGCCAAGAAGAAATCTGCCGCTGCCGCCGCGGCGGCGGCTGCGGCCGCAGCAGCAGCAGCAGCTTGGGATGACTTTGATCCAACGCTGTCCATAACTGCGGAGACAGCGTGGCCAATTCTCTGCTCACGCGTTATCCCGCTATTCAAGTGTGAGCCACTGACAAATACGGTCGAGGACCTCAACAAGCTCGTCACGCTCCACATACGGCGCTGCGTCGACGCCCGGCGCCCCTTTCAGGTTATTGATGATGTGCGGGACCTCCTTGAGAGCGGTATGCGACTTCTGGATCCTGGTCTACTGGATCCAGGGTTGAGTGACGAGCGCAGTATACCGAGACTGGTGGACGTGTGGAGCTCGCTGTTTGGGAACGTGCTGCCATATTTCGAAGCAGTTTTCTTGCCATTACAGAGGGAGCTGAGAGATGATGGAGACATTATGGAGGTCGTCGGGAAAGGCTGGGACGTGAGGAGACTGGTACTCATTGTGTTTAGGGATTCGGTGGTGCTACCGCTGTTTGCACGGTTGAGAGGTATGCATTGTGTATTGTGGGTTTTTTTATATGTGTTATATTGACCCAACAATTATGTAGTTCTCTTCAGCACCCTCAGTCTCGATTTCAGCATGGCGCAAAACGACATCACGCACAACGCCGGTCGAATGCTGCAGTGCATATCCGTTCTGTCCGGGGTTCTCACAAATGATGATGCCCAGGAGAAGATAGACGAGCTGGCAAAAACATTGAAGCACAATTGGCTTAGTCGTGGCCGCACGGGAAGGAATCGTAGAGGATTTGTGGGAACGAGAAGTGTTAGGCCTGTCGTGGGATAGAATGGACGTCTTTGTTTTTTTCACTTTCTTTCTTTTTTATATACAAGAGGCTTTTATGCCCTCCCCTCTTTTTCTCTCTTTTTATTCGATATTTTTGTGTAGGATTTCTTTTTTTTTTCTACTATTCTTTTGATATTATTTGGGATTGGGCTACCTCCTGGACCACTGGACTAGGGCTGGATTGGCTTTATTTGGAATATACGGCACATTCGTGTCGCATTCTTGAGGATATTAGGTATTAGGTATATAGGTGTTAATAACGGTGGAGTGGGTGGGCATGGGGCAGGTGCTTTCGGTGTTTTTTCTGTTTTCTGCATCTGCATTAGTAGGCTCTTGCTTCTCTTTTCCATTTGTCTGGTGTTTTTTTTTTTTTTTGGAGGATAACATTTGTTAGCTTTTTTCCGTCATTGATCTTGTTTTTGGCTGATTTTGTGTTTGGCTTTAGTTTTGCAGGTTGGGGGGTGGCTTTTTTGGACGCCTGTTTAGGCGCCTAGTCGTTCGTTAGATGCCAAGCTAAGCTTAGTTTCTAGTGTGCTTTACTTTCTTTAGGTTCAGTTTTTTTTGCCTTTATCGTGTTGTGGCTGGTCCGCGGTTCTATTCTTTTGGTTGGGTTCCATTTCTGGGGATGGAAAAGGGGACAGTTTCAGGTAGAATCAGAGTGGGTTGGTGGGTTGGGTGGGTTTGGCAGGTTAGATTGGGATTTCTTTTGTCTTGGATTTTTGTCTTTGTTTTGCTTTAGGAGTACATGTAGTTAGGGTTTGAGTAGATATGCAATACCGCACACATGCACGCAGATATACATAGACATTGGATTCCCTCTGGCTAACCGTCATGGGCCAGTTTTTCTAGTCGGAACTGGTAGTGGAGGAGTTGGTTGGGGAATGTGGAAGAAAGAAGAGGGGCGAGTGAGATTTGGTGCGGCGAGTGAGGGGCTGTGATTTGTGTTGTGCGCACAGCGCGGAAGACTCACGCACAAAAATTTGAACCTACCCACCGCTCGTGCGTCCCTTTCCCATCGACACCACCTCATCTCCTCTTCTCATCTTTCCCTTCACCCTCCATCTTTCCATCATCCCCCAACCATCATCCCTCCATCCCTCCATCCCTCCATCCCTCCATCCCTCCATCCCTCAACCATCATTCCTCCATCTCCAAGTCACCATCCCCCATCTCTAAATCACCATTCCCCATCTCCAAACCGCCATCCCTCATCTCCAAATCGCCATACCTCCATCACATCCATCCCCGTTCTCGTCTACCACTGCACCGCTTCTACCTCCCCCTCATTCACCTACCACATTCATCCCATTCTCATTCATCCCCTAATTCCCATCGATACCCATCCCTCGTCTACTTGCATCACTCTTCCCTCTCTCAAATACGATCTTTCCTATCCACTACGGCCTTATTTCCATCTCATCATCACATATATCCTGCATCTATCGCTTTCACCAATCATGCGCTCTCTTTTTGCTCCTCCCCCCCCCTCCTTTGCCCTCCACAGCTGGAAAACGTGCACATGCTGAGTTGCTTTCTACTTCTCTGCTGAAACCTATTCATATGCTTTTTTTGTACCACCTCCGCTACAATACTGCCCCGCTATACCTTTCATAACCCTCTCTCTACCCGCTATGAGTGCTCCTTCGAAACATTTTTTAGCGCTTAAACCCACGATACCCGCTATACCATCTACCCGCTGCACATTGACTGCCTATCTCCCACTTTTGGCTATATCACAAATCCCCGCTGCTCCCGCAGATGAAGCTACCAACACGTCGAACTCATACCTTTTCTTGTCCCTACCTTATGATCTTTAGTAAATTCTTTTTTGTGTTCTTCGCCGCCAATTCTTTCCCCATCCCTTTGCCCGCAGACGAAAATTTCTTTTTCGAACAGCACCCATGGACGAGAAATTGTGTTTGAATAATATTCACAGCAACATTCACTATACCCCATTCTCAGTTCCTCCTCCACCAGCACCTCCATACCCCGTTACTCTATTTTGCAGAAATTACATCTCATTACCCATCCATTCCCCAGCTCGTCTATCACCGGCTAGCCGCCATAATGGCCTTTCCTCCATGATTATATATCTTCACCCACGCTGTAGTCACGCTAATCTCTCTTCGTAGATAGTGGTTATGGAATTTGAGCCCCACCGTGGCGTGCATGCTTCATCAACACCTCGGAATAAACATTATGTTTTAGGGACAATAAAGTGAGGTAGTGTCCCTCCCTCATCAACAATCTCACAGGTAATAGTATCTACTGAAACAATATTATGCGACTACAGCCCGGTTGCGAGCTGAAACATATATGAATGGGAGAACGGATCGTAGGCTTCAGAGCCGCTGAATAAGCTCGGTTGCCAATTGCTCCTGGGCCCTAGGCCCTAGGCCCCGAGAAAAAAGGAACATAAGACAAGTGCTGGATAGGGACGTTTGAATCTTTTGGATGGGAGAGAATATATGAAATCACACTGCCGCGCTATGAAGGCCACGATGAGGTACGTTTCTTTCTATACAGACGCACTGTGATGAAGAAGGAATAAGATGGATTTAAGCGTAAAGATAAAACTGGAAGCCAGGAGAGTTTAAAGACCAGGGACATAAATGGTTCTCCAGAGCGCTTCTCGGTAGTGATAACGTTACAAGAGGCTTGCAAGCTGCGATGGCCAAAGAGGATATCAAAAGGAGTATTTATTTCTAGGCCGTAGCTGATAGGAATAATAGGGTAGTTGCAGGCGCAGAAGACTCCGCATAGCCGGGGTGAATCAGGCCGTTGCCAATACCAGGCAGGGATTGGGCTGTAACAGAAGTTAGATAACATTTATAAACAACCTCGGGGGGATCATGACCTATGACCATATCATCACAGCATATCACTCGATTTCTTCCTGGTATGTGGCCGGCTATACTAAGTGTCAAATCATATTTGAATTCAACTAAGCATGACAACGTAGGAGAGTTATTCTGGGAGGGATGCGATAAGAACAATAAGTTCCAAGGTGTTCTGGCCTACTCATCACTCACTATATCTGCATTCATGTAGTTAGGAGATTTATCTGGTCATAGGTCATATGCGAGAATTTTGTGGGGTTTGTGCGTATGAATTTGACGAGCTGGTGGTGTATTGTAGTTGCATCCCACGCCCACCACGAAGTCGGAGATAAAAGACAGCCACACTAGGACCCGAAGAAAAAGAGAAAGACAGATCGCGACCAATATCAACTATTTGGGATTTCTTTAAGATTGAGCATTGATGATCGCACCTGAACAACGGCATTATTGCAACTGAGTCCTGTATCACTAACAGCAGAGCTTGAGATATCCAGACAAAGCAGCAATAGCAACAATATGTTGGCCCCATAGCTACTAGTTGAGGCTCAAAGATTGTGAAGGGGGGCATACCACCACCCCGAGAACCTAAAGCATTCAAACACAAATTACTACCAGCCCGATGTATGTACAAAATAGAATGAGACGTTTAATGTTGTGTAGGACTTGGTCGGGGTGAACAGGAAAGACCTCTCCTGGTGTAGGTATCTTTTTGAATTAAAGATTTTCTTGCTTGCTCTTGGAGTCTGAGCGAAATTAATTCTCGAGCGATTAAGATGTACCTCGATGCCGGTTAAAGGCACTGATAGTGTACAGCTCCCATTAACCAATGAGGATTCCCCTAGCGTTGTTATCCACCTTGAGCCTCGGCGCAGCCTTATCCTCGAGGTCAAAGCCTGAACCAGAAGACCAAACATATTAATAAAAATCCAACACAGCTCGAAGAAGTTGGCGTGCCCTCGTACTCTACTATTAATGACCCCCAGCATTTTTACCTTCGAACCTCAGACCTTCAAGGCGTATTTCAGTTGATAGGAGAGTGTATCCCCCGAAATCGGCATTTGTTTTTACTACACGGGGGGGTGGGGGGGATAACCTGATATGAAACTGTTATCTACTGCTCTTGCAGTACCAGGCAGTATTACCCTGGTATGAATTTTTTTTTTTTAGGGGAATATCTTTGCCATACAATGCGTGGTGCCAAGCTGCACATGTATGCAAGTGCCAATTGCCAATAATCGCCTGCGTAGTGTCCGAGTCTGCCTTGATAAAATTCCAGGTGGTGCAGCTCTGGACAGTTCATAAACACTTGTCATGAAGTTCCAGCGGTGATAATCTGAACATATCCAGTTGTTATAAAGACTGTACCCCACCATGCACAGCTATTCAACCCTTCCCCCCCCCCAAACCAACCAACCAACCAACCAACCAATCACATCCTGCCTCGGCACCCCACCGCCGTTAGTAGCTAGTAAAGCACCCTACTCGTAACATCACTAGTCTAGGGTTCTATTCAAGTCGTCACAAACCTCACTCCCGTTCTTCAATGGCTTCCCAAAATACAACCCCACCCTACCTCTACATACTCGGCGGTCAATACCCTTATCCCTATTCCCGCCCACATTACAACTGACAAACACCCCTCGTAGGCCTCCTTGCGCTATACGCCGGCTACACGACACATGCTCAGCTGAAAGCCTTCAAGGCGCGCTGCGTGTCGAAGCCGCCTCAGCAGTCTAACGATGCAGCAGTGGACAGGTCCACCGAAGACGGTTCTTCCTCTGACATGCGAATGGCGGAGCAGATACTGACTATGCCGTCTACAGCGATCAAGCTCGAGACGTTGGAGGCATTGGCAAGGGGGATCAATTTCGATCTCAGGATCGCGTGAGTTTTCTCGGCTCTTTTTGGAATTTGCAGATGAATTTCGGGAATGTTAATTGGGGAGTGGGGGAATATAGTGCTTTGAAAATTATAACCGAGCGCGCAACTACACCGGCAAATATCAATTATCTGCTCAGGCAGATTCCGCCTCAACCGCACCCTGGCCGCCATCGTGCCCTTAAAGCACTCCGTTGCCTGGCAGCTGCTCCTAGTAAGTACCCCCCCCCCCCCCTCTCCAGCTCTCCCAGTACTTGCGCTCTAAAAACAATTCAGGTTCCTTCAGTGCTCTTTGCACACCACATGTGTTCCGCACGCTTATCGGAGCGCTCAAAGGCACACTCTTGACACCCGACACCTCCACCGAGAAAGAGGTGCTCTTCATCCTCACGCAGCTAACGAAAAGTTATTTTGCGGCGAAAGAGATGGCTGTACAGGCTGGGATCGTCGATTGGTTGAAGGCTGTTGACCCAAAGGTTGTAGACATCTGGGAAGTTCTAACCTATGTCAACGAGACAGCGGAGGGACATCGACTCCTAGTTGAGGCGGGTCTGGCGGAGGAGCGCGTCGAGGTAGAAGTGGAGGTCGAGGCTCTTGATGTTGCGACTGTGGAGAGGGCACAAAGGGCCTGGGATGAAGCAGTCCGTCCAGAGGCGGGAACATTCTCTGGGAATGGCAATGAAGGCGAGAGTGAATGGACTCATGGCCATGGTTAGAGGGTATGTTGCCTTGTTTTGTGTCTGCGCGTTGCGGGTAAAGAAAAGCCTCTAGAAAGTTGCTTTCCTTTTATTATTTCTCTTTTTGTTTTCTTTTGTTTCACCCCTGTCAATCGTTAGCTAGCATAGCATGGTAGTTCTTTTAAAACTGATCTAGGTGCGAGATGAAGGAACGTACCACTTGCCCACGAATCGTGGGAGTTTGTGTATAGTTTATTGTGGGAGGTCTTCCGGTGTGGTGAAGCAAGTCAAGTCTAATATAATAAACTTTATGCCCATGAATTAGCGCGGTACCTGCCTGAATACAATCTCCGGGAGCTACCTCGGTCATAAACACACAACTCTTGTAAACAGCCAGAATAAAATGCACAATGATAAACCTTGGGGGGGGGGGGGTGCAAGTTTGATGGCCTCGCCAAACAACAGCCTACTAACACTACATACTCACCTCTGGTTTCTTGATGCTGCATTATCCGAACGTTACGAGCTGTTTTGTCTGACATGCAGTTACATGTATCTATTAACCTCTCTTGGCCATGTAAGCACAATTTTCCGTCTGCTAGGGCTTGTAAATATCTCTGTACTTGTACCTATGTATATACATACATACAGCCACTCTACAAAAGTGTTTGTGATTCGGATTTTACATAGTGTGACATGTCTGGCTCAAACCAAACCAAGAAAGAAGGAATGTGCACAATGGGATGGTCAAAATATCGACCATGGGTTATCTACCGGTCGATGGTGCCCACCAAAATTGGTATTAGACTTCTAACCGCAAAGCCCGCCACATGACGCATAGACCAAGTCAAGTCACGAACACTTCTGGGGAGGGGCTGTGGGTGCGTGTGTGTGGTGGTTGCGCCCAGTGCTGAGGCTGTTACTAGATGCACGATATTGTGGTCAGTCCGGCCAGTCTCTAACACGGAGATTTTCATTCAGGCTCTATCTAGTCGCTACTTGGCAGTGATACATGTATAGCTCTCGGCCATAAATCACCAAAACACACCAAAAACCGTCCAAAAAGGAGAGCTTTCCCAGCTCCCAGTTTCTTTAACCAAGCCATACAATCGTTAAGCCTGGAATATATACTATAAATGCGCTTATATCCCAAGCTATACCTTCATTCAAGGAGCTGTCCCACTTCAAAATCTAAGCTTTGGGTCGATTCTGCCAAGACCCATACAAATTCAAGGTCTTGCTTGGCACATTTTCCAATGCAAATGATTATTGTTAGATTGCAAGACCTCTGGAGTATGTAGTTGGTTTGTATATTACCAGATCTTGAGAATTCTATCTTAAAGTACGTTGTGGGTTATACAGCAGGTGTAAAATGCGTCATTTAGCCCTTTTTTTTTTTTTTTTTTTTTTTGGTGGTGGTTTGCTTCGAATCGGTGATTTCCCACCGCACCTAATAATCTAAGAATCTGCTTACATAACCTCCTAAACAACTGCCTACCCCATAACCTTCACATAAACCACCTCGAAACCCCCCCCATCCACCACATCCGCCCCTCCTACAACAAGCTACTTACTTACTCAGACTCAACGACCATGTACCCACAACAACTACCTCACTATCACATAGGCCGTCCACCGCACCAACACAACCAAAGTAAGAGAAGTGTCGCAACTCGGCGTGTGAGGATCACAAAGTATCACTCGGAGTACAGCACTGCCCCCCCACACCATTGTTCCTCGACTACAGTATCTTTTTGTGAGGATATACCCGTGTTTTACTTACTACTCCCACAGCACAGCAATTTTCCGCCCGCACAGTATACTACAGAATCAAGGTGGACAGACTATGATTACAATGTACTTACTGTGAGTGAGCCCTTGCATTTCCGAGAATTGGGGGGATCATGTATTACCCAGTTTGATATTGAAGGGTACCCTCTCAATGTATAAGGACTCATACGGCCCTGATATAGATAGTAAGTTTTCTAAATACGACGTGTGGGCAACTTATGCTACTGTGCAAGAGGAGTCAGTTGCGTAGACGTTTCAGATTTACTAGATTATTGATTTTTAGCCAATCACTGTTGCTCCTTTTGTATGGTGCGCCAGTGAACCGTCTGCGCGACTGACTCCTCTTGAGTAGTATTAAAAACATCGGAGCTGTGGATGTTTATCTTTCTGGAATGAAGTCACACACGTCCCAAAGTATTTTGGGTCTTTATTTACCATGTAACCCGTGCAATAATTATAGATTGATAAGGAAAAGTGTCTTAGAAAAGAGTAAGTGTACACAATAGACGTTTTACCTAACAATACTGAAATATTGCAACGAAAACCATTCCGATTTTTTTTCGTTTTGCCTGCCTCTTATCTTTAACACGTAGCAAAACAGATTCGGTCCCTTAATTATGTGACCGAGTACCATGATTTTTTCTCATCCAACCACCTTACTCCTCACGATCCCAACCGCAGTTAAGTTCATATTTCTCAACAATATGTTCCACGCCCTTGAGTGCCATATCATTGCAAATCTGATTCATCAAAGTGTTATACTGCGTAACTGACGTCGTATTGTTCTCATCCTTCCAGATCAGATAGTCGTAATGATACAAAATCTTCAACCACAATAGCTTGTTGTACGAAAAGCACTGGTAGCAGTTGCTGGTATGGGTGGATATCCTGTTGCGAGCTTCCGAATCGTCTTCAAAAGTCTTCCTTTCCCAAAGAGGTCCAGCAAGGGGAGAGTAGGCATAGTCTCCAGAAAACATTGATATTCTAACTAGTGCGGCATCTGAAAGCTGTTCTTTGGTGTACTGCTTACGCTTTGCAAAGGTCAAGACTGGATCGTATCTCAGTTGGAATTCCAGCAGCCAATTCTCAAAGAAAACTTGTTTTGGAAGGGTATCTCCGGACTTGAAGGAACAATCGGCTGTAATGCTACCCTCACCACAATGGGTATCGAGGTAGCCGCTGAGCTTTGTAGCGGTACTAGCGTACAGATGAAGATTGTCGATAAGCTGTTGGACGTCCCTCTCTTCCAACACGAATCTCATAGCGGCAAAGTCGGGAAGATAACTTCTAGATTGGGCGTTTACAGGGCGTTGATAAACGAGGACTGTACTGGCAGCCTTCCATGTGGCTTCATTTGAGCCAACCATGTTTTTACAAACACCAAGGAGGATTGATTTACGGTATCTGTCGAAAAGACGTTTGAAGGTAGTCGACGTTTGTATGAGAGAAAAAAGATCGGAGATATTATCGAGGGAAAGCATAACCATGATGAGGATATCAAGAGGAAGCCCTTGGAGGGAGATTTTTGGTTTTTTATGGCGGTGCCAACGCCAATGGAGTTTTGGAACAAGCCCACGGATCAGGCACTTCATGTTTGATGGTGGTGTGATGCCTGAGGAAGAATCTGATGATAGTTGTCGGAGCTGGAGAGATTGAAGTTTGGGAAGCGGGTAGCAAGGCGAGCTTAAGGTAGCTCCACATCCTTGCAAAGTTTAAGAGATCCAGGGAGGCACAACATCATCAGCCATCACTCGGCCATATATGGTCTTGGCGTGCCAAGACACACATTGACCTTTCTGCTAATACAGGACAGTCTTACAGCAATTACAGAATTACAGGGAGTTTCATAGAACTTGGAGAATTTATGTATATTAGAGCTATTTAGAAATCTTCAAATTAGGTATGTAATCGATTTAAAATCGTCCAGTACGCATGTAATCTGACTTCTTTTTAGTAGATAGAAAGCAATTCACATCCATAGACCTGTCAAGGTCAGGGCCCACTTCAGCGATACCTACTGGCGCGGTGGTATTGGGTGGTTGATTTAGCGCCACGATCGATAGATCTAGTATATATTATTGCACACACTGCAGGTACCCATACCCCGCATAAATACAACACAGTACCACATACATTTATTTATGTCCAAGAATTAGATATAACCGGGTTGAGTTAATAAACACTCTGTTTCTTCCATAGCAAAAAAAAAATTAAAATGTCAGATATTGAGGGCTGCCCGGGGAATGAGTTGTTCGCATATCGTCAAGATTATGAAACATTAACCATCTATACTACATATGGTATTCAGCCTCGATCCTTGTGATGGCTCCACGCCCATGGGCACGCGTTAAAAGGGAACATATTTGAATAAAACAATATCAATGGTAGTGAAAAGGTTATAAAAGATGGCAAGTGTAAAAATTGAAATGAATGGGCAAGGATAAAGCTCAGGAAATTTTTGGCGTAATGCAAAAATCGCGAACAAAATAGCTGTCAAAGCCTCACGAAACTACCCAAACCGCTCCTACTCAATTGCGAGTAAAGTACAGAGGATAAGAATCGCTCTTGCTGAATATGAGAATTAAGTTCATCGTTTTAGGGTTCTGTAGAGAAGAACGGCCGAAGATCCGTTTCCTTCAATGTCAAGAACCGTTCTCCCTCCCTCCAAGTGGGTGGTTTATTGAGGGGCGCTCCAGCTCCTGAAGCAGAGCCGAAGCTACTCCTAGCACTACTGTGAGCGCTTCCTACGCCACTCCCATATCGTATTTCTTCAAGCGCGTTCAATCTAAGTTCAGGCAATCTTCTTCGGCTTGTAGCCGATGAATTGATATTGCCCAAGGTGATGGGAACAAGAACTTCAAGGTCCCTCGCGGGAGAAGTGGACTTTTTGAACCAACTACCACTTCCACTTATTGGAACGGTGACCTGAAGCGCGTGAGAAACCACGAGATTCAGGTTTTTATTTATCGAATCCATTGAGATCGAGGTAGCGGCGGTTGGAGTGGTAGTAATAGGAGATAATGCCGGTAATTTCCCTTTCCCTTTATCGGTGTATGTTGGTGATGGAATGCTACCATTGTCTCTAGAATCTAAGGGAAAATCTAGAGGAGCCAACGGAAGAGTTGCGGTAGGAAGTAGGAAGTCGTTGATAAATGTCTGGAATGAAGGAAGTCTGACTTTGATGGGAAGCTCAATAATCTTCCCGCCCTTCAACCCACTGTCTGAGCCATCCTTACTGTCCAAGTTATCTATCATAGGTTCTCTAACTGTCCTGGCCTCATCCGGGCGAAGAGTGAATTTTCTCCCAGAAAGAACTTTTGATTGTTCCTTTCCAATAACTTTCATATCACGCTGAATATCCTCATCTTCGCTATCACTATCCTTGTTATCGTCATCGGAATCAATCCGAGCAAGGAATCGTCTCTCGATAACCCTAACGCCAAACCCTTTTGGTATTGCTTCGCCATCTTTTACAATCAAGCTTAATCTCAGTGCTATCTCTTCGTCTGGTAGAAATTTAGCTTTTGGTAGATCGACCGTGAGTTTCGCAACTGTATGATTATCATCGTCCATGATTCTGCTCGACCTGGTGATTGGTGAATCTATAGAACGTGGTTTATCTATGATCGGCGTGCTATTGCTTGAAGCGGAGACTGGAAGGTCTGCAGTCGTCAGAGTCAATTTGGGCTTTTCAGCCGGCCCCATCTGATTGGGGGGGCCGTTATTGGCCGGTCCGCCTTTGATAGATTCGACAGCCTTCCCCTTCCCGTTGCTCTGGTTGGGGTTTGAATCTACTCGAGAAATATGTGGTGAATGCAATGATGGATCAATGTAAGGCATAAAAAAGATTTCAAGAGGTTTGCTCTTGTACTCTAAGGTCCTTGACCTCGCTGAAGAGTTATCGTCCGCAAGGTCGAGGTTTGCGCCTGTAAGCTTCGCAATGAATGAGTACACAAGCTGAGGGTTCTTAGATGACGGCGGTAGGTTTAAATATGGAAAGTTGAACCCGAACAAGAATGTACGAAGTCCCTCCTGAAGGTCTTCCATCAATAGTTAGCTCCACCGCGTTTCAACTTTGCGATATAAATTGGCACTTTTAAAGAAAACAATGAAAGATCTCACCTCCGACATAAACCTCATGGGTGATATTAAGAAAAGTAACAATATATTTATCGACCTCTGCTACACCAGTAAAGGTAACAGTGAGGCTCATGCCTTTTAAAGGTTTCTTTATCAGCAGGGAAACATTTCCTAAACGTAGATTAATTATTAGTAGAATATTCCAAATTACATCGACAATCGCCTGTCGTAAGGTCGTAGAGTGTAAAACCTCAAACTAATATAATTTGGAATCTGTGACTGTACTTACCATTGAAAACGGAGACCGGACCAAAAACCAATCGCCCACTCTGGCCCCCAAGTTCCTCAATCTTAAAGTCTTCTACGGAGGATTCACCTCCAACTCCTCTGAACCTGTTTGTTGCTACAACTTTAGCAGCTACAGCATGCCACGCACCAAGAGGTGTTCGACCAGCAAGCATATCGAGTGAAGGTGAAGTGAAGCTCGAGGGGCGTCTTTGAACCGAAGTGGTGTTTCCTTGATGGGGTAAGGTGGCAGGCTCCGCGCTAGAGGTAGCTACAGATGGATGAAATGCGACAGTTTGCTTCGATATTTCTGCCGGTGATGGACTAGACGGTGGCGTTACAGGGATATCCCTCTCTTCTGAAGCTGGAGCTGGAGCTGGGGGTTCGGAACGAGTACGGAAAGGCACAGCGCAACAGAGCTTAACTGCCATTAGGATATGTTAGTCAAGGGTAAGGTTGTTTCAAGGGAATAGGGATAGTTTTCAAAGGACAAGAAGGTTTCTGAGTTATTGTGGCTGTTTGCGGGGAAGGGAGGGATATGAGAATAATGCTTAGAGAATGGGGACATTTCAGCTCTACTAAGGATACATGTATGTTATGTCGTATGTAAATGCAGGCATTTCTATCCTGGTATCAACTAGGCTTTAGGAGCAGCCAATACCAGTTAATGGGATAACCAAGACAAGACAGCACACAATAGAACGATATGAGAGATTGACCCACGTACCTGGACGCGCTTTTGGAACTGAGGTAAGGCTGAAAGCGCTAGGCTTCTCAACTAAACTATGATATGGGCAAAGGGATGACGCGGAGAATGGTGAACACTTTGTATAAATTCCTATTTGCAAGTAGTATAGAAGAGGCGCAGTACAATTGATATCGCGTTATGATGTGGCAGCTTCTCTAAAGGAACCTTGTTATGTGTTCATAATGGCGCAGCAAAACGAGCCAATGAGCGCGTTCTCATAACGGGCAGTGTTAAATTTCCTGGGCATAGCGCTGTAGAAACTTGGAAGCGAAACATAATTAACCGGATATAGTTAGCGTAATGAATGCTTGTTTGCTTTTCACAAGAGTTTGAGATCTGGAGAGGGTAACTTTCTTTGCTGAGCCTTCATGCAGCTGGGTTCCTCTACGATGCAGATGCAAGGGTCGAACGCCTCAAGCTTGAAAAATCTTTTTTCACCTCGGGGACAAAATGTCACTGCAGGTACTTAATGCACGTCCAATAGGTTCATCAGCGGCTCTGCACTCAGTTTTCACCCCGTATCTTGCATGATCATGTCAGGCTAGTGTTTGTAGAGTTGTTTGCGCGATATTCCGCTTGAATCCTAGGTGCTGCACTTACACTTTCACCGGTGGTGAGTATCAAGGGCGTCTAAACTACGTGTATACCTACAGTACCAATATCTATCTGATTTCTAAGGGCCTGTTTGGCAAACCTCAAAAATAAAACGATGTTTTATTTTTTTGTGAAGCAGCCGTCAAAAACATAACGGAGTTCGACATTGAAACGGGCCCAGAACGGAGTTCAACTGGTATGGTTGCCAAATGGGCCCTAAACTTCTTCAGACCTCAGAGGATCGACTGCTTGCAAGTACTCCAGGGTTCGGGGTAAGTGAGTATACGCTGACCAACAAAAGAACCAGAAAATGGAGTTACTCAATTTGTATTGTGTGGCTCTGATCTCTCATACAGATTATCCCTGCCCTGATCAACTGCGTTTTCTGGTTCTTTTGCTGGTCAGCGTGTAGAACGTGGCGGTGTGGCTAGAGCTACAGTTTTCCTGTTTTGCTCAAGACTCCAAGGTCTTTTTCCGGTAACCTGATTGGTGCGATCTTCCCATCAGCCAATCGTATAAGCAGAAAATGACTCTGGAGTCTTTTGCGTAAAGTCCCTAATATGAACCCCACCGTTCTACTCACTTACCCTGGATCCCGTAGTACATACATGTAGTGTAAAGTACGAGGTTGTAGCCAAAAAAATCCGGTAACGCACCAGCTAGCAATGGGAAAACTCCCCCAATGTCAACCTCGATCTCTCAACACCATGAGATATTTACCTCCTATTTCAGATATATAAAGCTTGAGACCAACTAAATACATTGGTCACTTAATATTCACTTATCAGGCCCATTACGCGTGGGAGTGGAACTCATCGTCAGTATCTGTTACTGCTGCAACGTGCGCTCTACCGGTTTTTTTTGGCCACAACCTCGTACATGCGTAGATCCATGCTACATAAAAGCACCATCATATCTGCATGTAATAGGTAGTGCATAGAAATTGAACTCATAAAGTAGACAACTTCACAGGGGTGTGGTCAACCCCGAGGTATGGTCAATTCCAAGGTTTTGAGGAGTGCCCAAAGAAGCTATTGATTAACCACCTGCGTATCATATATCACTCTGGCGTATATTTGAGATTGACCACACCCCGGGGTTGACCATACCCCCGTGAGGTAATTTCATAGCGTTTCCAAACACGACTAATATTAGACACTGTCAATTGTGGGGAAAAAAAGATCGGCGAAAAAAAAGATAACCCTCTACTAGCCAGAGGTAGTAGGTATGATATTATGAACGCCGCTCACAGAGGCCACAGGTATGGTATCCAGGCTATTAGCAGCGTTTACCTGATCATACCAACCTCATATGGCTAGTAGAGGATGATCTTTTTTTCGCCGATCTTTTTTTTCTTTGCAAAGGACGGTGGCTTAAAATGTCTATTGCATACACAGCAAAAAAACCGCCACGGCTACCTTTTTGTACGGCGTGCGATAGCAGCCGTGTCCGGAAACGCCATGACACTACGAGTACAGGTGCCCTCCAATGTAACGAATGCCACCATACCGAATATTTGCTGTACCGAACGCCTTGGGCCAGCTTCTTTTCTTTTCAACGCTGAATTTAGTCTGCCATACCGAATAATACTAAAAATGGTCCAATATGCACGTTCGTTATAGCGGAGGGCTATTGTAGTTGTATTGAAGGAGCCGTTTACTAATCTACAATGTTGTATTCATATCAAGAGTAGTGCTTTTTTATTATGGTGGATGCAGGCTACAACGGACACCACAGTGAAACACCCAGATACTGAATTTCGCTAATTACTCTGTAGGGAACGTTTTTCCTTACAAAAGCTGACCATAGCAATGTGCACTGATTCAAGCTCTACCTCACTATGGTCACCGATTTTTTTTTATTATTTTGAGGTTAGACATGAATTAGCCATTGAAACAGGTGTCCGTTGCAGTCCGCATCCGCCATATATTAGGACCTCTGTCTAGATACATTATGTTACACCCTCAGGAACTTGAGCGGATGCATCTGGTATATAAAAATCAAGACATGTATATCACGCCTTTACCACCTAAGACGGGCAGGGAAACATCAGAACTAATCAAAGGGTACCCAGAGGTCTCTGCCTACATGTATGTATGTGTAGTTTACTAGGCATTTATAGCCGGTATGCGCTTCCTTTGGCGTCTGGAAAACAGACGTTGAGGTTTGCCTATGCAAAGTACCTCAACACAGCCTATCGGTTGTTTCTTAAATCATTCATGGCGATTTTATCCGATCCCCAAGAAATCCACTCAGGCCTGCAGAAAAACCAATCCCAGTAATAACTTCTAAATTCGCCTGTATCACACCCTTCAGCTCCAGTTAGTTCACACATCGAGTCTTTGATTTGTCCTAAGTGTTTGCGAAAGTATGTGTTGTAATTGGCGACGACATGCGAGGATGAGTTAGCGCCAAGACTAAGAAAACTTCTCGCACATCATCCCCATCAGACAGACCATCTATGACCCGTATACTGATATAGCATCGGCTTTTATTCTTCGGCGTCCAGCATGAATATAACTGCACGCGAATTGAGAACCATGAAACGATAATAACCGTTAGTCGCAGCAGCTCTGGGAATTAGGCGTATGTATTCTAACATTTGAGCGCAAATAGCAGAGCGGCAATCTTGTCTTCTAAGGCTTGTCGCCCAAGAGCATGTACCGAGCTATCCCCGTACACAAACAGTATCGAGTTTCGGTATGACATGCAGCAGAATTCTATGAATGAGACTGGAGCTCTACCGAGCGTTGCGTCGGAGCGGATTTGTATCGTGGCTTGTATCTCCTGGAGATATTTCAGCACGCGACCTGACTTTGAAGCGGGCTTTGAACTCGTAAAATGGAAGAGAGGGGGCTCTCACAATTTCGCATGTCTAGGATCGACTTATGTACTGTTGGCCTTGGATTGGCCTCGAGGTTCGTGCCGTTGTGCAACTCTCAAAAGCTGTCCATAGCTTATCATATTGTAATTTTGTACCCTTCGGTCCCTCGCCTAGCTGCTTATGGTGTATCTTATCTTTTTAACAGTTGAGCTAACATTATCAGAAGCAGAATGTTCTTCCTTTTTTCTTCGTGGTATGATTTCGTGTCAGGGTGGGATGCTCAATGGCGAAGAGTTATCTGAAATATTGAAGGAGGGCACCAAATACCCAACTAAGTCCAGCGGGTGAGAATGGGTAACCCCATAATTATCCTTGATATCTGTGAGCATTTGACGCCGGCAGGTCGAGTCCCAATTGCAAAATATTGATAAATGTCAGGTGAACAGTTCTCGCCTCGTTCTCATGTTTAAAACCCACGCTAGGGTCTATCTCCGGAAGGCACGCGATTTTTTATGGATGTGATATAGAGCTGATGTTCTTATTAAAGGCGATGAGCCATCGCAGAGACATATATTGCTGACTCAAGACCATCTTCATAGAGCTGTTGATGATTAATAATCAAGATATCCTCCAATCAGAACGAAGCATCGAACCACGTTTTTATTTCTTAACTTTTTATCGAGGGCAAAAGAAAATCGCCGGAACCGAGCTATCCACAATCGATCGTACATACAGGCAGACTGGTGATCAAAAGCCTCTTGGTTTTAATTCTTATTTCGGATGTTGGCTCTGGCCTCTGTTTACTGGACGAACATCTAAAAATAAATATCTCGGTGTAGAAGTGGAAAAGAAATTACCGCTTACTTTACTAATGTTACATACATTTCCTAGTTTAACACTTCGGTCCGTTTCCGTCCCCGCAGTTATCAAAGGCCCCTCTGGGATAGGTCATGCTCAATTCTTGAGCTAAAATGGTGGACGACCCTGATAACTACCCCAGAAAAGTTGCTTTGATTGCCGAACTACAACTTGTCTGATTAGAAAACACCTGCCTACAAGAGAACAAGATTATGAGAAATTTCTGACAGCAGATAACATGTATATTCGGCAGCGGGAGGCGTTGGGGAAATCATCGAACCAGAAGTGCCATGAATGGTGATGCTGAAGAGGCCTTGAATTGCTAATCATTTCTTGGCGGATATTACGGGAGTCTTAATTCATGGGCAAACAACACGGCGAGTACGACATATACATTAGGATATTGGTAGTAGGTAGTAGTCACTGTACCTACCTATGAACCGAATGGCTAGACAAGTTTGAAAGGGTTAGGGTTTATGTTGGTGCTGAGCTCTTTGGGAAAAGAGGGTGTGGATTGAATTCATGCAGAGCGATAGGTCGATGTCAAAATGCGAGATACGAAAGCCAGAGATCATCCGGGAAAACATCCGGATGGGTTAGTTCATGCAGCAATATAGGCGGGAAAAAACAATTTATTGGCCGAGATGATTTTGGCGACTTCAATCGCATATGAGGATCTTTTATCGAATAGCTCCTAGGAAAATAAGGTTTGAGATCATGAGCTCAAAAATAAAGTTGACGCTGCCATCTTTATGTCTCGGATATCGAGTAGGTTCTCTAGAGTAGTGTTCGCAGGATGTGAGGTTCCAAACTATTAGCTGTGGGAAAATACATATATGTTGTACCTAGAGTAGGAGATGTGTCTCTTTACAGGACCCTAAGCTGCGGAACGCTAGTTCGGGATATTTAGGAAGCGCTCCAACGGGTTTGTCACCGGGGGGAGATGAAATAGGAGGTCACTGCAGTCATAAATGGAATCACAGTGATGTCGCTGCAAGACTCTTACACGCCAGCCACATGGTAGAACCGTGGGCGGGAGCGCGCATAGTGTAAGTACTGTCTACATATGATTAGGTAGACGCAGTAAGCATAGGTGTAACGTCCCGTGTTGGGGTGTGAAGGGAAGAGCCATCATCGATTGGGAGATATGTAGCTGTGAATATTCGAAACTTGGTACTGCACCATGCGACATATGATCCTTGGTAATGTATGGAGTAGTAGAGATACATATACTTCTAATTCTAATCCTTGGTTTTTCAACGTTCCGTCGAACTACAAAGGAAAACATGTCAATCGCTGGTTAAACTATGACGAACACGGAAAGGGAGACCCGCCAAGCCCACTTCACGCTGAGCCCCACAGAAACAAGACCCGAGAAAGTATCATGCGCGCCATATCTATAGCCATTACAGCTCCAATTTTTCTCTCCGGCCTGGTTGGTAACCCGGTCACTGTATCTACTTGCCATACTTCCCGTGAGCTCTTCTGCGGTGACTTTCTGTAACTGTAGGAAAAAATTATCATACATAGTTGTACTTACATACATACATACACACCCCTACACCCCTAATAGCCCCTACAACCTTGGAGGATCCGGAGGTCATTCGAACTTTCCAACTTGACGAACACGGGACTGCCTAGTAAACCCCAACACCCTCTCTCGAGATCGCTGTCTGTCACTCCGAAAAACTAGCTGTGCTTTTTCCTGCTTTCCTTCCCCCTAAACACTGCACAGTTCTTTCTACGCAGCCAATAGTGTCCCTCTGTGAAGCACGCCCACCGGCTGTCTCGCCTCGGTACCCCCTCATTCCGAATTCCTTGTCTGACTGTTCGCAAGTTTATGCCCCACAAAGGCTTTCCACTACCGTGATACCAGTACTCCTTGTACCACATTGCCCCATTATCAGCAGCTCGATTTTCAAGCTTGGCTGCTCCATCCCTATTCCGATTTTCCTGCGCTCCAGTGCAGGAATTACTTAAAAGACAGCCATCATAGATTCCCAACCTTCTACTCTGGAGGGCGACAGCGCAGTTCCCGTCGAATCTTTTCAGCTCCAAGATCTTTCATATCTCCACAATCAACGCCGGAGAGACGAAAAACAGAAGAGAGACGACGAAAAGTTTATCAGACGACTCGAACAAGCTGAACTAGGCATGAAGTTCTCCCATAGTATCCAGTTCAATGCGGTTCCGGACTGGAGCTCCCATTACATCGCGTATTCGAATCTGAAGAAGCTGTAGGTCTTTCCGAGCACCGCCATTGTTTGAGATTGAGGAGAGGGCTCTCATTTAGATTTAGCTAATTCTCCACAGCATCTATACCCTCGAAAAAAGCGTCGTTCAAGCTCATACCGAAGAAACCGAAGAGTCGGCGTTAATTCCGCGGGAGAGAGATGCCGAACCAGATGTGATTTTCCGGAGGAACCTTGACCATGAGCTCGAAAAGGTCCTGTCCTTCTACACTCTGAAAGAGAATGAACTTCTGAAGGAGGTTTTTGAGCTTTCTCTTGAGGCTAAATCATTCGAGGACGGCAACGATGGTGATGGGGGGTCCTCAATATATGGCGGGAGTAGTAGTGGGAGGAGACGCAGTATAGGACCTTCGGGAATGGCACGGACGAGGAGTCACGACCTCCAAAGTGACCGGGACGAGGATTCAGACGCTTCAGACGAGGAAGGCGAAAATGCACAAGCATCAGGCCTACTACCAAAAGTTAAGAGAGGAAGGACATGGAATATGGATAGCTCACAGAGTCACCAGAGCCACCAAAATCATGGGCCTTCAAACTCCAGGAGACGAGACTCACAAGTCTATGATGAATTTCATGATAATTCGATTGGCGCGTTATATGATAAGAGAATCATGTTAAAAAAGCGGAGTATTTCGCTATTTGTTGCGTTAAGGGAGCTGAAAAGCTTTATTCAACTAAACAGGACAGGTTTCACAAAAGCGCTAAAGAAGTATGACAAAATTCTCAACAGTCACCTCAAGGAAGAATACATCTCTTCCGTTATCGAGCCTTGCTATTGCTTCCGGAGGCCTACTACAATCGAGCTGGATAGCGCTATCGCGAAGATTGAGGAAATATACGCAAATTTAATCACAAAGGGAGATGTTGAGGATGCCAAGAAAGAGCTTCGCCTTCACCTTAGGGAGCATGTTGTCTGGGAACGCAACACAGTTTGGAGGGAGATGATTGGTATCGAACGGAAAGCACAAGCGGCCAACATGGGACTGAGGAGGACTTTGTTAGGGGACAACACAGATCCCACAAAAGCAAGATTAACTGGGGACGAACCGGAAGTTTCTGCAACAAAAGAGCTTGCTACGCCTGTTGGCCGAATTAGATACCCAACTTGGCTATTTACCCCTGGATTTTTTACACTGTTTGGTATCATTAGTATATTTGTGATACTGTTGATGATCCCAATATTCGAGAGCCCAGAACAACATAACTGTTTTGCTATGTTGGTATTCGTATCTCTTTTATGGGCTACCGAAGTAAGTTTACCACTATACCCAAGTTAGTAGCTTGAGCTGATAAAATATATGTAGGTTATTCCTCTCTTCGTAACCTCTCTCCTTGTCCCCTTTTTGGTGGTCATGCTACGAGTCGTAAGACAGGATGCCAAAGGCCATCGTCGCCTTGAATGCAATGAGGCTACGAAATACATCTTTTCAGCGATGTGGACCCCGGTGATCATGTTGCTTCTGGGGGGATTTGCGATTGCTGCGGCACTAAGTAAATACGGTATTGCCAAGATGCTTGCAACATTCGTTCTTAGCAAAGCAGGAACAAGGCCCAGGACTGTGTTGGTGACCAATATGTTCGTAGCTATGTTTGCGAGTATGTGGATCAGCAACGTTGCTGCGCCGGTGCTGTGCTTTTCTATCATTCAGGTAGGCATTCCAAGAAATTACTATCTCATCTGCAAAATGTCACTAAAAATCTTCTGCGCAGCCAATGTTGAGAAACTTGCCTTCGGAATCCAGATTCTCAAAGGCGTTGATCCTGGGGATTGCCTTAGCCTCCAATATTGGAGGTATGGCATCCCCCATCGCCAGTCCCCAAAACATCATTGCGCTCCAAAATATGACCAATCCTCCTAGCTGGGGTAGCTGGTTTTTTGTTGCCCTTCCTGTTTGCATTCTCTCCATTCTTGCGATCTGGGTTCTTCTCTTGATCTCATTCAACCCTGGGAAAGGCACAGTTATCATGCCAATTCGTCCGGTTAAAGACAAATTTACCGGGGTTCAATACTTTATCACACTTACCACGCTAGTCACTATCGTCTTGTGGTGCTTCTCGCATCAATTGGAGCATGTATTTGGTGATATGGGAGTTATCGCGATCATTCCTCTTGCCTTGTTCTTTGGAACTGGTGTACTCACAAAAGAAGACTTCAACAACTTCCTGTGGACCATTATCATTCTCGCAGCTGGGGGCCTCTCACTTGGCAAAGCGGTTAACAGTTCCGGACTCCTGCACACGATTGCTCTTGCTATCAGACAAGAGGTCGAAGGGATGGGCATGTATGGTGTATTAGTAGTGTTTTGTGGATTGATTCTCGTCATTGCGACATTTATCAGCCACACTGTTGCTGCTCTGATCATTTTACCTATTGTGGCACAAGTTGGTGCGGGGATGGATGAGCCACATCCAAACCTATTGGTGATGGGCGCAGCGCTGATGTGCAGCGCAGCAATGGGGCTTCCAACATCAGGGTTCCCTAATATGAGTATGTACCTCACCAGTTTTAAGGTTTAATATGAGTCGACACTAACAGCATTTGCAGCGGCTATTATGATGGAAGATTCACAGACTGGACAAAGGTATCTACGTGTCCAACACTTCATTAGTAGAGGTATCCCAAGCAGTGTGATTACATTTGGAATTGTTATCACGGTTGGGTACGGATTGATGCGAATTGGTGGGTTCTAAGGAAGTCAAAAATCACGGCATGCGCATGCCATCGAAAAATTTCATATTCACTTGTCATTACTTTTATTTATTTCTTTTGAGGTTGAATTTGAGCATGAACTTTATGTGCTAAGGTACTAACGGAGAGTTTATGAGCGGTATATATTATTTTGAACTTGTTGACTTGATATAGGGGATGTTTCAATCGATTTTGGTGGATGTACTTTATTTGTTTCGAGCGCACTGCATACACGCCTTTATTGCTTTGATCATTTTTGTTTAGCTTTGCTGGTGTTAGGATCTGGGTTCGATGGTGTAACAGTAGTATTCAATGTCATCCGCTCTTGATTGGATATACCGTGCGTATTTTATTGTGTCAATAATGGATTTCTCATAACATCTGTAACGTTCGGGACGGCGAAAGTCTCTCCATGTGGTTATATAGGCCCAGAGAATAAGGTTAGGAATAAATTTCATAGTTCAGCTAATTCAGCCTAGATACTTATTACTGAAGTGTGATTTTTAAAGGGCTTTTTAGTGGATAAACAATTGTGCCGAAATATTACTACCGGATGCGGTTAGGAGTTTTTTGATAAATACCTACATGTATTAAACTGCCCTTCTTTGTTCAAGTATCACTTTAAGTTCCCCAAACCCTAACCTTATTACTCGGTCCAGGGGAGAGAGTTTCTACACACAAAACAACTTCACGTCATCCCATTAGAGCTCTGTGCCAGTTCAAAGAAGACCGGTGATATCACCCTATGCTAGCATTAGCACATTGAATAGTTACACAGCCAAGAACTCATCCAAAGGGTCTCTTCCAATCAATTGGATCGTACATACCTGCACTCAGTCAATTGACATCATGACCTATAAAACTGGTCACCTGAGGAACTCTAGGAACGTTCCATTCAGGGGCGTACGATCCTGATCAGATCTCCTCCGATAAGTTTACGTCGGTCCTCGCACAGCATGAGTTTCGGTTCTGTGCTGCAGATTCATAGGCTTGGCTGGTGGAAGGGTTGCTTGTATCACATTGCACCTCCGTAAAACAGTCTTTTACCGTCACTTGACGGCTACCGCAAAAGTTGGAGCGTAAAGCCCGAGCGTTAAATAAGTAAGATCCTGGTAGGTCCCTCACACCAGAAACCGAAAGATTCATGCTTTTTACATCCTCTAACACCCGGGCTTTACGCTCCAAATCTTGCGGTACAATCATTCACTGGGTATCGCCGGGCACTGGGTATTGAGGAACAGGGGGCTTTTTGGCCAATAAGAGAAAATAAATTGGGCTTGGCTGTTTCTCTTTCAGGTGGTTCGTCAACACCCAGTATTCATCTTCACCGAGAGAATCTAGGTGCTTCGCTCCCTATTGCTTTCTTGGCTATCTATTGCCATACTTGTTCGTCAAGGGAGGGTATCTGTCGAGTGACAGTAAACGACTGTAGTAAGTAGTTTATCCATGACACGGGTTCTGTTCCCGCTGTGATTGATTTCTACGGGTATCGGCCTCCGGTTAAAATGGGGCCATTAATATAAAGAAAGGCGGGTATATCGACGTATTGATATGATATCACTCGTGAGTTCATAGACTACTATTGATACGAGGAACTCCTCGAGCTTCGATCATAGTCTAGCCTCAGGCACTTTTGCACAGAAGGAAACGCCTCCAATTGCTTCTCGGCAACCTTTGCCCTTATATATTCCCTATTAAATCTGGCTACAAAGTGCAATAGAACTACCGGGTAATGTTCTCCTGCATATGTATTTTGGAGTCGATACGATTGTTGGAAACGGGGATCATGGCAATTGGTCTTCCCAGTAGTCCCTTTGGTGTTCCCATCCATACTCCTCAAAACTTCAAGGCCGTCCGGTTTGGTACTCGGTTGCTACGAAGCATTGTGTGTACCAACTGAGTACCAAACCGGACAGACAAAACTTTAAGGAGCATACTTGCATATTCAATATGTATGCGCAGCCTCCAAAATACACAAAAGATTGAGGACATAGAAATCTCTATGGATGTACCGAAGCTCGACTGATCAAGTATAATATAAGCTCAACGCAGGACATTGATATATAAAAATTCCTGGCCCAATCAGAATGGTGGCAAAGTTGAAGAGAAAAGCAATGAAAAGATACCTTTGAACGCCATTTACCTGAGGATCTCCCCCTTGTGAACAAGACCGGCGCCTAGATTCGATGGAATATACGTAACTATTAGAAATTCTAGGCCAACCGTCAGTTTTGAAAAATGCTAGTTGCGAAATTGATGCTTCCATGTCGATCCCGATACAAAAATGGGTTTAAAACTGCTAATTGCGGGAACCGTTTGATCGTTGGCCTAAAGTTTCTAATATGAAGGTGTTTTGCTAGTTGTGCCAGTACATATTTGATATGCGAGTATACATTTGATAATGGACCAACCATCACCGCAATCGACACTCAAAAGAGAGTCCCAACATCCTTCACATATATCCCTGGACCTGAGATTCTCCCGCGCAGTAATTTCAGTCATGGAATATCACACCTTAGTTCTATAAATAGCAGCTTCTGGATAGAAGACACTTCACTAGGTAAATACTCGATTCTGAAAATCCGTTGCTGTTTTACTTTCTCATTCAGATGCTAGAGGGGCAGAAAAACTACACTCAAAGCCATCAACCCCATTGCTGGTACTATCACACTCACTGTTGTATATGTCAAGCGCTACACCCAACACTCTTAATTCAATAACTGCATACTCGGAGCCTAGGCAATGGAACCGCCACCAGGAGCCTCCACATATACATATACTCAAGATCCCGTAACCATGAAACAGGACAAACCTGCCCCCAACGGCCAACACGCTTCAGGTGAATTGCGACAGCAGGAATGTACATGCAGTTGTGCCGGGATTACATTATATCCGCACATCCTGCAATTCCAAGCTAGAAGATGGGATGGGATACAAGAGCAAGGATACGTACCTAAATCTTCCATCAACCTAGAAATCTCAAAAGCCATTCACGTCCCTAGAGGGATTTCATAATACAGGTCCCAGCTATGTAATCCCCAAGATCACCTATCCAAATAAAAAATATTTAAAGGCCTCAATCCCCGACATAATCTGACGCAGCTACAACTAACTAAACATTAGAAAATGCGGCATGAACTATCCAATATGACTATTACAGCCGTTGATATAGCTAGCATATAACGTTGGTATCATGGTATCCCAAGGTACATCAGGTTGAAGAAAGATGGATTCCGAAATCCATCCCCAGTAACTTGTTCGCAGTATATGAAGATCTGGAGGGATTGAGATCAAGGACTCAGAAGAACGAATATCGGTCATGGGCCGAACAAATTCTAGGCCGGAAAGAACCCCAAATTGTAGCCGTGGATGGTACCACTACTACTCACCGCCGTCCAGCGGCCCCTTGCCCGCTGTGTTTGGGAATAAAGCAATATATATGTGGGCAGTGCTCGGAAGCGGCCATGGATGGACGACATGTGTCTAATATTAGGCATGATGGGATATACTGCTAGTATGCGATCTACAGGGTCTTTGAACGGCATGGGCTCGTTGGCTGTTGTTGACTGATATGCCGTGGGTACGAATCTAGCCGTTATGTTACGTACACCCCATGTCTAGTAGTAACGGCACGGCTAGTAAGAAAGGGCTTACGCAGTAGTCTTAGTCTTTTCTATCTACACCCGCAAGCTAGCAAAGCCAAAAGTGTGAAATGATCAAATACGCAACTATCTATGCAAGCAAAAAAAGCAAAGCAAGCAATGAAGCAATAAGAAGAATAACTCCAATATAGGTATGATGAGTGATTTCTTATAGCAAAAATTGTAGCAAGAAAAAGGGAAGAAGGAAGAATAGTTCAAGAACAGATGTACAGCATCGTGTTAAGCGGATTACAACTTGCTTAGTCGTAAAATCTGCGGTTAGGGTTAGGTCCGAATACGCTGGTACGGACAGCGGGCAAGGCTTCGGTTTGGAGTATGCTAAGGCGCTGCTCAAGGGTATTATCGATTGAGATTCTGCCGTTACCAGTAATGATCCAGACACCACCATGGCTGCATATGATGTCAGTGGAGAGCAAGTCAATTTGAACGGCGTGACAAGAAACTCACCATTGCTCTGGTAGCGGCTCATCCTCGGCGATGGTGACTGTCACATCTTGCCCAGTCTTTCCCATAAACCCTTCCTTTGCTTTCTCAACCGCTCTTCCGACAATTTCATTATCACAGCTCCTACACCTAAGCTCTACGGTCTTCTCATTCATCGCAAAGAGCCCCTCTAGTATAAGATTGGTTAGAACCTCCTCATATTTTCCGTGGTCGTCACTGATCGTCTTCAGCTTTTCCCTGGCCTCCTCGAAGATACCATCTAACAGAGCCTGACGAGCCGAAAGAACCTTAAGACGCGTCTTATTCGTCATGGTGCTCAGTGCGATCTGCTGAGAAAGCGAGGCCTGCTTGTATTTACGTTCGTACTGGGTGTCGACTGCGGCCGTCTCGGCACGCACAAGACGGCTCTTTTCAATGGCGAATTCCTCTTCGGCCTTGATCTCGATTTCACGTGCCTTCTCTAGCGCTTCCTGCTTGATGAAGGCTACCATCTTCTTCAGCTCGCCGGCGACCTGGTAGGATGTGAGTGGGGGGTTTTCTCCTTTGACATATTGAAAAACGAATTTGCGAGGCTCGAGTTATGATGGGGAACAGCTTTGTAGCTTGTGCAGGTTTGTGGAAGAGCTCTTTAGAAAAGATGGTACATGCAGGAGCTACGGTGAGTCTACTAACCTGGTCATCACTAAGTGCGTGGGCCATTGTGAGGGCTCGTTAGGACGATTAACTACGCGAATAATGGTTTCTATACCAGCAGCTAGGATTGTAGCTGCGATGAAGGGTATAAGTGAAGACGAGGGGCAAAGGTGGTTGGACTTGAAGGTTTGGAGATTAAACACGAAAGGCGGGGGGGGGGGGGTTTGTTAAGTTGTGGTGACACTGGTGGAGTGTCTTGTCGCCTGCGGAGCTCCAGCCAGTGACGGTGACGATGCGGCCGGGAGGCTCCGCTGGCTGTAAGTGGACAATGCAACGGCCCGGGGTTTTCGTGACTAAAAACGCCTCTTTGAGGCTCCCCAATAGATGAAAGGGGTAACCGATGGGTTGCGAGAGAGTTGTATGCATATTGGTTGAAGTGCTCAACTTGCTCTTTCGGTCACATTGGGAGGGGGGGGGGGGGAAAGCTCACGGATGTCAAGTTACAGGGAAAGAAGTAAAAAGGGAAGGGAAGCTGCATGACCACACAAGGTTGTTTATTTTGTGGAGAAGTATGTAGGTGCTGCATGATAACAACATGGAGAGCGGATAGGATTTCTTTGTATTTATTCGGAGAGGATATATTTTTGGCCGTTCGCGTAAACACCATTCGGTGAAGCTTTTCTCTCTCTCGACGGACTCAAAGTGCAGTTAGTTACTTACGCATGTACCCTGTTGCTGCTCCTCTGCCCTATGGATGTTGGGGATGCATGCACCGTTCGCTACATTAATAGTCCCCATGCAAAGTAAAAGGGGAAAAGCCGCCGTCTGTCTCTCTTTCTACATGATACTCGAGAAATTTGGAATTACATACCTCGTCCAGTTTCCTCTTCCCTCTCTCTTCTCCGCTTGCATCACTGCTTGGTCGTGATCCAATAATTACATATTTTCCTGGAAATCCTCATCAGCCGTCAGAGCAGTAGCTTAACTACAACTACTACTGCTTCTCCGAGTTAGCACATAGTGACTTGCCTCCTCACCCCCTTCCCCTCCTTCTCCCCCCACGAAACCATCATTTCCTTGTTTTGCACTCGCCTTCACTAAGTATCCCGAGTACGACTCACTTGGCCTCCATACTGCTATAACGTTTGAAATAAACCTACGTCTCCATCAGCTGCAACTATCGGGTCCTTCACCTCTAAATAAAACACATACCTTACCCGCACCTATCCGCGTAGCCCACCTACCAGCCTTCCACCCCCCCCCCCCATCACAGCCATCACGGCCATCACATCACCACTACAGCACCCATGGGCCTCGGCGACCTCTCCCCAGGCGCCCAACTCACCATCGGCGTCGGCGTCGGGGTTCTCAGCACTAGTATCCAATCTCTCGGGCTGACGCTCCAGCGCAAGTCTCACCTCCTCGAAGATGCCCTTCCGCACACACACAAGCGCCCACCACACCGCCGGCGCCGTTGGCAAATCGGGATACTCCTCTTCATAGTTTCCAACATCCTCGGTTCATCAATCCAGATCACTACACTGCCGCTAGTTATCTTATCGCCGCTGCAAGCCTCTGGGCTGGTCTTCAACAGCATATGTGCAACACTTATACTGGCGGAGCCGTTTACACGGTATAGCCTTGTGGGGACACTGCTCGTGTGCACAGGAGCGACTTTGATTGCGGCATTTGGGGCTATGAAGGAGCCCGCACATAGTTTGGACGAGCTTCTGGAACTCCTTTGGGGCCGCGGATTTGTGCTGTGGATGGTGGCGACGGCGCTGATGGTTGTGGCGATCCTGGGCGGGGTTAAGGCATGGGCAGTGATGAGGCCGCGGACGAGGGGTACGCCGAGAGTACGCCTATTGAGGGGGATTGCGTACGGTTGTGTGAGGTATGTGATTTGCCCGAGTTTCAAGTGCACTAGTGGCTAACCACTCCTCTCCGATCCATAGCGGAATCCTATCAGCGCATTGTCTACTACTCGCCAAATCGGCAGTTGAACTCTTGATTAGGACTATTGTCGACCGCAGCAATCAGTTTAATAGGTGGCAGTCATGGATGATTCTTGTGGGCCTGGTGACGCTCGCGCTCACACAGCTATATTATCTCCACCGCGGGCTAAAGTTGTGCTCCACGAGCGTGCTCTATCCGCTAGTCTTCTGCGTCTATAATATCATCGCCATTCTCGACGGTCTCATTTACTACCAGCAAGCATCGCGACTCTCAGTTCTCCATGGATGCTTTATAGCGCTCGGAACAGTCATCCTCCTAACCGGTGTGTTTGCGCTATCATGGCGCTTGGAAGAGGAGACTACGGCGGTAACCGGAAGTGTGCTGTCACCCGGTGTTGGCTTCGTGGATACAGACGATGAGGAGGAGGATGTCGAAGGCGAAGATACCCTGGCGTCACCGAGGTTCTTGAGGAGGCGCACGATGAGCCAGGCAGATGAGATTTGGGGCGAGTTGTTGGATGAAGAGGCGACTGAGGCGGCCGATGAGAGGTCTGGGTTGTTGCAGAGGAGTGTTAGCTCACCAAGTGGACGGAGAAAGTGGGGAAGGGAGAGGAGAAGCAGCTATATGTTCCCGCGGGTAGGAGGCAGTGCGAGGCGGGTGAAGAAGTCTCAGGATGCCATGGGTGGGTGGTGGAAGTTAGGGTGGTGGAAGAGCAAAGGCGAAGACTCGGCCTCCTCGACAGAATCAGGGGGACGAGCCAACCTAGGTTCTCTGGGAAACTATGGTGGGACTGGAATGGGGAATAGAGAAGTCATTGTGGTGGATGGAGAGGTCTCGCGGTGATGAACCCCCCACATTCGTTTGTAACTTCTTTTTTTTTAATGTTGGCCTGGTTTGCCGGTGCATCCATCTGTGGCTTTGTGTTTGTAGTAGTATCATTTTTTATTTTTGTTTTTTTTCCCCTCGCTTTTCTCTCTCTGTTTTTCTGTTCTGGGTCTGGGATGGGAGATGGGGGCTGGGAGGAATTGATCATAACTTGTACTTACATTATTCTATCCCCTTTTCCTGCATTTTTCTTTTGTACTTTGCTTGACATCTCTCAGGGCGTTAGTAGTCTTTTCCCCCTCGCATCTGGTAGGAATATTCCGTGTGTTGTTATTGGTCTGACATTGGTTTCTTTTTTCCTCTGAATGGGTGGTGGGTTCCCTTTGTATTTGTTATCCTGCGGGGGTGGTTCATAAGGATTGTGGGGAGTAGGAGCCAGGAGTAGCGCTGGTCGGGCGGGGAGTAGAGCGAGTAGACGGGGTCGAGAATGTGTATAGAGCGTCTTATATACAGCGGTGGTAGAGGACTCGCGCATGAGGTGTGGAGTGAATATGGACTGCGGGATAATGATAATGAGAAGCAATCTAGGAGCAGACCAGAGCAGGAATTAGTATAGAGAAGGATGTTGGTGAAACACACAATGTATATAAAAGTAATTGATAGAAATGCGGATGGCGGGGTGCTGGTTTGCTTGGCCGAGTGATGTGCTGTGATTTTTATGCTTTTGGGGAAAGGTTGTCTCGTTATTGCACGTACATACTTCTAGCTGGGATTGAAAGATTTCTGTTGTGAATGTAATATACTTCTTTCGAACCAACATATGTAAATGGAAATCAAGGCGCTCATTAATCTTTTGGCAATGAAGAATAGCAGGATGCATTTACCTGGCTTTGCTCCCCCCCACCACAGTTCAACCTAAAATCACATAGCAGAACTTTAGTACAATACAGTAGGTACATGCATTCAAGACTCCAAATCCCAAAACAACCGGCCACCAACCAAACATCGATTGAAGAATTGATGACGAAATATCTCCGGGTCTAGACGTTGATACTTGATTGTGTTCTTGATAAAGTGAATGTGGGCCCGGAACAACTAGACGCCATGAGTTAAGGTTAAGTAAGGCAAGCTGAAGTGATAAGCTGTGGTTTATGTTTTGTTAGAGATCTAACCTTGAAGAAACCAAGCTGCACGGAGTATGTGTAGATGGAGGGTGTAGCTGTGTTTAATTGATTGATGTTCATGATCTGTTCAAGCCTTCTCAAACTCCGGGTTCTTCCTTCCATCCCCTTAATCCCGAGTTATACTGACAATCTTATGCCCTTCTCCTCCTCCTCCTCCTCCTCCTTCTTTTGCTTACAGATATCACTCAGAGCAGCATTCTATCAAAATAAACATATAATCATGAATGCCGCTTCCAAACCTCAGTGAAAATTCTTTAAGCTCCCCAAAATGGTAGAAGCTTCGACAATTCCCACTGCACCAAGAATTGCACAGATAAGTACATGTAGAGAATTCTTGTACTACGGGGGATATCCCCAACAAGATATTGGATGGGTGTCAACCACTAGAAGTCTCGCTAGTTAGGGGCAGATATTTCAATAAGGTTCTAGAAGTATAAAGAGAAGTTGTAATCGCTAACAATTAAACTCTTGGCTAAAAAAAAAAACAATCTTCAAATTTATTTTACGAGTGATATCTGGTGTCTTCCGCCACGGGAGAAGCCGCAACCATTTAAGGCTTAGCGGAATCTAACTAGGGTTGGGTTGCCTGTTACAGCTCTTGGGGAAGTATCACGATCCACGGCCCACCTTAGCTGTCAACAACGACCACACACAGCTCTAGGGGAAGCAGACGAAGGGTTTTGAGAGAGCCTCTTCCTAGAATCAATCAGCACCAGTCGCTCGGACAAAAAGGGTGGCCTCTACGAACGCCAGCTTCAGCTCAGCAATCATGCCCGAAGGCCCCGAGACGTTCCAGTTCCAAGTCGGTGACCACGTTGATGTAGGCGGCTACGCTGCTATCGTCCGCTATGTTGGTGAAACTCTCTTCGCACCGGGCGAATGGATTGGGATAGAGATGGAAGGTCCGGATGGCAAGAACGATGGTTCAGTCCAAGGAGAGCGCTACTTTAACTGTCCGCCCAATCGAGGAATATTCGTGAAACCAGGCATCCCAAGGTTAATAGAGCGTCCTGCCCCACCTGCCATGAAAAGAGCTTCTGCAATTGCAGCTCCTGCGCAGGGTTCTCCGAGACTCGCGCAACCAAGACCTCTAAGCATGAGGGTATGTTAGTCGTATGCGGTAAAGGTAGATGGGAAGGGAACTTGACGGGAAGCTGATGCGCAGGTGTAGGCTCCTGCATCGCCGACGAAGATGCTAGCTGGAAGTCCATCTCCTGGGGCTGGAGGTTCAAGAACAGGTACACCACTTGCCAGACCACCCTCGGTGGTTGGACGGGTAGGTACAGGAACTCCCACTCCTCGAAATTCCGGAAGTGCCCCACCACGTGCAGGTTCAATGGGCCCTCCGGGGGGTAAGCAAACCGTCAATACTACAGCTGCAAAACCAGCGCAGGTTCGACGACAATCTACGGTGAATTCTGCGTCAATGTCAAGGACTCCATCAGTGGCCTCATCTGCCGGAAGTTCGGTTGCTCGACCGCCACCCGGTAATAATCGTCTATCGTTAAAACCTGGCGGGTTGCAAGTTTTGGGAGGGCGGAAGCAAAGTATTTCAAATGTCTCGTCCGAGCGAAGTTCTCCAGATATTACCAGCGCGGGAAGCGCTATGAGGAGATCAAAAAGCGACGATAAAGACCCACGGAGTTCGCAGACAAGAATGGGAAGAAGGGAATCAAATGCCTTGTCACCCGGCTCGCCAAAGCCAGCTTCAAAGGCAGTGGCACCGGGGCCAACAACTGCGCCACCTGTAACTGGGCCGAGCGCCACAAGTGCTGGGGCTATTTCCGCAACCATAGCAAGGGAGCTAGAGGATTTGAGGGATACAGTCAAGGTGATGGAAAAGAAACGGTCCGAGGATAGGGAGAAACTGAAGACATTGGAAAGGGTGCAAGGTGAAAGAGACAAGTTTGAGATGATTATACAAAAACTCCAAGGTATGGATAAAGTCAATACTGGATGAAAACAAGCCTATCACTCCTTTCGATGATAAAGAAACTGATTATAGCGACTAGCTAAATATCAACCCCAGCAAGCCGAGCTTGTTGAGCTCCGAAAGGAAATCAAAGAAATGAAGACTTACCTCGAAGAAATGGAGGAATTCAAGGTCGAGAACGAGATGATCGTAGAAATGGCTACACTCGATCGTGAAATGGCTGAGGAGCAAACAGAGGCGCTGCGTGCGGAACTTGAAGCTGTACGGGGTCGTGCGGAGGAGCTAGAGGTGGAAAATGAGATTCTGCGCGAGGAAAACAACGAGCTAAGTGGGGAGATGACGCAGGAGGAGAAAGCAAGTGCTGGGTGGCTGCAAATGGAAAAGCAAAATGAGAGGCTTAAAGAAGCACTCCTGAGATTAAGAGACATGACTTCTCAAACAGAAATCGAGTTGAAGGAAACGATTAAAAGCTTAGAGGAGGATAACAATGAACTAGTGGAGATTAAAAAGGCTGCTGAAGGTACCAGGGAGAGACTGCAAATCTCTGAGGCAGCAGTTGAGGATTTAAGACAGCAATTGGAAACAGCTTTGGGCGCCGAGGAAATGCTCGAAGATCTTACTGAAAGAAACTTGAGTATGAGTGAGCAGATCGAAGAATTGAAGGCGACAATCGAGGATTTGGAAAGCTTGAAGGAAATCAGTGATGAACTGGAGATTAATCATGTCGAGACAGAAAAACAAATGCAAGAAGAGATTGATTACAAAGATCTCGTTATTGGGGAGCAATCGAGAAGAATTGCACAGCTAGATGCAAGTAATGAAGAAGCGGAGTATACAATTACGAGATTCAGAGAACTAGTAACGAATTTGCAGAGGTATATATATCTCTTTTTGCTCCATTTCCCTTAAACTCAATCAGATGTTAATCATGAGTATAGTGACCTCGAGGACATGAGAGCCAGCCAACAGATAACTGAGACCGAAGCCGAAGAATTGACAGCTCGCTCACGCTCAATGATAGATATCAACATGAAACTCCAAATAACCGCCGCAAAGGCCCAAAATAAAACCATCGATCTCGAGCTCCGCCGCTTAGAAGCCGAAGAAGCCGTCGAGCACCTCTCAATTGTGCAAATGTTCCTTCCTGACGCATATCGTTCTGAGAGGGATTCTGTGCTTGCTCTTCTCCGCTTTAAACGCGTTGCATTCAAAGCCCATCTTCTTCACACATTCGTTAAAGAACGTCTCGCTGGCCAGGTTGGTCAGGAACACGCTGGTCATGAGGAATCACTCATGGCGGCTTGCGACATGTGCGATAAGCTCATTTGGGTTAGCGCTATGTGTGACCGTTTCGTCAATTGTATTAGCGGATGCAGCTCGCAGCAATTTGCAAGGTTTCAGGGTGCACATTATGAGCTAGACCCTGTGGAACGGGCGCTGAACGGGTGGATTGAAGGATTGAGGAAAGATGACTTGAAAGAGAAACAATGTGTTTCGGAATTACAACGTACTATGGCGCTCATGTCTCACCTAGGGGAAATTCATCTTAAGAATGACCTCGAAGGATTTGCGAGTGATCTACATATGAGGGTGTTGTTAATGCAAAGTTACATGGAGTCGACAGCAGCAGCAATGTCACAAATAAAGTTAATGGTGCAGAGTAAACTTCCCCCTATCATCGAAGAAGGCGAGAGCGAAAACGACATCGCCTCGAGCTTTTCAAAGCGTGCCGACGCAGTTGTTTCAAGTTCACGAAGTGCAAAGGTTATCATCGGCAAAATACTTCGCTCACTCAACGATTTCCAGGCACGTTCTTTGTCGCTTACCCAGGATAAACTGGGAAATTTCACAGCGTGCGAAGATTCAGCAAAACGACTAGCAGATTACGCCAGGGCTATCGGGAATGATGTTTACGAACTGCTTTATGCGGATGATGCAAAGGCGAATGTTGGATGGCAAGAGTTACAAGGAATGTTCTTTAGGACGACTGAGAGGGAATTGGTAGCTGTTGAGGTGGAAATATTTGGAGCCTTTGGAAAGGAGCTGAAGAGTCTTACCAATACACTTGTAGAGCTTGGCAACACGGCCTCCGATATTGACATGACAGCTGAATGTAAGTTTAATTTCTATTTGCCTACAGAACCAACTGCTAATAAGCGGATAGTTGAGAAGGCAACCGCCCCATGGATTGTCCGTGCCCACGAACTCAAAACAACGAAGACTATCTCTGTCGACGCTGAAGAGGAAATTCGTCGTCTCAAAGATGATATCTTGGAGCGCGCAACACAAATTAAGCTCCGTGATAAGACCTTGGAGGAATCGGCTGTTAAAATTGAGCTCCTCGAATCTCGCATGCGTAACGTTACAAAACAGAGCGAACGGATCGAGGAGCTCGAAAAACTTGTTTCAGAGGGAACAGTTCGCGAGAAAGATCTTGCTGATGCCATCGAAAATCTTAACGAGGAGATTCAAGCCCTCGAGACTGAGGTTGATAAGTGGAAAAAGACTGCGAATGATAAGAGGGCACTCGGGGAAGTTGACAGAATCGGCGCAGAAAAGGCGGTTGCTACGGCTAGGGAGGTAGATGAGCTCAAGAAGGAAATCACTTCGCTTACCGGGGCTGTCAATTTCTTCAGGGACGAGAACTCGAGGATTATTAAGAATGATCTCCTGGCACCTGACTCATGGCTATTTGAGCCATTGCTATCGAAGCCAGAAGTTAAAGAGGTTGACGAATACGAACAAGCTCTTGCAACTGAGGGACAAGATGTCATGGCTGAATTGATGCTGCTTGCCACACAGTCTAGAGTTGTTGATCTAACGAAGGGGCCTAAAAACCGTAAGGCGTGGAGACCAGCTAGAGAAACTCCAAGATCTCATTATCTGGAGCAAAGAGAACATTACGAGTCACTCACCGCATGGAAAGAAGAAGTTACCTCAAAGGCGTTATACCATGATGCTGCAAAGAAATGCTTGAAGTCACAAAATAGTAGGAAATCGGGTGGCATTTTCGGTGCAAAGGTTGATATTAGGATGCCTAGGTATGTAAACTAACCAAACTACTACGCATAGCACAACTAATGCACAAAATAGGCTATATCCAGTGGGATCGAAGATAATACCAACTGCGACAGATGTGGTAATACAGGAGCCAGACGGGTGGGAGAGCCTCCAGGAGACAATGGGCTTCACATAGGAATTTTGAGTGATTTTTTCTTTTTTTTTTTCCTCTTACAGCGATACCTTTCTCTTTTATACCGGGATTGACTTGTACTTTTTTCTCCCCTCTCTTCCATACTTACCCAGCAGTTTCTTTCTCTCCTGTGACTCGAACCCTTTGCAATGGCGGCGTATCAAGTGCTGGGGAACGTCGTAGATATAATCGTCTGGGTCACAGGTGCCAAATAAAAAATGTGCCTATAGTACAAAAATAGTAAAAGGAATAACTAGCAACTAGTCCGACTATCAAGAAAAGTTATATGTGGGGCTTAAAACACTCTTACCAGATCCTACCCAGGAAGGGGTCAATGATTAAAAAAACGCCAAGGCTTCAACAGCAAGTACATGTACGCACCATATATCACTCGTAAATTGCCAAGCCTCAATTCGCAGATAAAAGCTTCCTAATTTCTGATACGCCAGGCACCAAAAGAGTCACAGGTTCTGATCGAGTTATTAATTTCCCAGAAAATCAGGGTCAAGACATGCATGGATGGAGCCTAGTTAATAGTGTTCATTCCTACACGAAATTTGACTAGTTCTGATAATTCTCCGTGATTTATGCTAGTACTAAAGACAGCTAGTTATCCAAACCTAGAATCCTATCCAGGTTTAACCACTCATAAAATCTCATTGGCCCCTACCCCGGTTCTTGGTTTTCCACGCTGAAATAACAAAAGCAATCAGCCACCGTAATTTCGTTCAGGCCGACTATTCAATGCCAATCAACCAGCAAATGTAACGCTCCATCTTTTGACTGCCCCATCCGCTCCAGCTGTGACGATCACGTCATTTCCCTCCCAGCCTACTGCATTTACACCTCCCATATGTGCATTTCTAACCGTCAAGTTCTTCGCAGGATTCTCGACACTGTAGACAAACACATTCGTGTCAAGGCCACCAGTAACAACATGAGTCCCGTTATCATTCCATACGATACTGTTAACACGTCCTGTGTGGAAACTCCAGCGTGTTGTTTTGATACTGTATGCTTGATTGGTAGCCTCATAGAGCGTTATTTTACCTGTGGAATCCCCGGCAGCGAGAAATGCACCATTGGGGGAGTAGGAAAGGGCCGTAACTGTAGAACGGGTCATGATTTTTTTAGATTCTGTGATAGTAGAGCCAGAAACACAGTAGACTTGGATGATGTTATTCTGCCCGCCAACCGCGATTTCGTTTGAGGAAGCTCCGACACATGTAGGGGTGTATTTAGGAGCGAGTGTAGCAATGACTCCGAGGTTTTTATCATAGATCGTGACAGCATTTTCAGAAACAACAACTGTAGAACCATCAGAACCAATCTCTGTGATACCCTTGGGCTGGCCTTCTGTTGGTTTGTTCGCCCTTTAATTTGAAGTTAGCTATTTCCTTCATCTTCTTTTAATTGGCTTCCGCGCGAAATCTTACACAATGCATCCGGCGCCAATATCGATCTGTCTGGCGTGATCATCCCACCCAACGCTCACAATAGAGCCAGTCTTGGTCTCTGCAAAGCCTGAAACGCTGTTCCCGTGCCCTTTCCCATCCAGACCAGTAGCTGTACCGACAGTTGTGTCCCACTTGCAAATTCTTCCATCATAACTCCCTGTGAATAATGTCTTATTTTCTTTTGTAACCTTAAGAGTAGTAATGGCCTTTTGATGCCCATGGACTACTTTGTATGGTTTATGAGCGGAAAAATTAAGGTAGTTCAAATCTCCCGTCAAAGACAGAGAAATAATAGTATCGTCGGAGCGGGGCGTCCAGACAACTCCGACTTGGTGATCTGGAACACTAGGGATGCCCTCCTCTCCAAATCTCCAAGTAAACGAGTTCTTCGACTGCTCTACATCCCACAGCTTTACAGTCTGGTCTGCAGAGGCCGTAACGAATCGTTTTGAATCGCTACTCCAGGAGACCGAGTAGATGCCTCCCTTGTGCTCAGCATCACCATATCTAACCTCCGATTTCAAATCCCCGGTCTTGCCATCATAAAGAAATATCTTACGGTCTGAACCAACAGAAACGAAGAATTCGCCATCGGGAGAAAATGCAACTCCCTGAACAAAATTGGAGTGGTTCCCAGTGAGTGTTTGGTTGAACTTAAATGGCGCGCCATGGTAAAAAACGAGTGTTTTATCATCAGATGCAGTAGCAGCTCTGTATGGGCGTTGCTGACGTATTGACACCGAATTAATGGCAGATGAATGTCCAAGAATCTCTCCTACGGAGTTACCGGTGTCGTAGGTTATACAATGTCCATAACTGTGAAATTTTTAGTGATCGAGACTTTTATGGGAAGCTACAGTATTTAAATACCGTTCTTTACCATCGCCCACTGCAATAATACGCTTGCTCTCCCCATCCCAGGCAATATCCTTAATAGGACCAGAGATAATGCCAAAATCGCCCTTGGTGTTCATATCTTCACCGACACAATCCCATACTCGAACCTTCCCAGAGGCATCTCCGGAAGCAACATAATAACCACTTGGAGAAAACCGGGCTACATTAACGGTTGCAGTATGAGCTGTATACTGTGTGCTGATTGAGGGATCTTCGATTGAACGGAGAAAGACGAATTGTCCAGACTAGAGCTCACGTTAACTCAGAAACAATGCTTTGAGAATGAGGGGAAGTACGGCATATGCTAGACGTTCACCCTTTTGATCGACGGAGAGATGTGTAGCCGTAGCACGGGTAGTGGATGGCTGTGCAGCGTAAATAGATTCTGCAAACCATAGCTATGAGAACCCGAAATTATCTCGTCTTTGAAGCTTGGAATACTTACTTCTAATAAGAGACATCCTCAAGTATTCCGAGAAACTGCTGTGGTATCAGAGGGATATATTGTGAGAAGTAGAAGATGTAGAAACAAACGACAGAGGTGGTTGTGTCTAGAGATGAATTCGAACTGTAGGTACCTATGAGCTGACGAAACCCCGCCATACCTATTCGCGGGGATACAGGGGTGCTTGGCCTTGTTTCAAATTAGACTGGACCGAACATTTCAGGAACCACATCTGAAAACTCTATTTAACGAGGCCTTGAATTTCTATATGATACAATTTGTGTGAAGGTGAACGCACAGAGACATTCAATATGGCTATTTTGACAGTTTATATCTAGCTGAAGACACAACGTAGTAGTGTATGAAGCCCCCATAAGCCAGCCCGAAAAACCTTGGTTTCCTCAGAAGAGAGAACAGGACATACGGGATAACACAAATACATCTTCGCAGACGACTGGAGAGTTCAATTTGATCTCCGCTCGGTTTGACGCTCGTTCGATCGATAGTAGAAGCGACTAACAAGTAACACGCGTGCGGTAGGGGACTGAAAGGATTGGGGATTGTAAAAGAGAATTTATATCCTCACTGACCGGGATTTGAACCCTGGCCCTACTTTAGAATCTGCCAAGGTTCATTAACACCTCCATACAGCCGATGAGCTGCGGGTTGTAGGGTCGGCATCAATCATGTAACCGGGGGATAGTAATTAGCAATGTATGTATGTACTTGAGTACTAAAAGCATTTAATCGATTCTTGTCGTTCTTATAGGTTTAAGTCTCTAGTCTTAGTGTAATTCCGTGCAAACATGTCATGAGGCTCTGTGTGCGGCGCGCGGACTACCGGAGTCGTAAAGTCCTCAGGTCACATGACTCTTTTAACCTTGCCTTCCACCATGATGCGAGGAAATAGTACCACGTGACCCGGTGACTTTACGACTTCGCTTGTAGTCATTGACAGACATTTACCCAGATTTCAACTCTGTATTGCAACCCTCCGATTCCTCTTTTACAAACACAAACACCAGATGCCGCCCAGTGCCAATCCTCGTACTACAGCTTCATCCTCTTCGGCGCAAAACTCAACTAGCCGCGTGTTCTCGCAGTCTGGGGGCCCAACCTCGGCCTATGCGCGGCACCTTCAAGCAACAAGCAGCTATCTCCGCTATTACGGAGGTCAAATCGTTGCGCCAGAGAAAGCGCGTAGCGAAAGAGATATAATAGAAGAACACCACCAATTTATCCAGGAAAACGACAACGACGAAGAGAGAGATGAGGAAAAGAAATTAGTCAAGAGCTATTACCAAAGGCTCTACAGAGAATTTGCGGTTGTAGAACTAGCGAGGTGGAAAGAGAAACAGGTGGGTATCATAGATGCTTGTCTGTCAACAATACAATTGAGGCTGATAGTTTGAGTTGAAAGATTGCAATGAGATGGCGAACAAAGGATGAGGTACTGGCAGGGAAAGGACAGTTCTTATGCGCAAACCTATCGTGCAAAAACAGGGAGAGTACACTAGATGAGGACCCAGATGAAGGTACATACGACTCCGAAAATGCGATCAACAATAAGAAAGGGTTGAGGGGATTCGAACTATTATTTGAATACGTCGAAAAACTTGAAAGGAAGAGTGCACTGGTGAAGGTCCGTACCTGTGACGAATGTGCCACAAAATTACGGTATATCCAGGGCGGCGACGAGAGAAAAGACAGGATAAGCAGAGATGGAAACAAAGGCGAATCAAAGAGCTCGGCACATCGATCTAGGTCAAAAGACCGCGGCCGAGGTAGAAGGCGAAGACACGATTATGAGGGGGCCAAGAGCAATGAACGAACCAGGAGCCGGAGCCGAAACCGAAGAGAATATAAGAGTCGACACCGCTCAGCTTCGCCGACGGAGGGCGAACATCACAATATGCAACACCGCTCAAGGTCCCCAAAGGAGGATTGGGGGCATAAATCACGACGCAAACATAACTAATAGAGCTATTATCTAGCATCATGCAAATCTCTTATTTATGCCGCATGCAACTAATATACACTCCTGGACCGGAGGTTGACGAGAACTTCAAAAATGTTTATCCCATACTTAAACCATTTAAAACCTGGGTTAGTGATATCTATGTATGGGTTATCGGTTGAGGCTAAAACCGAAATAAATCATCCTATTCTTTCCGTTCTCCAAAATGATGCGCATCAATCAGGCGGTAGGCTTTGTTTCCGATTTCAGTTTTTCTAACTCTTTTTTTGCCGTTCTTTCGTTGGCGTTGGCGCTTTGGACCGCCTCGATTTTCTCTTCTTGTGAGGCCATTAAGGATACTGCTTCGGGAGCACCTCTGTTCATAATAAAATACATTTGTCAGACCCACTAAATACCCGGTAACCTAAGTAAACGCTTATATACTTCTCTTGGAGGGTCTTCAAACGCTCCTCGACAACGAGTGGTTGGAATATTGAGTATCCTGTACAAGTTGTAAGAGGGAATATTCAAACAAGCAGTAGGACGAAGAATTACCGTTAATAATGCCAAAAGCGATCGCGAACCCTACTGGGATCAGAGCTGAATTTCCTCTCATTTTGAGGAAGTGCACAGATTTTGTTTCGAGAACGCCTGTAGTAGGGTGGAGGAGAGGTTGAAACTGATGTTGCTCTATGATACGAAGTAAACTACACTGGATAAGGCTTAGTGCCCATTGTATCAACACCATGGAAACCTTATCAACGTTTACGAGACCCGGCATCCGGTGTCGTAGTAAAGCCATTCAGTCCTCAGGTTCAAAAAATAAATGAAACCATTTGATATAGAGGAAATACTAGTAAAACTCTTTCTAGATAGTATCTAAAGGCTTTCGTTGTTGTATGAAATATTTTTGATATGGCTTTGGATTGAATGTCACGCGTTAATTGAAACGCGTCTTCTGCCCAACGACACGCGAAAGACAGCCTAGCTCCACCCACACAAGAAACAAAGAATCATCTTACCCCAGCTACTAACATCCAACTTGATTACGGTTAACTCGGCGCCCAAGAACCAAGAAATGATATGACGAACTGGCGTGAATTGGGGTTTGTGCCGGATTCAGATGACGAAGACTACGGTGCGACATTATCATCACAGAGTGACCATGATGGGGAGGAATTTGTCAACGAGATACGGGGGCTCCTTAAGGCTGGCGAGAGAGAAAACAAGGTAGCTGTAGCTAGTTCGGTAACTGGTTCAACTATATCTAGGTTTGGTAGTCTAGCAAAGGTAACTTCGCTTCATGGATTATAAGAGAACGTAAATGGATTGATTTTTTTTTGTTAGGATTCCATTACAGGCGGTAACACTTCCGAAGGGTATATCGATATAGACCAAATCTTCGGCGAGTTGCCTAGAACAGGAGATTCCACAATAGCCAAATGTGCACATACATTCCGTGCAAGTAGTCAACACGGAGACTCGAAAACAAAAGTGAATGGGGTTAATACAGGAGAAGAAAGCAAAACCAAGGAAGTTGCTACGGTAGATATAAGTAACCAGCCTGAAATATTTGAGGATCAGGAGGATCGAGTGCAATTGATTGCAACAAATGGGGAAAGAATTCACTCTTTAGACGCCCCTGGGATTGTACATGAGGAGGGTATACTTTCTCAGGTCAGTAGTCCGATGTTAATTATGGAATGGGCACTTATATTCATTTTTTCCCCTTAGGATATCGAGACACAGCTGGGGACACCGCGGGAACGTACAGATTGGGCTGCCAATGTAAAGGCTGTCTCTGAGAATCATGATGGAGGAAACCATCCAATGTCATTTGAACGGACTCTAGACATCTCTATTCCTGCGGGGCAAGACTTTGAGCAGCCGGGCCTGAAGGCTGATAGCTCTTCAGTGGTGAGCTCTTCGCCACTCTCCTCTGTGTCCTCTACCGCTGCCGTTACACCAGAACCGCCATCAATGTCACATGGATTGACCAATTCAGTTACATTTCAAGTTGTAGTCCCAAGAGTTAATAACGAACAAAGGCAATGGGGCACTCCTGTTCGAATATTTCGGAAGCGGAAACCGATACAAAAAAACCCATATCTAATAGAAGGGGAGCGCTACCGTCAGACGCTCCAATCTCGTGGCGTAAAACCTTTGAGGATACAGGAGGCCAGGGAGGAGCCGGGGAGTACACAAGGTGCTCACAAAGATTCACAAGAAAGCGAGTATGTGGTGCCTTCAGAGCCTAGTCACCAGTCAAAACGGGCCATGGATGAGGAACTTTACGATGAGGAAAGGGAGGACCCATTCTCAAGCGCAGCTTCCGCCATAGGGGATGTGGAACCAAGTGACCCTTTACCAGTTGAATCGAAACGAAGGAAAGTGGCCCATACATACTCTGAGGAAGGTTCGGTCCCGAAATCCGATAGAATAACTGGAAAATCGACCCAGAGGAAACAGAATGCACGGCCCTTTGCTGGAGCCGAAGTGGATGGGGTTGCCAGAGATGCAGACATCTATGACATGCCCATAGACTCCTCCCCTTATAGTTATAGGAGCTCTCGAAATTATTTAGAGTACAAATCGCCCAATTACTATAATCAAGGCATGAACGAGCGAACCACCAATCTAACAAAGCCTAAAGAGAAACTGCACGGACTATTTGCTGGAATAGATTCCGAGTCTGAGTCTGGATCTGATCATGGCCAAAGTAGTAGTCAACCAAACAGACTCACTCGAGAGGTTTCACACATCAACCCCCTCTCCTCTCCTTTACACTCAAATTCCGAAACAAAGTCGGCGGATGATTCTGAAAATGAAAATCAAGATGAGGAGGATCAGAGCGATGAAGATCAATCTGAGGAGGATGAGTCACAACTGATCCGGAAATTTCAACGGAAAACCACTGGCGTACTCCCAGCATCATGGTGGAAACTCAATCAAGGCCAACAAACCGGTAGATCTAGCATCAGGCGTAATGCAAGAAGTGCCGTATCCCCAATATCAGATGAAATATCCAGGCCTGGAGTCGCAAGAGCCAAAATATCTTCCAGACCGCGGCCCCCAGACACTGAAGTATCATCGGTAGACAGGAGTGGGTCAGAAGTCTCCAGTGACGAGCCTGTAATAATAGACGTTGCCCCCACAAAAAGGCACACTGGGGAAAATAGTACACCAAAAAACCACTGGATTAGCTTCGATGATGTTGTTGAGGATGACAGGATCGATCGAATGCTCCCCAAAGTTCCCAGAAGAAGTACCATGCAAACAAAGCGTGGGAAGCAGAAAATAAACGGCGGCATCTCTTACAAAAATTCTGAAATGAGTCATAGCAAGGAAAACAATTCAACTTCAAAAAAGTGGGGCGGTTCCACCCGCTTTCGCCAACCCAAAATAACGGACCATGTTTCATCGAAGAGTGGGAAGCCCACGAGGCCCAAAAGACCCCAAGTCCCAAAGATAGGGATTCTAGACGCAGCACAACATTATCGGGCTACAAGTTCTGCTCCAGTTCCTTTATTCATCAAAATTGCCGAAAGGGGTGCTAAAAAAAGAAGAGATCAAGGTCGACAAAGTCCGTCGAGAAAGACGTTCTTTTTGGAAACAGAAACACATACGAAAGATATCCAGTCGGTTCTGCGTGAATGGAGAGAGGGAACTTTAGATATTGTTCCGCAGGCCGGCCGTTTTCGGCCAGCTCGGCCCGAGATCGAGAAACCTATGAATAATACCCTCAGGAGGCTGCATCAGCCCCCCCGAAGAGCTGTTACTCCTAATTTAACTCAGCTGCTACATAATTCGGTACAAAGGAAATCCCACTTTACGAACTTTGCAGAGAACAATTGTTTGTTTAGGCCTACATCAGATGAGACACCAATAATCCACCCTACTCCAGCAGCGCACCCCCCCCTAAAAACAGCTATACCAACTGAGTTAGTCCCAAGGGTTCGGGTTCGTAGGAAGCGAATGCCAAAACGAGTTGACGTCGACACTATTGAACACCGACAACCTCCACTCGAAGATATTAATATTGATGATATAGATGATTACGCCGTAGATGAAATTCCCATTACCAGTAAGCCTACACTTCATGGCTTATTGAAGTACGGAAACAAATACTCGCTCAACTTCGATACGATGCCAATGAAACCAGGAACATTTTTTGGTCGCAACACATTTATCGGAGATGGAGGGCTGTTCAGAGCCTTGAATACCATTCCTGTCACAGAAGGCCGGAATAATCAAAGCATTAACTTCAAATTTGGGGACAAAATGCTACATTGGGGATTATATCAAGACTCTATTTCAGCAGAACTTGAGACAATAATGAATCTGATCGCAGATTCTGCCGAGAGGAGTCAAAGGGCCGACGACCTAGGCGAAGCCGAAACCAGTCCCCTTGCCGAACAAGTTTATTCATTCTTACAATTTTTCTCAACTTACCTCGCTAGTTATATTGATTTCTCGGACTCCATCGACGTAATATCATTTGGACAAAGGACTTTACAGTCCCTCGATGGCTGTTGTGTTCGTCTCTTAGCATCATTCGGGGGGAGCACCTACTCAAACTCAAAAATGGCATCAACTCGTCTAAAAGTTCAGTTATTAGTTTTCGGGTTGGTGTTTAAGTTTCAAATATGTCGGCTTACATCCACAGTTAATAGAACTAGACTCGACATTAGCAAATCAATCCAAAAAATGGGCCAAATTCTTCTTGGGCAGCTTTTAAAATGCGGGTTAGATGACGTCAGAGTATGCTATGAGGATCAGAGACATCGAGGTAATTACGAAACAGGAATTAGCTCAAAATATTACCTCATAGAGGCGTGGGTGATTTCTATACAAATTTTAGACCAAATAAAAGATTTGGGTGTTGATATCGGGTTCTGGAAACTATTTAACGTCGAATCACGAATCTCCGAAATTCAAAAATCATTGAACATTCAACCGTTCGAAAAGATCTGGCGTATTATCTTTACTGTCCTTCCCCTATATCAGTTCGACCAACGAGGATCCGTACAACAGCAGCCAAATGATATCTACCCTCCGGAAAACTGGTCTTCAATCAAAGCATTAGTCACACGGCCCCTTGAGATTTATTTCGAAAATCCCGAAGGCCATTCCAGTACCGTCATTAATTATTGCCGTATTTTGTACTCGCGATGTTACCATTTAATCAATTCATGGGGCTGGGAGAATCCAGATATCATAATTCCTACACTTTATCAATTTTTTGCTGACAGCCATTTGATCAATCTCAAGGATGAAGCAGGCTATGAATCTGTGGAGTTTCTCCAAAACCTTGAAAAAAGTCCATCTATAACGATTCAAAATTATGATCGGTGTTTCCACCTTCTCTTAAAAACAATTGTTCTGGGCATTAATACGATGAAAACCACATCAAAATCCGTGCCCTCCACAAAAAGGATCCGAAATATGGTCAACAGACTTGTGCCAAACCATAGGCGCAAACATCCGAAAGAAGAAGAGCTTCAGATAAAGCATCTTAATGCTTTAAGAAATCACCATGATCTTCTTGCAACGCTTTATTGGGCGGCTCCACCAGGTTGTCGGCCTCCTTTAGATGCAATTATCAACCTTGTTGATCCAGAAACGTGTCATTTACAAGCTTGCGAAGTTAGTATTCAAACATGGTCAAACCTACTCCGCTTCAAACTACACAGTGGGGAGGGTATTGAGGGACTAGAGCCTTTCGTTGAGTGGTTTGATGAGATCGTTGGTCAAATACTAGGTCAACATAACGCAGCACGGAGTGAAGCCGAAAAAATCTTCAAGGCTGCTAATGAGGGAGGAAATGATATATCAGAAGATTCGCTTGAATTGAATATTCGACGCAACCAAAAAAAACTGGAAGACGTTTTAGTCAAGGCATTCAAATGCTTGCACACTGCACTGGCAGGAATTGACGATAATCTCGAGGGTGCTGCCAAGATCCTAAGCAAAGGTATGCTTGATTGTCTTCTCTAAATTAAACGAAGCTAATTTCTGAAGCATCAATATCGAATGTTTTCAATTCCAACAAACGTTTATCACATAGACCAATTATCGAAGTTCTTCGTGTTGTAAAACAGTATGTGTATACCTGTAGGAAAAAGGATAGTACACTACCATCTATACTTCAGGTTGGTGAAGATAGCCAAGACTATGGAGATTGGTCAGATTTTGGTGATCTAGCCGCCCAAGACGCAGAAAAGGATGCCGGAAAGGTAAGGCTATGGGCTAAACCCCCATTATTCCATGTGCTAACTCTTATAGCATCTTTCGGGCATCATTTATGATTCTCTTCGGCAGATGCTTTCCAATTATTTCGGCGCAGATAGACAGCCAGAGGAAACTTTACTCGTAGAAATAGTCGATTCCTGGGTTCTTGTAATCGAATTTCTTGTACAAACCGGGTTCAAGGTTGCTTCTAAAATATCTAATCTACTCCTATGAGTTACGCTAATCATACGTAGGAGTGGGATGTTTATCTCAATACCTACAACCATGAATCATGGGGGTATCTTCGTGATACCGAACAGACCCGAAAGTTTACGGCTTATTTTATGACAAAAGTAATCCAGGCTAGGCCCGATACTTATGAACTAAATAAAGAAACGTTCATTTCTTTTTGGTTTAAGACCTTGGTGGAACGAAAGTCGATACTCAAATTTCAAAACGTATATACAGCAACACTCCTCAATTGTGACCCATGGAACCCTATTTTTGAGAATCTTCCCTTCGAGCGTGATGAACCGAGCGGACAATTCCGCATTTCTCAAGATGATTTCCGGTCTCGCAGGTTATCCCTCATATCATGTAGGAATATTCCAAAACATTCTTGTGAATTTGAACTAATTTTCGCAGCGGTACTGGCGAATATGAGAAAGTCTTATGAAACAGCCCGTGGTGTGTCACCAACCAATGGAGAGTCGCTTAAACAAGAATACTCAAGGATGCTCCGGTCTATGATGAAATCAATGAAAGATAACTATCAGGTAACACCTTCTTTTGTTATTTAATGTCAAGTAATCCTCAACTGTTTCTAGGAGTTACAAACAAACGAAACATCTGATGATTATGTCAAGTTTGTGCAAACGATTGTAGAATACTTGCAACAACACACAGTTGACCTCGTCAGCGTTGATACATATTTCGTCAACCCTGAATTCTTTCCACTTCCTGCAACTGACCCTACTTATGTCGTTGGTAAACTCAAGAATTACGGACTAAAACTTCATAACCAAAGGGGGCAAGACCAGCTTACTTCTTTTATCCAGGCTGTCTTTGAAAGAGCAGCTATTGACGGCGAGCAGAAATATCTTGTGGATCAACTTACGACTGCACTTTCAGGAGGCTTTGAAGAAGGAGATCAGGATAAGCCTACGTTAAGAGCATTCTTTATTGGATTCATTTTTCCTGCTTACTTGGAATGTACATTTTGCGAACCATGTGGTTGGATTCTAGCAATGCCCGTCCTGGCGGCCCTGGAAAAGGTGGTTATAATGATGCCAGAAGATATCGATTCAACATTTTACCCGTGTGTAAAATCGGTGCTATCAATGTTGGCATCCCTTCTTGAGGGGATGAGAATAGGTGTCCGATCTTTAAATGTAAAATATCTCTCCAACCCCTCAATTATATAGACGGGAAGATGTTTAAACTAACCGGCACAGCCTTCGGAAGCTTTATTACCTTCAGTTTTGGACTCACTTATGATCATGTTTAACGCTCTCACTAGAATTATTCCACTCATCGATTGGCTTTCTACGCCTGAAATATCTAACGATATTAACGATCTCTCCGAAGTTGCGTATGATTGCGCATGCTTCTTGATTAGATACTCCGGATATATAAAAGATATAGTTGAGAACCGTGAGCCGCAGATTCCGATCGATGTACGGGGAAACCAAAGGTTCCAAGGGCGGTACAAGAATGCCTATTACAAGTTCATCGATCAGTTGAAAAAATCATTTTCAAAGGAATGGTACAATCATGATGGATCCTGGTTTGTAGCGCGCGGTGCTAAAAGATCGGAAATTGTTCCACCAAACATTAACGGGAGGGAAGAAAGCCGTGGTATGGAGTTACGGAAAAGAGAATATGTCAGGACAGTTAAAAACTTACTAAAGGTGGCGTGTCGAACTGAAATGTTTGAAGAAGTCGGTTTAACTGTGGACCCAGACATATGGTTGTATGAAGGGAGGGGAGTGCCTCATAGTGATCGCGTCCGCGGAAGGCGCCACGCAAGGGCATTACGGGCATTGGGGGATCTCTTTTTTTAGGAATTTTCTGGGATTGGGTATCTGTTCCTGAGTGAGTGAGTGTAGCCGTTGATCTGGTATAGATACAGCGGTGATGTATGTATGTACATACAAAAGAACTACATGTAGCTAGAGTATAAAGTATAAAGTAAATACATGTTCGTTGCCTGAAGGCTATTATATACCTGGTTACACCAATTTAGTGTCTTGGCACTAGTTTAACGCGCAAGTTCAGGTGGGCATGTAGGTTAGCTAACATTATTGATACCTGCTCTACTTTTCACTCTACACATCACTTGCAGCACTACCTAAACACTTCGTCCCACGACCTATCAATTAAAATGCCATCGATACCCCTTTACCCCAAGCCGTTAACCCCCCATGAATCCCCTGACAAAAACCCGCTCCCGCAACTCCTCCACACGCCCTCCGGGCTAGCAATCCTCGAGATTCAGGGCACAATCAACAAGCCCACCCCGTCCGTCCCGCCAGATGATAGGGATCCGGATGAAATGGAAATTGAGCACTTAACCTCGCACGAGACACCCGTTGGGCGTCTTGTCTTCCCAGACATCCACACCGAGGACGACAAGAAAAATAACACCAAATCACAGCGGGTATATCTGTATGTGGGAAAGCATCAGCGGCTCACAGGGGCCTTGAAAAGGCTACCAAAGCCTTTAGGCGTCATTAGGAGGCGTAATACGGATGCAAAAGTGAAGGATGAGGGGGGTGAAGACTGGGTAGGGGAGGAGCTAGAAATTGTGGACATTGTGCAGTGGAAGATATTGTTTTCGAATAGACCTGAGCCGGTTTCTGAATCTTGAGATGTACCGATGTACTCTCGTCATGAAGGAGGCATCTACATATCGCCCATCTATGATTTTCGGCTGAATAATAAGTTTATGGGCTAAAAAAAAGGTATTCTCTCATGGAGGTTTACATCTGTAGTGCGGGAGGTAGATAGCTTCGGTACATATCCAGATACAACTAAATTCCCACTCTCGGTACAAAAACTACACGCATTTACTACTTCACCAAATTCCTAGGGTTGCATGTAGCTACTGATATGGTCCTTCCCTTTCCTGTGGCCATGTATCTTGGTAGATACAACTAGATACAGGTGCTACGCAACTGCAATCACATAATAATAAAAGCCGGGATCGAGCCTATAATGCTGCAGTTGGATATCAAACTGTACTGGTATTTAAGATCACTCCCGATGCCACCAATATCATAGGGCTCCAAATCATAATTCACAAAATAAGCTCCTATAGAGGACCCACAACCTAGATGATACGTGAATCGCCCGGCGTTAGATATTAGTACCTATTATGCTGGTGCATATCTCAGAGAGGGCACGAATTACAGTGGATTGAGATTCATATTGCAAGCGTCACCCCGCCCCTGGTAATGGTACATCATATAGAACGAAATTTGATCTGGCCTTCACTCAACATTTTGACTTCCGAATTTTTTGATAAGCTAGCCCACATTATTCCACTACTCCTGAAAAGAATCGACCTCTCACTTACGCGGCTCACACACCAGCCCCGATAAGAAAGCTCATTAACCCTATATTTTCTCATATAATATCACTCGACTACCCACCACTTGCCGTTGCTAGCCGAATGGCATGTAACACGAGTGGAATTTGTGCATGTGCAAGGATGAACTTTCATCTTGGTTAGGCATCGATAACTTACATAGATAAGATAAGACATGATTTATATTCGGGCCGACGCACAGATCTGTTGGTTTTTTGTTTTTGTTTTTGTTTTTTTCTTTGTGCTACACAACCGGGTTTCCGAAGAGTCATCTGAAGGGTGGTTCAAATGATTAGGCATTTGTACTCTATCAAAGATGATGATCATGATTTGCTTTGCGTATCATAGCCGGTCTATCGTTATTTAAACACGCAACCCCGCCACTGTTCTTCCAAAGATAATCAATTGGTGGAGGGAGAGCCGGAGGAATAGCTGTGTGCGCTCACGCTGCTGATGATGATGTAGGGGAACCCATTTATTCATGATTAAAAGTCACATGCACCTCCGAATACCCCGCGTTGCTGTTTTGTAACATCATACTCGTGGATGATGATATTTTCGAACCACCAATTCGTACCTGAGCTACGTACTTCCACCTCCCTCCTTCTCCGCCGCCGTACCACAACGCTCTGAATGGTGTATGTACACGGATAAAATCGGTGGTGACCGGGCCACGTCAGGTTCAATTGCCTACATTAATGATCATTTTTTGCCTATATATACCGAGTGACTATCACCGGCCAACAACAATGTGTGGTAATAAAGTTTGAGCTTTTATGGGTTTGGGGGTGCATCAATGGGTTAGGGTTTCAGTACCTCGACTCCTCCCCCGAGGGGGGGTAATGATCTTTTCTTACCTATTTCTGAGCCCTTTCCACCCCCACCCCCCCAAGTAAACAAGCTGCAATATTGAATGTACAGGGCTTGAACGTTTTCGGGGGTTCCATCTGTTTTCCTTTATCATAACCATTCCTTATCCAGGCGGCTATCAAATATAAAATATTTAATTTTTGGAACCTTTTTTCTTGGTGGTGGGTTGTAACTTGTTGCGGTTACGTTGCGTTGCTCCGAAGGTTCTAGACTCGGGGAAACTCCAACTGCTCTGCTAACAACCTACTACTACCTCCTAAGCTCTCACCTCACCTCTCGGAAAGAACTCTTCGCTCGAAAAAAAAAACGCCCTTTCCATCAATCCAATCATCCCCCATCATCAAAAAAAAGCGAGAGTATTGGGCCCCATCATTATCTAAGCTTCGGTAATTATCATAATCACCCCCAATACAATATTCGCTTAGTGGGGACATTGGGGCATCGCTTGTGGGGTTAAATGCATTAGGATTTGATGATGATGGCTCACACTGTGCAAAAGGCTATAGACCCTACAATACCAAACACACATACATACCTACATCCTCCCCCATTCTCACCCTCACCCTCACCCTCACCCCCACGTTTCCACCCCAATTTATCCCGTTCAATACAGAAATCCATTTCTAGAACTTGAGAACCTTTCCTTAGAGCCCAAATTCAGTTATTGGTGATACTAGTCATCCAGTGATACCATCAATCTTTCACCATCTAAAATCATATATCTACTTTCAGACATTAACACACCACCTTCAGCCCACCTAGCTGGGCGATCACTCCCCGGAATATCAAGACTGTATATCTCAACCCCCTACCCTCCTAGTCCATAATTTTAAATAGCATATCAAATTTCTGAATCCTCCTCCAGCAGTAACCGGTCCAGATGAACAGCGAGGAATTCTGGGGCCTGCAAGTGCAGACCTTTAGCCCCCATCCCCTTCCCAGTTCTCAACCGACCTGGAAATGGCCTCCAACAGGGGAGCCAGAGCCCTTTGACGACAGCCCAATCCACAGCCATAGCCATACCTCTGTTTCTCAGTCGCCCCCCGCAGCCGACGGTCTTTCTGCACAGCAGCATGACAGCCTCGACGACCGGGAGAGGTTCCGCAGAAAGTTCGCGCTCGCTGCATTTAAAGCCGGGATTCCAGTTCCTGGGCATCTCTCCCCCGAAGGGTCGGGGCCGCCGGGGAGGTACTATGAGGATGTTATGATGATGCCGTCGGATACAGGCTGTCATTTTGAAGATGGTTCAGGGGCAGTCGGAGGTGCTTGTAGAGGTGGCGGAAGAGGTGGGGGAGGGGGAGGCTATTTTGGAGGTTCCTATTTGGGGGTCTTAGAAGGGCCGCTTACACCTACGCCCCCGCAACCTGTCCTTATGGGTGTTAGAAAGAGGTGGAGATGCGAGGTGGAGGGATGTACCAAAAGGTTCAAGTCGAAGCAAGCGCTCAAGTATCATAATGAGGTATGATTGCTCCCCTCCTTTCACCCCTCTCTCGGAGTCTTTGTCCTTGTTTTGGGAAAGGAGGTTTTTTGACGGCTGTTTATATATAGACAGGGCATGGAAAAAACGATCGAGAGTGCTCGGGCTGCGGGAAGGTCTGTAAGGGCGATAAGAACCATAGGAAGCACGTTGCAAAGTGTCTTCCTAGGGACTAAACGGCCGTGACACCTCCTCCCACCTATATCTATTCTTTCTTTCCTGCCATTATCCCCGCAACCGTTGATTATCGTACTAAAGAACTCGGCGGGGATATCAGGGTAAGGGACTAGGTACATCCACAATTCCCCCCTCTCCTGTACTTTGATAACGCAAGTTGGTGTATGATGACTAATGTCTCTTTAATAGAACCTTTTCTGATTTTCCCTCGGTGATTGCACTTTATAAAAAAAAAAAAAAGGTATCTTTGCTTTATTTTATATAAAGCTTTTCTTTTACGCCAATTGAGTATTTGGTATTGTCTGTGCATGTGTCCGCAAGGTACCAACTCCGAGTTCCCGGAGAAGCTGGCTATTATATTCTTTTGTAAATCTTTTTTTAGATCTTTTTTTTTAGATCTGTATATTTGAGAGTTTATTCTCCATAGACTCACTGATTGTCATCATTGCTTCTTTGTCTCTTTCTTCTTTTATTTCATCTTCTTCTATGGCGTTCATCACAGTGGTAGAGGAGCGGGGAGAGGGATTCATCATAACATTCATGATTTACGAATAAAACATTACCATAATGTTTAATTCCACGATCTACATAGAAGATACGGTCTAGCCTACCCTTGTTACTTGACAGCCGCTACATAATACGGAATGTGACCAGTCCATAGCTATGTGCCATACCCTCCCCACGGCATTGCGTTTACCCGTAAAGTGGTGGTGGTGGTGGGACCCTTTCATAAAACGGATGATGATGTATAGTGACGACAACGCCGGCGCCCCGTTTCGTTTCATCCCGTCCCGTCCCATTGAAACATGCTGCCCTAAGCCCGAGTGATATTCGATGACACGCAACGCAACTCCCTTCACATCAGCTGCCGCCCATGCGCCCCTTTCTGGAACGTCGCCGCCGTGTATGTATGTATTGTATGTATGCCATGCCATTGGCCAGACCGAATAACGAAACGTTTCCAAGCAGCAGTCACGACTCACCCTCCATCCATCCATCCATCCATCCATCCATCCCTAACCACTAGGCAGAAACCACTCACTCACCCACACCACCCCAAGCCAGAAACAGAAAGCAGAAACAGAAAACAGAAACAGAATTTCTGCACCCACCCACCCACCCATCTGTGTGTGTGTGTGTGTGTGTGTGAGGTTGGGGGGGGGGGGGTGCGTAAGCGAGCGTCCCCCGACCCTGCAGGTAGGTAGGTGGACGATGCCTCGTTAGACGATTCCTTCATGCACGGTTTCGCAGAGGACGCCCCGCCATAAGTAGGTAGGTATTGTGGAGTAAATAAATAATTAAATATAGCAATGATCACCCAGACAGCCAGCCAGCCAGTGCGGTGCGCGGCGGAGATGTGGAGCACCCCCCACCCCCCACCCCCCCGGTCCCATCTCGCAATTGCGTTTGGGCCTCATCGATTGCATTGCTCGGGAGGGATGGAGGGAAGGAGGCAATAGAATAGTGGGGTGAAATGGAAATTAACGTCTGCCTATTCGGGGCAAGACATGATCAATGCTCGTAATGTTAAAATAGGCTCTCGCCTCTTTGTCTCTATGTCTCTCTACCTCCCAGTCTCTATCAGATCTAGAGCCCAGGGATTTTGTATTTATATATTATTATTATTTTTCTCGGAGCATGGATGGGCATAACGAGCTCAATATCAGTAAACTAACTAGGTTTTTTTTCTTTCTGTTTTTTAGTAGATCGTTGATAAAAATACTAAATCATCACCACAGCTTGTCCATCAAAGACAGAATAAAATAATCAAATCACAGGCATTTTTTTTCTCTTTTTTCTCGGAAAAAAAAGTGAGAAGAGAATATCAGAAGAAACTTAAAGTCGTCACAATAAAAACAAGTAAATGTTTAAAGTAAAGTCAGAAAGAAAAAAAGAAAAAGAAAAAAACCTGCCCAATTTTTCCGCCGCCGTCCCGCTCGCTAGATAGAAAGATATCGTCAAAAGCAAAAAGGATGTGCTAATAGAGAGAAGAAGGGATAGTAAATAACCAGTGCTTATGTTTCTTTTCCTTTTTTATGGAAGAAAAAAGAAGAAGAAAAGATAGACAAACAGCCGACCAACCCCGAGCGCATGCCTCCCAGACAGTGAGAAATAAAAAATCAAACAAAAAAGCCAATATAAAGAAAGTGAAAAGGAAACGATTCTTTTTGTGGGTGATTTATCCCACTCCATTATATTTCCTGCTATTCTCCTTTGTGAGGATTTGGTTTCCCTAGAATAAATAAACATAAGTTATGCTCCTACTTCTGCTACCTTGCCTTTACTGCTTGCCCTACCATCACCACTTACAGTCCATCGGTTCTTGCTCCAACCGTTATTCCCCATACCGCCGCGGCTCAGTGGTAGCTCGCCCCACCTTCGAACGAAATCTCGCTCGTCGAGTCGCCGCTTTTTGCTTCCACCTCCCCGGGCTTCAGCCTCGCCGGCTTCAACCCATTCTATATCCCATATCGAGTAGCTCATGCCATCATGAATGGTGCCCCAGCTACGGGATTTAAGCCCGTTACAGGTAGAGCCTGTATATTTTTCTAAAGTAGGAAGGATCAAGAGATTGACAATTAGATCCTTCCCAGCGGGAATCACAGGAATTTCCTGTAATTGCTGTTTTTCAGCTTTGCCACCAACTCCATTAACCTTCTTCTTAGTTAGAGAAGGTACAAGGGGAGACCTGGGAGATGCGCTAGTTTGACCATTCGTCGTGATCTTTCTAGCTCCATATTCTGCTACCAACGCTGGGTCGACGCCTGGTGGCATCACTCCTGGAATCTTTCCAACATGAACCAACACAGCCATGACATCCGAGTCATCTGTATAAATCTCCGTTCCCCATACGCATCTGCGCCTGTGAACATCCTTTCTCTGCTGTTCACTCAAATATCGCCGCGGAATTCGGACTTGGAAAATACTGTTCTCTTTCCCTTCGAATCTTGGTAACAGCGGATGTGCGACAGAGTAGCCCTGTTTGGGGGTGGCAGTTGGGTGGTATATCACCGAACCAAGGAAGTTGCGGGGTTTTGAGAGTGGGGCCATAACCTTGGTTGAATCTATAAGAAGGCTGGGCTTTGCCTTCGGTGGAGACGCAGCTGCCGTAGAAGCCGATGCATTATGATGGTGGTGGACTATGGGCGGGTGTGGGTGATGCATATGTGGGTGATGCATATGGGCGAGGCTATTAGGTGATTTCGAGCGTGCCCCAGCCCTTGATACCGGTACCTCGAGGCTAGGAGTACCCACTTCTTCCTCTGCTTTATGGTGATGGTGAACCATACCAGCACTAATATTTATTTTGTTAGTTATTAAATGAAAAAAAAAAAAGGCGGGAGCGAACATACTGCACATGAGAATGGTGATTATGGTTATGGTGGTGATGGTGCTTCTTCTTTTTCTCTTTCGCAGCTTCTTCTTCGTCTCTCTCTCTCTCTCGCTTTCCAAGCCCTAAGCTGATTTTACCAGCCTCTTCCCTCTCCCTCTCTCTATTCTCCATTAAACCTTTATGGAAATCCTCGTTCCAATTTCGGGTCAGGCTGACCATTTCCATGCTGTGGATTCCCATACTCACTCTCTTCTGTTGGCCTTGGTCACCAGGCCCGGGCCCATTCAATCTTTGAGGACCATCTCGTTCCCTCATTAAGCCATCCCTATCCTTCCCCCCCCTTCTCCCGCCTTCGTCTCCTACACCGCTCGATTGTCTGCTGAGACCTCCCCTCAAAGCATCCTCCGCTCTTGTTGGCTCATCCCTTCCAAGAGATGGCCCTCCTGTAGGAAACCCTTGCCGCCTACTATCCCGGCCCCCTTCAACCACAGGAGGTAAGACCGGAAGGTTTGTGATGGCAAATGGGCTTGGGGGCATTGGGGTAGTATATGCAGCAAACGGCTGAAATCCTTCCCGTCCCGTTGTTGTAGCTGTGGGTAATGGGGCAGGGGTCGCTCCTAGCCCACCTGTCCCGGACGTTGAAGTCTGTGGCATTGCCATGGCTGATGAGGTAGAAATTGCTGAAACTGGTGGAGGACCCGGAATAGTATCCTGGCCCATCATTCTTGATGTGGTTGTCATAGGGTACGACAGGTGCGAACTGGAAGTTTGGGGCGGTTGATGTTGGTGCTGGTGCTGGTGCTCATGCCTATGGTCCCGACCAAACTGTTGTTGCTGCTGCTGCTGTTGCTGCTGTTGCTGCTGATGCTGATGCTGCTGCTGCTGCTGCTGCTGCTGCTGCTGCTGCTGCTGCTGCTGCTGCTGCTGGTGTTGCTGTTGCTGGTGTTGCTGTTGCTGATGTTGCTGTTGCTGTTGGGTCATTGGAGGTCGTTCTGCTCTTATTCTTGCCCTCTCTCTGTTTTCTTTGGCTTCTCTTTCCCTGTGTTCCCTGTCTCTCTCACGTTCCCTTTCCCTCAGCTCACGTTCTCTTCTCATCTCATCTTCCCTCTGACGCTCTTCCATTTGCCATTCATATTTTCTTCGTTCCTGATACGAGTCGGAAGCAGTCAACTGCGGCCTTTGTGGTACTGGTTCGTCCTGTAGCACACTGGATATGCTCTGGCTATTCATCACAGGTTGTGACATTTGTCGCTGTGGTGGTGGTGGTGGTGGGGGTCCCTGGGAGCCCATAATGTCAACCTGTGGATGCTCTCGGCCGACTGGTTGGTACTGCAATTGTTGATGTGGCCGATAAATATGCTCACGCGATTTGGGACCTGTAAAGCTTGGCAAGGGGGCGCTTCCGGTGCTTGGGCTTGCGGAATTGCTATTACCCTGCTTGTCTCTGTCATTACCTGAGACTCCATTCAAATCTGGGGTATATGATCTCAAATCTGTAGGTCTAGAGGATGATGGTGGCAGTGAGTGAGTAATGATTGGAGAAGGGTGAGGGTGAGGGTGAGGGGGGTGTGAAGGGGGCGCTGGTGGGTCACTCGAACCGAGCATTGAAGAAATAGACATGCTTGGTCGACTGCTAGATATACTAGATAGTGATGGCAGGTCTCTTCCAGGGCCGCTGGGCGGACCCTGGCCGAATGGCGGCGGGCCTGGGGGGTGGTGGTGGCTAACAGGAGGCGGCCGCTGTTGCGGCTGTGGCGGCGGAGGCGCGAGGACGTGGTGAGACGAGTTTGGTGGTGGCGGCATACCGCGGTGGTGCTGAACGTGTTGCTGTTGTAATGGTTGTTGCATCATCGGATCCTGTGGAGGAGGTGGAGGAGGTGGAGGGGGTGCTAAAAGTTTAAAATGCGGGATCGGTTAGTTCTTAGCGCAATTAACATTTATAGTTTAGCGCGCCCTGGCATGCTAAGGAACTACTTGGCCGGGTTCAAGCGGGGGGGGGGGGGGATGCATCACAATTACGAACCTCGGAAAAGACGATGCGGTGAGCTATGAGAAGATACCCGTTGATGCGTCTCTGGGGTTGATGTCCTAGGAGGCGGCATGAATGGTGAACTGCGACTCGCATGAATTGCATTGTTTTGAGGTACCGATTCTGTTCAGATAGTGAATGGGTCAGCCACTCAGGTCCCGAAGCGACAGGCACACAGCACACGGCTTATCTTTCCTAGAGAAGACACTGCCGGTGTAAAGTTACTGGAAGCGCGAAATCCCGAACATGATAATGATGAACAAATCTTTCACCCACACACACCCAAATGAAAATAGAAAAAGTAAATTTAAAAAAAAGGGCGGGGAAAGGGAAAAGAGGGCTAGGGGAATGTCCCTAGGAAAGATAACAATAGGAAAAGAATCATGCTAACCGTGACGTTGCTGCTGCTGAGATGAATGTGATGGATGACCTGGCGGGGGAGGAGGAGGAGGATTTCTGTATCCTCCAGGCCCGTTCATTCTCTCAATCTCAGGCGACCTTGAAAGCTCCTTGTACTGCCTCGGAATACCAGCGTGCATATGTTGTTGGAGGTGAGAATGGGTGTAAATGTCGCCGTTCGGAGGCGTGCGTGTGTCCATTCTCGATCTTTTTTGAGGTCCAGACGAAATAGAGCGATCACGATCGTCATGATGGCTCTGGGGAGCGCGAGGGGGGAGGCTTGTTGGGGGCCCAGAAGGGCCACCAAGTTGTTGGTGCGGGTGGTGATGGCGGTGGTCCATTGGGGATTGAAGAAAGGTTGTGAAAACGCGATCCGCGGTAGCAACAACCAGATGGGAAAACGTATGGGGTGATCAGGAGGCCGTAAAAACCGTGAAGGAAGGGGAGTCGTAAAAAAAAAAAAAAAAAAAAAAAAAAAAGTAATAAAAGAAAAATTCAAAAGGAAAAACACTCAAACGAAACTCCAAGGTGAAGGGAAATAGAAGGGTGGAATGGAGAAGGTGGAGGTAGGAGAGAGGGAAAAAAAAAACTCTCCGATGGTGACCGAGATGCAGAGAAGCAGTGGGAGAAAGTAGGCAGACGGCAGCGAGAGCGAGATGGTTGAAGATCTCGATTCCACGCTGAGTGGTAGGAGTGGCGGAGGAGAAGCGTGAGTGAAGATGTGGGTGAGAAAGGATGATGGGATTTTTTTTTTTTTTGGGGGGGGGGTGGGTGGGAGACCAACACCTGCCGACTACACACGCACGAGACAAGATGCACACACCAAAGAGGAGGAGGAGGAGGAGGAGGAGAAGGCAGAATGCGGTGGTGAGCTGGCTCTCGGAGAGATCAAGCGATTGATTGATGGAGGGATTATGAGCAAGGGCGGCGGACTCTGCCGTGGACGGTCCTTCCCTACTACTACTACGAGTAGATAGAGAGTGCTACATCTAACCTTTCCCTCCTTGTTTCCAACTCTTATTCTCTTCCATCCTTCCTTTTCCCCTCCTTCTTTCTCACCTCCTCTCTCTCTTCCTTTCTCCTTCCACTCCTCTTCTCTCTCTCTCTCTCTCTCTCTTCTCTCTTCTCTCTCTCTCTCTCCTCTCTTCTCTCTTCTCCATCCATCCCTCACTTCTACTGACCGCCACTCTTCTCCCTCTTCTGTACCACAGCCAGCGTGTGATGAATACAATAAACACTAAACCGCTTATACACTTGAGCATTTAATTATAAATATGGGCTCTAGGAAACTCTTCCATTACTCTATGGAGATTTATTTCATCGCGCTGTTTTCATGCGATTTGTCTGCGCCGTGTCTTAGCAGATTGTAGTATGTGTATGTGCTACATTCAGTACCTACAATAAAAATAATACATGGCTCACTTTGTTGCCCTTGAACCTTGTCATGTCGCCCATGGTGTTTCCCACGCCCGGCGCCCGCAACACGAACCCTGGCCAGGCCCAATACCCCCGAAGAGGGAGCTGTCGCTTGCTGGGGGGCCCTGTTTTTGCCAAGGACATAGTGCATTCGCAGCAAACGGCTTTTAGGGCGACCCCACACCTTCTCAGGCCCTTCCCGAACGAGCATCTCTAACACGGCTGTGGCCCTGGCGTTGGTTTCGCTGTCCCTCTCCATCATCCAGTCGAGTGCCGATCTCCGCCTGCAGCCTCTGCAGCCATCACTTTCTTATTGCTTTACTTATCGTATCGTGCAGATTACGTAGAGTGCGCCAAGCGGTGACTGCTGCTTTGTGCTGCACGGGGTATATCACCAAGAGCAGGAAGAGCTTAGAGAGCCGGGGGACTGCGTGTGGCCGTCGTAGGATGGGGTGTCTGGCTACTGACCGACCGTCGACTGGCTGGTCGGTGGTTGGTTGGCTGACCCGTTGGACTGACTGGCTCGTTGACTGGCTGGGCTGGCTTGATTGGCTGATTGAGCTTATTGGTATCTTTCGTATTCCTCTCTGGTGGTTAGTGGTGGCAGCCGCGTAGAGTAGTAGTAGAGTACTTATGTAAATAACAAGAATTAATTGGTTGTGACTTTGCGCACTTAGCGTGAAACCTTTTCGGCAGACTGACATCCATCGCGCTTTTTTTTTTTTTTTTTTTTTTTTTTTTTTGGTTTTGGTTTTGGTTTTTGTTTATTATTATTTTTTATAAGGGCGACTGCTGACCTCTGGGGTGAGACAGGGGAGGGGAAGGGGGAAGGGATCATGGATGACAGCACCGTGCGTGAATCAGGCAGATTGTATGCGGTTATCAGTGGGTCTTGTGCAAGGGCAAGAAGGAGCACTGTGTCTTTCATCCCCCCCCCAAAAAAAAAAAAAAAAAAAAAAACTTCACTCTCCCCCCTTTCAAAGCTTTCTACACATTTTAGAGGAGAAGAGCTTGCTTATCCTTCCTTTTCATTCATCATCCTTATCATCCTTAAGCTTAAGCTTTGTGTGAGCGAGATTTACCTCCCTCCCTATCTATTCTTTCATTAGGAGTCTTGCCTCAATGGAAGATACACCACCTCCCCAGGGGCCAATAACGTCATCATCTTCCAGAGCCTCGCGGATGCCATCCTTCTCGTTGCCCGTGCCTGGAGCCCCCTCATCAAGTTTTGCAGCCTACAAATCTCGGATTCGAGCCGCCTTCGTTGGCGCCAACCCTCGAGTCTGTGTCGCCTTTTGGTTATTTGGTCAGCACCACCACCCCCCCCCCCCCAAACTTCTTCTCCCTTTCTCTTTCATGTTTATTTCTGCGTCCCAAATATTATTTCCTTGCGAGATTCTTCACTGTAAACAATGACGTCATCTCTCACGAGGCTCTTCCTGATTTTCGCAGCTTTAGAATCCATATCAACTAAACTCCCTGTTGCGCTCAGGTTGCATCAACAATGTCCTCTATGTTATTATTCTCTCGGCAGCTCTTGATCTGGTTGGTCCCAGCCTGCCAAAGGCTATCGTTCTCCTCGCAGATGTAGGACCCTCATTCATCACTAAGCTCACAGCGCCCTACTACATCCACCTAATTCCGTACCGAATTCGGATCCCGATACTTGTTATGCTAGCCTTCGTGGGTATGCAAATAGTTGCATGGGGTGAATCCCTCTCGGCTAGGCTTTTTGGCGTTGTGCTAGCATCGATCTCGTCTGGCGGGGGAGAACTATCGTTTCTAGGCCTCACACACTTCTACGGTCGGTTTGCTGTGCCTTTCTGGTCTTCTGGGACAGGCGCCGCAGGATTGTTGGGGGCAGGATTGTATGTTTTTGCGACGAGCTGGGTCGGATGGGGCATACGGGAAAGCTTGATGGCATTTGGGTTTCTACCGATCGTCATGCTTCTGGCGTTCTTTCTGGTGCTGCCACTAGATATGATCAAGGGCCAGAAGTGGGACGGATACGAACCAATTGTTGAGGGCGCTATAGATGGCGAAGAGGTGCCAGAAATATACGATGCTGATGTTGCGCTATTGACGACATCAATCCATTCTGCTAGTGGACTCGTTTTTCCTGCGGTGAATAGCCCTCACGAAGAGAAAGGCTTATTCGGCCATGCAACGGCAGCATGGAAAGGCTTTAGAGCTAATTTTGAGAAGACGAAGCATTTGTTTTTTCCCTAGTAGGCCCCATCTATTTCCTGCCGTGTGCATGGGTGATTATACCACCAAGTAGAACACAAATCTAACCGAAAAATAGCATGTTACCCCTTCTTCTTGTCTACATTGCCGAGTACACCATCAATTTAGGCGTCGCGCCCACGCTCCTTTTCCCACTTGCTGAAATGCCGTTCAAGGCGTACCGCGATGCCTACCCAATGTACAATACGATCTATCAAACAGGTGTCTTTATCTCCCGATCCTCGACCCCATTTATCCGCTTTCGTCAGCTCTATCCGCCCGCACTTCTGCAATGCGTGAACCTGGTCTTTTTGGTATTCCATGCAATGTACAACTTTATCCCCAACATCTGGCTGGTATTCCTAGTTATATTTTGGGAGGGGCTGTTGGGCGGAATGGTATATGTCAATACATTTGCCGAGATAACTGATGAGGTCCCAGCGGATGAAAGGGAGTTTTCTCTCGGCGCTGTTACTGTTAGTGATTCAGGCGGGATTTGTATAGCCGGATTCATTAGTATAGTATTAGAGCATTACCTTTGTTCATACCAGTATGCGAGGGGAAGAGATTATTGCACGTTGACGTAAACGCATTATAGATTTTTTTTCTTGGTTTATTATGTGTTTTTAGGGAGATATCCTTTTATGAAGGGGGAAAGATTATGGTGTCGTAGTATGTTATATTAAATTCAGAATTACCATGTTCACATGGTGTCGCTACTCAGGTTGCTGCATGTCACTTATGTAGACAGACTGTTACGGAATGAAAACATTCATCTTCACTTTAAATTCTCAGCTAGATACCCTAAAATTATATCCTAAGTATCACTGAACGAAATGACGGCTACGGCTTGGCGTAAGGGTCAGGTAGGGATATAAAAAGCAACCAGAGTAGTGCAGTAACCGCTAACCCTAACACAGGTTCTCCGTTTCTAGAATCTCTGCTAGTGTCCATTCGTCCATTCATGTAGATCTCTACGGCAGATCTGCAATTTTTATGTGTTTCCATAATAGGTCCAGGTTCATAAGTGCTCTTGTGTAACCACCTTGTCTTATGTTTAAAATTAAGGTAGTTAAGCCAAGGCATTTCCCTCATGGAATATCACTCGAACTATTCTCACCAAAAGAAAACCCGAGGGTCCGCTCTAACCACATCGAATTAAATTTGAAATTCTGGAAGCTCTCTGCAGGGGTCCATTTAGATCTATATGTAGTAATTAAGTTTTTTCTTTCTTAGCACGGCATGTATGGAGCACTAACCTCCCCTCCGATTTCTTTTGTTTGGCCCCCACAAATGTCTTGTCAATTTTAGCTTTTGTCACATGCAAAAATGCTTATTGATGGCATGAATCTTTAATGGCCCGAGGGAGTACGTATTTATGATTTGGATCGTCATACGAGGTACGTAATACAGAGTCTCCAGGACGGTGTGATTCATCGAGTGGTCGCTGGTAGGTATTCTTCCGTCCGCCTTGTACTCTAACAACGCGGGAAGGGGGGTCATAGTCCCATGATGTGGTACAAGATACATGTAATCTTTTCCTACGAAAGAATCTGGAAACGAACCGCTCCCCCACTTTACTTCTTAGTGGCTCTCCTGCTGGCGGTTTAAAGTGGGGAATTGCATGTAGTATTACTGAGATTACTGTGATTGGGTGTATAGTTGTTAAGCCCTATTATTTATGTATTAATAGTAAGGTATTACCAATTTTAATGACTTGATGTAGTTTGTAAGCTGGAGGATGTATCTCTTTTTACCATTACATGTATGTACCAGGAGAGGTATGGATTCACTACAATACCCCAGCCAGCACAACGCTAGTAATTCCGCAGCGACACATATATGCCTCTAGAAGCGTAGACTACCTCCCGAGTGTATATATGCACTCTAGAAACAGACTATCTAATTTGATGAGGTAATCAAAGCTAGCAGCTACTTGCGTGAGTAGGTGTGATTTCTCAGGAGTGTTTTCTCTCTCTGCGTCGATGTTTATTTGATACCCTCTCGATCTCCATATACGACAAAAAGAAATGGGCAAATTTCATCCAATCAACGAGATGGAATCCCCAACCGAACCTAGGGACGTTCCCCGTTTGGCTGTAAGCTGGTAAATATATATTAGCCTCACGAGAATAGAGAAATTGGGTGATCTAAAGCTGCTATTAAATCTAGGCCTGCCTGTGACGCAACTACAGTACATGTGACTTTTGCATCATCAGGCTGGAGCGTACCCGGACTTGAGCTTAAGCGTCAACTAGATGGAGAGTTTCTGCTTTTCCTTGGTGAAATTAAGCATCTCGATGATATTTACTTCAAGGTGATTCTAATCCCTCCCTTTGCTTTTCTTGATGCTAATTGTGAGATAAAAAGTTTATCATCGATGGCACGGTGTGGAAAGTGAATTCTCAATTTCCTATAGCCATCGATAGATACGGAAATGAGAACAATTGCTGGACGCTTGAGGAAGCTGCTACTTATCATGACTCCTGTGAGCGCCGTCTCCGGAGAAAGCTTACTCTCTCAAACGTCAATAAGAAAGCCCTTTGTGAATTCGCTCTTTCCATCCACGGAAGTGTTGATGGCTACGGGAGCGAGATTGAGTGTGTGGTTGATGAGATTGGCACTGAATTCACTCACTCAGAGCTCTCTATGTCGGGTTCTTGGAGTGAGATTGTGTTTTTACGCTTTCAGCCTGTGGGAGGTCAACCCGATTTATCACCAGTGGATAACCAACCTCCGGAGGAGCGGCAAGAGGGGAACATGGAGTATTCTGTCACTGACAACCCCTGTGGGCTCTTGAATAAAATTTACGATTCTCGGAAAGACGGGGCCGGAGAAATTTGGGTAGCCAAGTTTCCAGCAGACCTTGACCACAAGATGCTCCCCTATAAGTCACCCAAGGAACATACTAATTCTGAAAGAGGATTGTTGATGGAAAGTGAATGCGCTACATTGCGTTTTCTCAATCAGTATACGAAGGTTCCGGCGCCTCAGATATATGCCTATGATGTACGCTATAGGCCAGCAACAAGGGATGAAACCGAGATGGATATTGAATCGCCAGATCTAGGCGGCCATGACTGGGAGCCTATTGCTGATAATAGGGTTGGATGGCCGTTCATCTTATTGGGGGGTCTTGGAAGCACTCCCTCTTGGTTGCAATTAGGTAGTTGTTTGAAGGAGCCCCTACATCCAAATGATTCGAGCGATACAAGATTCATGGTATTTTGCACTTTTATTTGTTTTTTTGTCAAGGATTGGTTGGGGGGTAACATGACTAAGTTTTGAAGACCATGAAACAGATTATTATGTACCGGATGGAGCTTGCTGAGCATCCACTCTCTGCGTGCGGATACTTGACCCTTAACAAACCCTTTTGGCAGATCAAGAGGGGCCCCAATTGCCGTAGTATCAGGACCACAAAGGCAGAATTCGGGATCCGTCCCTGCATTTACGATAGCTGTGAGCCATTCACGGAGTCAATCGTGTCAGCCTTTGACGTCCCATCTAGAGATAGGTACTTTCCGCCAGTCAGTCCTTTTAGATCCCTTGACTCTATCACCGCCTACTATCGTCACCTCATCAACCACGGTTCCGCATGCAACATGGACGAGTTTGTGGCCCTTTGGCAAATGAGATCAATGTTGTATGAACTGTTCAGTTCACGCTATGAGTACGGCCCCTTCATACTTCAGTATCCTGATATATCTCGGCAAAATATTGTGATTGCGGGACATCTTTTCGATTGGGAAGGTACGAAGGCGGTTCCAATCCAGGTTGCGGTTTGCCCGCCCAGAATGTGCTTGCTTCCTGGTTGGTACGAGACGGGGCCTGTTAAAGCTCTTGCGAGGTACAAGGCCGAATGCCCTGATATCATGGCGCTTCTAGGTGTGTCCGGTGTCATCGATGATAAGACTAATCCCGTGCACTTCTGCGGCAAGGAAACGTTCCTGTCACTAGTTGTGGAGGAAAACTTACTACTGCCAATGGTCCTTCTCAGCGAGATCTGTAAGCAGCACCCGAGCTTGATTGGAAAAACTGCTCTCAAGACTCTTCCAAGGATGTTCAAAATCGTGAGAGGGTATGAGTGGGCTCCAGTCAAGGAAGCCGCCATGAAGAAAGGTGTCTTGAAGTTTGTCTTGCAAGACTGGCTTGAGGGTAAACCGGCGTCTAAATCGGTCTAAAATCTCGATTTAAGTGAGGACTAAATACCGATACTCACTGTATTGGTGATTTATGGGGGGAGGGGGGGGGGTGCTAACTTGTGATTGATAGCAAAGGGGGCGATTCGAAGTTTTAGTTGCATCTAGTACTAGATTGAAGTTGTAAAGATGCACTTGTGGGTATCATGTCATCAGCAGATAAAATAGCATTAATAACTAATCCATTGCATGTACCAATTCCCCATTACTGATTGTAAGCTCTACAGCATACCTCCCCAGTTCTAAAGTTAATTCCCTCTCAATAAAGATTTATCCCAGATCCCTCCCCTCCCCAAAGCAGTATTAGAGGTGCAATCGCTCAAACGAAAACAGGTTCTCCGAAGGCTGCGTTGTTGGACATTTTAAGTATTTCCTGCATGTGGCAACCTCTACACGACCAGACCACCCCACACCTGGGAAAGAACACTTTGATTAATATACAACCGCAGTGCTTAACCAGGCACAGAGAGAGAGAGAGAGAGCTCTGCGATCCCCATCGCACCCACCCGGAGACCGGGAGAATTCTGTTCCCAAGACAGTTGTAGCGCTTTCTAGAGTCCTCGATCCACCCGCATCTCTGCACGTACATACAGACAGCATTGGTGTAACGGCAGAGCCTCTCGAGTTGGGCATCGCCGGTCATGGGCGTAGTATGTAGGTAGATTGGGATACGTCTAAATCGTGGAAATCGGAAGCTACATAGATACATGTATCTATGTAAGTACATGTAATTAGACTATGGGCCTAGCTAGCCTGCATTGATTGATTGCACTTTGCTCGCTCACTCGGCAGACCCCTCATCCCTGCTTTTGACACCGCCGCAGAAAAGGGAAGAAGAAGAAAAAAGTTTGTTGCCTACCCTTCTGCAACAGGGAAATGGGATATGCTCACCCCCCAACCCAATTGCCGCAGCTAGTTAGATATGAAAGAGGTGAAGATGGACCTCGACAAAATTTCCTTATTTGATATTGGCGGGCAAAGTTAAACGCACTTAAGCTTTTTTTCTTTTTTTTTTTTTTTCCCTAGCTCGCCTCGCTCGAGGTCTCACTCAGCCTTATCCGCTATCACGTGCACATGCCAATTCGAGCATAGTATGGTTAGAGTGTTAACCGGGTGGAGGGGGGGAGGAGATGTCATTTTGGAGAAAAGTCAAGAGGTTTCTCTTCTTCCATGGTCGAGACCGGTCATCAATTGGGACGGTTTCTTCTTTTATGTTCTTCGGGAGCGGGTATCAATCGATGCATACCCGGGACGCAGGATTGAGGGGTGGTTGGGTTGTTAATTGTTGTGTAGGACAGTACAGTATGGTAAGAAGAAGCAAGAAGCGTTTGGGGGAGGGGGAAAATCAAGATCCGCCATCTCACAAAGAACGTATTGCTGGGTCGGGGATGGGGAGGCAGGGAAAGGGGAGGGGAAAAAAAAAGGGGGGGGGGGGGGTGCATACATGTAAGTACATGTAGGTAGAGAGAGGCAGGTGGTGGGGGGGTGAGGTGAGGTGAGGTTCGCAGTATGTACGTTACTGTATGTGTACGTAGCGCAAGCCTCTCTCACTTAGGGAAAGGAAAGAGAAGGTGTCAGTGGGCAGCAAAAGAAGAGACACAGCCAAAGTAAAAAAAAAAAAAAAAAAAACAGCGCAGGCGGCTGAAATGTGGGGTAAAATCCGCTCTTGCATTGGCAGGCAGCAGCATGGGAATACCACGTTTCAGATTAATATAGAGGGAGCTGTTCTATCGATCGTAATTCTCGCTTTCTCGCTTTCTCTCTTTCTCTGTCAATTTTTGCTCTTCCCTCTACTTCCATTCCTAACTCTCTTACCTACTACCTTCCCTCCGTAATTTCCCCTCTTCCTTCCTCTTTATTATCATCATCTCCTTCCTTCTTCCTGTGCATTCTATTTTTCTCCCTTCTGCCCCCCATAGTATCATTAGATTAGATTCAACTAGCTCCATTCTTTTTTTTTTTTTTTTCGTTCCAACGAACTAAACAAAAAAACCCCACCAACCTAAACTCAACTACCCCCCCCCCCCCAAACGCCTATTCACCACTACAAACTCTCTCCCACAACGTCCCCCCCAAAAAAATCTACCACAACGTTTTTCCCACGCTCCTGCTTCTCGAGCGACGAGATGCCCGCCATGCCTACAACTCGGCGCCGCCTCGGGAGCGGCTCTGCCGGCGAGACGCTGACCAAGGATCAACGCAATCAAGCGCTCCTCTCAGCAAAGACCATTCTCGACGAAGTCGCCGTCGGCTGGGAATACAGTCTTCCACCAAAGAAAACCAAGATTCTCGATATCGGCCGACGAGATGGAAGTCTGGGCGCTTGGCGACCCAACGGAGTTTCCGCGCAGGAGGTTACAGACGAGGAAGACGACTCGGACATGGACATGGACATGGACGATGATGACGATGACGATGACGATGACCCTCACCACTACTCGCGCCCCATTGGCGCCATCGGCGGGACAGTCTCCCTCGGTGGTGTCGTCCGCAGTAGTAGTTACCGCCGTGCCACTACCCCACCGCCAGCAGCTAAGAAACGCAAGCTCAAGAAGAATAATCAGCAACACCGAGAGGGTGTCTGGATTCCCCGCGAGGATGACAGCGATTTCGAGGTCGACATGTCTGGAGAGAAGGATGATGACTATATATGGGAAAGCCCTGACGACGTGCCTACACCGGACAAGATCAGAGAGCGCCATCGCCAGCAGGTAGAGGCGGATATGCAATGGAATGAGGGACTGAAGCTCTGGACTCACCGCCGTGATGCGTGGACCCAAGCCACTGAGGACGGTGAAGTCCAGGTCTGCGAGAGTCGCTTCAAAGACGTATATTACCCCTCAGCCCATACTCCCACTAGCTATGTATCTGAACCCCGTCTAACAAACCACGTACAGAACCCGCTCTACGCCCTAATTGGCCCTGCATCCTATGATCAGATCTACACAAAGGTCTGTCTCGGCGGCGCACAGCCCCCAATCCCCATCAATCTGCGGCATCTCTGCAATGCTCTCGTTGAGGGCTGGAAGCGCGATGACCAGTGGCCGCCAAAGCCGAGCAGGCCAGAACCGAGCTTCACCCGCAAGAAGAAGAGTGTGGAGGCCGCGGCGGTTACGGCGAATGCAGGAACTGTGGGCACACAACCGGGTAAGAAGGGAAGGGAGACCGTTAAGAAGATCCTCAACTTTTAGCAGGCTTCTCCTCGATCCTTGCTCCCTACTAGGTGAACTATGGTGGGGGTACATTTGGCTTCTTTCTCCTTTCTCTATTTCCTTTTTTTTTCTCCTTTGTTTTTAGGGGTTACTTTTATAGGTATTGCAACTTCTTTCATTCTTTCTTCTTCCTTGTAACGACCTTTTCCTCTCTGCTTATTATTCATGGTCCTGCTTCTGTTGCATCCAATATCGGTTTCTTTCCTTTTTCATTCGTTTCTTTTGTCTAGGGCTGGGGATTTGGGGCAAAACTTGGTTGGCTGTTTCTATCTGTTCTGTATGCATAACATGATCATCTAGTATCCGCCGTTGTGGGGTGCAGATTTGGGATGTATCCATTCTTCCCGCTGCAAATGAGATATTTTATCATGCTCAGGTCGTCCCTTCTTGCTACCTACTTGCCTACCGTGCGTATCTTATTTGGTTGGGGCCTGGGGGCGCGGCTTGTCAATCCTTCCTTTTCTTCGTTCGTTCATTCTTTCTTGAATAAAAGGTCACATTGCTCTACTTTACAATAATGATCTCATCGCTCTAGATCTACAGTGGGCGCGGAGCCGAGCCCCATGTAATTCTTTGCAACTGCAGAGTGAGATGGGCGGATTTGAAATGGACCCTGCCCGGACCCGGGTTATTCATAGATGATTGCAACGTTGGTCAGAGAGATCTTTACCTGTTTGTCTGCTTTCTAGGGTAACACGTGCTCCGGCAAATGTTTGGTCGAGGTAGATGGTGCATGTGTGTATCTCGTGTATTTGCATAACCTAACCCTATGGGGAGTGGGCGAGGCGAGTGATGAGAGGTGATGTGGTGGGACATGGGGTATCACTCGATTTTTGGAGCGCGCTGATAAGACGTTGAATAGTTAGGCTCGTGGGTGATGGGTTCGGTTGGGGTGGGGGTTTAGGGGTTTGGTGGTGTTTTTGGTGTGTCTGTTTTTTCCCTGCCTCTGGCTTCATTGTGGAAAACCTCGTCTCCTTCTTAGATTGTGCAGGGTTGGGGGTTTGTGGGGGTGGGTTTTGGCTCGTTTCTTGTAGTGTGGTGGGATTACGGTATGATATTGGGTGTATGTGCGGAGGGGGTGGATGGTGTGTGTGGGTGTTGTAGATATGTATGTATGTATGTAATTGATGGGGAATGAATGGGTTGATGGTAATGCCCGGTTTTGTGGGTATTGTGGTTACAAGTATACCTGCTCTATGCTTTAATGGGGGTGCTGTGTCTTCTGCTGGATGGTTGTTTTGGCTTTGTGTTGTGCTTTGTGTGGTGGCGTTTTGTTCTTGTCTGGTGTTGGGCTGGACTAGTGAGTACTTGGTTGGAAGAGTTATTTGGTGTGTTGGTTGGGATTGGGGGATTGTTTGGAGGTAGTGTTAATAGGTGCTATGTCGTCTCAGGGGGGTGAGAGGGATAGAAAATGATGGGGGTGGGGCGAGAAAGGGGAGGGGGAAGAGGTGATGAGAGATGCGGGATGGATGGGCTGGCAGAAGCCGTAATATTACTGACCGTACTGGGCCCCCTCTGCTGAGAAAACCTCTGTAGTCGACCATGGCCGGGGCAGTCTTCGTTTTTTGACGGTGTGGTGAGGTATGGTCCTTTATTGTCAGAATATTTTATCGCATCAGATATAGCCTGCATATAGTTTGTTTTTGCGCACTGTTTGGGGTTTGGGGGTGTTGGTGTTTTGTTGTTTAGTCGGGCGCTGCTTTGGTGGTGGTTTGGTACTAGAGAACTGGGTACCGGTGGTGGTACCCGTAAATAAGTAGTTCTGAGATGCTGTTTTTTGTATGTAGTGAATACCGGTGTGGTAGCTGTTGGATGAGAAGTAGTCGCCACTACTACTACTACTACTACTAAAAGCCGTTTCTTCATCCAGCTCTTGAATAGTATATACACACGGCATTAGAACTTGATCTGTTCCCTTCTCGACTTTGCTTCTTGGTCTGTAGGCAGATAATGGCGCTTCCCCCGGCGGCCCCCAAACCGGCCCTCGTGTGGGTAATTCACGATAGAGGACCTACCTACAAATTTGTACCAGTGTAGTGGTAAACGCCCCAGTGTATCCGTGTACCAATCAATACTGTCGGCGGAGATCTTGATTCACTGGGCATAGATAGATGGACCAGCACCTACGCATAATGTGAGAACACCGCATACATAGTGGCATCGGGGATGATCAACCCAACTCACGGGAGCATATCAGGGACTTAGTTAGGGTCCATGGGCTATTGCTCGTGGCCTTCTGTGCCGTTAGTCGCCCAATTCCTAAGTCTGTTGGTTCTCTTTTAGGTGCGGTTTCCCACGCAAGATATCAACAGACTTTAGCAGTCGTGGCGGCGATTACGCCACGAAGCGCTGCTGTCCTATTTTTGAGTTTTTGGTGTACAAGGAGGAGGGGAGAAGGGCCGGTAGGGTGGATCAGAGACAATCTTGGGATGGTGCGCAGTGCATGGTGGATCATATATCATGGTCCCGTACCAGTCTGTATGGTGAGGCAAAGGCGGCTTTGCCTTTCAATTACGCCGGTATGTATCGGACTCCTTTACCTCGATGGGATACGATACGATACGACGCCAAGGGTTATCTCCTTCTTACATAAGAAAGTGCGCTGCTGCGCCATGTACCTACTCCTCCCCCCAACACCTCACAACAGCTATCCATCCCCCTCCTCATCCCTCCCCACAAACCGCACCAGCAGCCCCCACATCCCACCCACCCCACGCCACATGCCCACATCACATCACATGTCCGAGTGACCACCCATGACCCATCACATCCCATCACTCGCACGCAATATCCTGCTCTACCACAAAACAAAACAAAACAACACAAAACAAAGCGCTGCATTCCCCCCCCCCCCCCCACATCCATCAATACGTGATGCCTGACCGGTCTGTCTGAGTCTGAGTCTGAGTCCCCCGGGTAAGTGCCTGCCTTTGTGCGTGCGGCTATCCGGACGGATGAGACAGGGCAGGTGCTGTTCACTGGGTTGTTTTGGTTTAGGTTTGTTGGGTGGTTGGGGGTATAATGTATATATATATACAAGGGTAAACGCAACATGATAAGAGATCCACGCCATACATTGGATACGGCATGCATGGCTGCAAGGAATGGTTGTGGAATTTTCTATCAAGTAATTGATGTTGATCGAGACCGACCCCACGGGAAGAATGGAGTGCTCCCCCTGTAAGGAAGGAAGGAAGGAGACATATCTAAATACAAAAAAACCCATGAGCCCGTGTGCCGGGAATAGATGCCATACATACATAACTCAGGCCATCTCTACAAACTACACTTCCCCATACTCACCTCCCACCCTAGACCTTGTTCTAGGTTTGTCTCAAGTCCCAACCATACATACCAAAAACACACCACCACCACATGACAGACTGCTACTTCTCATTCTAAACAAATTTCAAAGCTGTCGTCTAGAGTCCTTACCAAATACACATTCACTAATTCACCTAACCTTACCTTCCCCCAGCTATAGGTATCATTCTCTGGCTACACTTACAAACGCACCCCCACCCCCACCACCAATCACATCTGCAGCCTACATTACCCTAGATTCCGCACCTTATCCCCCCTCCCTCTTCCATCCCGATCCCTCCCGTCCCCGGGCATCCGCAGCCATCCGCATCCCTCAAAGAGGAAAAAGGAACCAGTGAAACACCGCACAGACCAGGTGCCATGCACAAACAACGCAACACATCTTACGCAGGGACCAGGCAAGACAGACATCGGTCAAGCGAACCAATAGTCACCAAGGCCAGATGGGGAAGTTTTCAACGTCAGATGATGACGGGCAAACAAGTATATAGGGCAAAGCAAACATCAAAGTAACGGTTATTTTCGACTAATGGTAGTAACGTGGAAGAACATGTACATAGAGGTGTTTCATTTACGTCGTAACGGATTAAAGAGGTGGAAGGTGGCAAATAGAAACATAAAACAAGCAAACAAGCAAGCAAGCACTGGCAGTAAAACCACAGCAAAAAAAAGCGCGGGAAAAATGTTACAGCAATAAAAAACCCACCCAACTATCAGGGAACAAAACTGAACAGACTAGTTAGTTACTCTATTGTAACTGTCCATCGTCCGAGTCATCCTCGTGCACGATCCTCAGCGTCTCTTCGATTAGCAGCAGGTCGTGCTCAATCATTTCCGCCCAGTTCTGGATGTCACCGATTTCCTATTGCACATTCGCATTAGCATCTCTCCTCAAAGTAAAAAAGCACAGAGAGAATAGAAACAAACCTTCAACTTTGTCCTCGCTCCATCTGCCAGCCCTCCCCACTGCCTGGTGGCTTTACCCAACGCAGTCGTTCGATTCCTCAGGGTCTTACTCTGCCCCTCGAGCGCAGCAGCATTTGAGTGTATATTCGTGATGCGATCACGGAGCTCAATATCCACCTGAGCACCGAGGCTGTGAAACTCGCTAGTGAGCGCCTGGCGGGCGTCCTCTACTTCAGGTTAGTTTCCAATACGGCCAAGAGGAGAAAGGGAGGGGAGAATGTACCAGCGCGCTTGAGACGGTCCTTGCGAAGCAGATGGTCCTCTTTGATGAGTCTGGCGGCCATTGGTAGTTGTATGATTAAGATTAGAGTGGTTGTGCAGTAGTGTAGTAGTGGGATTCGATGGTTCAAATCTGTCTAGGGGAGCTCTTGGGAGATGTAGTATGCAGTACTTAGGGGGCAGCGGGCACGCTAGACTAGGACAAGTATTGTATGTATGGCTAGCTGTGTAGCTAACTGGCAAATACTAGCAGTATGTAGAAAGAGTAATAGCAGTTGTAGAACGCCGAACTCAATCTTGTGGGCTACCCAGTCCTCTATAAATACTGTCCCCCTTCTTTCTTTCTTCCTACCCTTACTCAGTTATTTCTCGCTCCTTCAAACTTTTGCTTCCTCTACACACAACAAGAAAAAAAAATAAAATTACTATTTCCTCCCACCCACACAAACGCACAAACCGCCAACTTGACCGAACCTCGTATCCAAAAGCTCAGGCTCAACGATTATTCTCTGCTGCCGGACCAAACAGCGTCTGCCAACGCAGCATCAACACCGGCTTTCCTGGGGTGGATGGTGGATGAAGAGAATAGGTGTGCGGCGTGCCTCTCCTCCTTCGTTCTTTTCCGGGAGCAGTGCACAAAACCGAGCGGCGGGGGGGGGGCAAGGCAGATTAGGTCAGAGAGCTTTTTGATATGATATGCGTGGGGTCGAAGGCAATGAATGCGCTGGCAGCGAAGAGGCAATTGATCGAAGGGCCGAAAATCGTGAAGGTATGTAGGTTAGTCGTGATGATGGATGAGGCCGGGGGTGCCACAAACAGGAGATGGCCTTGGTGGATGGTGTCGGGGGGTCTTGGTGTGGCACTTGCTAGCGTATGCTACTAAACTACTGCCTTGCCTACTACTACTAGTGACTATGACTACTAAATCCTATAACTGGCTAACTAACTAACTAGTTATACCGCGCTCTTGATCAGCTTGCTTGCTCGCCTTGCTTGCTACTAAGGAGATGGAGCTTTGGAAGAAAAAAACGGATAGAAGCAGAAGGGCGCGAAAAGTCGTGATGGTCGTACCTTCAAAGATTCTATCGGTTTTCAGATCAACTCCGAGATGGGATATGCGCCTTCCACCTTCCTTGTTCTCACGAAAAAAAAAAATCCCCAGACAAACCAGCGCTCCCGCAGGTTTCCCACGTCACGTATGCAGCAAGGAAAGGATAAAAAAGATTAAACCTACCGCTCTTGAAAGTGCAAAAGGTGGGGGGGGGGGGGGAACAAAGCCGTAGATGCAGACGCAGAGAATAAGATTAAAAAAACAAAACAAAAACAAAAAAAACAAGAGATATGTAACGGTCTTCCCGGAGTAGAGGATCAAGAGAGACAAAGGAACGAATCGACAAGCAAGTAGCCGAGTCCACGCTATGCAAGCGTGCGGTAGTGACCGTTTCGTGGTCGTCTCTGATTCGAAGGAAGGAGAGTGAAAACACCGCGAGGAGAAAAAAAAAAAAAAAACCAGAAAGAAATGAAAGGAAACGATGCAAGATGCGGTGTACTTACATACAGCTGGCTAGCATATCAGCAAGCAATACGCGGTATGGAGTCAGTCCAGTCGTCACTGGGTCACCTAGCCAGCCCCCCCTCCAGGATGCGGCAGTTTGCACTGTCCAGTGTCTCGGGACCTCTATGTGGCTTGAGCGTTCCTTCGATGTGGCGGTGTCTCATTCCCTGCCCATGAAGCCATCGCTCGTTCTACAAGCAAATCCCAGGGTGCAGGTATATCTGAGACCTAGATGAGGTTCTCCTGATTACCGGGTTTCTGGGAAGCTCGAGATTCCCGTTCCCGTTCCCGTGGTTGATATGTGGCGGCGGATTATTGTTTTTCCGCTCCGGGGTGTTTCGGTAGGCGCCCAATGGGAAACGGCGTTTCAAGGATATGAGTAGGGGTCTGGGGAGTTTGCGTCCTGAAAAGAGCTGTGTCCTGAAGAGAGCCATGCTAATAAGGGCTGTCCAATTCTGACGGGAAAGATGTGTAGGATTATGGGGAAAAGGTCAATAGTGCCCTTCTTGAGTAATAATATGCTTTCACTACCTGAGTTTGGCGATCTTATGAGGGAAAGAACAGGATGAACTCCACCCTTGCGTAGACATATAACGGTGAATCCAAACAGTGTATAAAAATATCTTATAGACAATAGAGACGTTGCTCAAGATACAATAAGGGTAGGTAGCCAGGAGTCATTGTCATGCGGGACTTTAAGCAGGTTGTCTGACCAACTATTATTATGTCCACATCCGGTTAACCCACCGACATAAATGATTACGAAATCCAGTGTAAATCATTACCCCCATCCCTCTAATATTTCATGGCTAGAGCCGATCCTTTTTGCAGGACAACTACGAACCCGTATCAAACCTTCCATTGGCTTTATACCCCTAACCCTGAAACGCCGTAATATTCACCCCGGTGTGGCAGATCAATACGTGTGTAGGCGCAGTGTGCGTATGTGATAGCTAAATATGTATCTCTGAATAAAAATAGAGTGCGCCCAAACTGTACGGGGGTCGATGGTGCTATACCTGAACGTCTAGTTTAATTTCTCATTCCTGGATCTGTATTATGTATGTATGTATGTATGTATGTATGTATGTATGTATGTATGTATGTATGTATATACTCTACATCGTGCGTGCGTGAGTAGGATACAAAGCCCTCTCTGTCTCTCAGCTCTGCCCATGTAATATACTTATGTAGTTCTTTTAAACAGCAATGCAGCGCTTCCTACCATAGATCTCACCGTCCACTACATAGCCCCGTTCAATAGCACGCTCCATAAATAATGACAGAACCCGGGATAAGCTTAACCAGAGTGGGAAGAAAAAGAAAAAAGAATAAGAAGAGTATATTTATATTGCAATGCGAAATCTACACCGCAATAAGAAGAAGAAGAAGAAGAAGAAGAAGAAGAAGAAGAAGAAGAAGAAGAAGGAGAAGCCCAGCCTTACAACATGCACAAAGTACAGTAAGGCAACAAAACTACCGCCACCCTCCTAGATTACGGCACAAACCCCATTAAACCCTCTCAGCCATAACAGCCTCAAGTTCCTCAATCCTCTTCTCAATCTCCGGCACAGCCCTAAGCTGCAGCTCAATCTCCTCTTTTTCACTATTTCCACCACTGCCGTCAGCACCAGTTTACACCCCCGCTCTCCACACCTGCAGGGAAAGGACTACTTACTCTTCTAGCCTTGCCCTCCCCTCCGCGTCCAGCTCCGTAAATACATATCCCCCCTGGCCATCAAACTGCAGCACATTCTTATGCCACCTCCACAGACTGCGCCTATGGGACACTGTGATAAGTGTGATCCCAAGCCCCTTCGCCGTCTCATACATGATCCTCTCGCTCTCTGCATCCTGTGCGCTGGTGCACTCATCCAATATCGCATAGCGCGGGGCGTGATAAAACAGCCTAGCCATGGCCACCCGTTGCTGGATACCACCGCTCCACACCTCGCGCCATTCCCTCTCCGCCTCCCAACCCCCTTCCTTCTCAACGATACTCTCGATCTCAACAATCTGCAGGATCGAGAATAGATCGGCGTCAGAGACCCCGCGACGGATTTGGTCGGCGTGGCTGTCTGGATATATGATCTGCTGCCGCAGCGACCCCCGAGAGAGGTACGGGCGCTGTGGGATATAGAATATATCCTCGCTGGGAGGCTTTGTGACCACACCACCGTACACGGGCCATAACCCACCCATGATCCTGAACAAAGATGACTTACCGCACCCGTTTGGCCCCACGATGAGCAGGTGATCGCCCGGCCTTACATGGAATGTTAGACTTTTCACTAGTACGTCTCCGTTCGGGGACACTATGGGGACATTTGTGAACTCGATCGCGTCGCCCTGCGTTACCACGCCGCGGCCCTTGAGTACTGCTGCGTTCTCCTCCGTCGACGCGGAGGAGACCAGGTTCTTCTGGAAGTTGCCGTTGTGGATGTCGCCGATGACGGTGAGCAGCGAGGACACGCGGGAGGTGTAGCCAGCGAGCTCGGTAATTTCTTTGTAGGAGAACATGACGCGGCCAAAGGCGTCGGAAGAGCTGAGGAGGAGGCGACGGTTGGTTACGAAGCCTATAAAATGTCAGTCTGCTCAGGTCATGGATTTTTGTATTGCCCATGGAAGGACAGGGCAGAGTGGGGAGGACCAGCTCCAATGCACAATATCCTGCGTGGCCTCGCCATTCAAGATACTATGAACTGGAGATGGCCCATCCCGCCTCTTTTTGGGACCTGATCTTGGGGCCTCATACTTTCTGTGCGATCCCCCAGTGAACTGCCTCCTGCACCTGGTACCTTCAAGAACACTGGCACTGCACACAAGCACAGCCCCAGCGCTCCCCAAAAGTACTTGATCACAAAATCCTCCATCATTCCATGATACAAGCGTCGTCTCAGTATATGGTTGACGTGCTTGATGAGCGTGAAATAGCCCTTATCCAGTGTGGTCCTCTCGCTGTCATGCCCGGCATATAACGCGACTTCTTCCGCATTCTCAATGAGGCGACTATGAGAGAACCTATATTCTCCCTCCAAGCGTGCCTCATCCGCCACAAACCGCCCAAACGGCGGTGTCAGTACTCGCATTACGTTGGCCGAGACCTGCACCAATAAGGCCATAGCGAACAGGCCTTCACCACCGACGTTTCGAGAGAGTTGATAGTTGTAGATTACCATGTCGAGCACGGGCTTTGCAAGGTTGCTGTACAGCTCAGCGAGACTGTTTGAGAACTTTGCAACGTCGACGGTGATCAGCTGGTCCGCGTTCTTGATCCGGTCGTCCAGGTTGCCCAGTGTGTAGAAGGTCATGTCCGAGAGGTATTGCTCGTGAATGTACGTAGTGAGGCGCTTGCGATACTGCAGCGCAAGCTTGGACTGATGATATGACAGCTACCCACCCCGCCCTTATTAGCACACCCTTAACTCCTCCCAAAGATATAACATAGAACCTACCATTGAGTTGGTAAACGTCGCGGGCACCGCCACGACCATCCACCACAGTATCCCCATCAAAAAGTCCTTCCCCTTCCCTCTCACCAGTGCACTCACCAACTTTCCATCCAACTCGGCCACATACAAACTAATCAGCGTCCTCACAACCAAAAACACCGTATGACTGACCAGCAGCCTCATCTCCTTGCTCCTAACACCGGGTATCACGATCCTCAGCAGTCTAAACAGGTTCCTAAAGAACTCCCTATTAAGCTCCACCTTCTTCCTCTTTCCCGGTGCCGCATCAGGTGGTGGTTCAGACGCCGCCTTCTGCTCGCTGATGGCCGCGCGGATGCGGTTGATGAGCGCGATGAAGAGCGTCAGGTAGACGGCGCGCGAGATGGAGGTACGGTGTTTTGCGTATACTGTAGTTGCGTGTGAGAGGAGTGATGTGAGGGAGCGGTCAAAGGGGAGGGGGAGGAGCTTGGATTGGGCGGCCATGGTGGTCGCGCCGGGGGTGTCGAGCTATTTATATTTAGCTGTTGGGTGGTTTTTTGTTATGGAGCTGAGAGCGAGCTATCGTAAGGTATTTTTTTGTAAGTAGTTAACAGTGAATGCTGCGTGAAATAGTTGTGAATGGTAAGTGAGTGAAGTTTGTGTGGGGTAGTATGGTGCTGATTGTTGGTCGGGATGACACTTAATGGTTGCTTAGCTGTGATCGGGGGATACGTGAAAATCCGGGGTAAGAGAAGTTAGTGGTGTAAACATGTGATCCGCCAAGACAGTGCTGCCGAGGGCAAAAAACCTCACATTAAGGCCACATGCAACGTCATGGAATATCACTCGCAAACTCATCATAGTCCAGGCCCCCGTGAGAGCCTAGAAACTAAGAGGTATGGATGGTGTAAAAAGGCAGTCGTTGGGCTCAAGTACCGGAGCATACAGTAGATCAAGATGGTTCCAATTAGTGCAATGCAGTCTCTCCCGTCCGCCCGGGCTGTCATCAATCGCCACCCCCCCCTTTCTCTCCTCAGTAGAAAGTCACCCAGTAATATCACCAGCAGCAAGGTGCTTTTCTCTAATTTTTTTTTTTTAGATCTTTAACTATCTGTTAAATGCAGAGTAAATCTAGACATCGTACCGGGTGTACATAGAGCCCCGACGACTAGACACGTAAAGAGAACCCCCATGGCACTAGTTGCTCGTGTCTATAAAAGCGGGGGAAAAACCTCCTCTCAGCCGCAGATACTAGAAAATACTAGAGAGAAAAGATTGAAAAGAAAAGAACAAGACATGTAAGTAGGCTCAAAGGTATCTCAAACAAAGAATCGGGGGCTCAAGGAAGTGAAATAGAGGAGAGTAAGAAAGAATAAAAGTGCTAAAAGCCGTGATATGCCGAAACAAGTAGTAGTTTGAGTTTTGCGATAGACGCCCCAACCCATCCGAGTAAACGCCCAAGTGATATTTCGTTACCATCCTGACCCAATTCAACAAAGACACACCCACACGCAGTTCCTCTACCGAAATATTTTAACCATCCAAGGTAAATGTACGATCCTACATCCGCTTGGAGAGAAACTAGAGTGCCAACAAGACTACACCTTTGCCAAGCAACTGAGGAAATACAAAGAAAAGAAAAAAAGATAAGATGAGTAGAGTACATGCCGCACCGACTTTTAGTCCATCCGCCCTTTTGGGTTGCTTTCCAGAGCATTAGATGCTAGAGGAAAATTTCTTAAGCCGGAATGCTAGCTGGATGAGGCAAGACAACCGATTCAACCTCGTCAGGATGAACAACCCCATTAACCTGAGCGCTGATTAGAGGTGGGGACATGACTTTCGCCTCGTCGATCAAGCCTTCCTCACCACCCATGTTGGCTGAGGTATACTTGGCGCGGAATGTCGAAACGGCGGGAATGTTCGCCTTGAATCTGTAGCAACCAATTGGTAAGCATTTGATCTCCTGCCGTAAACTGATTTAGCGTTCTTACCTTTCTTCCTGTGTGCCATAGGCCCTTGGAGTAAGCTTAATAACTGTGTGTAGCGGAATTTCCATCCAGGGGGACTGGTCCTGTGGGATGTTCATGAAATATGCGTAAATGCAACGTAGGATAGCCTGATGCGTAACGACCATAATGTTCTCTCCGCGCTCCATTTCCATGATAATGGGCTCAAGACGAATGACTACATCACGGTATGATTCGCCGCCCTGGTAGCGGTAGTTGTATCTTAAAAGTGTTACGTTAGTGTGAATTGGCAGGGTCTATAGGTCTGAAAGCTTACTTGTCATCATCACGAGCACGGAAGTCTTCTGGGTACCTCTGCTCAATTTCCTCGTATGTGAGACCATCACAAACTCCGGCATCAAGCTCGTCAAGAGCTTTCCACTGCTTTTTGGGGTAGTTAAGATGCCTAGCAGTCTGGATTGTCCTCTTCATTGTAGAGGTCCACAGAGTAACGATTTTATCCCCAACAGAGTGCTTAACCAATTCTGGAAGAGCATCGGCATATGCCAACCCACGCGGGGAAAGACTCGCGTCACCGCCGATTTTTCCCTGGACATTAAACTCGGACTCTCCGTGCTATGAAGCGGGTTAGTACGGAAAGTAGATAAGGTAGAATAATAATGCACTTACTCTGGACAACCAGATGCTTCTAGGGGTAATGTGAAGATTCATGGTAAAATAAATGATCCTCGTTTGAAGGTAATTAGAAACTTGGTTGATAATCACCTGCGATCCAACGTTGATGAGTTTGACGTAGGTGGAGCCTGGCTCGTTGACTGTCTCATAAACCTTCTCGTAGTTCCTAATACGTTCTCTGAAGTCCCTAGCAGCCAATTCAGGATCCTGACCGATGTAATCGGGTGATGTTGTCTTGACTTCAAGAATATTGCTCATGATCAAGTCCTCATCATCGCACTTGCTCTCGACGAAAAGAACGTCGTACCCCTTAGCTTCACAGCGTTCCTTGATCCAGTTTCTTCTAGATTTGGTGGAATTAGTGGCATCGAGGATGCCAACATGGCCGCCCTCATGCTCAAACCAGCGGAGCATGTCAGTAACTGCAGCTTCCGCAGCTGCACGACGGAGCCGCTCGCCCTCGGGGTTGCTAGTGTCGAAGAATTCAGCAGTTGGTCTTGGGGTATCCGCACGACGGTAAGATCCAACGTTGAAGGATTTAGCATTGACAGAAAGCCACTTGAGGTAGCGTACAACTGTAAATTCAGAACTGCATTAGCAAACTCTCACCAAGGCTGGTTGTGATCTCCAATTGGAAATTTAAGCATCTAAAGATAAAATAGCCATCTTTCTCTAATCCAGCGTAATAGACTAAACAAAACATTGGATACCGGAAGTTAAAGAAAAGACAGTGTAGCTAGAGATGATAAACAGATGGTTCAACCTACTCTTCTGTGCAATCAAGCTTTTTCCCCTAGCAGGGAGCCCCACCATAACGACACAGATATGCGAATCTTCCACCTTCAAGTCATTGTTGGGAATGTTAGTGGCCATCATGCACTCTACTTGCTGGAAATCCTCTCCATTTTCTCCCTTGGAGTCTCCAAGGTAACTCATGTGAACGCAAACTACGGGTATCGACATCTTGAGGCTTAAAGAGAGAGATGAAGGGATAAAGGGAAAATAAAAGAGATCGAGAAGCTCCAGAAGAAATTGAAGTAAGGAAGGTTCAAAGTTGGGGAGGTAGTGGTAATGAAAAGTAGCTCGAAAGGATGTTGGTTTTGCGCAGACAGATCTTCCCGTTGTCTTAGTCGGATTACCAGAAAAGCTATGGAACGGCCGGATAAAGGGGAGTGGGGTGGTGGGAGAGGCAGGTAGGGATAGTTTGGCGCGACTGACGGGGGTGTCGCTCGAGTTGTGGGGTGACCAGTAGTAATAGCCCGAACTGACTTTTGTTGAAAGAGTGGGTACCAAAGGCTCGCCTGTACCAAACTAACCCCGGTTTGGATTGTTGCGGAGAAGAGCGAATTTGGTTGGGACGATTGGTGCAGCGGCAGCTGGTCAGACGGTCATTTTCTAGGCCGCGTTTGTGGGAAGCATCGTGAGAGCTCCCATTCTATCCTGAAGGCAGCACCGCGTGGGTTGTCGACGCAGGGACGACGACTGATCCACGACGCACTGACAATTGGTTTCCCGTGTGACTGTCAAGCTCTCTCGAATCAAGGAGAGTGTTCAGGAACGGGAATGGCGGCATAAAGGTACACAGTTGGTAAAATCGGCGACCCTGCTACTCCGCAGACAGATTTCTTTTTGGAGAATTTTTTTTTACTGAGCTTTTTTTTCTCCCTTTTGAGACAGTGGAAGAAATTTCCATATGTTCGCGTGGTCCAAAGCCCCGGGGTAAGACGCATTCGGAGGGGCACGGGGTGAGCAAGGCATGAGCTGTTTGCCGAAATCGCCGAATCTCGGGAAGCTTGGACCGCAAATCTTGAAGGACCCTGGCTGGCCAGAACTGCGGGGATACAAAAGAAAGACACATATAGCGGAGAAATGAGGAAGCAGCAATATGCGTCACATGAGCAGGATTGGAAGCTCCTTAACCTTGTAGGAACATAAAAAAGAAACAAATAAAAACAAGCGTCTTCAGCGAAAGGAAAAGCAAGAGCTTACATTGGACATACTGTACACCGAGCGAGGGAAAGTATGCATTGTGGAAAATCTTCCGTTATTGCTTGTGGTCGAGTCTGGTTTTGGGGGCTCTTCAATGGTTGGGAGGTTCGAGCGGGGGTGGGGACGTGTTCTTGAGTTGAATTGACAAGACCTCGCGGTCAGCGGTTTTAGATAATAGCGGCGAGTGGACAAAGTAATTGGACAACAAAGGGCTGAAGAGAAATAGCCAGAAAGATATGAAAACTGGACGGGAAATGTTCGGCGAAAGACTTATGGATGACCGAAGGACGGAGAATGGTGGGGATGGAAGGGAGAAAGAGATTGATTGATGGATGGATGATAAACAAGTCGTGGGGGTAAAAAGGAGGGAGAGATGAAGACGGAAAGACCGACGTCAACGGACAGCTAGAGGACTATTTCCCACGCCGTCCCGCTCTAAGGTTCTAAGTCCCATATCTTTCTTTTCACTTTGGGGGGTTTAGGAACCTAACAGTTGAGCCTCTTACGCAAATGGGCCAAATCTATCGGACGCGTGCTTCCATTCTGGAACCCAACAGGCTGTTGCCCCTCTATTTTCACGTGATACCCCGATAACGATAAAGCTCTAAATTTCAAGCTTTGCTCAGGAAGTGTGCCTCGCAGCGAGATCCTGCCTGCGTGCAGTATGCGCGCAAGATAAGGCCAGCGCCGATAGGCCTAGCGCCAGCATTCTGCGGACCTCTGAGTAGGTACTTTACATACGCAAGTACTAAGATGGACAGCTCCTTCTGGCAAATAAAGCTCTCTCCCGCTGATCAATAGCAGCTTGGGTACAACCATCGCTGTGTCACTGACATTAAGAGATCCGCCCCCCCTCCAGCATTCTCAGCTCCTGAGATATTTTGATTTCATCCTCTATTAATTCGCTGTATCGCTTTGTTCGTCCTCCCGATCATCAGCCATTCATATCGCTCTGGACCGTTCAGCGATAGTCGGACCAAAAGGCACCTATGAATATATATTTGTATCAAAAGGCTTTTAATATTTCATAAGTTCTCATCCTTTGATCCAAAAAGCCGGCATGGTCTTCAGTTCTTGCATCAACTCACCGAGTCACAACGGCCTACCAAAAGCGCTAAATGCATCATATCCAGATCGAAGATGGTATAAATCGCGCGAGGCTCCATAAAGCGGACATCCGGGGATCCGAGGAGGATATCTTATGTAGAATACCCGTTTTGGGAGGCTGTATTCTATATCTAAGTATGTATCTTAGGTTTTTTTGAACTTAATACTGGTCAAAGATTAACTGCTTTCTGTGTTATTTTACCTAGGGTGACATGCGTCGAAGAGCTTGTGCGAGTGATTTTCTATGAATTACATGTTTAATCCTGTGGGGTTGAGTAAAATATTACGGCCTATTATCATACAGGAATGCTGACCATAACAGACATCACAATCTAGGGTGGGGGTCAGATTGAAAGGTTTTGAATTGGGCCAGATTGCAAAGAATTGGTCGCAATCCAAATCGGGCAGAAAAAATTTCGGTCACAGAAGATATTTTAATCTTTTGAGGGAATATCAACGATGAGCTATACGCGATGCGGTTATGGGGCACGTAATACCTTACTCCCTTTGAATTGTTTATCAGAAGGCATTTTATAAACCCAGGAGAAAGGAATCACCGTGCTGATTAAGTTTATTCTCATTACTAATGTCCTAAGACTTTCTCCAGTTCTATACCGGAAGGTGGGTAGAGAGATCTATAACCGGTAAATTAATGAGGAAATGGGCACAATATAGCTTCCGAAAGCCTCTCACGATCACCCAGGGAATTTAGTATTGATCTCTATTCTACATAAGAAGTTCATAATCCATAAAGTCGTTAGACATGCATAAAAACCACGCGGTGCCCCCCTCTCTCTTTATACAACCAGCAACCCTGTGATGGCTACAAGCAACAGCATGGTCCCTACAATATTTTCTTTCATCGCACCATTTCCTGGGATATAGGTTGCCATTGGTATAGGACTTGTAGCCGCCGATGTGTTTAAAGTCCTCCATGTGGCGTTTGCAGAAGGTAGGCGCCCTCTTTACCTATCGAAACTGGTCCAAACCAACCACGGGAGACAGTGGTAAAAAGTTTACTGGCAGTTTGTTCGTGCTGAAACTTGAACCAAAGGATTGGCCCCTTTGCATCCATCTCATTTTCTGATGCTGGGGATATACAAGCTTGTATACTCCAAGTTACAGTGGTGTATGAATCGTCGTTACACACTAGCTGAAAAGAAACGGATTGGTTGTACGACACTATCGTTGCGTCGCCGATTGAAGGAATTACAAACGCCTGGGAGGATAATCTCCATTTGAATAACCCAGGATCTGAATATAAAAGGGTTTCCGTGATGTCGAGATATTCGGAGGGGAAGTGAAGAGTTCTTGAGACAGGGGTAAAGGTTATGGGTTCTTGAACTGGGGATTGCCCTAAAACTAAGTTAATTGACATGGATTACTAAAGATATTACAGAGGATAAGGACTTACAGCTATTCGAATAGAAATCTCACAAAGTTGACTGCAGTGGTCCCGAGGACAAAGAAATGGTGTACACCGTAGTACCCTTCTGGAGAGATGCCCCAAGAGGACAGACCATATCTTCTGACCTTACGGGTCCATTCAAGATAAGCAATACAAGGATGGTGATGAGTACCGAAGCCATGATGAGATGCGGATTCTTTGGTGGGTTTGGCAGGGCAAAGAACTTAAGAACCTATTTATCTATTCAGAATTTAATTGTAACTTTCTGTATCAGGGAAAGAAAGCATTCTGAAACTGACATGAGAAAGACGTATCGAACGAAACATGCAGGTACCATCTGCCAGCAAACGCCACCGAGTTCGCTAACCTGGTACTAAAGATGTGGTAAGCAAGGCTGAGTGTCCTCAGAGTTGGCGCAGACATCAGATTGGTGCACACATTGTCTAAATGGTCCTGCAGATGGCTAGCACCACATATCACCCCTAATACAGGGAGTTACGGACGAAACAGTATCAGAACAATCCGTTGGGTTGAACATTATCCAAGTCTGCTCAATGAGGGTTGAGCGGGCTGTTCGCTTAGTTACAGGAAACGCGTGGAACCACCGCAAATCAATACATCTTCGTATCTGATGCAATTATTTGCGGGATTCAAAATCAGTCCTGCAATCTCCTAGCTAGAGCTAGAGGGCAGTATTACTCAGCGAATCCTATGTCAAAAGGGCTAATCTCTGAAGAATTAAGTACATATTTACATTGTACATATATGTAGATAGAGGGCGTGTGAGACTTCTTGTGGGAAAAAAGTAGAATTCTCTTTGGTAAAACTGGGGGGTGTATAACCACTCCTCAAGACCGCTTGGATTTGAACTTGGTATGTATCTTAGAGATACTACATGTATATTAGGATATTTATTATATAAGTCTCGAGGCTTAATTGAGGCTGTTATAACATTTACAAAAAAAAGTTGAAGGCTTATCATTGGGGCGCTCGACATATTTAGGGTTCATTGGCTTAGTCAATACGTAATAGCCTGCCGAGCTAGTTCTTTTCAGGATCCAGGACCTCCCTTACTCCCGCTTTTCGCTTTTCATTTTTCGCTTTCCGCTTTTCACCTCTTTTTCTTTTCTCCCTCTCCCTTCCCTCTCCCTCCTTCCCTTTCATTTTTTTTTGTTTCCTTCCTTCGGAGTGTGACGGTAAGTCATGAAACTTCTCCTTATTCGCCATGGCGAGACCGTCGATAATGTAGCTCATAAATAGTAAGTCTTCTACTCCAATAACGCCCACTTGCCACTGTAACTAGGGTGCAAAAAACCGAGAAATCTTCACTGACAAGCCCATCGGAACAGCGCAGGCGTGACAGATTCTCATCTAACCAACCATGGTGTTCTCCAGGCTCACCGTTTAGGGGGACATCTGACAACTCCCAAATCCGCCAGGGGGGCGGGGCTCATCTTTACACACATATTCTCGTCGGATTTACAACGAGCATACAAAACTGGACAAGCAATACTAGATGCCCAGCTTTTACGGAGTGGTGGAGTTGATGCCTCTTCCTCCTTGGCCATGGCCGTGATTCAGCTGTTTGAATTACGGGAGGTAGATTTTGGGAGTAGGGAAGGGACATCTTACAGATCCTCTCACTCTCGTAGCTCTACAGCCCAAGTAATTCGAGGACCGGATTATCAGAGCCGGGAGAGCAATGAGTCAATGGCTGCTCGTGCAGACCGCTTTATTGATGACTATTTGGTGCCCGCTATTATGGAGGCACAATTCAATAGCGGCGCCGTTAATACAAAGGACCATGCAATTGCAGTAGCATCACACGGGATTTTCCTTGGAATGCTTTGGATGCGTATAATGACCCACTTCCACAGCTCTAATGTTGCAGCTGCAGCCGATTGTTCTGGGATAAAGCCACATTGGAGCAACACCGGATACATACTCCTTGACATCCTTCCCGGTGACATGAAAGAAGGGTTGAAAGGTTGTATGTGCCTAGTCGAAGGCATGAACATCAAGACACATCTTCAAGGCCTCGAAAGGACCGGCGGGGGTGTGGGGAGCGCAAGGGCCGATGATAGGCAAAGGCAGATCAATGAGTTTTTCGCTGCGAAGTAAACGGTGTTGTCAAAAAAGAAAATGGCACGTTTTTTTTTTTTTTTTTAATCATTTCTATTCTGGTTTCTGGGTACAGAAAGATCGCATGCAGTATAAACTATGGCGTAAAAAATGGTACGTTTTGTTCTTATAATTTATATTGCTTGCTTTTTTTTTCTTGCAGGGAAAGAGATTTTCATGATGAAAAACAATATTCACACAGACCTGATCTGAAATTTTATGTTGAGAAACTTTATTGTACCAACTGCTGTCTGACCTAAATCTCTTCCCTTGGTTTCATCTACATCACCGCTCTGGATTGTGTTCGGGCATAGATTGCTAATTCCCTTCAAGTTATTTTTTAGCGGAATATCCTTTCTAGTTTTATATGGCCTTATTTTTCTATTCATGGATCGACAACCAAGCCTTGTTTTCCTTAATATGGGAGTAGCAATTACCGCAGGCGGTACCTTTATAGATTTCGTCTTCTGTGGTTAGAATAGAATAGAATATTTTAAACTCATTATTACGCCGGATCTCGTATTAGGGTCAAACCGATGGTGGAAACCAGGTCTTTAGTTCTAGGTAAGATATTTTCTCTTCTATACACATTCTGATTTCTTCCGCCCCCCAAAAGGGCTAAATCTCAAAATGATGAAAACAATATTCACACAGACCTGTTCTGAATTTTTGTGTTGATAAAACTTATTGTACCAACTGCTGTCTGATTTTTGAGAACTTTCCTCTTCATAGCACTATCCCCATTCACAATCTTGCTGAGAAATTTGCTTATTTCCTGCCTCAGAATTATTAGACAGTAATCCGAATTACCGAATTAGGGCCTCTTCGGTATGTTATGGTAATTACACCGTTCTACATTCGGATACAAGGTATTGGGCCCAGAGTAATACTAGGTGTTGCCGTGGTATTGAGGTGTTCAGCCAGACCATTGGTAAACCGGTCGAGTACCATGGTATTTGTGGCTGACCAAATAGGCCTTTATTATATCCAACTTTTGGGTGTATTCTAAAACTACCCTTACAGGAATGATTCTAATAACTCCCGAGTTTCCCTAGGAATCAAACAGCCCTAGAGCTTATAAACCCCTATAGTTGCCTAGTAATTGAATAGTAATCCTAACCATGATTCTCATCATACCACTTCATAGATTGCAGTAAAGTCTGGTCTTCCAAATTGCCATCTCTACATAAAAATAAGGCCCCCCCCAACCGCCGCACCCCACTCCCGCATGGACCCGCACCACTACATCCCATCCATCCCCGGTATTCACCAAAAAAGTGGCACAAGTCTCCATCGTGCCAGATCACCCGTTTCACACATGTGAAGAAACCCAGAGTATCTATAGGTCGCGTTTATCCCTGGATACGAATGTGCGAGTGCTATCGTATGATCTCAGGCCTTGGCAAACGTTTGTATTATATCCCTCACGTGGTGTGATTGATCAACGAACCGAATGCACATGATGAATAAAAACAGAATCAACGGACCGGTTTTGCCGGAACGGAATATGCAGTGTGTTTCTAGAATATGTCATGGTATGTGCAGTATGTATGTATTGTCCCAAGGTTATGTTACCTTAGACAAGAGCGGGCATACTACATGTAGTAGATAGATGGATATTGGTAATAGCCGGCTTTTAGGAGGATCATTTTTTTGGATACAGCTGTAAGTACTTTACAGCGGCATGAGTGGATAGCTAAGTACTTAGATGTGCGGTATTGCTTGATGCTTCTTTATTCCACATTGGGTTCTATCCGGGGTCCCGGCTAGTATACACTGCGGAGTTCCCTGCAACATGTCCTAGAATAACTCCGTACTTCTTCAGTTTTGCCTGCTCTCGATTATGTCGCGACTCCTGACTTAACATTTATGACCTTCAATCTCGACAGCAAATACTCGCATCAAGGGTCTATTTTCTTGTTTTATACTTGGCGCAATGTAGTGATATTCTCCCAGTGACAATGACTGCAACGGAGTGTATAAAAACTTTTATAGTGCAAAAACAACCAATTTATCCACCCACCCACAACCCTCTCCAGTCGTAGTTAGCTGGTTACCGTGAGCTGTGGTATATATGTATATGTATAATTCTTTTTTAAAAACAATCGAAATAACCTGAAGAAAAGCCAAGGAGCATATTCTATATATCACTCAGTAGCTGACTAGCCTCAGCTAGGAGCATGACTGAAGAGGAATGAGACACTCTCGCCGTTGTGTGTTCTCCTGCAAGCCTCCGCAAGCTAATTTATCGTCCTATCAGTCTCGATCCACCATTTAACGCATTCCAGGGGGGGGGGGTAAATTTCAAGTTCGAGAACTCACCGTTGGGGCGATATCAATCGTCTCTAACCTCGGACACCTCTTCTTCTTTTCCGCATGCGGGACTGTATTAGTAACTACAACTTTCGTCAACTCACTCTTATTGATAGCCTCGATCGCGTTCCCTGAGAGTATCCCATGGGTGACGATAGCGACCACTTCCTTTGCACCGTTCGCCTTGAGAGTCTGCGCAGCCTTGACGAGAGTCCCGCAGGTATCGGCCATGTCGTCAACGAGGATGGCGATGCGGGCCGAGACGTCGCCAACGAGGACCATGCGGCTAACTTCGTTGGGGCGAGAGCGCTCCTTGTGGATGAGGGCGAAGGGAAGATCCAAGCGATCGGCAATGGCAGTGGCACTATATGAGTGTTGGTTAGAGGGGTGGTAGAGAGGGGGGTGGGGGGAGTGCGAACCGTTTGGCGCCGCCGGCATCCGGGGAGACAATTACAGCGCTCTTGTAGTCGAAGTTCTCGTAGATGTAGCGGAGCATAGAAGGTTCGGCGTACAAGCTATTTGTGCTTGTCAGTAACTGTATTCCCACAAAAAAAAAACCCAAAATATATCCATTCACAGCTATTACAAGGGGAAACATTATTACACTATGCAAACATCTTCCAGCAACAATATCAAGCTCTCTCACACCCGTCGACTTATCTTATCGGAGCCCGTAGAAGCCCCACCGCCCCGCGGGCTCCCCCCTCGAAATAATTCCAAAAACATTGAAAAACAGAACATCTACATAAAAGAAAAGCAGGGAACGGAGGCTTACTTATCAACTGGCACATTGAAGAATCCCTGGATCTGGCTTGCATGCAGATCCATCGTAATAACATGATTACACCCCGCCGTCTGGAGCATATTCGCAATCAACTTCGCTGAAATTGGCGCACGCGACTTGTCCTTCTTGTCCTGCCTAGCATATGGAAAGTTCGGAATGACTGCGGTGATTCGGCGAGCGCTAGCAGTCTTGCAGGCGTTGATAATGATGAGAAGCTCCATGAGGCCGTCATTGATGTCGCCGGGCGCTGTGCTCTGGAGAATGAAGACATCTTCGTCGCGCACTGACTCCCCAATGGTCACGGACGTCTCTTGGTTGGAATATTGCAGGACGAGGATCTTAGTGAGTTCTATTCCGAGCCTTTGGGGACAGGAAGAAGGAAGAGGTTAGTGGTTGGTCTCACTCGAAGCAATTGTTTGGTTACCAGCCCAGTCTACACAGGCCTGGCTAATTCCGTCCATCCAATCTCGTCGTTGTTCACGCCAGGAAGAACTTTTTTCCACCAAGTCATGGCACAACAGCGACAAGATAGGACGGAAATGACAATGTAACGTACCTGTCTGCAACCTTCTTTGCGAGCTCCGGATGGCTGTTCCCCGACAGCAGCTTTATCGAATTGGCCGACATCCTTACACCCAAAAAGTGTTTTGTTGTTTCAGAAGACCGGGAACCCGGTTGGCCACCAAGACAGATGTCAACGAAGGAGGTGTAGAGGGGTCGACTGGCCTGGGGAGGGGAGGAGGGAGGGTACGAGAGAAGCGCGGAAAAGTCGTTCTATCGAGTAATGATATTCTGGCTTCTGTTGTTCGCCATTAACTCCTTTTGTATGTAGAAGTGAGGCTGTAGTTGAAGGCAAAAAATTAAAGGGTAAAAAAAAAAAAAAATTTAATCAAGGGTAGGGTCAAGAACAAGACAGACAAGACAAGGTATTCTAGAGTAGGTAAATAACCTAAAGGTAAGTAGTAAGTAGGGCTACCAGCCGGTATTATCAGACAACAAGACCCGCACTGTGTGTACTGCACCGGATGGTCCTGCTCAGATATGACAAGTGATCTACAATGAGTTTCTTATACCGGTAGCCTTGGGTGGTTCAACGATTGGACGGACAGACCGTTGGTAGGGTACCTAACGGACAGTAATGCTGCCCTTGCTTTTTGTCTCATACACGGAGGAGAAGAGTGTGCTAGTCTGTAAATGCTCTACTTTAAAAGTATTCGAGAGTAACTTCCTATATTGCTCCTGCCACAAAGTAACTCATACCGACTGATATGGCGGGGGACAACTTCGTTCACCAGTCAGTTTGGGGGGACAATCAGTCCCGCCAGAAATAAATAGCAAGTAGAACCTGTCCTACTACCTGATTTTGGTGATGAAGCCCCTGCCTCGATGACCTCGGGATGAGGTCCAAATTGCTCCACCACTAGCGAAAAATGATCGGAGTGGGACGTGTGGAATGTAGCCGCACAACTCCTTTGACGTACTTACTTGTGCTTGTACTTTACCCCAAGAACATCCATGGGTCATCCTGCTCGAGAATCCTCTGTGCCTCTATTTCCCGTTATACTCCCCCAACCCTCGAAAATAGAGACTTTGCGCAAATGGAGCCGGCTCTATATTCTAGTTATATGATTGGCAGGTGGTGGGATCAGCACCAATCATGTTACTGGAGAATGGGGCTGGCTCCATTTACGCAAAGTCCCTAATATGTGCCTTTGGGGAAAGACAGACAGGTCCCCAAGACCCTAGGCGTTACGTTGCGTTGCGTCATGTACTTAAATCTCGCGTCAATCCATCCCTTAACGACCATATGTATCGATGCACCCAAGAGTGTCTGCGTCTAGAGTAGATTATGTCATAGAGTATTTACACTGGGGTATACTAGCACTTATGCTCTTAATATACCTCTATGTATATATACATATCCTAGGGTAGGTACATGTACATATATGCTCTAGGTATAGGTATGGACTCTGCTATCTAACCTGACCTAAGGCAGCAGGGCGCATAGCGTACAGTACTCGAGATCGAGGACTAGACAGTTGAGTGGGCACTGCGCAGTCTACTTCTGGTAATATCTTCAATTCGCAAACTAACAACTAAGTAACAATGATGACCGATCTGCACTTCGACCGCCAATTTTACCCACTGTCGTCTGCTTAGCCTCCTATTCAACCGCCAGAAAACAAAAACAGAACCGAAAAAGCCACCCAAGCCATTTGCATAACAAAAAATAGAAAAAAAAAAAAGGAAAAACCTTAGAATCTGCAAAACACCATTTCCCGGACAAAAAGAATAGATGTAAAAGTGAATTACATAAAACAAAAGAAAGAAAAAAAATGCACTTTTCAAAACCTCTGTACAATATTCCTCTGCAATGAAAAAAGAAAGAAAAGAAGAACCCTTTTATGAGTAAGAAGAAAACCCAATCTTTACGCGAAACCGAAGTACCTGTTTGGCGATGTTAGCAGATGTTTTCTTTTTCTTGTAAGGATCAATGGTACGTACTCTGCTCCCTGTGTAATCGCAGTCAACAAATTCTGTCGCAAATTCTCGTAACTTTCGTACTCAGGAAGATCAATTTGGTTGAAGCAGGTGTGCGAACTGGGCAGACGATCTTTGCTACCGTAATCCCTATGGATGTTGAACCTTGAAAACCCATTCATGCCCTCAAGTTCTTTGAATCCATTGAGGGGAACTTTACTGGTTCCCGTAACAAATTGGAGGAGTTTGGCACGTTCTTCCTTGTCGAAGGATCGGACTGCACGCCAGAACCACTGGATTTGAGGTGAAGAGGCCGAGTAGTTGTGGTATTCTGTATTATTCCGCCAATCATCGACATCAATCTCGGGTAAACCGGAAATCAAAAGCTCAAGTTCCTGTTCATTGAAGATCGAGACCAACTCGGCAGGGACGATATCGTGGAAACCTGGGCATGCGTTAAATTTATTGTTTGCCTGCCTCCAGGTAGAGCTTATGTGCTTACCAATCAAAAAATGCTCCATTTGTTCCTTGACACTCGTCAAAAGCTTGTACTCAACAATCAACTTAACATATTCATGCTTATTCTCCTCTGTCACAGGGACATTTCTCCCATCGGGAACTAAATCAACAATCTTCTTATCGCCAAAATCATCAGTCTCAACTGAGAAGGTTTCGACGATGATATCAGTAATATCATGATCAAGCATCCAAACCAAAGATTTGTAGTAATCAAGATCAAGTGTTTCCATGTCCTTCAAAGATACAGACTTTCCAAGGATGCGCTAGGTATCGTAGTTAGTAATGATATACTGAAATTGGATAGTTGTCAAACATACCTTATAAACGGCCCTACTAAAATGGCAATCAAGAACACGTCCTTCATACAATGCCTTTCCAATGATTCTTCCGATGAATTTGAAGAAACTAAGGTGCTCTGGGTTGACCCCACTCATACGGCTTGGGTGGAATGTCGTCCTATCGGAAGCAACAGGAATGAAAAGAGCATAATCCGGGTTGAACATCTGCCTTGCCATCACCTGGAACCACTCTCTTGTGACACCCCCGGCATCAACTCCTTCTTCCCCATGGAACCGGATGCTCAATTTGGCGTATTTGATCTCATCCCCAGTCTTGTAATACATGGACTTGTACGAGTCCAAGAAAACTTGGTCGCGCCTAACGCTCAATGACACTTGAGGATGGGGGTCGCGAGTGCCACTGCGGGAATGAAGTCGGCGGTTGAAATAGTTCCGCTTGTTGTCGAATTCAAGGACCTTGGGATTATGAACCAAAAGTGAGAAGGATCCGCTCATTAACTTCGGGTTGTTGCGAACCATCTGGTTGAGAATCTTTCGATGGTCCTCTGTGAATTTAAAGAACAAATTCTCCATTCCAGTTTCAGCTTGAGGGCTCACTGGGGTTTGGCCGCGGTGATGTCTTGGAACAGTTTCTTTTAGCCCACTGTTCTTGCAAACAACCATCAAAGCCTCGATCAACGGCAAGAGGATAGTGGCGACATGTAACATATCATCCCGTGCGTGAATGGCCAAGAGACAATCGCTGAGCTTAGTCCACAGAGGTCCAAAAGAGAGACTCTCATAAAGATTGGCAAGAATATCCTTTTCAACTTTGTTTTCATCATCCTTGGATTCACCCTCTTTCTTTTCTTCTTTGTCTTTGGCTGACCGTTTGGGGTCAAAAAGGTAATCAAGAGCTGTGAGCACTCGAAGAAGCTTTGCCTGTTCCGAACTTGCGGGCGAAAAATTTGATAAAGCCAACCCTTGGATCTCGGTGCCATTTTCTGCGCTCTTGATCTGATTTACTAGGACGTCAAGGTGAGATAAGATTGTGACACCCAGTCCTTGCGCTTGGCGGATCAGCTCTTTCCCAAAAACATCCTTCGCGTCCGGAATCGCTGAAAGGTTCTGCATGGTTGCAAGAGTCTCCCTAAAGGTCTTGCTTGAACATTCACGAGCTGTTAAGATATTGACAACAAATCGAAGGTAGATTTCCGGTACAACAGGAGGGACCAAGGTACGTTGCTTCTTGGGTTTGTCATCTTCCTTTGACTCCTCCTTCTTTTCCTGCTCTTCTTTTGGCTGTTCTGCTGTTCCTTCGCCTTGCATAGTGAGCACGGTGGCGGTATCTGTTACCGTGGTTGCTGCTGCGTTATTAGCTACAGATCCATCCTCCACGATTTGCTCAGCGGCCTTTGGTTCTTCCGGCTTCTTCTTGTCTTTCTTGAGAAGAATAGTGAGAGGCCTGGTAATTTCCGATAATAAGACTGACAGTTGGTCCATGACACTTGAGCTCTCTGTAATGAGAGGTCGATCCAAGAGATTTAGAAGGATATTGAGGGCATATTTACTAGCCTTGGACGGCAGGACTTCCTTGCCTTTACCTTTCCGGCTGGTTGACCTCTTCAACCCGCTAGAGTTCTCATGCTCGTTGAGGAAGTAAGAGGGGATGTGTTCATTGTAGCTGACCAAAAATAGCAACGCGGCCAAGCATTGTTGAGCGACCATAAGCGGCGAAACCTCACTGCTGGTTTGGGCAAGCGGTCCTGTAGTGGTACGTTTGAGAGTGGGTGCAAGAGGAGCCTTCGTGATCACAGACTGTTTGGCCTTGATAGATAGTTGAGCAAAGCTTCGTTCCACAGCGGCCATGTCAGCACTTCCATCCGCAAGAATCGAAAGAAGTAAGCTGAGAACTTCCGCTCTGTTTTGCCGGTTTTCACAAATGTTCAAGAGAATCTCATGTAGAGTCATGCGCGTACTTCCAACCTGGGGGATGAACATGAGACGGAGTAATGTAGCAACACCGGCTCTGTCGAGTAACTGAACAACACTTTTGCGAACAGGCTTCTTAGCGGGCTTCGGTTCTTCGTGCCGAATACCTCCAACTCCTCTACTGCCGGCAGGTCTGGGCATTTCGACGAACTGATTGAATCTGCGATGGTCACCACGAAGAGCATTGGCCTCGGCAGCAATCGCTTGGGGAAGCTGAGCGAGAGATTCATCATCTTGCTCCAAAAGTACTGTTTGGCGGAGCCCGGGCTCGAGAGTCGCGAGAAAGCTATCAAGGTCGAGATCTACTGGTCCACCACCACCGGCACCACTGGAAGCGCCACCTGGTCTGCTAGCTCGAGCTTGTTCTCGCTCGCGGCGTCGACGGTCAGCTAGTTCTTGCTGAAGGAGCTCCTCCCGGATTTCATCAGGCAATGCCTCGAGGAACTCTCGACTGATTTCGCTGGGCTGATCGCTGGTGGCTGCTGCGGCGCGTCGCTCGCGGATGTGTTGAGTAAGGACTTCTTCTCTGAGCTCGTCCGGCAATGCTTCCAAGAAACCAGGGTCAATATCCATGCCAGTAATATCCATCTCTCTCCCACGAATCATCACCGTAGCACGGGGTGCCGGAGGATTCGAAGGGCCCGCTTCGCTTTCCGCAGGAGCAGGCGCGCTTTCTGCAGTCTCGACTCCTTCCATAGCATCCCCTGTCTTTGGCACTTCTTCCGCTCGAACGGTCTCCGCTTCATTAGCCGCAGCCGCAGCCGCCTCAGCAGCCGCCCGCTCAGCCGCTTCACGCTCTTCAGCTTCTCGTTTGATCTTTTCTTCCGCTTCAGCCTTCTCTTTGGCAATTTTCTCCTCCTCCTCTTTCTTTTTCTGCTCTTCAGCCAATCTGGCCGCCTCTTTTCGTTCCTTTTCCTCCTTTTCCTTGCGAACTCGTTCTTCCTCAATTGCGGGTGGAACAAGAAGAGTGAGAATGGCATGAACAACCCTCTGAGCCCTTTCAGGGGCAGTTGTACCAAACAAAAGCTTTGACTCTTCAGTCCAGCGTCCAGTAGTGAGGGTAGGGATAAAACTATTGACTGCGGTTTGGGGGTCTTCACGATGATGTCGCGAAATCTCTGGCTGAGGTCTGCCACTTGTAAACATGGACCGAATTTCACGTGGAACAAAATGGTGGTGGTGACCGTGTCCGGGCAAATGGGGAATGGGTGCCTGGAATTGAATTGCGCCATTGGCCATGACCGGGACAGGTTGCCCTGCACGTGTCATAAGACTCATGAGTGTGCTAATCATTGAAACTGCACCACCAGGCCCTCCGGCAGCGTTTGCATGCATTCCATCGATTGCTTGGACCCAATCTGTCATGAATTCCTGGTGACGATGGGGAATAGGGCGGGTAAGACCTTGTTCACTGGAGTTCTGCTGCAAAAGAGGGTTCTGGTCTGTAGTATCGGTAGCACGGGTATGAGTGGCACCGATGTAACGGTGGGTACGGGCGTTCGACACTAAACCTAAAATTAGTGTAAATTTCTCACGACATAGAGTAGGAGATGAGCTTACTGAATACCGGGGGGTCGCGAGGAGGCCCACCAAGAGTATACCATCCGCCGTGGCCACGCGGGTGTGCTCGAGCCATCATGGGAGCTTCACCCGGTTCCTCCGCCCAACCCCACGGAACAGCAGAGAACGCACCTTCATCGTCTTCATAATCTTCTCGTGCCATCATAGCTTCCTCTTCATCCAAATCATCATCGTCCTCGTCTTCATCCTCTTCTTCACCTTCGTCATCAATAAAACCATCATCCCGGTCCTCATCACCTAGTTCGGGAGCCTCTTCTGCTCCTCCAAGGGCACGAACGATTGTTTCCAAGGGATTGTCAGCGATAATCTCATCATCGTCGCCATCGTCGTCATCATCATCATCGCTGCCTCGCGACTGCCAGTCATCATCGCCATTACTTCCGTATGTTCCTTGGTGCTCTTCGGCCAATTCATCGATAATTTCTACGCCTTCTCCTTCGTCCATATCATCAGAAAGGTCGTCCTCATCTTCGTCCTCACTATCATCATGGTGCTCTTCCTGGACAACAATTTCAACCTATTGACTATTAGCCCATTGCAAAATACCTCGGGAACTAGTGCCACTCACATCCATATCTTCCTGATGATCTTCATCTTCCTCGCTAACCTCACTTTCACCTTCGTCCTCCATGTCTTCTTCCATCTCCATCTCTTCATCATACATCATATCATCCTCCTCCTCTTCATCCTCATCGTATGAGTCCTGATCATCATCTGCCATTTCACCTCCCTCGAACATGCCAAGAGTGGAATTTCTGTAGAGGTCGGGAGTCTCCTCTCTCATATCGTCAATATCAGAGACCGAAGTTGCCGTTGAGATTTCATCCTCGTCAGTTGCGCCCAAAGAAGAGATGCTAGAAGTCTCATTGAGGTCTGTAGCAGTCTTGGAAAGAAGCTTTAGTGGCCTCAGGATATATTTGATAACCCTCCTCGCAGAGGGGAAATTAAGGTCAATATCAGCCAGTGAGCTTGTCAGGGCAGCAATGAAATTTTTATCAAACATAATTTTGGCAATCTGTTGGGAGGATTTTTCGGAAGAGATTGCGCCTGGTGCATGGTTGTGATTCGGCCTTGCAGACAACATTCTGAAGAAGAGATCGGTGAGGCTCATCATTCGAGAATATTTTGTATCCAGTAACTCTGTTGATGAAGATGCATCCTTGAATGCTTTAAGGGCGCTCTCGAGGATAAACTTTCTAACAAAAAGAAGATTGGGCTCGTCTTCAGCATTTGTAATTTCACCAGTTTGTGCAGACAAGGATACGATTGCTAGAATCGCCCATTGAGATGTGGTGGCTTTTTTCTTGTAAGCGATATCCTCAGTGTGAAGGAGAGTTCCCAGCGGGATGATGTCATTCAATAAGTAATTAAGAATAGCTGATCTTGGTTTTGAAGGAGTGATTGGATCTCTTGGTGCCGCCTTGCGCGAGAAGTTGATAAACTCGATCTTACTGCGATTGTAACACGAAAGTAGCTCCGTCAAAGCCTGCAATATGAAACAGCGGTAGATGAAAATGGGATGTTGTTCAGCCTTAAACTCAGGCTTCTCTGGTTTCTTTGACTCAGCTGGTGAGCTGGGTTGTTCTGTGACAGCTCCAGATGTAGTCTCAGTATTGTCCATTTGAACATCAACTAGAACTTGTGAGGCCTCTCCCTTGGCGGTAGAAGGAGTCATTGGGATAGAATCTTCCACGTCCTTGCATGCCAAAAGCTCTGAGAGGAGGAAGTGGATAACACCATCGGGTTTCTTTAGCCCAGGAGGCTTGGTTTCTGGCACAGACTTTGGCTTATCCCCCATCTCCTTATCTCCGGATTCTTTACTTGGCTCGCCCTCCTTGGATTCGCCTTCAGCAGCTTTAGGGGTTTCTGTAGGAGCTTGTGGGGGACCCAGGCGCCAAGAGTCTTTGATTGCGATTGTCTGACTCCTCAGGTGTGGATCGTACCTAGTCAATTTGCAAAGTTCGTTGACGACCTCCACGAAAACCACCGGATCTCTCAGAACAAGATAGTGATTGTGTCGGATAAAAGATTGCGTATCGATTTGGCGTGTCCCTCTACTGTTGAACCAAGAACGGATCTCGGCCTTCATGATCGATTTAAGAATTTCTTCATCTTCAATAATATGGCGAAGAACAAGCATGATCGAAGATTGAATACGTTCTGTGCTTAACCCAGACTGACGGCGGAACATATGGAATAATCGCTGCAAATAGCCATTCTCTGTCATGCGGATTGCCAAACTCCTGTGTCTGGTAAGAAGAACAAGGACACGAACGATTGCTAATGGCAAAACCTCGTCCTTGGAGACCTCGGGAATAATTGACATGATCGCTTCAAAGATTGAAGATTGGTCTTCGTCTGAGATAGTGCAAGGGTCCAACTCAGCGATGTTTTCGGTTTCTGGTTCACCAGGGGGGGTAAAATTGACTCTACGCGGCTGTGCAGACTCTGACAATACTTTCTCAATTACCAGAAGAATATTGGCAACCCAAGGTGCAGGTTCTCCGGGGTAGATTTTGATGAATCCCACAAGAGTTGAGATGTTGTCCTTGAGATCCTCCAAACAAGCGTCGAAAAATTCCTGGCTCTGAAGTACAAGGCCAAGAAGATGCGCAGTTGAAGCAATAGTCTTGGCATGAGGGCGGAAATCATCCATTTGTAGCGACATGAGAGATTGAAAAATAGTCGATGCGACCTCTTTGCGGATTTCAGCAGATTCTGCTGTCTTTCCAAATCCATTCGTGATCAAAGCCGAAAGCTCAAATGTGACATTAGGGTGGACTTGGAGAATATCAAGCGAGCGATTAATGAGACTCTCTCGGATTGTGAACCTGAGCGCATCCAAATCCTCGACTGTGATAGTTACTGGCTCCACAACCTGGCCCTCCTTCCCTTTGCCTTTTTCGGTGGCAGTAGATGGAGCCTCTGCAGTTGAAGATGAGATCGGTTGTAGCTCAGGAAGTAGTGGTGGTACTGGATTAGGAGTGGCTGGATCATCGATACCCGCCATTACAGCATCTTGTCCGGTGGCATCAGCTGGTGGAGGTGGGGGCATAGGGAGTTCAGGGGGTTGTTCGCCCTCAGTAGCTGTGGCAGGCGCCTCAGAGACCGACTCGTCTCTCGCATCAATATCTGTCTCTTCCTCGTCATCGCTAGAATTTGATTCAGCTGTATGGGGCCTGGAACTTGATGCTGATATTTGACTCCCTCGTTGTGGTGGTTGAATCCCTAGTGCAGTGAGCCATTCTGAGGCATTTGTGACATTTCCGTTGCATCTCAATAATGCCGAAGAAACAAGATCGCGTGCGAATCCCATTTCAACCAATTGCCTGATACGTTCTTCATCGGGTCCCATGGCTCTCCAAGATATTGTATTTGACAATTTCTTGATCTCGACATCCTTCTTCGTATATGCACTACTCTCACCATCCGCTTTAAGCACGATCCCGAGGATCTCGATAGCAGACTTGACGATTGAACCAGATGCCTTCTCGATAGAACCCGAGTCCCACATCGTTCTGACAACCGGGAGAATGTTGTGTCTAAGCTCAACAAGAAATTGAGAAGAGTTCCAAGAGTCGGGTCGGTTTACCTCGGGCGGGCGGTCGCGAGTTTGAAGTGCTTGAGTTTGCGATGATTCGAGGACAGCTTTGTTAGATACGAGGTGGGTAAATAGTGAAAGGATAATCTTGATGCCACCATATGCATGCGCCATCCGCTGTTGGCTATCTTTATCCATGTGTTCAGCATCACTCAGTGAGGGCAAAAGTTGAACCTCGTTCCAGAATTGCTCGAGTATTTTAGTGACCGCCCTGATTCCGTCGTTTTGTTTGAAGGTAATTAATGTGGTTGTTATTACTTGCCCAGTCCCTTTCTCTGCTAGATTGTTAGCTAAGATGTTGATCAGGCGGGCTATAAACATAAACAATAGATACCTTCAAGCAACAGCGATGTAATGGAAGATAGCATTATAATCCAGTAGCCATATTTATCAGTCACTGAGTCACACGTATCTAAAAACATAGTCAGCACCTAGTGTTTTGAATGACCAAAGGAATGTTATACCCAATCGTTTCCACGTTAAATGATCATACATGGCTTCTGAAATATTCTCTGCGATTTTAAAGGCATGCTGTTTGTGCATCAAATCTGGGTTACGCCTTGAGACTAAACCTCTCGCCAGACCTAATACGCATTTCATTTAGTGATGTTTGATATAGTGGACCATTTGGATTAGCCTACCCTGGAGAAATGGAGTGATGCTTGATGGAATCTGGCTAATTAAAAATCTGATCGTTTTTACATTCCTAAACCATGGAGTTTTCCCATCTTTCTCAACTACTGCCTTCTCTGCTTCCTTTTGTTCATCTTGGGATTTCGGACCCTGTCCTGCTATTTCAGCGGAGGCAGAAGCAACAGCAGCTGGAAGGGCAGCTTCTTCTTCAGCAGCCGCAGCAATACCGGCAGCGGTCTTGACTCTCGTAGCTTCATTCCAAGTATCAGGGATAGATTTTTGAAGGAGAATTTCTTCCCAAACACACATTCTGTGCAAAGCACCCAATTGTGGGACCAAGGTTTCATTCTCAGCAGATTGGAATAGTGATAGCGTAAGGCGTGTGTTGAATACCGGTGTGCCAAACAATTCATGTAAAAGAAAGCAAAGTGAATGGACAGTTACGAGGTTTTTCACAAGCTTTGTACCGTTGGATCTAATATTTTGAACCGCTACAGGGTCAAACTCATCGGCGGATGTGGCGGCCGGTTCTGCTGTTCCATGATCATCATTGGCTGGAATACCGGCTTGTAAGCGTGGGGGGAGTGGGGAAACTTTCTGGTTTGTGAGCGGCGCAAAGAAGCCTTCCTTTTTATTATGTTTCAACAACGGCTCCAATTCCTTTATGGCCTTTTGAGCATGCTTAAGTGCGGCGGCGACAGTAGTGGTGGGGGTATTCTCGCTGCAAATTTGCACAACACGGGCAATCATAAGATTGGCTTGACTGGTCGCAAAGTCGCTGGGTAAACTAGGAATAGTGTAGAAGTCAAGCATGATGTCTAAGCCACCACGTTTGATAAAATCCTTTGTCTGGCCTGTATTAGCCAAGAAGCCTTCCAAAAACCTAGCTGCAACATCGATGAAGTTTGCAATAGAGAATTGATTTTTGTTGGCGTCCTCGGCTTCCTCGTCAAAAATATCAGCCAAAGCGACTACTTCGCCTTTTGGAGCGCCGTCAGGATCTGTCTCGGCGAGAGTAACTGTAGGCGCAATGGCATCAGCATCGCTCATCTCGATGTCGTCTCCATCATTACCCTGTGACTTGTTTGAACCTTCGGCAATATTGACCGCCGAGCTCCCTTCAGACTTGGCCACCTCCCCTCCACCAATTAATGCTCTCCTACCCCCAGCAACGATCATGCCGCCGTATCCATCCTCCATCCAAGCCTTCGCACCCATTCCCTTTTCTTCGGCAAACCGTCTACCCAGTGCCTCAATTCTCTGTAACATTTCAATCGTAACTTTCATAACATTCTCACGAAGAACGGGATGGTGTCGGATGAGCTCGTCAAACTGGGCTCCCAACAAACTCCCAAGTTCGTTATCCGTCATGTACTTGACGTGCTCCGCGCTCTCAAACACCTCGTAGAAAGTCTCCAAAGCACCCGAAGCCTGAAACAGTGCCAAGCCAGAGGCGTTGAGACATATAGCGCCGAATGCTGTAGGAATGGACCCAATTGCATCTGGGGAGGTCATAATTCCGGCTGCGGGAGGGTGCATTCTTGGGGGGAGATCTTTCTTTTTCATTTCGGATTCTTTGGCCTTTCCTTTAACGCTAGATTCCCCTTCGGTAGATTCTTCCTCCATTCTATCATCTTCCTCTGCCCCAGCAGCCGCACCAGCCGCCGAACTCTCAGCTGTGGATGCCGCATTCGCCGCCCGTTCTTCTTCTTCCTTCTTTAACCTTGCCTCTTTTTCGGCCAATCCTGTTTGACCAGTTACTGACTCCAGGAGAGCATGGCTTAATCCGGCCTCGTGAATAACCGCATAGCTGGTTGGCTCATTATGTATAAACGCACTTACCATACCTACCACTGTGCTCCAAACATGGCTTCCCCAGATTTCGCCCTTCTCAATGACAACCTTCAGTGCGGTAAGGAGCTTTGGACTATCAATTAAATTCCTGAGTAATCTATCGGCATTGCCTCCAGACTGGGCCATCATGTGTTGCATGAACTTGAATACCATCTTTAATGTCTGTTGACGGTAGTATCCGATCTTGAAGTCGGTTTGGGAGGTTCTGTACTCCCCAGGAATTCCTTTATTGGAAATGGCTTCTTCAATTCCAGCTTTGACCTCATCAGAGACAAGATCCACGACGACATCCAGTCCTTTAGCATTAGCCAAGGTCTGAAAGGCGTGTTGGACACTATAGATTAATTGATCCAGGAAACTGATCGCCTTAGGAATGCTTCTAAGAGCTTTCTTGGTTCGAAGTTGGAGGAGTTCTACCAGAATAGGAATGAGTCCAGCTGAGACAAGCAACGAACCCGCGTGAGCAGTGGTTGGCAAGTAGCCCACTAATGAAAATAAAGCCTCTCGCCACTCCTCGGCCTCTTTGTCATATTCCTGATCATCTTTTTCGATTGATAGGTCTGCCACGGCTTTCCTAACGACATACAAGAGGACGCCGTGATTGACGTTAATACTCAATGCAGCGCAAACATCAGCAGTCTTACTCTTGTGCTTTGCTAAAGCCTCAAGACCCCCAAGTGCGAGTGTTTGCAACCATCTAGGGATTTCCTTCCCATTTCCTGTCCCGCTCTTCCCGTCTCCAGTGTGCACTAGTTCAGCAAGTTGGTATACTAGTTGAAATCTTCGTGGTTCATCCTGATCTGGTGCCAAAATCTTTGAAGAAAATTGAGTCTCCGAGTACACATAGGCCAAGTTTGTTAATGCAAGAATTCGGATTCCTAGGATTTGCCTTCGAGTTTTTGTTGACCCAGCAAGAGCTGCAGCGACACGAAGCCGGTGGAGGAAATCATAGTGGGTATCGGCGGGGATTTCAGGGAGGGTTGTTTTAAGTATCTCTTCAAGATTTGGCGAAGCCTGTATTTTATTATAGGAGACTTCAAGAGTCTGCATACCGCCTACAGAAGCTACATCAGATGGATCAACCACGGAATCATCGTTTGAGCGTCTTCTAGGATGAGATGAAGAAGACTGCTGCTGATGAGGGATATGGGAGTGGTGTAATGAAGACCGACGGATTGGGGTTGGCGTAACGGTCTCCTTTTGAGGAATTGCCCCACCTGTCCCAGGGCCTGTTGATGTCTTCTGTGAAGTAGGGTTGACATAGTAGCTGACCCATGCTCCTCCCCATTCTTCCCAGTTCGCTTCCCGCACATCTGCAGCTTTCCCTTTCCCTTTCCCGCTACCCCCAAGCGCCTCGACACTATCCAGAGGTTTCTCATCTCGAGCCAGTCTAGTAAGATCATTTGCATAGACTGGTACTACAGCTTTTGTGGTAACATTCTTCCCTGACGGGCTATTGGCAGTTCCTACGCTCTTCAAGAAGGGTGTCGCCAGTTTTGATACTTTTTCGAGGTTGATATTGTAGTGTGAGGCCAACAAGGCAGCATTCGTCGACTGACTAGCACCACGAGTCCTAGATGTATGATAGCGTTGTGCAAGACGGCAGCCAAGCCGCAGCGAAGCTTCGACTACATCCAACGATGTTGTGTGCAGTATATCGTTAATGTGCTATCAGGAGTTGCAAGTCAGCGACAGGTACCAGAAAGGCATGGGAGAACCTGGTCAAGAAATCATACCCCACTACTACCGTAGAGACTCCTATTGCCACAATTCTCTACCAAAATTCTGCTAAATGTTAAAACTCCCACCACAAGCTCCTCGTCACTTTGTTCCCATGGTATTGTCTGTGGGCCTTCCTTGAGTTTGTACTTCTGAACTTGATCTTCGAGAATAGTATCAAAACGATTCAAGAGCGTAATCCAATGGTAAAGGTCACCGCGAGGAAATGGCCAATGTATAGGAAATGTAGCTAGATATTGAAGAAGCTCGTTTACCGGAACAGAGGTTGCCGTAGCGATGAAGTTCCGCAGGAAGGGGGACTGGAGACATGAGAATATTGGTGTAAGCAGATCTTCGGGCTTTAGAACGGCCAGCTCAGGAGCTGATAATGATGCTTTCAAGGGATAGAATACTAGGGTAGATTTGATTCCAAAGCTTTAGATTGCATAGATGACTTACGAGAGTTGCCTCATGTTTGGCTGTAGCGGTCTTTTTTATCCGCATAGCGAAGTTTGTGGTAATAAGAACACAAGGTACAAGCTATCGATTCTTCACAATACCGAAAGAGAGAGAGGAGGGATATAGAGAAGTAAAACAGTTGTTTAAAGGACTATACGATGTTGGAAGAAACTTGCGGTGATGGATAACGGACTGTGGTGGGGGGATTAGGATGACGAGACTTTGGGAGGGAAGTTCGTTGCGCTCGCTTGCGTCACGACGTCACGTCGGCCTGTTTGTGCCAGCAACACAATAAATGTTCCGCGAGCTTCTGCGAGCAACGAAAATTTAGGACAGTACAACAGAGAATATAAAAATCGCTGGTCTGGCTGTGGCAGATTAGTAGTGAGTAGAAATTCGTCACGAGATAAGAAAATGGATCTGGAGACTGCAAGAACAAAGAGAGGATGTTGAGAAGAAAAGGATGGCTTTTATTTGATGAGAGAATAGAACAGATAGAGAGTGCAGTCTCTACGTTGCTGAGCTATTCTTTCAAAACGAAGTCGGATGAGGGCGGGGGTGAGGCGGGGGATGTGTTGATTGGAGATAGATGGAGGGGAAACAGCAGGGAGAATTGAGCGTAGTTGCTAAGTGTAGGGTAACTAGGGTGATGATTCAGGCAGCCGTAAACCCTTGAACTAACAGATAGTATCCTCAGGTATCTGTAATTATGAACTCTCCAATCACCATCCCAGATACTACTGCCCAGCGCTCCCAACCCCTTCAATAATAACCTGCACCAATGCTCGAGAGTAAGTACCTATCTGCATAAACTGCCCGTGCAGAATTGGTACGTAGACACAGCACAGTGCTATATGTATAGTCCATACGACTATAGTATGTACTTCCGCCTGCACCTCAATACGGAAAGTCCCTTGTATCTAGCCGCTTAAGCTTTGATCACCGAACTGTTGAGGTTCTAGAAAGAGCACTTGAAAATACATTCATGTGAACATGGAAGGGCTATTTCCAGAACTTTATACTATTTCTACTGGGTAATTCAACTATGCTACATTGTGTTTTTTGAGTTGGGTTGACCATACAGTAAATATGCGTAGTAGGTACTAGGAAAACCTATAATAGAACGTATCATACCGTTGCCCTAAAACCCGATCACGCCAGCTCTTATCGAAGTGCCTTCTTTTCTACACTCTGTTAACCCTTCTCCTGCAACTGTTTTATTGGCCAACACGCCCCGACCATGGCTACGGTAAAGCCGCCAACGGCATGGCTTTGGCTCGCGTCCCTTTCCCGGACCCGACCTGCAGCGGTTATCATGACTAAACCCAATTTTACCCCTTCCACCGCGCGTTTCTTGAGTCCCCAGCCAAATGTAGCCAGAATATATAGCTGAGCATGCCCCGAAATAAATTGACGAGAGTGCTTTGCTTTGCTCCACCACCACCTTTGCTTCACACCCTCGAACAGTTGCCAGCTCAGTGTGACTTAATTTAATTTCACATCTACCGGCTGGCCGTCATATATCGTCCTCATATACTTTCTACTTGGTCATCTTTGGCTGAAGGTTTTAGAGATCAGCAGCTTGGAGGGGCCCGAGTGGACACCTTTAAGATATCGGCATAGCACAGCAACCGCTTGAGTAACATCCCAAAGATCTTTGTTGCTTAACACAAAACGATAAAGTTTCAAGGCGAGGCTTTTCGGTGTAAAGGAACTGTTAGCGTACTCACTGTTAAACTTGCCCCCGTTGCCTCGACTCCTGCAACTCGCTTGTGATTGCACAGAAAGGAGCAATAACAAACACCTCTTCTAATAGCAACGGGCCCTCGAAATGGCCGACAATGACGAGAAGCAGGCAGAAGGGGAAGCCACTGGTTTTACTAATAGTACTCCAGAAGAACTAAGCGATAAGAAGAGTGTTAGAGACTCTATCATCTCTACTAAGACAACGAATTCCACTGATGCCGGAAAGGTAAATACCGAAACTACCACCAAACTGGACAAACATGATGATGAGGTATGCTATATCCCAATGCCTTGTTATTACCCTCCCATCCCCTCTATTCTTTGAGTATCCTGTTCTAGAGCTCCTTCTTATCCCATTCTCTTTCGTTCTGTTTAATGAGCTTGCAATTCTGCCCTTACGGCGTCCACCCCTATTCTATTCAAAGCACTTCACCCTCTTGACAGCTGCGCTGTTCGTCTACTTCGTCCTAGGATTTTGTTGTCCTTTTAAAAACCAACAACCTCTCTCAAATAGCTTTCTTTACTATATTTTTTATAATGTCTCAAACTATCACATCACGTCCTGCTCTCACTAACACGTTTACTCTCCCTCTCCAGGAAATGAGTTCGGAAGATGGATTTGCAGATGCCCCAGAGTCTACAGTACCTGGCCTCTTGACTCGCAGGCTCACACAATCTTCCCTCCACTCGACAAATTCTTCCAAAGAAGATGCCCCGGCATCGCCGACAGTATCGAATCCCCCAACCAACAATCGAAACAGCCAGCAATCCGTAACCCCTGCTACAACCATCAACGAGTCAGTTAACGATACTGGTATGCCAAAGTCTCCTACCAGCCAGCGGCGTATATCAACCACCTCCCTTGATGAAGTATCTTTGATTGATGAGCTTCCTCCACCAACTGATGCAGCCCCTGCTGTTCCTGAACCATCGCCAGTTATGTCTACATCTCCCACGTCTATAGTCGAATCGATCGCAGGATCAATCACAAATAGATTTTCAAGATCGTCAACAGCCAGTTCCCAGAATTCCACTACCACATCTAAAGCAGCTACTCCAGCGCTTCCTCCCAGGAAGCTTTCTGCCCCAACTCAATCGCCAGTCCCCCCCACAGCCCCCACAGCAGCCCCCCAACCACCCCCACCTCCCCCTGTCAGGAGATCACCCTTCAGTTGGCTCCGCTCTAGTCCGAGTACTCCTACCACAGCCACTGCGTCGAGCTCCGCAAATTCTAATTCGAGGAGGGCCACCGCTTCATCAATTGTAACTTTGGCTTCTGTTGCCTCCAATGCGCCTACGACGCAAGGGAATAACGAGTCATGGTTACATGCACTGGAATCCGAGAGAGAGGAAAAGGAGAAAGATGCTGCTAGAGGGGCCCAGAACCTAAGAGAAAACTTCAAGAAGATAAGAGAAGCTAGGGAAGGCATGCCTGCGCCTGTTGAGGACGATAAAGATACTGCGAGCAAGGGCTCAATGTTCTCAGCGATTGGATTCGGTGGTACACCAGCAACATCACTTCAGGAAGATGTCTCGCCTCCTGGGACAGCCCCTGCAGCTGCTTCCTCAACAAAGGAGGACGAAATTGACTGGGACCTCTGGCAAGCTGTTGTTGACGATGCTGAAAAGGTTGCCTCCGAGAAACCCGTTGAACTCAGTCGAGCGGTGCAAGCTGGAATCCCGCCTACCCTTAGAGGAACAATATGGCAAAGCCTGGCTTCCAGTAAATCCTTGGAAATGGAAGCCATGTATCGAGACGTTGTTGCTCTGCCAGGAACTGCAACCTCAGAAGACGCACGCCCCATTTTTGGAAGCCATTGGCTTTGGGATCCATTACCTACATCAAGTCAATCATCCTCTCCCAGGCTAGGTTCTATCACTAGCCCTAAGTTAGATCCCAGGATAAAGAGTGCATGGGGGAAAACCGTGGCTCAGCTGGAGAAGGTTATCAAAAGGGATTTGGGTGACCGAACTAGCTTCGGAAAATATAAGGTAGATCAGAAGGCCCTTATGGGTATCTGTAAAGCCTACGCGCTTTTCGATCCCGAAGTAGGGTATACACAGGGCATGACTTTTATTGCCACTGTTCTCCTGTTAAATGTAAGTTTCTAGCTAGTTATTTCTTGATTCTACGACTACTAAAGTAATAATCTTAGATGACCGAAGAAGAGGCCTTCTGCGTCTTTGTTAAACTTATGAATAAGTACAAGATGCGTACGATGTTCCAGGATAAAATGAAGGGCCTTGAGCTTCGACTTTTTCAGTACGATAGAATTTTGGAGGATTATGAACCTAAGCTCGCCATCCATCTTAAACGCCAAGGAATTGAATCATCTCTTTATGCTGCACAATGGTTCCTCACACTTTTCACCTACAAGTTCCCATTGCAGTTAGTCTTGAGGGTATTCGATCTTCTTTTCAGCGAAGGTTTGGAGGGGCCGATCCTGAAATTTGGGATCGTTATGATGGGCAAGAACGCCAGTACCTTACTTGGTATGGAGTTTGATAATTTGGGACCATTCCTGAAGGAGCGACTATTTGATGTCTATCTCGATGTCACGCCGAGCGCTTCGAGCGTTAAAGAAGCCGGATTTTTTGGAAACGGTGGCGAAAAGGAGGTGTATAAAGCGAATCACATGGTACAGGACGCTTGTGCTATTAAAATCTCCCAAGAGACATTAGATCGCTATGAACGGGAGTGGGATGAAATAGTGCGGGTAAAGCGAGAGGCCGAGCAAGAACTAGAAACATTAAAGCGAGCCAATCTTAACTCGACTCTGAAGGTTAAGAAACTTGAAGAGCAAAACGAGGAACTTAACCGGGAGTACGTCAGAATCGCTAGTAGCGAGGTGGAGCTCAAGGTGTTGAACGATCAACTTGCAGACGAAAACGAAGAACTTAGGGCGAAGGTTGAAATGTTGAAGGAATCGCTCGACAGACAGCCCCAGGAAATCGAAGACAAATTCCGAGATGAGATGCATATTCTCATGCAAAAGAACCTGGCCGTACACACGGAAAATCAAACCTTGGAGGAGAACATGATGGAAATGGAGAAGGAACTGGTTAGCACTAAAATGCAATTAGCGACGGTAACAATCCCTGGCCGCCAGCAGATAAAAGTTTTACTAACAAAATCAATGCGTATAGATCAACGAGGATTATGACCTACTAAAAAATAGATGGAACGATCTTAAGAAGGCCCTTGGAGACTAAATATCTCCTAGTTTATTGTATCCACAGCCCAGTATCATTATCAGGCTAGTGGTTTCGATGGACCATTGCCCACAGGCTGCGGAATCGCTTCTTTTACAACCCCTTATATTCATTGCCCCATTACTCATTGCAATTCCCCATTATCCGATAGTCTTCTACAAGAAAAGCAAGGCTGGAGCGTCTATTTTATTCTTTTGTTTTATAGTTTTTATTTCCTCTTACCAGTAGTTACTATTTTCAATGTTGGCGCCGTATTCCACTAGCCAATAATGATGATTATGGCGACGATGAAGCTTAAAGCATTATTATGTGTTATATGTTGAATGATTTTGATAGAATGATTTTTATTTTTGCGCTAGGCTGGGGCACGTCTATAAGAAGGGCTCTATCATAGTGCTTTTTTCATTCCACACTAGTCGGCCATGATTGATTGATGAACACGGTTTTCGCATTGCTCTTCTCTCGGTTTTTAGGGGTATTCGGGGCCATTTTACTTCTTCCGCCCATCGGATAACGGTACTACAGATCTTCGATACACTCCCATCGTGCCCTGCCTCTGGCCGGGCATAAAACACTCAGCAACCACCCCCACCTGTGTGGGTAGGAGGGTACCCTTCACAGATATAGAGCACTTACAGAGAGAAAAAGCAATTTCCCGAAATCCCTAGAAAGAAAGTCAACTTGGATAAATGGGGAACCCGGATTTATTGCAAGGGTTAGTAATAGTTTAACTATAGTACTTAGGCAGTGAGAATTGAATGGAGTTTCAACAGCCGACCCCTTGCAGGATTATCCTTTAAAATCATTAACCCCCGGCAGCCAGGCTCTCCACTAACCTCTCCGAAAAGATGGTTGGTTCTGTTGGCAGCTCATATCATATGTGTGTTTCAAGTAACGTGCCTGCAGAACAGCCTGAAAGAAGCCGTTCCGGAGGAGGTAGGAGTAATGATCCTGGAGGAGCCAAGTCCGCCAACTTGTTTGCGGGTCCTGAGGGCTAACCGCGTTTGAAACGTCAAATGTTAGATGACTACAAACAACTAGTGACTGAAGAAAGACTTGGCAGGTGGCGCCGGGGGTAATAAGATTATTAGAGACCTGGATTTTGAATCGTAGAGTACCGGGGGTTAACCATAAATACCGAGAATCAGATAAGATAAACGCACCTATTTCACAGCAAGATTCCTTTATCAGATTCTTCGTATTTACCGTTAACACCCGGTACATAGAGTACGAAGCCTAACTTTAAACCAGGAAACTGATAACCGTATCGACATTATGTGCCTTACCAGAACCCCGGTTACACTTTGTAACGGCGTAAACAGAATATTACAAATGTAGAGCCTAAGCGCTCTTCAGCGTTGATAAATGTCTTGTCTGTAAGCCTCCTGTGGAGGAGCAAGAGTAGGAGGTTGGAACAAACTTTACTTACTGGCGGCCGAAGCGCCCGTTGGTTGTTTCCTGTTGACGCAGTCTGAAAAAAAACTATACCTTGGCTCAGGGGATTGAGTATGTCAAATCAATGAAAAGGAGATTCATGATAGGGAAATATATAAATACATATCTTTGTTCCTGAGATGCCTGAAGTTTTTTTTTTTTCATCAATACTGATAGAGGTGCTGAGTTGCAGTTCACCCTTTATTTCATTCTCTGTCGCTGGCGACGCTCAATTTTTCTTCAAAAATTCTCGCGATATTGGAACCTTACATTGATCCTCTTGATACTTCCACCTTAATATATTATTGCGAATCGACATAAGAAACAATGAAGACACAGTCGATTTTTCAGAGCATCCTCTTGGCCGTAGCACTTCTCGCGTTTCAAGTAAATTCCCAGCGAGGCGGTGGTGGGGGCCGTGGAGGCAACCGAGGCGGAGGTGGTGGAGGCGGAGGAGGAGGAGGAGGAGGTGGTGGTGATGGTGGTGATGGAAACAACGGCGGCAATGGAAATGATGAAGGAGGCGGAGGCGGAGGCGGAGGCGGAGGCGGAGGCGGAGGCGGAGGCGATCAAGCAAACGCAGACGAGCTCTTATTATTAGAAGCTAATGTCCAAACTGCCAGTCAATCAGATGGTGCCGGAGGTGGTTTTACACCCTCAGAGACGTGAGTTTTCCCAATAATCAATGATATATATCGTCGCTAATATTAACTTAGGGACGATGCAAACTTTATCAACTTCTGCACAGGGAAGACTATTAGTAATGGTCTACAGGTGCAGGGAGGGAGCTGCAACCCTATTCCCTGGGGGGATATCCCCGCGGCCGATAAAATGGTACGCAATATTATTAGCCGTTCAGGTGTATTATCCAAACTAATTGGTATGATAAGGTCTCTATGATAATCATCAACCCCGCAGAAGGGTCGTCCATTCCTGCCGGCCAGGAATTTGAAATCGCCGTAAAGGTCCAGAACCTTGAAGCCGGTTCCTTCGTCAGTAAGTATTCGCACAAAAAACTTTACTCAATGAGATAAAACTAATACCTCTAGACCCAACAACAAACTATTATACCTCACCCCAGCAGTTGAACGCAGCGGGTATCACCATAGGTCACACACACGTGACGATTCAGTCGCTCGGCGACTCACTTACACCAAGCCAACCCCCAGCAGCGGATGTCTTTGAGTTCTTCAAAGGAATTAATGATGCCGGGGATGGGAATGGGCTGCTGACAGCATCTAGCGGTGTAGAAGGGCTTCCTGCGGGATTTTACAGGCTGTGTACCATTACGTCGTCGAGTAACCATCAGGCAGTCCTTAGTCCAGTATTTGAGAGAGGGCCTCAAGATGATTGTACAAAGGTATGGTATTCTTTGTTAGATAATTCCAAGGCATGTTTGTTAGTTTATTCTTTGCTGATTGGTGTGACTATGTTCAGTTCCAAGTTGTTGAAGGGGGTGGTGGCGGTGGTGATAACAATGCTGGTGGTGGTAACGGTGATGGTAACGGTGATGGTAACGGTGATGGTAACGGTGATGGCAACGGTGATGGCAACGGTGATGGCAACGGTGATGGTAACGGCGGCGACGGTAATGGTAGTGGCGGTAACGGCGGCGGTGGTAATGGTGGTGGTGGTGGTGGTGGTGGTGGTGGTAGGGGCGGTGGTGGTAGGGGCGGTGGCAGGGGCGGTGGCAGAGGTAACAAGGCTCGCCGTGATGGTGGTAACAGTGATGATGATACAAGTGCGTTGCCCGACGCTCCAGTTACGAAAACAAAACTCAGGTTTTCCCGTGGGTAATTCCATTTAAATGTTTTGAGAATGGGGATCTCGATTAGCGCGTGCCCTTCGATATTTACCCTCCATAGGGACAGGACAGGTTTCTTAGTTTATTCGATCAATAAAACATTTGTATAATCTAATCATACGTATGAAAAACTGCACGCACCTGGGCATTATCCCAAGCTTTACTACATAATGAATTAAAAAAATAAAAAAGTCTAAGCTTTACTAAAGTCGAGTGATAATCCATGAATGCACTCGAATCATGTGCAGTCACTCGAAAGCAATACGCCATGCAGTAGGTCTAAAAGGACATGAAGGACCTATGCACATATTGCTTCACGATATACAGGCATTGTTGCGATATCTTGTTAATTGTGGCTTCATTGCATCACTTGACACATCAGGATGTAAGTACACGTCGACTTGCATACATAAGCGCATTCGTAGATGCGGGCCACATTTCTCCTGTGTCAAATAAATCGCGCGGTAGAGATGAAGTTCCAGCACGTAGCACCCGTTGTGAGATGCTTTACTCAAATAATAATAATAATAATGCAGGGGGATCTGATTGTTGTCCCGAGCTTATAGTGTGGCACGCAACACTTAACCCCATGAGAATGAACACCATGAAAAGTTAGATGTAATATGTCACGTTAGACCGTATCGCGTTTGGTCACAATTCCTATTTGGTCTGCGATAGCTACGGATGTACCATGGTTTGACTAATGTTCTCTTTTAGGGTATAATACCAACTGCGCTTCCATCCCGCCATTTAGTTCTACGTCAGCTTTTTTCATGAAAATCCCCAATTTATCACGCTCGAAGGCATGCAGATACGGACTCTCAACTACAACCAGGCTCAGTATAGTTTAGCGTCCATCACAGTGTCAACGATGCAAGCTCCTTCATATATTATCACTCGCGGTCCTGGTCTGGATCAGAGCCGTCACGATCACTTTCTAGCGCAAATTCGTGTTTACTTGACGATGCTCCGGTAGATTAGGACTAAAATCACCTGAGATCCGGATAAATGAGGAGATGCATCTGGAGTGGCCGCCCGGAGCTGGCACTATACGTACAACAAATCCATCAGCAAGTGATGTATCTTTTCAGTTATGAGAGGTTTCCTTAATCATCAATCAAGCCGTCTTACACTGCGCCAAGCTAGAGTCTCATCAACAATTTGGTAGCGTAAATTCATAGACCTCTTTCCGAGTATAGGACCATCATGCTTTCAACGGCTCAACGGGCACCATCGGGTAACGTTGATTAGAAGTCACCTACATGTAGATAAGTAATCGAGCCACGGCTGTGTGTATCATCTGCACATCCAAACTAGCTAGAGGTGGGCAAACCTAGGTAGATGGCTTGCTAGTAGATAAAACTGCGCCCAATAAAGCTATCACTCCCATATCAATCAATCACACAGAACTGATGAGGTACTTTAGCAGCCGTGCGAAACTCCTACCCAAAAACTCTATGCATCTACAGAAGATGGCGATGAAATTGCACCAGAACTTAAAGATACATCTTTTCCGAGGGAAAAAAAAAAAAAAACATCAAGACCAAGCTTCTAAATGAGGGAAAAAAAAAAAAAAAAAAAAAAAGATTAACCATCCTACAAGTATGATACAAAAGCCAAATTCTCCTAGCGCACCTGGTTTAGGGACACCGCGCCCCCATTTTACCAGTCGAACCAAGCTTCTCCATACTATGCAGTTGGCCCAGGCCTCAACGGCTCCTCAACAAAGAATCCCCTTGGCGGCCGCCTCCTCTCGTGGATCTCTTTCTGAGTCAATGGTGTGTCGACCTCCGACACGGCGAGCAGTTCCTTAACCTTCATGATCATACCGGCGGTCTGGGCTGTCACTGGGTGGTACACGGTCTTCATTCTCTTGCGTAATCCGAGGGCTTTGAGAACACCGTTTTGGCGCTCGGTCATGCCGATGCCGGAGCGAATAAGGGTGATTTTGAAGAACGACATTCTGCTGACTAGAGGATATCCGGATGTATCTATCATAAAAGGGATGGGAGGGAATACATATCAGCTAATCTTGCAGCTATAAATAGTTAAAGAGGCAAATTGAAACATTAAATATTACACCTACCAAGGAGTCAAGCTTTCCAGATTCAATTCCCCGGTACTAGAGGGGGGTCGTTTAAAACGTCTCGTTCAAACTTTGAGAAGAGCCGTTAAAGCAGGGTAACAATAACCTAGGGACAAGAACCAATTACCCTTGTCAAAGGGTGAAGCCCTAACTCATACGACTGCTTTTTTGGAGGCCCAGGCCGTTGCTACGCACACAACCCAGACAAACGCAGCTTCAATCATCACGAAAATTACGCCCTACCAAATTTCTACCGACAACGAAAACGACAAGCCGCCCCTCCCGTCCGTTCCCCAATCGATAACCGAAGAAGAAATCCATAGACGCCAAAATGTCCGTTCCTCAGTCCGTTCAGTGCTTCGGCAAGAAGAAGACCGGTACGTGGAAATATTGATGGGATTATTTTTGGTATTAGGGGAGGGGTTCGCAATTGGGTTGTAGATTGAAATGCTGACCCTTCATTTTTCGATATTCATAGCTACCGCCGTCGCTCACTGCAAGGTACATATATTTTTGACACTATCACCCTGCCTAAGAAGATGAAAGAAGAGCTATAGATCAGCAAAGCAGGCCCCATCCGGACACATAGCTAACAGATTGCTTTTTCCGAACAAAATAGGCCGGTCGTGGTCTTGTTAAGGTCAACGGTTCTCCTATCAACCTTGTCAAGCCCGAGATCCTCCGCTTCAAGGTCTACGAGCCCCTCCTCATCATCGGTCTCGACAAGTTCGCCAACGTCGATATCCGTGTCCGTGTCACCGGAGGAGGTCACACTTCCCAGATCTATGCCATCCGTCAGGCTATCGCCAAGTCCATCGTCGCCTACTACCAGAAGTTCGTCGATGAGCACTCAAAGAACCAGATCAAGCAGCAATTGATCGCCTACGACCGTTCGCTGCTCGTCGCTGACAACAGACGATGCGAGCCCAAGAAGTTCGGAGGTCCAGGTGCCAGAGCCAGATACCAGAGTACGTACCATCACCATCTCCAGCAACGGTTTTTTTATTGGCGGGGGAAAGAGGCTGACGTGAACGCTGTGCAGAATCTTACCGTTAAACACTTCCTTTTTCTATATTTCTTTCGAGGGTATTGGGACCAAAGCTCTTCTTCCTGGTGGCCGGATTTTACGTTACTATTGGGACGGGGATTTTTTTTCAATACATGTAAAAAAAAGTTGCAATAAAAATTCGGTACCAGTGGTTTGGTTTTTTTTTTTTTGTTTGGAGGGAGGCAAGCAGAAAAGGATGATTGGTGCTTTCCCCTCAGCTGGCGAATGGTTTCTTTGTTTGCGGGTTTCCTTTAATGCACAATACAATATAGGAACAAAAGTTCAATGGTTTCTTTTACTTTCGAAGGATTTCGTGTGATTGGCTGAACAGGGGTTTGGGCTTATCCATATCATGGACGAAATGACGGGGTTAGGTCAAGAGGGAAGGGCGAACGAAGTTTCATGAAATTCGGGATATCTCGCCTATACTGGCCTTAAATACTATAATGCCCAACCTCCCTTGAAGTATTGAAAACAGCTGATAACCGAATATGCTGGACATTGCCATGAAACTAGCCCTTCTTACCTTATAGGGTTTCCGTAGTTGTTCTCAGCAGTTGATTCTCAGAAAAGCATACTATCACAGACGGTGTGGGTGGAACCATCAAATCAAATTCGTGTCTTGAGTGAGAATATTGGTTCTTGGTTTCTTTCTCTGGGATGGTTTGTATCTGCCCGTAATTTCTACTAGATTAAAGTTGTGTCACAGGATATCACTCGAGGCTGTTGAGAGTCGGTCAACGTTGTAGGCTGGCTCGTGTAGAAAGAAAGTCTCCCTGAAGCACGGATGGAAAGGCGGCCGATCAAACAGTAATAGAATTAAACTTGAGTATATGATAAATGAAGCTTCAGTTGTTGTTGTCAAGGAAAAGTGAAGAGCTATCTGTCCGTTTTACTATAGTACATGTTTCCTTAGCGCAAGCGAGCAGCATGCCTGACAACGTTCACGCTGTTCGCTTATTTAGGTGCTGAAAACAAAATGATTGTGTGGATGATTAGGTTGTGCTTTTTTCTGTTTCTTTTAGGTGTGAGAGGCATTATATCTACTACGGTTGATTTTCGGGGCTAGGGTGATGAGGCCTAGTTTAAGTAACTGTGAGTCGACGAATTATTGTTGACGTCCTAGCCTGGTAGCTTCTGGCTGTATCGTCTGGTCTCTAGCACAGCATAGTAGGTGCAGTTGAATTGGATCCTCTCAGAGACGCACTTGTCGGGTGTCCCGCAGAACAATGTCTTCGAGTCGACAGTTCATATTTACATATGCCTGTTTGGATGTAGGTGTGTGAGAGGATGCAGCTTCAGGACTACCGAATGGCAATTCAAGGGTCTCGGATACTATCACCCAGTGCTTTGTTTCTTCCGCACATATCTTTAGTCTATGCGGCACATCTTTATTGCCAGAGAGCTTAATGGAAGCTGATTTCAACTACACCACGCCCTTGATACTTGCACTATGTTCACTTGCGATCAGTTCTATTACTTCATACACGCACATCCATATTAATAAGTAATAGTATTTATTTTTATGCGTTAGATTCTCTCTTCTCACGCCTCCCACAATCGCTCGTTGTGATAAGAGGTAAAAGTTTTTAGCCGAATAATTGAAAAAACTAATCATACCGCCGTTAGCCAATTGCACAAAATTGATGCATTGGTGATGTCAAATAATGTAGGTAGTGCTAATGATCAGACTTCCAAGAAAGGTCTTGCAGCGGTCACCGGCATACAGAATGGGTTCTTGCGTATGCTACCGAGGAAACTGCGAATGTAGGAAAGGTATCATCATATAAGGTGGGGGAGTTTGGGCTGGGTTTCGAAAGAAAAATTGGGGTAACTAACCATCATGCAGAATCCTGTTTGTTGGTGCGTAAGGTTCTGTTGGTGTGTGATCCTGGGTCATAAAGTTCTGTTGCATGTTAGAAAGCAATTCCAAATGTCGTCTTGAGGTAGTGGGTATAAAGGGGAGGTTTTGCGTAATGTCAGAAGGGTTACTATCTTGATTCGTGTTGTTTCATCAAGTACCCGAAGGCATAGGATGTCCCTATCATGGATAAAATTCATCACGAAACGCATTTGGGCATGGTCCTGGGAGCAAACGGGCGGGAAAAAGAAAAAAGGTTCTATCTCACCTTATAATCTGTACACCCTGCAGCCTGCGCATCCCAACATGGGGCTTTGCCAGCCCACCCAACTGCGCATGTAGACCGCAACTGTCGCTCAGCCTGAAATTCCCCATGCTCGAGCGCGGGCTGCGGGGTAAGTTATGAAGCCTCATTCCTGAATTTGTATCTGCGTCGGGATGTTAGCGGACAACCCGGGGACTTTTTTTTTAGGAGGCGTGAAGAGTAAATTGGGGGTTCAAGAGGGTATCTCAGAAGTCGAACATCAACAAGTACGGCTATAGTCGTTTTCAGACAGGGATAACTGTAATATTGAAATTTTTTCTCATCATTGTGGTGTAGTTATCGCGCACGCAATTGGGAGAAGTAGAAGAGGTTTTGCTTACCATTGTGGTTGATTGATTGATTGATTGATGGGACGTCATGGATCCAATGACGTTGTTGAAGTTGTTGAACGGTGTTGTTGGGCGGCGATATCATGCATCTTGACGGTGGTGATATGGGAGGAGGAAGAGTTGTCGTTTGGTTTAGTTGGAGGTGAGAATTTATGCGCAAAATTGCCCGATGTGCCAAGGATGCAAGGGGCTGTCACAACCCTATACCCTAACGTGATGTAGCGAGTGATGGATTCGAGGAAATGAGGCGAATTATTAGAGGGAGAAGGTTCTGCTGGGGTGACCTCGTAGATTCATATATGTATGTACTCTAGTTAATAGGATTAAACATCGGACTTATTAATATGTCTGACCATAGGATAAGTTTTATAAATAGTTGTAGAAGATAATGCGCATCTCTATTACTCTATAGCCTCTTTCGCGCACCACATCCACAATTCGTCGTCTCGTTGTCATTATTTTCTATCTACTTTATCTACACCCTCCCCATCCTTCTTGTCCTCTATCCATACCCAACTCGTCGCACACCCAGCTCCAACTCCCTTTATCCTCCCATTCCCTACGCCCACAACCTCCGTTCTCCCCACCACATCCCCACCCCCTGGCATATCCCTACTCCTTCCACAATTCCCATGCTCCCCCCATCCCCAGGCTATTAACTTCCCCTCTACAATAGCAACCCCATGTTCACTCCCCACCGCAAAACTCTCTACTTTCAAGTTTGTAGGTGGCAGCTGGCCTCTATCATTCCTCCCAAACCCTTGGACCAAACCGTCCTTATAGAGGATATAGACGCCACCCCAAGAAGCTTGGATGCTCACTGCGCCTACGAGTTCTGTCCCGAGTGAGTTCTGGATGTTGAACTTATCGTTTCCCAGGAATAGCACCTTCCGGCCTGCGGTAGCAGTATGAGCCCGCGACAGAAAGACGCTAAACTCCCGTCCGCACACAGCCTGCTCTACTTCCCAAGGAACTTCAATCTTCCTAGGTCTATCTGTGATAGCAGCGTGCGGAGATCCCAGCTGCCCCTTCCTTCCTGCACCCCAGCCGTAGACTTGGCCATCCGACAGGACAGCAACGCTATGCGCCATGCCCGACGCCAATTGCACGACTGCCGTTCCCGCTGGCGGAAACTTGGGGATTACCTGCATCTGAGCGGTATCGACACCCTGACCTAATCCGAGCTCTCCCTTGCCGCCATGTCCGGAGACGTAGACCTTTTCGTCACCGCCGACTAGTATGGTGAAGTTCCAGCCCGCTGAGGCAAGCTTCCAGTGGGGCGGCGAGACGGGGTGAAAGCTGGTGAACCGCGGGATGGCGAGTGGCTGGCAACATTGCCTAGAAGTATTGTCGCCGGAGATATATGCGGCACCACTAGGAAAGAGGAGGACGGTGTGGTTACCGCCGGCGGCGATGGTGTGCGGGGGGGTAATGGGAAAGGAGGAGGGCACAACACAGGGGGTGGGAATGTGCACATCTTCCAGGTGAGAAAGGGAGAGCTGGCCATTTCCATTGGAGCCGAAGGAGTAGATCATTGGGGTATAGAGCTCAGTGAGGTGGGATGGGCCGGAGCGGGGATGGGGTTGGTTGGAATTTCGGTCAAGGTAAGTGAGTATTCAAGTGCTTACACCCTCTAATTTAGTAGGCTCCAGGTAGGTAGATAGGTTTTTTTTTTTGATACCAGAAGCTCTGGTATGATATATATATATATATATATTGACTTGGGGTATTCTGGCCGTAAAGTTTATTAAGGCCCTAAGAAAGAGTGAGTATTGCAAGTGACGTCTTCCGCTTAAACCATGAGACCAATGGCCTTATTGGCTTTAAATCCCCAGGTTCTGGACGTATTCGTAGAAAATCTTTATGCAAACTCCCCAAAGGACGACCACCACTAAAGCAACGCCGCCAAACAAGATATCAGGTCGCTCTATCATTGACACGGTGCGGGTGTTGGTTGGGGCACATGATGCTTCGCTACACTACCGGGGTCTTTGTGTGAAGTTCCGTTACCCTACCCAATGTCCAATAATTTTTTTCCCTAATTCCGCAGAGCCTCTGAATCCGCCCTAACTATCCAAAAATTCACAAAACCTCCAAATTCACAAAAGCAAACTAATTCAAGATGCCCTCCACACACGACAAAGAGAAGCCCTGGGATACGGATGATATTGACAAGTGGAAGGTCTGCTACTCAATACCTCCCTCGGCTACAATTGCAATTGCTACTCCCCCACCTTACCCCAAAACCCACAAAGCTAATAGTAGTAATCTTCACACATACAGATCGATGAATTCACCGCCGAAGATAACAAGTCTGGCTCCTTCGCCGAAGAGTCCTCCTTCGCCACACTATTCCCTAAATACCGCGAAGTCTACCTCCGTGAAGCCTGGCCGCTCGTGACCCGTGCCCTCGAGAAGCACCAAATCGCCTGCACTCTCGATCTTGTCGAGGGCTCCATGACCGTTCGCACAACCCGCAAGACATATGATCCCGCCGCAATCCTCAAGGCCCGTGACCTGATCAAGCTTCTCGCACGTTCCGTCCCCTTCCCACAGGCTGTCAAGATCCTCGAGGACGGCACCGCGGCGGACATCATCAAGATCGGTAACCTCGTCAATAACAAGCAGCGCTTTGTAAAGCGCCGGCAGAGGATCCTGGGACCGAATGGGAGTACGTTGAAGGCGCTGGAGCTTCTGACGGGGTGCTATATACTCGTGCAGGGGAATACGGTGTCGACGATGGGAGGATACAAGGGATTGAAGGAGGTCAGGAGGGTCGTGGAGGATTGCATGAAGAATATCCACCCTATATACCATATAAAAGTTCGGCGCCGTCGTTTTGATTTGTTGGTGGGGGGAGGAAGGGCTAATACGGGAGTGTGATAGGAACTTATGATCAAGAGAGAGCTCCAGAAGGACCCAGAGCTCGTGAACGAGTCGTGGGATCGTTTCCTGCCACACTTTAAGAAGCGAAATCTTACCAAGCGTCGCAAGCCCCATAAGATTACAGATAAGACCAAGAAGGTCTACACTGTAAGTTTACCCCCTTCAACACGGTTAGGGTTAGTGTCGCTGTCCTACTAACACAATAAAAAAAAGGCTTTCCCTCCTGCCCCTGAAAAATCAAAGATCGACCTCCAAATCGAGTCCGGCGAGTACTTCCTCAGTAAGCAAAGCAAAGAGCGCGCCGCACGAGAAGAGCGAGAAGCCAAGCGCCGCGAAAAGAAAGAAGAGAAGCAGAAGGAACGAGAAAAGGACTTTGTGCCGCCCGTGGAAGCAGGCGACGAGGAAAAGAAGAAAAAGAGCAAGAGCAAGAAGCACGAGGGCGAGACAAAAGAGGAGCGAAAAGCCCGAAAAGAAGAGAAGAGGAAGAGGAAGGAAGAGAAGGCGGCCAAGAAGGCTGCAAAGGCCGCCGCAAAGGACGACGACGACGACGACGACGATGATGACGAGTAGAAAGATTGCTAACGGCTGTAGGATATCAAATGACAGCTGCGCAGCGGGGCTTTGGGTGGTTTCCGGGTCTCTGCGGGAGATGTGAATGAAAACTATATATTAATGCACCTGTATCCACTATTCATGTGATATTGTCGGACTCTCTCTCGTAGTTAGTTATGAATTCCATTTCCTTTTTCTGTTACCTAAGTCTCTGTGTAATATATCCAAAATCAAAAGTCATCTTTTCAGCAGTTTAGACCTCTCCCCAGCCGTTCGCTCCAAAAACTAAACGGAAACAAACCCGCGAGTGATATCCTATGAAGGACACGACGCCACCCACTCCTTGTGCGAGGCAACGCAGACCACAATCACAGATAACACCATCTAGACAACCGGTGATCTCAACCAACCATAGATAATCTCAATCGAGAAAAGTACATGTATAAACCATATATCCTCCATGTCATAATTGCATCGAGATGAAGTGGGGGAATGTGTATACGGCCATGTCTCATCTCGTCTGTGGAGCTGTTGACTTGATAGCTGCAGGTAGGCAGGTAGGTAGGTAGGCTGTTCGTATCAATAGTAGGCAGTGAGTGCGTGCTTTATGCATAATGAATGTAATTGTGGAGAGAAGGGGGGGTGCGTACGTAGGATATGTATCTCCCGCGCAATCACTTCCGGCCTGACGGTTGTGCTTTGCGGTGGGTTCTTGGGCGGTAGCTATTCTGGAGCAGGAGCTAAGGAGTGCCCGTGCTGTGCCGTGCTGTGGTGGCAGTCGTGTTTGATGTTTGATGTCTGGTGTTGGGGTCGGTCCGCGGTGGTGCAGAGACGGATGATGTGGTAGTAAGCTGGGCTTGGTAGTCTGTAAGAAGTAGAGCTATAGAGAGAGAGATTGACCGCACGGTGGGGGGCCGCATTTAGTCTTCATGGTTCGTCACTCGCGGTGTGATTACATGTAATCCCGGAGGGAGACTGGTGCAATGTATTGCGTTTCTAGGCTTTGAGACTTGACGCCCGAAGCTTTGATACTTTGGTAGATTGGCGTGCGTCGGGTTTGGGTGGGGTGGGGTGTGATAGATAGAGACGTTAGAGGTAGCGCCAGGGGTGGGCACGAATCGATGTGATGGCATGGCGAGGCTGTCGTGAGAATTATGCTGATGTAATAGACATGTAGTCCAGTGTAGTATCGGTCTTGCGGGCGGTTTGTTTACTTCATGCAGTACTCCCCCTCTCCCAACAGGGCAGCACAACCCCCCCGGGCGGTCGACAAGATTAGGACTGGTCTTTTATATATATACCTTGCTACGCTACATTATCTGTCACGCAGTCTCACTACCACGTCTATCTCGTATGTATGTACATACAACCCACGACTACAAGGCCTGTCTCGTCACGGGAGTTCAACAGTTTGCATATCCTCAAGACCGCCAGTGGGAGTATCGATCGAGTGATACACCATGACTTATATATATATATATATCCGTGGCGCCGTATGCGTGTTAGCATGGGGTGTACTTACTTGCATGCAGTTACAAATAACGCAGAAGCGTAAAATGGGTACGGGGTCTAGACCTTTGTGCGAGGTAAACACTTAGGGTCCGTTCAGGCGCACCCAAATATCGTGATATTACGGAATATTCGTTACCACATGTGTTATGATCATCTCAAACATCACGATATTTGGGTGCGCCCTTAGAAGCTACGTGTGCCGGTATCCTGGGGGCTGGATGTACGGTCGACACCCTCTATTTGTGTGCTGGTGTATTTTTGGGATGGGGGGCTTATTTGAGGGGTTGTCTATATACATGTACATGTATGTACTAATACTCTGGTGTCGTCGCGTAAACGCATATTTCAGAAGCCATCTCTATACACTACTAGTGCCAGAACCGAGCTTATGGTGGTGGTGGGAGGCGGTTAGTTGTCAGCTATAGCCCATCATCTATGATATCGAAAATATATGTATTAAACACCAGTCCACATACACACCGTCCCGCCTAGCTACATGTAGGTACGTCCGTCTCTCATATACTTATACTTATACTTATACTTATACTTATATCCAGAGACATTAATTGTATACCTACATGTATGTAGCTACACAGTTACAACCGCGGAGCCAGCCAGCCAGCCAGCCACCAGCACCGTGACACGACATCCACAATCTACGGAGAAACATCCTCCCCGGAGATTTGATTGTTTTGTTTTTTTTTTCTTTTCAACGACACCGAGTCCCCCCTCTAGTTGAAAAAACCAGGGCAGGTTCTAAACTGGGCCGGAAGGAGTCGGTGTCTGGTAGTTATGTAGTTAATTGGAGGATTATGTTTCGTGAGAGGAGCGAAAAGATGTGTGAGATTGGGGAAGGGGAGGGGGGATGACGGACGGTGCTCGATTGGGATGGTAAGGAGTATTAGTTGAATGTAGTTAATGATGCCTTGTCTGCACTACAGAACGTATGTACATGTAGGTATATGACCATCCCCGAAAGCCAGCCAGTCTATCGGGCCTTCCATGCATGTGGCGTCTTTCAATCCAAAACGCCCCTCTATCCTCCGCCCTCGGGTAAAGATTCGTCCAGCTCGAGGGAATAACGTATTGCGCAATTTCTGTGCCGCCTGTAAAACTCTATCGAGATTTGGTGTGTGTGTGCATGTACATGTATGTACATGTATATATAGCTCCTCGCTCCCCATTATTCCAACCGACATCGAATCAATAGGTAGAGTATGTAGTTACAGACAGGCAGACAATATCAAACTCTTTGTATTGCATGATGATAACGGCTTTAAGATTTGCTCTCTCTCTCTCTCTCTCTCTTTATTATCATTCACCACTTTCCAGAACGAGTGATGTGCCATGATGAGGGTCTTACTTCGGTTCGTGATCCGAGCCAACCCACGCACGATAAGCGCCACGAACTGTAGAAAAACCACTTTCTGAGTAGTAGTAGTACCTACATGTCTTGTGATCATTCTCCTCATCTAGTCTGTAGAGTAGTAGACAATTGCCATTGACAGCTGTGGTGCTTCTTCTTCTCCTTTGTGGTGTGTGTGGGCTGCAGCAGGAGCATGACATGCATGCAACACAGCTTCTTCTTCTCGAAGCCCCCTCCCGCTCATCTCGGTACCAGTTCATCTCGTTCACGCTCGGGCCGGTTTTCCCGGGTGGGAATGAGATTGCTTAATTTGCGTGATGAGATTGATTAGATAAGATGCGTCCACACACATCCCTGATTATTCGATGTTGTGTAGGTACTTGCATACATACGTAGATGTTGTATTTTTAATCAACCTGAAGCAGGATAGAGTGCGGTTGATGATACTCCAGAGAAAATCAAAGATAAGCACCTGGGATCGTATATAGGTGAGTATGTGAGTAACTACTCTACTGGAGATTGCACAGAGGTGGGAAACGAAATAAAATAAACAACCTTGCGAAGGTAGGTTTGGGTTGCAGGGAAGGTGTGTTTATTACTCTCATTTATACTCTCTGGTTCGGGTGGGTGTTTCTCAATAATAAATGTAGATATCTACATGTATACCGACGGTGCGTACCCGTCTGTATTAAACAAACAATTCATAAATCAATTTCCCCCTTCCCTAGTAATGTTGCAGCTATGATAAATGGCCACCGTGTCTCCCACCCGTTTCTGAGATTTTTTTTTTTTGTCCCTCCGGTTTTCAAAGTTGTTTCGCGCGCAAAAAGCAATATGTACCCTACCTACTTTTTTTTTCTCCCCTTCATGTTGGAACTTGGGGGTGGCCCGTTCGCGTGTGGTTGGCTCGGTTGCCATGTTGTAGGGATTTGATGCGCGCTCAGGCCCTGTGCCTTCTGGAGAACATGGACGGCAACAGGGGGGTGGAGGGGAGGGTGAAAAGGAAGCAGCATGATCGATAACGGTGCCAGCATCATATCATATGTATGTAGTTGAAACTCGGGATAGAGTAATACTATCAAGTTTAAGAGATTTTAATTGATTGATTGATTGATTGATTGATTGATTGATTGATTGATTGATTGATTGATTGATTGATTGATTGATTGATTGATTGATTGGTTAAATTGACTTTTCTGCGCGGTGCTGAATTGATTATTGACTGGAGATCCCCGTGCTTTTTATGGTAGCAGCGACCCGTGGATTCCTGCTGCTTGCACGGGCCTTGGGCTGCTGGAAGGTACCGTGACAGTGTCCATCTCTTTATTTTTTATTTTATGCCTGCGGTGCGTGGTCGTTCAACCTCCAAGGATAGATGGAGGGAAAAGGTTGTGAGCACCACAGAAGCTTGTGGGAAGTGGTGTAGAGTAACCAGTAGCTATGTAGCAATTGATTGGGCGTCGATTTAATTGAAACGGGAGATCAGGGTGTTTCCCCGTCCCAAGTTATTCTCGCCAGAGATCTCCGCGATGGTTCCCCATTAATGAGGTAGAGGAGTAGGTAACATGACTGGGGAGGCGGCGAATGGCAGAAGAGGACAAAGTCTCGAGGGGATATGTGACTGGCCAAACGGGCAGTGATCGGCCGTTCCCTGTCTCTCTCTCTTTCTCTCTCTGCCCCCTCGAAACCTCCCTCCCTCCTTCTTGCACTTTGCACTATTCCTGGGGAGAGTTTTCGTTTTCGTTTTCTTTTTTCTTTTCTTTTCTTCAAGCGTTTCTAGGCAGGCAGCTTCCTGAACAATCACTCTTATTGTCACTGTCATTTTCACTCGTTCGTTTCCTAGCTTACTCTGTCTGCTCTGCACTAGTAGGGCACTGCAGAAGTAAAAAGAAGTAAATTACAGGAGCTGCTTCCAAGATTCTTCTCATCTTCTCTCACTCAACCAAAAAACCCCCTGGACGCATAATTCTTTTCCTCCCTCCATAGTTTTTGGTTCCTTCTGAAATTCTTGCTCTCGTTTACTCCCTTTTTTTTTTTTTTTTTTACACATTCAACGCCCGTAGGTACTATCGATCAGATACACACGATTGAATAATAGGCACTCACGATTGGATCCTAGGTACTGACTGCTATACCACTGCTACACTGCTACGCACCTCTACGAGTTTGAGATACTGTACTGCATGTCTATACACCGACCCACCGCCTACCTGCGATAGCAAACCCACAAGATCTGAGAAGAGAAAAAAATCCCACTCACCTAGATCTATACATTATATCCCCCCCCCATACGGTTCATACCACCACCAACAAATTCAAATACTCCCCGAGTGCCATAATCACCATGCCGTGGACCCCTCTCCCCCGCATTGCCTTTGCTATCGCCATCCATCCCTTCCCCCCCACCACCCGTGACGACCTCCCCCTCGAACTCGGCGACGAACTCTACATTATCGAGTCCGCCTCCAACTCCACCTGGTACCGGGGGTACCTCGTTGCCCCTCCATCCCTTCTCGCGGGCCTCACCTCCTCCAAGGGCGCCACCCTCGAGGCCCGTGTCTTTAGTGGCATATTCCCCGCAGCATGCGTGGACATCAAGGAGTACCTCACCACCGAGGTTCCAATCCTCCCCGAGGACGCCATGGGTGAAGATCATTCGCACCGCCGCTGTATGGGCATGGAGGCAGACGTGGAGGAAGAGGATGAGTACGACGATGACGACGAGTACGATCAAGAGGGAACGCTAGATGGCAGTGGCGGGTATAGGTATTATACCGATGGAGAGGTGCACGGTCATGGTCTTCCCGCGCCGCCAGGCGCAAGGAGAAGGACCGAGGAGGGACAGGGGAATAGGAATAGCGCTGGTAAGCCGCGGAAGAGAAAGTCAAACAGGCAGTCGGACCAGACACTCCCCCAACGGCGTGATAGAGATAGACCGCGCCCCGCCGCACCGGTCCCCATGCTCAAAGTCGGCGATGAGACATCAAGCTTCGAGAGCGAGCCCCTGGTCGACGAGATTGCGTCGTGTCTCCGGGAATGGCACGCGGCGAACCTTCACGAGCTCCTACTAAACAGGCAGTATTCGCTCCTCGACGAGATCTCGGGACTCATCCACACTCTCGATCTGAGCCGGCGGCAGCTGCTCCACGGAGTGTTGACAAAGAGCGAGCTGGTGGCTACACGGGAGAGGACAGTGTGGGCGCTCGTCAAGGGGAACAAGATCCTGTCGAGAGAGATCATTGTAAGGGATCCGGCGACGGGGCGCATACTGACGGGTGATGATAGTAGCGTTGAGATTACGAGTTTGCAGAGTCAAATGTCACTTCTTGATGCGCCGCCGGCACACGCGAATGATGGGGTTGCGCTGCATCATTTATTATTGGAGCATAAATCTTTTATAGGGATTACTACGGAGCCAGTCACACTTGTCTTTTATCTAGCTACAAAGAGCAATGTCCCCGTCTCTGAGAGCTTCACCATCGAGCTTGGTTCTGGGGGAGTCCCTACAGATGCCCAAATCGGCAGAATGCAAACACTGTTTACCGATCTGAGCTCCCGTGACGCTGCAGAGGACGTCTTCCTCATTGCCCGTGTGTACACCACCGTCACCACGACTTTCCCCAATCCACCGCTCCAAACCAAGGGCGCAGAGTCCCAACCTGGCATCAAGGCTGCACACACAATCGCCACGTCCACCATCTCACCGCCAAAGGACGACAAGAAGCTCAAAGGGCGCGTCAGTGTTCTCTTTAACCCTCGCCCGAACCCTCGTCCAAAGACTGGCGAGAAGGGGCTAGCTGGCCTGCCAGAGATCATCCAGGTGATCCCACAGCAGCCACAGCAGCCACAACACCAACAGCAACAGAGGAGACATACTAATGATGAGAATATGGCGCCAGTTACTAGTACATCACCGGTCATGGCGGATGCGCCACCGGTGCCGCCGATGCCGAGGAGGTTCTCGTTCAAAAAGGCATTGGGAGTAGGGGTGCTGGATGTGGGACGGTTTGTAAGGCAGGATCAAGGCACGGAGCAGGTAATGAGGATATATGTGCCTGCGGGCTCTGCGGGATCGGCGCCGACGAGCAGTTCGGACAAGCATTCGCACTCGGCAGGCAGCAGTGGATCCAATGAAAAGAACGATGCCAGTAGTGATAGAATTGGTAGTGGAGGTAGGAAACGTGATAACAGTAACTCTTCCACTCATGATAACGAGGACTGGGACCGTCTCATAAAAGACGTCATCGAATCAAAAACTGGTAAATTGTCAGTAGTAGCTAGCTTCAATGTCAATGATAATCCCCACAGAAAAAAAAAAGAAAAAAAGAAAGAAAAAAAGTACGTAGCTAACCTCCCCCCTCGTTCTCACCAGTGAAAAATCCACCCGTGCCGACCGCCTACACCTATATCTCCGTCCCTTTGCAGCTGCAGACGCCGAGATCCTCGTCAAGAACACGCCCACTCTTCTCCACAACATCAACTGCGCCCAAAAGATTGGGTTCTCCGGGGCGCCCACCAAGCCCCGCAGCGATATCTATGTCACATTAGACAGCGCCCACCTACCACGGCACGGAATGCTCCTACACCCAAAACTTGGCAGCTGCGCGCTGCCCCCAGCGAGCACATTCAACAGTCTTCAAGTCACACTCGAAGTCCGGCGTCCTAACGGCGAGCAGATCAAGGACTGCATCTACGCCTCCTCCAACACCCCCGGAACGACCGTCTGGAAGAGCGTGGTGGTCTCCCGCGACGAGTCCTGGCACGAGACCATCAAGCTTGTTCTCGAGGATGAGGATGTGCCAAATGCCCACGTCTTTATGACCGTTTCGTGTGTTCCCAATGCACCCACGGCGCTCGCATGGCTCCCACTATGGCAGAATGAGGCGTTCGTGAGGGATGGGGAGTATGCGGTGTTGTTGCACAAGTATGATGACTGGACGAGCTCCCCGATCAGTACCAGCTCGGGAGGCGGCAATGGGTATCTCTCGCAGCCGTGGACACCGGGTGATGAGGGGTGGGCGGCGGCGTTGACAATGGGGGGTGTGGCGAGCACGCTCAAGGTCAGGACGTATCTGTGCAGTACCAAGTTTAGCCAGGACGACGTTGTGCTGTCGCTATTGCAGTGGAAGAGCATGAAGCACGAGGAACTTGTCGCCGTGCTCAAGAAGATGGTTTTCGTGCCCGAGATGGAGGTGGTCAAGCTTCTGCAAGAGGTGTTTGATGCTCTTTTCGGCGTCCTCGTCGAGTACTCCAAGGAGACAGAGATTGAGGACCTTGTGTTTACTGCACTCATCACGGTCCTTGGGATCGTCTACGACCGCCGGTTCAACCTGGAGCCAATGGTAGATGAGTATGCAGAGTACCACTTTGACTATCCGCTCAGCGGCCCGTGTCTCCTCCGCTCCTTTTGTCGTCTCCTGCAGGACCCGACCAACTCTGAGATTTCTAGGAGGCTCCGGAGCACGTTCAAGGTTGGCCGCCACGTCTTTCGCTTCATTGTCAAGGCGCGCGAGAAGCAGCTGGCAAAGGAGGCGGGGCTGGGCCTGAATGGGAATACGGGCTTTGTGAAGGAGTTGCGTGGCGTGTTTAAGCTGTTGGAGAATCTGATGAGGAGCAGTGCGCCGATGCTGGTGGGATCGCAGACTCTTGCTGTCCAGCATTTTCATTTGTGGTTGCCAGAGTTGGCCACGACCATGATGACGAGGGAGGAGATTCTATTGTTGGCGATTGACTTTATGGATGCGTGTGCGGAGGTCAAGGGGAAGCTCATATTGTTTAAATTGGTGCTAATAATCAACTACTCACGCTCGCAACTCTTTTCAATGCCAGAAGATAGAAGAGCACTTACCTTAAACACTGTCCGTTGGCTTGCCCCCCACTGGGGCAAAACCGACGACGTCAGCAGTCAATGGCGGGACCAGGTGCGTCTCTGTTGCAGCGTCCTCGCCTGCCAGGTAGAAGAGCTCGGCGAAGAAGTATCAGAATACATCCCCAAGATTATCGACTCGTACGTGTGCATCCAATCCACTGGGCGCCGCGAGCGTGAGACATTCTCGCTCCTCTTCCCACGCACATATCCATTTCCCACTAAACAAATACCCGATCGCCCTGTCTTTGACGAGGCGCTCATCGAGCTGGCGGCCATCCTGGCAGCCGTATCGAGCATACCCACGGGGTTGCATCTGGACTTGGCGGAGGACGACCTTGCAAAGTTCCTTACGGACGATCTGAACGTGCACATGAGTATCCTGTCGTGCGAGGCCTTTCCAGAGAGCTGGCTGAGCGTGCATATCTATCAGCATCGGTCAACGCTGCGGACGCTGGAGACGCTGGCGGGGGTCCTGGTGGATACGTTTTTGCCTGATCCGGACGATGCCGAGCGCTTCAATACGGAGCTGTGGCAGGGCTTCTTCAGCACCCTTTTAACCCTAGTAGGCTCAGATGCGTTGGCGCTCGAGACATTCCCGGAGCAGAAGAGACGTGCAGTGTGGAAAGTAGCTGGTGACGTGAGGGAACAGGGCGCGGATTTGTTGAGGAGGACATGGGAGAGTATTGGATGGGAGACTAGCGATGAGGACAGGAGGAGATTCGGAATCGAAAAGATGGGCGGGTACCAGGTGCAGTATGTGCCTGGCCTCGTAGCACCGATCGTGGAGTTGTGTCTGAGTGTTCATGAGGGGTTGAGGAGTGTGGCTGTGGAAGTGCTGCAGACGATGGTTGTGTCGGAGTGGACGCTGAGCCAAGACTTGAGCGTGATACAGGCAGAGATGATTGATGTGAGTGGTCCACCCGAGTGATATCCCATGATGGAAAAAACACTAATGTGAATTCCGATGAGTATAGAGTCTGGATAGACTATTCAAGTCCAAGCGACTCACGGAGAGCATCACACAGAAGCTATTCATTGCGGACCTAATCGACCTATTCCAGCCGCTGTCTCGAATCCCGGATGACCCGCTGACTGTGAAGGTTCATTCCCTTTTACATACAATCGACGAGTTCCTCGACCTCCTGATGGCAGTCCACAACACCCCACTCGGTGAGGCGTACCACATCATGGACACGTTACGGCTCATGGAGTTTCTGAAGGATATGCGAAAGGAGGACATGTTTATCCGATACGTCCACCAACTAGTCCAGATTCAGCTGGACTCGCAGAATTACGTAGAGGCGGGATTGTCACTGAAGCTTCATGCGGACTTGTATGCGTGGGACACGGCCGAGAAGGTGCCCGCACTGTCGGATCCGCAGTTTCCGGAGCAGACGGCATTTGAGAGGAGGGAGGCGCTCTTCCTGGAGATGATCAAGCACTTTGAGGACGGACACTCGTGGGAGAATGCACTAGACACGTATAAAGAACTTGCGGACCAGTACGAGAATGTACTGTACGACTACGCAAAGCTGGGAAAGTGCCACCGGGCCATGGCAAAGATTCACGAGGACATCCTGCAGGGCTCGGGAGAGGGGTATGCGCCGCGGTTCTTTCGCGTTGCGTACTTGGGGCTTGGATTCCCGCTGGGACTGAGGGATCGCCAGTTTGTGGTGCAGGGGAGTCATTGGGAGACCTTGGACGCCTTTACGGATAGGATACAAATGCAGCATCCGGCGGCACGGATCGTGAATAGCGGTTCTGTCGACGAGGTAGAGGGCCAGTTCATCCATATCACGCCTGTGGAGCCGGAGCAAGATATCGGTCATCCGGTATTTCAGCGCAGTAAAGTACCGCCCAACACTCGTGAGTTCCTGCTATCCCGTCGGCCGCGTATCTTTAGCTTTGCGGTGCCACTGGCGAATAGTGCCGCGGGGAGGGTTGGTATGTGGACGGAAAAGACAATATATTCCACTGCCGAACGCTTCCCGACTATACTTCGTCGGTCCGAGATTGTGGGTGTGGTCACGTGCACTGTGGGGCCCGTCGAGAACGCGGTGCAGGCGGTCATGATGAAGACGAAAGAGCTGAGCACCGTCGAGAAACGATTTGCAGATATCAAGAGTGGGACGGGCAGCGCCGGAGGTGATGGCGCAGGAGGTGTGGCGCAGCTGAGTATGATATTGACGGGTGAGGTTGACGGTGGGGTGTCCTCCTATCGTGAATTGTTAAGCGATGAGAGTGTGGATGCCGTGCTGAGAAATGCACTGAGGATGGCAATGTTGGATTATGTGGCGATGTTGAAAAAGTGTTTGGCGGTGCATGGGCGTCTTGTTGGTGTGGCTGGAGGAGGGGCCCAGGGAGGTGGGAAAGGATTGCATGAGGGACTATTGAGGTGTAAGTTGCAAAAGAAAAACCTGCGAAATGATCATTGGCAATGTGGGGTAAATACTAACATCATGATATATTATAGTCTTTGAAAAGAACTACAAACGTGAACTCGCCGCTCTAGCTCCACCTCCAATACAAGTCAAACCCCCAATAAGCCCTGGCCAATGGAAAGCGCCTCTGCATTCCCCTTCCACTCCGACACCCATCCCCCTCAAGCAGCACAAACGTCCCACCCCACTATCCAACCCCTCACACGGTATGCCACTCCCATTCTCGCCCCCAACACTGCAGACAACACTCCTGGACGCAGACACAATGAGTGTCGACTCTGTCAGTGTCGATGCAGTCAGTGTCGTTGGGAGCACCCACCGCGGCCGTCTGGCAAGCATGATCTTTGGCAAGGGCGACGGCATCGTCGCGAGCGTGACTGCCACTGCAACCACGGGTGTGCCGTTCGCGTATCCTGTCAAGGCGCCGCCTATCCCAGAGACAAGGACAAGGACGAGGAGCGAGTCGGTGTCTACACGGAATACGAGTACGAGTCGGGGCAGGAACAGGAGTAAGAGCCTGAGGAGGAGGAGACCGACGATCAGTGAAGATGAGGGAGATGAGCTTGGGGACCTGGAGTCGAAGGGACGGCCGAGTACGAGCAGCACGAGGCCCCCAAAGAGTTCGGGGAGCGGTGTGGTGAACAGTATGGAACGCGGCGTGGGAAGCGTCAAGAAGAGGTTTAGTATGTTGAAGTTGAGGGGGAAGGGGAGTAAGGGGGATGTCAAAGGGGGGAAATTTGGAGAGAGTGTAAGTGAGGTTGGGAGCGTGGCGGAGGAGGAGTAGATAGTCATCTTAGGTAGTTTGTTAGTTTTAATCATGCGCTCCTCTCGTACTGCTTTTTGTTAGATGGGTTAGGGATAGAAGAGGGGTTGGTGGGTGGTGGGTAAACGAGGGTGGGGTTTTACTTTGTTTTTTCGTTTTTTTTTTTTGTAAGTTTTTTTTTTTTTTTTTTGGTAACGGGTGTTTTTGTTTTGTTTGTTTGCGGGGTGCACGTTTTTTTTTTTTTTTTTTGCATTTTTTTTGTCTTGCATTTTGTGGTTTATTATACATATCGTTTGTTTTGTTTGTTTGGGGGCTGTCTCTTTGCGTCTGCGTCTGTTTCTGCACCGTTTCTTATGTCATGGGACCAACTACGTACTTTGCTCACTGCTCACTGCTCACTCGGTGACCTGACCTACTACCCTCTCGCATCATGCATCACATCGTCTCTTTTGTCTTCTCTTTTGTCTTCTCTTTTGTCTTCTCTTTTGTCTGCCAGCGGGAGAGGGTCTGTCTATTCAGTTTACTTCTTCACTTCACTTCTTCTTCTTCTTCTTCTGTTACTACGTTACTTTACTTTACTTTACATTGCAGTTACATTACATTACAGCTACATAGGGGGTCAATATCAGTTAGTATTCTTACATGGTATTTCGAAGTGCTTTATCTATGTACATGTACTTTCGGCGAGAATAACTTTCCGCCAAATTTGTACAAAGGTGGTGGCAGAAACTTATTCTCTCAGCAAGCACTGTACATGTACCCCCTGGGGGTCCTTAAAGTGATGCGAAGCGCGACTTTATCATCGCCAACCACCATGCCAACAAACCGCAATTAATGAAAAACTATCAAGATCGGATTCAATTAGACAAAGCTGGGTTAGGGTGTATATATATATATATATATATAAAACATATATCGGGTTCAAGCCCTGAATTTGAAATGGTTACAACGCCAGAGGCCGTTGCATCACTTTAATGACCCCCCGGGGTACATTCTTGGAGTCTCGTGCGCTTGACAGCGATAAAATAGCCGCGTAGCCACCCACCGCGTTGGAGTACATGTGTAATCAAGGACACCGCTAGCATAAGTCTGCTGCTACGTATACCGCGGGAAGGATGAGCGTTCGCCGTATCGTACGTATGTATGGATAGCTCATTGGGATAGTGGGCTAGCTAGGTGGCGGTGGAGGTGGGGAGGGGCATGTACCGGTACTGGCGGTTGCGCTTGGTGGGCGGTAATTGGCAGCTCGTGGCGGGGCCTAGAATAACGTTCTGGGCTTATAACTCTGGTTTTTTGATAGGGGGATAAAGTCCTGATGTGCACAGAACCTACGACATTTTGTTTTAGACGTGTGTCTGCCAAACCTAACGTGATCAATTAATCAAAAAACAACAATAATACCCCCAGAATTGATACTACATAACCCACCACCCACTTTAGCCCCCCACAGCCCCCCCGCGCGCCATCCCAAGAACTCCATTTGCCGTCCGTGAGCCGATCACTACAATAAGTCCACCGATTACACGTCGAGTTTTGGTATACCCATCCCTCGTACACCCGTAACCACCCCACTGCACAACATGATCCCACCTCCCCGCTATCACCTAACAGCACGTATACGAGTGAGATCATATGATCTCACTCGGACCGTCCGTCCAACATATGCACGCGCGCGCGGAGCGCTGTAGCTGGGCGTGTTGGTCCCAGTACATGTACTTAACATTCGGCTTTAGGACTGGTAGTTTAATGGCCGTGGCTGGGCGCTGTTGGGGTTTGGGTTTGTGGTTGTGGTTGTGGTTGGCTGCACTGTGGAGAGTTTGTTTGGGCTGGCTTTATGCACGGTTGTGGTGAGGGGGTGTTGTGCGTTTTGTGTGTGCGTTTTCGTTGGGGTGCTCATGTTGGGAGTCTGTGTTGTGGGTGGTATTGGGCATTAGATCTTTTCAGGCTACAAGGATCTGGATACCGCCAAGGACTAAATATTTTGACTCAAAGCTCGCTCCCTATTTACAAGATATCTGAACCGAATTCATGCTAGGACAAGGATAAACATTATTTGTGAGTTATTTATATATATAATGGGATGAATAATAAATGCCCGACTAGATCTAGTACATAAACAATTAAACTATACTCGGGGAGAAACCATAATACTAATTAGCTGTTAGGAAATAGGAGTTTTATTACAAAAGAGTTGGAATCTTGAACTCACATCAGATTAAGATGCCGTGGTGGAAACGGTTGTTGGATTTGGGTGATTATTTTGGCTTTATATGTTCATTACCTAGATGCTGAGGTATTAGTCTTAGTATCAAAGCCTTGATCAACAGGAATGCATATTCTCACACCTACTATGTACTGGAGTAGAGATTTGTAGATTATATAGTACCTGAAGCTGCATATGTGTATGATGGGTCGTAGAGCAGAATCCGAGGGAGGCCGTCCGAGGTATCAGGGTTCGCAGGCCCACTGCTCTAGATATCAATGTGTTAGAGCAAGCCCTAGAGAGAAGATAGGGAAACATACTGCTGTCGGGGTAGGAGGGGCGCTCTGTGCCCGATGTAATGGAAGAGTTGATAACTCAAAGTTTTGACTTGGGTATGCATCCACAGCATCGGCGAGTTGGAATGAGAGTTGTGCTTCTTGGTTGTTGACACGTTGTGGTCCGGCGTCCAACTCGAATATTCTGTTCCATGGGTCATCGAAATCAGAGTCCTCATCAGCCCCAGGGCTTCTAAGAGCCTCATGACTCATATCCGTCGGTGATATCTGTTCAAGATACAATTCGATATCTTTAAACTGTCGGGCTCGTGCGAGTGAGAGAGCAGACCGCTTGTAACGATTCTGCAAGTGTATCCATGCCCCAGATGCGATTAACAATTGGACAGTGCTGAGATGGCCTGCATTGGCGGCAAGCTGGAGAGCAGTCCATTTGTAGGATAGAGAGTTGACGTCTATACCAATCGATAGCAAGCCGGAAATAATACCGTCTCTTCCATTTTCAGCTGCTAGGTGTAATGTAGATTCTCGCTTTGCTATTTCCAATAGTGTAGGTACTATAATTTTCAATGCTTGGAAGGTTTCAACGGATCCTTCAACTGCGCAAAAGTGCAATAATTCCACAATGCTTTGATCGTCAAGGCGTAGCCCCTCAAAATAAAGCCTCTGAGTGATCAAGTCATTCCCCAATCTTGTGCTGAGGGCAATGAGATTGTTATCCTCCACTCGACCGGTCTGAAGTAAATTATGGAATGTTTCCACATCTCCTCGCTCGATCGCAATACGCAGCGGTACTTTGATATCATCCGTACTGACGATGGGCGACATATGAGCGAATAGGAGAAAAATCAGATCGCGATTCCCCTTTTCGACTGCTAAGCTAAGCGCTGAATTATCTTCACAGTCTCGGTGGCATGGATCCGCACCCAAGTCAAGGAAAAATTTGACCAGATTCATACTTGATTCCCTCCTGATGGCAGTACGTAGAAGCGAGTTCCGTGTCGGCTTTTGAAGGTAATCAGAATATTCCCTATACTTGAATAACTTGGAAAGCTTCTGTTGGGAAAGCTCCATAATCATCTGAGGCGTCGTTGGAAGTAGACGGCTCAAGACTAGCTCGACAGTTTCATCATTCCCTTGGTTAGCTGCCAGCTGAATACACCTCCATTCAGGCAACGCTCCTTGTTCAAGTAGCGCTGCCACGCTTTCTTTACGGCCGTAGGATGTCGCAATCTGGATTATGCTTTCTCCCATTTTATCGATAATATCGAGCCTTGCTCCTCGAGATTTCAGTTCGAGTATAACATCCATCTGCCCAGAAGCAGCAGCATACGCTAGTGGTGTCTGACCCAGATCATTCTCTTTGTCCACAAATGCGCCATAATCCAAAAGAGACTTGACTATCGTTAAATGCCCTTCCCTTGCTGCAAAATGGAGGGGTGTTTCCCCAAATTCGTTGGTCGAGTCGATTTCGATCCGTGTTGGATCCTGTCCCGGGCAGAGAACGACATCTAGAAGATGTAAGAAATCGTTGATTGCGATAACGTGTAGGCAGGTATATCCTTTCTCACAATGGTCGCCTATGTTGGCTCCGCGGTCATAGAGTAGCCGGAATATATTATAATGGCCTAAAGTTGCTGCTGTAAATATTGGTGATTTTCCGCTCGCGTCCTTTTTGTTGATATTAGCACCGTGGGTATCTATAAGAGACTCAAGGGTATGATAATGATTCAAGTATGCAGCACGGCACAGTGCCGTTTGTCCCTTTTCATCGGTGGAATCGATGTTAAATGTATGCGAAGCGGAACGCATTGTGAACTCACTTAGGAGACATCGCTCCCCATCCAGAGCAGTACCAGGACCCGAATACGAGAGCAATTCCGTGCTGCTATAATCCATTGAAACGTCTAACGTGATTACATCAGGTGTACTCTCCAACAATAGTCCCATAACGGCGTGGAAGCCTTGGCGTAATGCATTTGTTAATACCTCGGACCATTCTTTACGGCCATAGTTTGCCATAACATTCGCCTCCAGATCTTCCCATGTCCGTTTGAGCTGTTCTTGTTCGAGATCCCACTCTTGTAATAATGAGGAATATTCGGGATTCAAGTGTTGTTCGTACAAATCACGGTCGCTATTTGCGGCCCAGGATCCAAACGTATGTTGATATAAGATGACAATCTTTGCCAGCGCGATATCGAACGGGCCTGTGATGTGCAGCATTCCGGGATATGACTTATTCAGCCACTGATGGATATTAAAGTACCAAGCCCTTAGGTCTGAAACGTTTTCGGACAGGAAGAATTGGCGGGTTTCTGCTTTGAAAACGACAATTTTTACTGCTTGTAACAGCTCTCTGACAGCAGTACGCGTCCGAAGATCATGTGCGCCCAGAATATTTAAGCAGGATTCGGCAGTTTTGAAGTAGGCATACGCAGCTTGCATGTAACTGGTAAGGTCTTTTCGAGTTCTGGTGTGTGATCTTGCTGTGATGTGGCCTGTATAGTAAAACCAGAAAAACATGTCTTTTTTCAATTCTCCGGTAAATGAGTTTTCGTCCCGCAGCGCGATATTCAAGATGTCACTTTGAGCTTCAATGATTGATGGGAGTTTTTCAGCAAGTGGTGGGATAATGGACATGTAGGCTTCCTCTAAGTTTGCCAGGCCGACTTCCTGGAGGATTTGGGCGATGTTATCCACCGCGCTATGTGTAATCCCAAAGGTTCCGACTATTTGCTTGTTGTAGCGCCTGACTGCCATATTCCCTGGCATGGACGAAATAAGTTCTGATGCTGATGAAAGAAAGACCGAAAACATATGCTGAGCACACAATTTCCCAAGAGGAGTGTTTGAAACGACCGCAATCATGCTATCACTTCCATCTAGAGGAGCGGAGAGACTTCCCACCACCCGGAAATGAGGCATATCGTTCTCTTTAGTTCCATCAGCAATGCTTTTAATCTCGATGCATTTTGTTTCCCTTGCTATCCACCAATCATATAAACACCGGGCATAAGGAAGGTTTATATCGGTGCCGCCGAACCCTAATATTCGTAAAGTACTATCTTGTGACTCGAGGTCTTCGTGCTCTCTGAGACCCCTTCGATTTTTGCTTCGATATAGTGATTGTATCTCCTGTTCATGAAAGTCAAGCATGCATAATGAGTATGCTGCTTCGATTCCTGAACGATCAACCTTCCACTTTCCCCATAGCTCCCCCGCCTCTCTGGGTTTGCGCCGTTTCAGATAAAACTCGATTTTTTCGAATGTTTCTGAATCTTGTCCAGATTTTTTCACACCTACTACCAAAGGCCATTTAAATTCAGCTAAACCGAGGTCACGTTGAATTAACGAGGGAGCTCCGCTTGATAGCTCTGGAACAGATTGAAATTTCTCAATCTGTGTCATCTGATTGCTAGGATCAGATATGTATTCCATGGTTCGTTCAATGGCGTCACACAGAATCGTCATTTCATGGTGAAAGTTTGAAGTCCAACCAGATATATTCTTCAATCGTTCGCGCGTCTCAACCAACTTCTTTCCAAGTCCATCTGGTATTAGAGGCGGAGGGCGCAATGACGCAAATTCAAGACCATAAAGAGACATAGAATCTTCTGGTAAAGGAAGAGGGCCAGGTGGCGTGGGGGGGAGGCCCTCAAGGATCCCGGATGGAATTGAGAATCGTTCACATTTAGAAATCTCACGAGCCATGCATTCAAGTTCGAAGCTGTAACTGATAAGCGAGTGCACCCATTCAAGGATATAGAAAAGAAGGAGATTTTACTTTTTGGTAATTTTCTTGGCGGCTGGATTCCGGGTCAGGTGTCGACGGATGATTGCTCTCAGAGTAGACATCATTGCAGTTGCACATAGCTGTGCAATTGTAGCCGACCAATGCATACCTGAATTCACAATATATTAGATATATTTATAAAAGATAGAATAATATCACCAAGAATCACCTCTAAGACCCATAAACTGAGCAACGAATCCTGTAATGCTAATGACTGTACCAAGAACAACCAACGATTGAAATGTTTCCAGATCCTTCTTCACTCGTGATGTCATGATAGTTTGTTTGTCGTTCAAACAAAAAATCGCATATGAGTCAAAGTGCTCATCATTCACTATCTGTCCTTTCTGTAGCCATGCGAATCTTACCTCCCCCTCTTGATCCTCCTTTGCCTCCCATTTCTCCTCCACAGTAGCAGCATCGACAACGTGAGAACATATCAGCATTCCAATTGTAACTGCGATTGTGCCAACAGTAGTCATAGGGAAAGCGTACTCTGCGGCGTTCCTTCCTCCTTTTTGAAATTTGCCAGTCGCAAGCCATGGTTCATATTGTGTGATTAGTCCCCAATATCCAATAACAATAGATTGAATGGCAATCCCCAATATTGCCACCGACCATAATTCGCTCTGACTAGCTGTCTCCCCCCTCGCATTCAGCGATATGTTCGGCGCGCATAGATTTGGGATTCGATCCTCAACATCCCTAGGTTCATCCACATTTTGTGATATGTTTAGAAGTTCGTATCCATAATGATATTGATAGCTAGAACCGATGTGACGACGCTTCTGCTTTTGACGATATAAAGGATTGGACTCTGATGGGTAGCATTTGCTTTCCTCGAAGGAATAAACGTCCACCGATGGTGTATTAGATGTGTTTGGATCCTGAAGTTCGGGGTCCTTTTCCAGGAAAACCAGTTCTATTATCTCTGGGGATCCAAGAACTCGTACAACAGTTTGACCGTTCCATAGTTCGCATACGCTAGCGGAGGTTGAGGACATGAGTTCTAGCTCAGCTACTCCCTGACTTTCTTTTGCTCGGCCAATAATCGCCCGTAGCCAAGCTGCGAATGTTTTAGTACGAATCGGATGATAACATGGGGAACTAGAAGCTTTGTTACGAACTTGGTCCGCCAACTCGGATAGCCGCAACAACTGCTGTGATAATCCCTGAATGTATGTTAGTATTACTGGGGGCGCCATGCGAATACTCGTATATACCTAATGGCGCCATAGAAAAGATCAGATTATCCGCCCATCCCATTGACTGCCCAAGAAATTGCTTCGCGACTTGTTCACCAAAGAGCGTAAGTAACGGCGCTAGGTCACTAAAAAGATTATTCGAGAAATCATCACCGGGATCGGGGTCCGCAGCGACTGAGGAAGTACAAATAAGAATAAGGAAAATTGGGGATTTATAATGAGAAATATGAAGAAAAGACATATTTTTTTTTGGTACAATCTTCACTGCATCGCTCCAATCGGCTAGAACTCACAGAGGGACGTATCTGGGTGTTAAAGTAGTTATATAGCTGCGTGCAGCTTCACACCCCCCCCCCCCCTACAACTGTTGCCTGGGCTGAGGCGGTCTTGTGTAACTTGGAGCCGATACACATTTCATTCTCACACTTCGGTCTCCACCCCGTCCGCACGTGGGGTTGGGCACGAGACTAAGCTGATAGATACGAACTTACTACCGATACATCATGTCATGTAGGTACATAGATAAGTGTCAAGTGTTTAATCTATACTTATAGGTAATAAATGTGCGTATTATGTTGATTTAGTACTCTACTGATACGTCTTACCAAGTCAACGCCCCTGATGATGTACTTATCCAGCGAGATCTTGGACAAACTGACCGAATATATACTCTAACTAAATTGTATCCTCCATTGAGTAGATATATATATATATAGAACACATTGATTACGCATTAGACGTCGACGTCCCTCGATAGAAGCGATCCTTGTTAAGTGCTTCTGCAAAATTTGGTGAGTGCCTATATATAATTCGTATGGAGTGGTGATCTCTCATACAAATTATCCCTGTTTCCGTCGTTGGCATTTTTGGTTCTAATTCGGAGTATGTCCATGTGTGTTAATGCTTGACGTGAGAAAAAGTCCTCGGTCAGATCGATGCCCAAGTGACAACGATCCCGGCCGAGGACTTTTTCTCGAGCAGTTATCCCAACTATGATGCGAGAGGCCTTGAGGGGGGGCTTTGTAATCCCTGTTCACACCAGTTCAGTATTGTAGCCCTTGTAGCCATAGAGTCGAGTTTAAAGGTGGCTCCTCAACGTTTGCTTCCCAGAGCCAATGAAAGGATTGACTGAAGTGGTGTGTACAGCCTCGTTTGAAAAGTCCTGGCACCCTACTATATTGAGCCCGTTCATGAATTGTAGCCCACCAACAACCATTGCTCCTACATATACTCAGTAATTGATAGGTATGACCATGATGAAGATATTATAGCTCTTTCTACTTATGGTCACCATTATAAGGGAATTGAAAAGAGGAAAAAAACTTCTTCGTAGTTTGTTTGGCCCAGGGGTGTCAAGTCTTTTCGAACGCGGCTGTACAGGGCTAAGAACGTCGCCCTTTACTCCCTCTTACACCATAGCTTCTATGTAGGAACCTTGATTACATGTACTCTAGAGTACATACAATACGTGATTATTGCAGGTGTGTGTTCGTCTCTGGAGAGGTCTACCACAGTCGGGATAAGATACCTGGATTAAAAATTTCGGCTAGGTATGCAGGACGTTTCATTGTACCCCTCATCTGCATAAAGCATCCTTGTAGCTTTGGTGGGTGGTACGACAATCGAGGCTTGTCCTAAGGTTGTGCAAGGCTGACGCTAGAGCAATAGGTACCACCATGGTACACCCATAGGAAAAAAGTGAGGAAAGAGGTGACCACCAAGGCGGCTAAGCAACAACCATGACTTTTGAAGGGAGCCTATACAAGGTGGTAAATATGCTCCAGAGGCCGTAATGTATACTCTCTTCCTTATTTTGTAGTTAAGGTCCTTCATGTCATTGAGGTTCAAGTTGAGTACAGGCGTTGTTTCGTCACTTTTTTTCCTCCGGCTGTACATACATGATGCTGAACTAAACAATTACCAAAACAAGGCCATAACCACAACATCGAATTGATTGAATAAACTGTGGCAGGTTGTTACCTGAACATTGTCTTTATGATTCAAACCCCTATAGTGTGTTTGTGGTAGGGGTTAGGGGACATGTGCAAAGACCTCGATGTGATGTCTAAAGGGAAAAAACGACTTCTCTCGTTTTGTTAACCCTTAGACGGTCGAAGCCAATGCACTAGCCTTTTTGCGGTTATCGTGATATAATAATCAAATTATCTTACAACCTGTCACTGATACAAAGGATTACACAGGGTTTGTTCTGAGCATCGATTCCATCATGTTTTCTTAAAAAAAAAAAAACAGTACGCTCGATTTCAATCTTGACTGACAGTCTAAGAGATTGGTGTAGTTTCGCAGGGTGGGGCTCCTGAGACCGTACGCGTGGCTCTGTATCGGGTCCAATATTGTTACTGGGATATTAATTTTGTTCGCCCAGCACCACTATATAAAATGAACTACATACATGTAGGCCCCATTCGGACAGCAGAAATTATTAGAGATTTATATCGTAACACGTAGGGTAATGGCTTATTAGGTAAGACCAAGATAATCTAGAAACTAGAAAAGCAACATTAGGGTTTTGGGAGGTTAGTACTCTAGAGAGGTAATTATTACAACACAGCAGAGTGCACCGGCCGTCTCAAACTGACTTCCTTCCGAACAAAAAAAGCCCCCCAAATTATGAAATATATCTTAGATATCTTATCGTTTTACTATCCATCCGAACGGGCCTACGGATTAAATCATTTATCATGTAAATACTGCACACTACATGTATCTGATATAGAGACCTACTACTTCATCACCCAGGCACCGATTCACCAAAACCAAATGGTAGATCTACAAGCACACGGCAGGATTGCACATTTAGATGGTAACTTGTTATATATGTATAGTTCTTGCAGTGTACAACACCGCAGCAACTAGGTTGAAGGTACATGGGTTACAGCGTCTTTATTCTCTTAGCAGTGAACGGATATGAAGTAATTATGAAAGGAATAAGATCCTATACCACTAGTGTCGTACGCATAAGGTGCACCTCCACCTTTTATCTCCCCAAAAAATACGAAGTCGGAATAGCTAAAATGTTTAATGGTTAATACCCGTTGGCCTATCTTGAGCGCTTTCAAAACAAAAGGGCCCTGTCTCCGTTAGTCTCGTCGCTTTATCAAAGGGATAGATTCGGCCTGATGATGGACTCCCCTTTAGTCGAACTTTTGACCCTGTTTATAGATTGTGAGGTTCATTGCATTGGGTTAGGGTACAAGTTGACTGATACCAATCATAGTGAGAATGTAGGTTGATGTGTCTACAAGACACGAAACTACATGTAGTATCAGACAACGCCGAGACATGTGACACTTGTGTGTCACGGAACAATTGCGTAGGCGACAAGACCTCTTACCCATTAACCGCTTTTTTTTCACACAGATCAAATCTTTGATTTGTTAAGCGAAGCATTCGTTCCAACTCGTACTATTCTTTTGATCCTTGTTGGCTAAACATTTTATAGTCATCAAGTTGAGCTGTAGCTCTTGAAGGTGGAACTATCACTAGTAACGATAAGGGTTTACATCATTTGTTTCTCAAGATGCCCTCTCTTCCGTCAACACCGGTAACTACCAACCCACAAATTACACTCACGCCTCCACCATCAAGGTCTGTTAGAACAAATACTCAAACTGTGGCTCTAAATAACCCTGCAGAAAGGAGGAGAACCGATTCGTTTGCCCATATTCCGCTTCCTGCGTCGCCTGATGAATTCGAACCAGATATCTCCCCTCTCTCCCCTTCTGACGTTCTCTCGCAGATGAAATTTTCTTACACTTCATCTCACTTGGGTCCTCCTTTCTTGACCCCTGGAAATGGACGTACTAGATCAAGATCCAGCTCTACTTCGAAGCAATCTGGGAGGTCTCCGGATAGGTTTATTCCGAGCCGAGCAAATATTCAAAGCTTCCGCATGAATTGCCCAACACATTTATTATCAAGCGAGGAAAGATTACTTCGACGTAGTGTTAGTACTGCGGTAAGAGGCCGCAGTTCTTCCCCCGATACAAGAGGTCCATCTGCGTTAGTGAGAACTAGCCCTGGAACTTCAAATAATTTCAGACCTGGTATTAACAGACGTATCAGTGCTGGCGCTGTGGGTATATTCGGAATTGGTATCGGTGCTGCACCAAGAAGAGAGGAACCTATCCCTAGGGGAAGAGAGGTGCACATCAACGTTTTCGGTGATAAGGCCACCCCCGAGGCTGAAATGGAAAAACACGAGAGGAGACTCTCCGCTGCACTCGGTGTAGATAGAAGTGCTCGGGTTCTTAGCTTCACTCGAGAAAATGAACCTAGAAAAGACGGAGTGAATAGAAAAGGGGGTGTTATGGGGAGCCCACGGAGTGAGAACTTAATTGATTCGCTTTGGGAAGATGTTCTGGAGGTTGGAAGTCGTAAGTAATTCCCCCATCCACCCATTAAAGCCTCCTCTCAATATATGTTACAGTCGATTCCACTCCACAGAGCTCTCCATGCCGCAAGGTCCAGAAGAAACGAGCTGTACCTACTACTCCATTCCGAGTTTTGGATGCCCCGGGCCTGCGTGACGATTACTACTGTTCTCTTATTGCTTACTCACCGCATACACATTCATTGGCTGTGGGGCTTCACAGTGACGTTTATAGTTGGACCGAAGCTGGGGGCGCTCGCCCTTTTGAACCATGGTCTACTTCTCATGTGACCTCTCTGGCATTTTCATGCTTACAAGGTGGAAATAACATTCTTGCCATTGGTAGAATCGACGGTTCTCTTAGCCTGTGGAATCCAATTGAACTTACACCAAGAATTGAACGCCCTCACAATGCGGGTGTTGCTTGTTTGGCGTGGAAGCCAGTGATCTCTCATCGCCCATTATCGCTTTTTCAGTCATATACCTCTGGGGATCGTTCTCGTGCGTCTTCCTCAATTGTAGAGACAGAGGAACTTCTTGTCGGTGACGAGTTTGGGAATGTATATTACTACTCGATTCACTGGAATGGGAAGCGGGAGCCGCTGGGCCAAAGGGTCTCCGATGCATCAATAACACTCATGAAGAGAATTATAGTGCACTCTCAACAAATATGCGGACTAGCGTGGAGTGGGGACGGTGAACAGTTTGCCACAGGCGGAAATGATAATGCAGCATGTCTATTCGACACATCTGAGGTGGTTAGTAGGCGTCGAGATTCGGCTCTAGGTGGAGAGAATATAATTGAAGGTGGAGAAAAGCACAAGTGGTTGCATGGTGCTGCTGTAAAGGCGATTTCGTTTTGTCCCTGGCAAAAGAGCTTAATTGCAACTGGTATGTGCAACGCCCCTTTTATGACCTGATGATATTACTAACAGTCAATATTTGAAGGCGGGGGCTCCAATGACCGCTGTATCCATTTCTTCCACACTTTTTCGGGCGCGGCACTTGCAACAATCAATGTTTCTGCCCAGGTCACTTCCTTATTGTGGTCTGTTAACCATCGTGAAATTGCTGCAACGTTTGGCTATGCCAACCCTGACCATCCCATAAGGATTGCAGTGTTTAGTTGGCCAGAATGTAAACAAGTTGTTCAAATACCTTGGCAAGAGGATATGAGAGCCCTCTATGCAGTCGCATATCCGGGTGGACCTAATGACCCACCCTCAAGTTTCACCAACGCCGCTGCTACTGCCAATTCATCGAACATGAGGCGGACTGATAATATTAACGACGATGGTGACATCTTAAGGGAAGATTTCGGGGTTATTGGGAGAAATTCTAGTGCCCCTAGGTGGCCTGGAAGAAGCAAACCTAAAAGTGAGGGCTGCATCGTCGTTGCTGCTAGCGATGAGACGGTGCGCTTTCACGAAGTATGGAGCGAAACTAGAAGAGGGATTCTCGGGTGGAGGGGCGTTCTTGGCGGGAGCGATATTCTCGAGGGCTTAGAAGGCATCGAGAAGGATGGCGGGGAGATGATTAGATAGACTTTTGCACCTGACCACTCTACGAGCTTTAGCCAGTAGAATGGTGTTTTTAATTGCTTTCTGTGCGGAGTTTCATAACAGACCTAACAATTGGGTTCTATTCATGGTTTTAGGCCATCGATTGTGGTAACGGCTTGAAATCAAAGTACGGGTTGCTTAATTTCTAATATTAGCCTTTTCTTGATTTTGCAGAACATCTAGATTTCTTTTTTTGTGATCATGTTTACATCCCTAAATCGCATGGCTATGGTATATGCCACAAGTTATGTATTCGTTAATATCTACTAAAGGCCTGGTTATGAATGTACTGGTGGTACTTGGCGGTCAATCGTCAATCGGTGCCAAGCTCAATATTTGTTGCATCATGAATTATGATTCGGCTCTCTACTTGACTTTAGTCTTTTATTCATTGTGTGACTTTGATGGGTAATATCCGCTCAGCCGTTAGAACATCAAGGCTGTTTTGTGACCACACTTCCATCATAAGTATGGAGTATGTTTGATTTTATGGTAGGTACATCTAGTTTAAATTAAGCTTACAAAAGTTGGTAGTTAGGGATAAATAAATATCTAAAAAGAAACAAAAAATCTCCTCAGCCATTATCATTTATGGCCATGATTATATTATTAGTCTTTAGTATGCATACATGCTCCCCGCCTGTATCTAGGTTCTCACTTGAATGGAAGCTTCCTCATATTTTGGTTTTCGGCCAATTGTCTCCTTCCCTCGTACTTTATTTCCCGGCTCTCTATTCCACGCTTATGTCCGTGCTTTAAGGGGCCATTGACTTTCGCGCTTGCCAGCATATATCGCATCTGTATCTGACGCCATCTCTTCTTCCTCCTTCTCAATATCAATATACCTCGTATCTTCCCCCTTCCCCTCCAGATACATCGCCAAGGGCGGTGGCGACCTCGGCGACCTCATAGGCTCGGGGATAAATTCCGGCTCCTTCATCTGGCGACGGCGGATCCAGATGTAGAGCGTGAGACCAGAAAGACAGAGAACGATTGATGCGCAGCCGCCAGAGAGGGCTGCAATAATTGCGGGGGGGTACTTGCGGGGGGGGCTTCTTTCGGGTGGTGGTGTTGGGGTGGTGGGTGAAGCGGTTGTTGGGGCGGTGGTTGTCGTGAGGCTGCTGGTGGTCTTTGTGATGATTTGGAGAGGTGGGGACATTGTGGTTGTTATCTCGATGGTGGTTATTGGGTCTTTTGGATTGGTGGATGTCGGTGTGGGGGTGGGTTTACTTGGGCTTTGTGTTGGTGTTGAGAGGCTTGTGGGTGTGGGTGTGGGTGTGGTATTCGATTGTACTGTAAGACTAGAAGCTGACGCTCAGTATTTCGAATCAGCATATCGGAATCAAATGGGTCATCGACACAGAGCCATACCTACGTATTCCCCTCCACCAGCAGAAATTAAGGTTGTGGTCTGGCCAGCACTCGTACCAGTGGCCGTTCTTAATCCCCACGTAGTCGTCTGATTAGACCTTCCACCATTGTTTTCCCTGTAGACGGGCGCATTGGAGTTGATACCGTTGGTGTATGTTGTCTGCTCGTTGGCTAGCGCATATACCTGGAGGGGAAAGCATGAAAGAAAAGCGATAACGTAAAATGGCCGAAACATTGCTGCTGCTGCTGATAGCGCAATTGATTAATTGATTAAAAGGCTGATGTCAACTCGACTTCAAAGGGCTCGACCTTTTTAGATTGTGGTTAAACGATGGGGATTGGTGAGTGTTATAAACAAATCACCCCCCCCCCCCACATTTCTTTTTTTTTTTTTTTTTTTGGGGGGGGGGTGAAAATCCGTTTTTGATATCTGTTGATTGTGATGATTATGTAGAGCGAGGAAAAAAAAGAAAGAAAGAAACCGAGAGACATACATAGACATAGACATTATAGATCGAAAAGAAGGTGGGCGGGCGGGACCTGCATCACCAAATTTCCGCGGATCCGGCTCTACCACCAAAAAAGACTGATTGAAATCACCTTACGCTTTTCGACTTGAAAACTTTTTTTTTTTTTTTTTCTCATGCACAACCGATGGTCATACAATCGCACTTCCCCACGGAAATTTCATGCAAATGTCAAGTGGACAACTTTAAATACCAGGGCTGGATTTAAGTCATTAGAGAGTTTAAGCCACCAGATATCTCTGGCAAGAACAAAAAAAGATCAGCGTAAGAGATTACCAATCCTGCCTTAGTTTTGCTCTTTTTACCCCTAGACTGCTGATCTTTTTTTGTCCGACGATCTTATTTGTTTGCCAAAAGTCGGGTGGCTTAAAACTCTCTATTGCGAGCAAGTAATTATATTACGGGCTAATGCGAAGCGCGGGACTTTCCTGGCCGGCCTCCCTCACTCCCTCCTTCATCAAGCCTTCATTATCTTGGCAGTCCCTGGATTGGGAAGAAGAAGAAGGGGGAGAGGGGGCGATGGTTACACGGGTATAAATAGATTTGGCAATTCTAATTGTCACGGTCTTTTTTTTTTTTTTTTTTACTTTTATTCATTACGTGCATGCAACTAATCGTCACCGTCAAGGACCAGTGGGGGTAAAAAAGAAACCAGGGATATCTGAATATATGCAATTGGTTTAGTGATTATATTATAGACTAACAGAGACCGAGTCATTTATCATGATGGAACACTTCTGAATTCAGTAACTACCATTTTCCGAAACAGGCTTAGTATGCCAAGAGGTTCGTTCAATGGGTGAGTGAGAGCCTATGAAGATGTCAGCTTATCGACTTAGATGTGTTTGACCGGCTGCTGAGGGGCACGGGTTTGATCGCACAAACTACTAGAAATACTCCGAGAATGATATGTCCATGTCCCTTTACCTCTCCCAATACCCTCCCTTCTGTGAATATGTTGATGATACATAATATCACGAGTAGAAGAAGTCTCACGAGTTCCACCACCAATAGATCCAAAAACATCTCTTCACGGGAATAGACCAGAGTTTTGCAAGAGCGATATAATTTCTTTATCGAGCCTTAGATAATGACCGCTTCCCCGCGTTGGTCTCTCAAACATTTCCCCTAGACCTGTCCAGCTAAGATAGACATACTTCATACCATCAGAGAATCCATTACTCAAGGCCTATATACCTTACGACTCCACGCTGAGACCTAGGCGCGATACCACACCACATACAGTATTCTAGAATAACATGGATGTGCAAGTATAAGTAGTGCAAAGCTTGAAAAAAAAAAAAATCACGGTATCAGTACTGGTAATAACGATCTCCCTTATCCACCATCTTGCCAAGAAAAAAAGTAAAAAAAAAAAAGACAATAGCGCCCAAAGATAAAATAAACAACTAGTACGTGGCGGGAGGAGATAATGTACTCTAGTACCGACCGCTTACAATGCAAACATGAAGTAAAATATAAGGTATTGTTATACCTAAACTCAGATTATAATACGGATAGGGACTATTGTAGACTGATAAGATGAAAAGACGCATAGTAGGGTATTGGGGAGGGGAAGCATGGGAAATATCTAACCCGGGCAGACAAGAGAAATTTGTAGGTCTAGGTTGCGGGGACGCAAAGGCAAGGGGCGAATAGCTAACGCTTTAATCTTTTACGCTTTGTTATTGCCTTCCCTTTGCCCTTTTCCGATGCCCCATCAGTGTCACCCATCACGCTATCCTCCCCATCCCCATCCCCATCCCCATCCCCATCCCCATCCCCATCCCCATCCCCATCCCCATCCTCTCCCTTATCACCACCAATACTTTGCTCCTCATCTCCTGCAGTACCGGCAGTGGTTTCTCGCTCTCTATCTCTCACACCACCCTTTCTGGCGGAACCAAACCCGCCGCCTGTAGCAGCTGCCCCAAGAGCCTTCTTCATTCCCGCTTCTTCGGCGGTTCTGAAATTGTCAACCATCCCTTCAACATCTCTCGCCATTATGAGAGTCTCCTTCCCAATCTCGGTGGTAGACTTGTTGTACATAATTGCGTTTGCAAACATCCTAAAAAGCTCTTTCTCAAGCTGTACAGAGTTGACTATCCCCTTTGGAGGAGTGTTCAAGGTAGTTGCAGGCAACGTAGCAAAGGTTGAGGAGCTCGCGGCCGGCGGCGTAGCAGCGGCAAAATCGGTGGTGGGTGTCATAGCTGGAGTACCTGCCGATGCATTTGTAATAGCCGCTGTACCGGATTTTACTGCCGCCTTTATACCTGTTTAAATAACTGTTAACATTTGTGTATAAATTTGCTTATCTTCAAGAGCGGTACTTTTTAGGTCCTGCGGTCGGAACACTAAATTCCTATAACCAGGCGCCATTCGTTCGTTGACAGCATGGGAAAACAAATTTGCAAACTTATGGCTGCTGATATCGCTAAGTAACGGCGCACTGAGTTGCAAGAATTTCTTTGTTGCGACAACTAAGGGCTGTTGACCGATGGATATTGGGAGTGGTGAAGGAGATGGCACAGTGTTTGTTAAATTTGAGCCTTGATTCTCAAGCTTGGGGAAAGATCGTCGTTGCGGTGTTGGAGAGACAGAAACTGCTTCGGCCCCGCTATCCTCATCCTCGTCAACAGTTTGCGGCGTAGGGGCGTTTACTTCAGTTCTTTTCCTCTTTGTACGCTTCTCCTTTGCTGGGGGTTCCGCATGCTCTTCAGGTGGAGGCGGTGGAGGTTTAGCTTTCCCTCGCGGCCTTCCTCTTGGCTTTTGAGGTTTCTCCTCCTCATCGACGATGCTGACTGGCGCATCGCTCTCAACCTCAGTGGCATCTGCCTCTTCATCTTTAACCTTATTCTCCGTAGCTGGAATAACACCTCCCACTTCCTTTTCGATCACCGAACCTCTCCTGGCGATCGGACTCTTCGCAGGGGTCTTTTCATGCTTCTTCTGCCTTTTGGGAGCTGGTTTGTCCTCTTTCGCTCGATCTGCCCGTGCTTGTTTAGTACTTTCTTTATTGCCACCCGACTTCCGCCTGTCTTGGGGGCTTTTCCCATCATCCGGGAAAAGGCGTTTTTTCCCACGAGGTTTCTCAACGCTCACAACTAGTTTAGGGGATTCAGGGGGTGGAGGAGGAGGAGAGCGCGAGGGCGTACTAATAGGGGAAATTTCATCAGGTCGTGGAGGTATTGGTGACCCAGGCTCGCCTTTGTGCCCTGGCGAGTGGGGGGTGGGCTCACTAGAACCTGTAGATGTCAGAATTGGTGGGGGGCGTGTTTTTGAAGGAGATATTGGATTGGGTTGTTGTAATGGCACCGCTGCAACCTGAGGTGAAGGGAGAGTGGCGGGAGCGGGAGGACGGGGGGCGATTCTCTGGACTGTTGGTGAGGTTACTGGAGGGGCTTGTTCGAAGCCCTGCTGCGGTTGTGCTGTCACATGCGGGTTGTAATGCTGAAAGTTGGGTGGCTGAACGCCAGCCTGTCTGGTTTGAGTTTGGGGAGAAAACTGTGAGGGATATTGTTGACCCGAGGTGCCTGGTGTGGTAGGTACTTGAGTGAGAGGAATAACGCCAAAACCCCCAGTGACTCCAGAAATTGAGGTCGTCGGCGTTCTATGGCTTTGATGAATATTTGGGGAGATGGGCGCTGGGCCATATGGAACAGGCTGGCCAGTAGAATTATATAAAATATGTTGGCCCAGGGGCGCCCCATGCTGCGCATACGGAGGCGTGTGCTGTTGCTGCCATCGTGTATCCGCAACGTCTGCCAGTTGTTGCAATCCACTTAACGATTGAGGACCTTGACCTGAGCCTGGAACACTGGGCGGTCTTGGAAGTGCATTCTGTGGCTGGGTATAAGAGCCTTGTATTGGCCTTGGAGTGATTGGGGGGAATGGGGTTCTTGTTGGCGGAGGAACTGGTGCCTCGATTTTGATACCCGGTCGTGACGACGGCGGGGCAACAGGTGAAGATGCGTTCGAGGGAGGGGGCGGTGGAACAGCTTCCATCTTTTGGGGCACTTGAGGAGAAGGGATAGGTGCAGCCAAAGCTCGATGTGATTGAGCTTGCCGCGGGGATGGAGATGAGGTTTGAATCGCCGGACTAGGCCAAACAGCGCCCGGTTGGGTTTTTGGCGGTGTTGAGGCTACTTTCATGACATCGCGCTTAGTTTGTGCAAGAGGCATGTAACTCTCTACTTGTACCTCTTGAGCTTGATCTCTAGGATGTGGAGGCGGGGATTGTTGCGATAATGGCGTAGGTGCTGGGACATTTCGGGGCTGGCGGTCTGGGGCATTCCTTTGAGCGCCCTGCTGCTCTGGTTTTGCGGAATGGTTGTTTGGACGAAGTGGTAATGAAGACTTCAGTTGAGGGCTCTTTTGGATTGCAGGCTGAGGGACAGCATGCTGGACTGAAGGTGCTCGAACGGTTGGCAATTCTCTCGGGGAGACCTCTATCGACACTCTCGTCGCTGAAGGTTCACCCCTAATTTCTGCTATAGGGCTAACACTAGGTGTAGCGTTTCGCCTATCTAAGCTTGGAGAAGAGCTGGCTCTCTTTTGTTTCGAGCTCTTTGGTGTCGCCGAGCTGCTCCTGCTGCTTGCCTTGGCGGCATTTTCACGTAGTCGCTCGTCCCACAGCCCCGCTGAGATATCGTTAATATCTCGGTCGAGCTCCGCATATCTTCTTTCATCATCGCGTATCTGTTGGAAAACAGTGTTTCGGTATTTCTCGTACAGTCGTGACGTCAAGATTTTGACCACACCAGTCTTGTCGGGGTTTGATAGAGCTGCCGGAGGTGTTTTAGCTTTCTTTTTCCGTGACGTAGCTGGAGAGCCTTGTCTACCCCCATCACCATTTGATTGCCCATCTCCACCATTTCCAAGTTCCAGCTCGGCCTCCTTCAATTGTAACAGATAGAACTCTTTCAACGCGTCCGGCGCTAGTCTGCCCCTGTCAAATGTCTCCCCATTCTTGACGAGTGGGTTCCTGACCAAGATATTCGAGATCAACGAAAAGGATGTCGGATGTATACCATGTGTCGATAGGTTGTAGAATAACAGCAACGTCTCCAACGGCGTATATGCAGTAATCTCGAGTGCTGGAGTGCTCATGGACGGGGGTTTATGGGGTGGCCCGCGGGGACCTTCCGGAGTCACAAACGCGTAAAATGGGTATCAAGGTGGTAGCGGAGCGCAAGCCAAGCACAAATTTTCGGATGGCGACGGGCGAAAACGACGCGTAAGGGGTGGATCTTTGGGGCGGTGGGTGAACGACAGGCGAGCTTTCGGGAGGTGAGGTTGAAGTTTGGTGATGACTAAGACGCCAAGATGTCGCGATCCTCATGGATATGTAGATACTTTCAGATAACTAGACCTCAATAAAAACAACTCACTTGTGATAATTTGACCTTATACTTCTGGATTTAGATCTCTAGTCTTCTAAATGAAAAGATATAATGATGGGACACAACTTCTTTGTCTATAATTTCGTTTGGATATCCAGAAAGCTCTATAATCGACTATAATGATCATCATGGTTACATAATCCATGAGGCACCCCCAGAGAATTTTGATGGCTATCGGAGGGCCGAGTGATACCAGATCTAAATCCTATGCTCAGGCGAGATTCCTGTTCTGCAGAGCTGACCCAAATCTAGGTATTCGTGGTAGTCATGGCAACCACAACTGTCAGCTACTGCGTTCCCCTGCTTTCCCTGCTCAGCGAGATCCTAGATCCCTAGATCCCTACTCAGCGAGATTCACATACAAATATTTCTTGGCTGCAGGCTCGGCAGCCAGATTTTACGTGGTGGAGTGCCTCAAGTCTCGTTAGGGAGAGATCTCGCTGAGCAGGGAAACGGAGTATATTCCCCAGGAATTTCCATTCCCCGAAAAACCAGAACGTCGGCACTATTTAATTCATACAGATAGATGTCGATGGGTGGAGACATATTAGAAACTCACGAGCTTGGTTCTCTTGCAGGTTTTGTTTCTCTTCTAATCATCTAGTAATTAGGGCTTAAAGGCTTATAAAGGTTTTCTTTGGTGGAGGGAAAACACTTATACGCAAACAATCAGATTCATAGATTTCTATAGTGTACCGAGAATAGGAGCAAGTAACGAATCATGTCACTATAGACGCGGTAGTAATCGCATTAATCAATGCGTTGAGTAGAATATATGCACAATCTATCTGAGATACCAAGCCTTCACGTAAATAAAAATCATTTAGAGTCATATTTCCTATTACGAGCGAGTTTCTTACCAAAATTATCACCATATTAGCTACAGTCTTTGATATTCCCAAGTAATTTCTTCTGCATGCATCTAACAAAAATAGACTTTCTCAACTCATCTATAGATCCATTGAGATTTCCATGTAGCTCTATAGTTACATATACGGATATAGCACGAAATCACGAGCCTATTCCCTCTACTCAAGCCTATTAAGAAAGCCTTTATAGGGGCGGGTACGTAGCACCTCCACTTCGACCTCTAGCTACAACCCGCTCCCTCACTTCTAGCTGCAATCGGATTAACTAACGTTTCTACCTATATTAGAGTATCCAAGTCTACGCACGTAATGAATAGAACGAAAAAAACAAAAAGAGTACTTAAGTCTAATTGAGCAGGTTAACGGATTCACAAGCCTGGAAAGAGAAGTACATACCTTGCTAAACTAAGCATATTAGCATTCGATCATGGCTTTTTACTTCAGAATTAATCCTTGTAAACAACTTAACCACAATATGCACGTCCGTATGATCATTCCTCGGTTACACTACTCCCACTACCCACGTTCTTGTACTCCTAAGAAAATGATCCAATCATAGATTCTCACTCGTATTGGCTTTGTTCCCCATTCTATATACTTGCGTCTAGACGACTCGCAAATTAAATGGTTTGTTTCGTGAAACGATTTGCTATTGAATGAGGCCTGCTGTCAGAATTGTCTACTGTAGAGCCCCCAATAACCACCACATACCCCGTCAAACTCAATAGGCCTTTTTTACCATTCAATTAACTGCACCACCTCCGGCTGTGTTTGTTTATATTTCCCACTCCTTCTCGCTCTCCTTACCACTCCCCCTTTCTATTCATTTACCAGCATCCACAACACCATCGAAAGAGGTTTTTCCCACAGTCGTGGTTCTACAAGGCCCTACACGCTTTTGCATAATCCGCAGACCATAACCCGGCTCCAAATTCTCCTCGCTCTGCCTGCATCCTCTAGTGTTCGCTCTAGCCCTTTCTTCCAACTTCTCGTCATTCTATTTTCCAACCCCATCTCCACCGTGAAACCTTTCCAAATCTAACCTCCCACCAACTCGAAAGTCTCACACAACGATTCGCAGCTCACTGACTCTCCATTCACTCACAATGCCGTCACTGACAAGATCTTCCGCAATGGAAGCCACGCTCATCCCCCCCGCTACGCCGATTCCCACCGAGATGCCTCCCGTCAACTTTTTAAGATCACCCAAAATAGCGCTCTTCAACCCAATTCTTATTTTCCTCTTCCGGAATCACTTCAGTTCTTGGGTTGATGCGAATAAGTACGGGACTCGAGCTGATTTTGTCGAGCTTTATAAATCCTTTCGGGATCTGTATAAGAATCATGTCAGAGCTGATGCAGAGGCTGAAGCGAGTGGAAAGGGTGAGGCATTGGATTCTCTGCAAGTAAAATCTTTAGACGATGAGAGTGGATTGCTACTTAATGTAAGTACTGGGCTTATCCTTCAGCCCTTGGCCCGGGCTTTTTCTTTTCTTGATCTCTCGGCTGTGTTGTCTCTAACCCATTCAGCAATTTTGGGAATTCATCATGGGTATGGGTCAGCTCGCTTCCTGCTTTGACCTGAGTGCCATGGGGCCTGCAGATCAAGGTCCCGAATCGTCCTCCAAGGCTAAAAAGGAAGTTCGCCGCTATAACCATGTCCTTGCAAAGATCGTCGCTACCAATATGGAGAAGGGGAATGAAGGCCCATGGGACATACCAAAGCAGGCTAGGGGGAAGCTCCCGGATGCTGAGGGTATGATGCTCGAAATGTTTGTGGCAATGAAGAACAACACCGATGTCTTGGATTACTTTGATACGAAGCCGTATAGAGACCACTGGTATTCTATGACCGATAAGGACTTTTGGCATCTGGCCACTAGTTTGTTTGTATGTGTTTCAAACCAAACCATCTCCTGTATAGTGGCGGTATCGGCTAATGTAGATATAGAAGCATTTGAATGATCTTCATCAAGGTCGTGACTTTGTGGAGGGGTTCCGCTACGTGGATAGATACCACAGCCTCGTTAGTCTACTAAGAGTAAGTTTGATTACTGTTAATACTTACTAAACCTTATTTCAATTAAGCCTCTTGCTAACAAGCGCCCCTCAAATCAAACAGAACTGCAAAGGGACTATTTATTTTATGTCTCGCCCCTCTACTTATGAAGATGTTCTCTTGAACCCTCACATGATGGAACTTGTATGTCTTTTCCCTTTGATGTCATCTAACTGCTGCTAACAAGACGTCTTCTTTTGTAGCGGTTCGCAGATAATCAAAAGAATAATGCTAAAAAGAAGCTTGATAACCGTGAACTAGCTGCTCGTCGTGCCCAAGAATTTTTCCATCAACATGGCACTGATCCCCCACCTAAGACACGTTCAATCCGTGGTGCTGCTAAGGGTGGTAGGAGTAAGCGTGCTATCTCGGAGGCTGAAGAGGACGAAAACTTAGAAGAAGAGGCATCTTCTCCAGCAGGAGCAACGCCGAGCACGAATACAAGATCGGCTGCCAAGAAAAGAAGAACTGCTGCGGCCAATGCCACTAAGCGGTCACTAGCGAAGGGTAAAGGGAAGGCTGCCCCCGCTACTGCTACTGCCACTGCCAAGGACATATTTGTCCCTCCTGTCTCTACCCAAGCACTCATTCGGGCCACTACACAAGTGCTACCTCCGCCTCTAGTTGGTGCGGACCCTAAGCGTGCCAAACAGCTTGAGAGTGGAAAGCGCCAGAAGCAGCAGTACCAACATTTTCAAGCATTGCAAGATTATGATGTCCAGGTAGAAGTTGCACCTGAGCAATTTGGTGAAGGGTTTGCTGTCCCAGAGCCATTTGGAATAAACACTTTAGATCCCCGTCTGCGGGAATCTGGGCTACCTGCAGAGCCTGATCTCCATCCGTCTCGCAATGCCTTTTTGTTTGGGTCTGAGGAGGAAGGGGCAATCAAACAATGGGCCAATAATAGACAAGTGACCGAGGCCAACCATTCTGGAAATTTTCTCAACTCAGGTGCCCCTTCCTACAACCAGACTCTTGATCAAGGGTTTGTTCAAAATATCATAAATACAAACTACGAAACTGTCATAGACACAACCTATGCTAGTGGAGAACAAGGCGATCCGGGAAATATATCGGTCCATAATACGTCTGCAGAAACTGACTGGAACAACTCAGAACCAATTTTCAACACCAGCGCCAGACCTGTTGATGCGGACGGGAACTCGTTCTTTGACTTTGAGGATGCGTCATTTGGGCCAAACAAATTCGATGAGATGGAGAAGGGGATTCTAGAGGACCCTTCGGATCCTGACAGATAAAGATGCGTTGAGAGACGGCGAGATAGATTTTGGATCATTCTGCTGGGATGCGTGGGTTGGCCCTCGCCGAATTGGCTTTGTTCGCCCCCGTCTTCGTCCGTAGGATGTCATTTTATATTTCCCCCAGTTCTTTTTTCTATCTTCTGTGCTTTCTTGGGTAGCTCTCGAATCAGAGAGTAGCAGGTGCCCAAATCATCTTGATGCTACATACCCCGGCCCGAAATATAGACGTAACGTTCCTTTATATACCAGTCCCGTTTTGCTCGGGTAAGACGTTTTTAATTTTTCTTTTTTTTATGCCGAAGACATGGTATGTTGTGCGCACTCTCCCAATTACTTTTAGAAAGATTATGTCGTATTTTTGCCTTATATTTGAGTAATTATACGATTGAATATGAATTTCCCATATCCCCTCGCAGCCCCCAACAAGACATATTATATTAATATCAGTTTCCCTTTCAACATACATACTTCATAATCTCTTGCCGTGATCCCATATAGTGGCTACCTGATCTCTTATCAATCTCTAAGATTCAGTGAATCACCAGATTAGAGATGATGCCTACAAGTTTTATCGAACAATGCATCAGAACATGGATATTATGGTACAATATGTTTACATAGCCAACATGTAAATACATACTAGTGATCAAGCTATGTGGGTCTAGTGCACGTGAGTATCCAGCATGAGAGATAAGGCAACGTCATATAACGTGCAACCTATTGAGCCCATTCGTATATATAAAGGGTTGAAGATGCGAGCATTCGGTCCCCCTGATTCCCCCCGATTCCTCATAATTCGGTAGCTCTAGTCGTGACTACATGATACGTATATGCATCATATAATTCAAAAGTCATCAAAGCTTCTATGACACTCAATTATAACCATATTGCAGCTCATCTGACTGACATCTTTGGTCACCCAATCCCATATCCAATCAGTAACGATCCACCTTAGAGATCCAGCTGGTCCTACGTTATCCTCAAGCTTATGTTTAACAAATAATAACCATCAATTGCGTACGGCGATATATTATAGCCTGTTTCATAAAGCTTAGCCGGACAGAATTTTAAGCATACCTGTGGAATTTCCCCTCTAGGCAATATTCCTTACCCTAGTAGGCAATAAACTTGAAACTTTATTTTATGATTACCTACTTGAGGGCTAGTACGGCTTAGATAAACGATTTAAGGTTTTCGCAATGAGTGTAAAGTCCTGACCGGCCAAGTTTTACGAAACCAGCTGTAAACTTAGGCTCTCTCAGCGACGCATAGATCTATAAGCTTTAGACGGTATAGATATTTATTTGGTCGCCTGACGTCATCTTATTGAAGCTTGATGTCCAATAACCCTAACCCTATGCGTCTTTTTATCTGCCTAGAATACGTAGGGCTGTCAACTCTCGGGTTGAGACATGTTATGGCAGCCGTTAAAAGCTAAAACTCAAATAAGGGCTATTTCAGACGAAAACTACTGTGAGTTTACGGGAGGGTACATAGCGGCTCTGGCAGAGGTTGTACTTATAACGCCCACACCGTACTATCACAGTATATATTGTATTACTGAGTATTTTGCCGCAAACACAAGAAATGTTACCTTCTATAAGGAGATGTCGATTGGTTAATTGAGTAATACCAGTCCGAAACAAAACTAAGCGGTGCATGTACGTGGTATTGATAACTTCCCGATACGGGTACCTCCGCTCGATATCTAATAAGGTGTGCCCTTATAAGCCAATCAGCTGGTGTTTCAGCTGATGTGCTTACTGGCTCAGCGCCAATTAGTGTCTGGTAGTAGCCTTGAAATTGTGGAACGGCGATTCTTCCATGTTTCCTCTAGCCTCTGAGATCCCAGAGCCATAGTACATTTTACTACATTTCTTTATACATGTAGCTCAAATATTTCTGCTCACAACACTGCCCAGGGATGATGATCACTTCCACCAGATACATGCACACTACTCTCATCCTTTGCTATGAATAAAAAAGTACATGTAATCTTTCATGACCTTGGGTTTGTAAAATGGGATAAAGTTGATAGGTTCTAGGATATCTTTATGTCTAAAATGACGCTACTCTGCGACTAACTGTTGTTTCTAGTGAGATATTTTATTTCTGACCCTCTACATAAACTCTATAGTTTTATCCGCTTTTCCTACCAAATGTACTCCTATATATGGCAGTAGAACTATATGCATGTATATTAATCCCTACAGGCACATAAGGCCCATATCTGAGCTGATATGGATATGTTGTTGAGTTAGTTATCATGGATAATCACTCGGCGGAGATACGAGGCGAGGTGCAACCACACTGAACTTCTCTCGCGAGCTCCGGAGTGCTGAACTTATACGAGATACATGTAATTGTAATGAAGCCACCGTTTTTCACATGCATTTTCGGCTTCGGACTCTGCTTACTGCAGGAAACTCAAGATAGAGGTCTATCAGACTGTGCTCTTGATGCACAGGGCTGATCAAGCTGCATAAAGAATCCCACGGTCCAAAATTGCTCCGTTCCCACCTTTTTTTTTTTTTTTTTTTTTTCTGACAGCGGTGGGAACGGTTACCGAAAGATTTACTCAATTAAGCGAGAGTCATGTTACGGTTTATGCAAAGCACCACGATGCAAGTTGGCGACCTACAAAAGTAGCCTTTGTGCCTTAAACCCCGCCCATAATTAGCATTCAAATGTAGCGTCGACAATATTAGACGTGTGGAAAAAAGAGCTTTTTAACCTGAAGTTCCAATTGAGAATTTTTTCGCTATTTACGGCTGTACATAAAAACAAATTCGGGCTCGCCACATCTTATTTGGACGCCCCTCCTTTGTGTCTTAGTTTATTTGTTCCTGAGTGTCCCTGTCGATCGAGCTATTCTGACAGTTCATGCTGTGTTACTTGGCACAGAGTTAAGTAATAGGCTATTGACGGAGAGAGACACCCACCCCTCGCTTAAGTCTTATGCAGTAAACAACGGCCTCATCGAGTGTGGTGTATCAACACCGGTAAGTTCCTTCGGCCACCCCGAATAGTACAAGCGGGTATGAAATCATCTCCAGATGCTGCATATAAGGTACTCGACGTTGTACGAAACTTTACCCCAGATATCGGATTAGTTTCCGGTTCATCCATTAATCTACTCTTCCCCACATGGCCCTCCATTACCCCTGCTGGTACACGATGCTCTCTCTCTCTCTCTCTGCATCATTACACACCCTAAACATACATTTTGGGGAAAAGAGAGGGTGTTGAACAGAGAAAATAAACCCCTCCTTGCCATTTATAAAGGTGCCTTTCGGCATCACAAGCCAGACGAGACCCTTTCAGATGTCGAAAGTCTTCGACTGATCCTGATCTCATCGCCGAAAGCAACACCTTCGTCTTCGGCGCATACAAGGTACCCCACAAGTTCAACCTTCCCTGGCCCGCCGAAAATAACTATCCACTCTTTATCCAGAATGCATCAGTAATTTAAACAGCGATCGCTGTAATTGGAGACGTCCGCCTGATCAGATAGGGAGCAATATGGAAGGGATGATGGAATGCTTGGTGTCGATTCCTGGACTGGACTTTCACCGCATCCTCCTCCGGGTAGAATAGACCCCCATCATCACCAGGGGAGTTGACACTGCCACGAAGTGCACCCAAACCTAGAACGTATTGATATAAGTCTGCAGCAATTAAGCTACTGTCAGGGCTACCTCGTTTTTTCCTTCCCCTTTCTAACATTTTCGGATCAATCAAGCCGAAAGCGAAATCCGCCCCAGAAAAACCCTCTCCGTACTACCCCACAAGCAGGGCGCCGAGCAGAACTAAACATCCTTGAGATATCTGTGCGTTACCAGAGAGAGAGAAAAACGCTACACCAGAGATCTGGGACTTATTTACCCTACAACTGAATGGCATTACTTGATCCCTCTATCAAAAAGGGAATTATATATAGAGAGATGTTTTCTCCCTTCCGGAGCCAGATTCTCGAAGCATAGAGCAGTCTCAATATCCTCTCTACATCTACCCTCAGCTTTCTCTCTCAAGATGCGTAGTGCACTTTTGTTCCTGGCTGGATTGCTTCCTAGCTTCGTTCTTGCTGCTCCTCTATCCCTAGGGATTGCATTCTCGTCAACAGATGGATTGCCGGAGTTGACATTGCCGTATGCAACATACAAGGCGTATTCATACGATGTTACGGACGATGTAAGTTTTCGGGGGTATATTCTTCTTCGGTGTTCTCATATCTATATCTAGTACTACACGTTTAAAAACATCCGTTTCGCCGCTCCTCCCGTTGGGAATCTGCGCTGGGCCAAACCCGCTGCACCCTTGACCGAGAGTGGAGTCCAAGACGGGACAGTAGGATACCAGTGCATGCAAGCAGCTCCGCAGCAGCTATTTGGTGCGTAACCTTTCATCGTTGGACTGAATCATATTGTGGTCAACCATAATCTAATATATTTTGATATAACCGTGTAGTCGCATACCCGATCTTACAATCTCTTGAGCCAGCGTCGGAAGATTGTTTATTCCTTGACATCAAGGTTCCTGGAGCGGCTGTAAGAGGAGAAGTTAAGGATCTACCTATCCTATTTTGGATCTTTGGCGGTGGATATGGTTCGTCTACCCGATAATCGATAACGCGATCTGGAGCAGGGGGAATGGATCACTAACGGATCACCAATAGTACTTGGCTCGAAATCTTTCTTGCTTTATGATGGGCACCCGTTCTTGAAGTCTAGCGGAAACAAACTAATCTATGTAGCGCCGAATTACAGGGTAAGTGTAAATTTTGACCGAGTTGCGCAGGTATCCCGACTAACGTTACATTCTGCCAATAGCTCGGTGCATTCGGGTTCCTCAATGGACCGACAATGGAATCCCAGGGTACTCCAAATGCCGCATTCTGGGATCAAAGGGCGGCCCTTCAGTGGGTCCAAGACTATATTTCCCTTCTCGGAGGCGACAAGAACACTGTTACCGCTATGGGAGAGTCTGCAGGTGCTGGCTCAATCATGCATCACCTCATTGCCCAAGGCGGAACACTCACTCCACAATTCAAGCGTGCTATCCTGATGTCCCCGGCCTTTGAGCCGCTCTATGACCCTGGCCGTCTGGAGAAACAGTACCAGACTTTTGAGGTCAAGGCTGGGTGCAAAGGTCTCGGCCTTGCATGTCTGCGCACCCTGTCTTCGGATGTGTTACAAGCTGCAAATGTTGCAACAGTTTATGATTCTCCTTATGGGACATTTGGGTACGGTCCTGGAGTGGATGGCGACTTTGTCAGAGACCTACCTGGAATTGAACTGGCAGCCGGCAACTACTATAAGGATGTTACGATCATGCTTGGTCACACCAGCAACGAGGGCTTCCTATTCGCAGATCCTACAAAGATCCTTAACAGCCAGATCGACGAACTCCTGGAAGACAATTTTCCCAATGCCACTTCCCAGACGCTGGCTTCTCTTGAGACGCTTTATCCTGAACCCAGCCTCTTTGGCACGTTCATTTCCAATTATGAACGTCTCAGCGCCCTCATCGGCGAATGGGTTGTAACCTGCAACTTCCGTTTCCTTGCACAGGCATTCCCAACGAAATCATGGGGATATCAGTTCTCAGTTCCCCCGGGAATTCACGGATTCGATCTCATCCTTGCATTCTGGAGGACCGATTTGAACATTGGGCAGGTCCTTCAGGTTGATTTCGACCTTGACTTCGTGACGCAAAAGAACTTGGCCACTGGATTCCAGAGCTACATCACAAGCTTCGTAATGAGTGGAGATCCAAATACCTACAAGGAGTCTGGATCATTCCCAGCAACCGCCACTTTCCCAGTGACGAACACTGGTGATACTGTGAAGGTCTTGGACATCAACTTGACGGGATACACCGTAATTAATGACCCAGACATGGATAAGACGAGGTGCGCGTGGTGGCAGAGCGGAGTATGGACTGGGAGGTAGTTGGTTATAGCGAGGACAGAGTGCCTATTTCTGGCTGTATGTATATAGTTTGACCTGAGAAGAAATGATATAAAGATCATCTGAGATTTTACCCTTGTGCCCTCATGTGTATCGGAGGAACCACAACCTATGAATATTTTTCCTCCAATGATTGGTTGGGCTTCATGCAGCTTTCTGACACTGTCTTGCCTTGAAATCCGGCAAGGGCGACATATGCTTAAGCTTGATTATGATCTTTCTTTTTTTCTATTTGCGCAATAGCGTGTTCCCCCGATCTCATCGAATTGATTTCTATCCTGTGGACGAACACGCAATTCCCCGCGCGGGTACCTGCATTACCGTCATACCGCATCTCACATGCATATTCCCATCCACCTGCATACCGCTCCCGCAAACTAAAATAAAGAACCGCAGCCAACCAAGTATGAATACAGGTATGCACATATATATACTTGCTGAAAAATAAAGTATTGTCCCCAAGGTGAGCCAGATAGCAACCGGGGATGTTCGGGTTGAGACCACACTTTATTTTTTGGCAAGTATATGCCCACGCACAAGATGGTTTGACCTTAATAAAGGCTGTGCGATACGACCGAAGAAAAAAAACAATGGGTTTTTGCACCGCCGTTTTGGGATTATGATCGCACCAGGGGTCGAACCTGGAATCTCTTGATTTCGGAATTTAATCGTAGTCAAGCGCCTTGCCATTGGGCCATGCGACCTTGGGGGCGGGAGAGGATGGGGCTGTTTCGGTGCATGGCGCGGAACGGTGGTGGTGCTGGTGCTGGTGGGTGACTACTTAGCGGTCTAGTGCGTGAAGAGAGGATCCCAGGGAAAATGTAATTGGAGAATGGTTTGCTGGGGATTGGTACCGTAGACTGGTCATGGTATAACGTTATGAGATTTAAGCTTGATTGGGGCTTGAGCTCGACTAACATTCTGAACGGAATTAACGAAGAACCTTCAAAAAAAAAAAAAAATTTTCATCCTGCCAAGCATGTGCCGAGAATTAGTAGGTATGGCCAAGTCAGGGATAGCGTTGATGCTGGTTTTCAGATCTTATTGGTTGCGGTGATGGCCTAGCCTAGTACCTGCTCTGCATGAGTCTGAACCGTTGTATGCTAATTAAGGTGTGTAAAGATAATTTAATTGGGACCCATGAATAGCTAGCTCCCTTGTTTTTTTGGCCCTCCTGAAAAGCTCCTTGACTTGTTCACCGAGAAAGGGTCTATTGTGCGTCTTGTCGGCGGGCGGTTGGGGTCGTTGAATTATTATCCTTGTTGCCGGTCGCGCTCTGGACTGACCGTAGTAGAACTCTGGTGGGACTTTTTTTTTTTCTTTTTTTTTTTTTGGCAGGGGTTAGAACTCTGTTGGGGTGTCATAAATCTTAAATCTTGTATGTGAGCCAGCTCTGGCAAGCAGCGCTCTTGGTGAGGGATACACCCCGGAGATATTGTCAATCCTACAAACCACTAGTACCGCTCCAGAACCTTAACTCTGGGGAATAGCAAGGCCCAGAGTGTGATATCGGCTTCAGTGGGTTAGGGGTATATGTATCAAGGCTTGGAGAACGATATTGGCTTCAGTGGGTTAGGGTTGAAGCTTATTAGAAAGTATATTATCCCTTAAGCTGTCAGTAAGTTCTGGCCCCCAAGAAAAAGTAAATATTTACTTGCGCTTGCTAGCAAAGCCACACATTTAATAATTGATTTCCATCCACATTTTAACTCTTTGTTGGGGGGTGGTCATCATCGACAGCCCAAGAGATATGTAATACACCTTTCGAATGAACAAAAGAAATGCATAAAACATCTTGACCAGTCTAGCAAGAAATCGCCTAAAAAAGAATGACAAAAAGATCATCGCAGACATAGCTCACTAGGTCCTCCGTTCTGCTACTCCCACCCCTCGGGCTGGAACCTGCGACTCTTCGGTCAAGCAAGCCCTATCTCCCCCACGGTGTGGCGCTCGATACCGTTAGGCCATCGAAGCGCTTAGCACTTTTGGTACGTAGATAGTTTTGGCCAGTGTTGCGTTTTCCCTAGTCTCGCACCCACCCCTTAGTACGGACAGCTTAGGAGGGCTGGGAACGAGCCTGCGTTTTCCCTAGCATGACTTGCGAGTATTATCTGCTTACCAAGATCCGTCAAACGCATCCTGTGTCGGCCCAAGAACATTGCCATCCGCATCAAACAAAGATACGACCTCCACCGTTCTTTGAGTAAAGGCAACCTCTCCAAAAGATCACTTCCCTAAAACCACATTATCCCCCACCGCATTCGCAAATGCCAGTTATTATACACATTCCCAAAGAAACCTCTCTACGTCAAGCTGCTTAGAACCTTTTACCATACATTGCTAAGTAAGCTTCTCAAAGCCAGGAAGGAGTATTGCATCCACATTTATAATAGAGACTACATATATGTAGCAACCCCAATGTGACAGCCATCCACTTCACACCTCTACCTAGTACTTCTCAACACACGTAATGCACAAAAAAAACCCGCTCACCACACCCGACTACAACCTCCTATATAAAGCACACTAAGCACTCTTTCTATTCAAAACCCATGTTCCACGCACAATAGAATGATTCAGATGCACCACCGCCTACTAATCAGGCGAGTAAGGAAAAAAGCACCGCCCACACCTACAAACCCAAACAACTTCTTCCAATCCCCGTTCCCCCCAACCATCATCGAAACCGAGTGATCGTCCATGACGCACTAATACCACCATGACATAATCCCCTGATCCCTACCGCCCCCATCCCTGCTAGGCCCTTATGTTTTGTGGCTCAACTAGTCCAATGCCAGAACGCCCTCTATCCGATGTGGTGTAACGGTTAGCATCGCTCGCTTTCACCGAGCAGATCGGGGTTCGATTCCCCGCATCGGAGTTCAGTTTTTCTCGTAACCCGAGGATGAGGTTTCTACTAGCCTTTTATCTCTTTTTAACTTTTTACCTTATTTGTTGTGGGAGAGAGTGAAATTCGGTTGTGACCTTCATTCAGCTTTGTTTGGAATTCATGTAGGGAGACACAGGGAATTACTCTAGAAAAAGATATAGATATTGTAGAAGTCAATTTTTTTATTTCTTCCTAGACTGCATCAGGCTAACTAAAAAAATATTTACAACGCCCGCCGTCCTAGCCATAACCAAGCCCATAATAAAAACTACCATAAACTACGTAAAAATCGTTACCATGACCGTAAGCATAAGTAGAACCCAATAAACAAAAGAAAGCAGTGCCTCTGCGTGCGCCTGTTCAGGCTTTTAAGGAAAAAAAAAAAAAAAAAAGAACAACTAAAATAAAAAAATAAAAATGATTTGCCCGGGTTCTAGATCGACCGCTATCTCCTAGCACCAACCTGCACAGCGTGTACAGTCCCCTTCAAGCCCAGGCTCGTATCCAACCCTTTTAATTTCGCCGCCCGCAAATCATACAACCGTCCACCAGGCATCATCGACGGACCCCGCTGCGGGGCGAATGTCCGCGGCAGCTGTGTCTGAGAGCTGATGGAAGAGTTACTAGATGTGCTGCGCGAGTGTGAAGAGGGTACAGGCTTTCGCGGGACTTTGTAGACTGGCTGTTGTGGTTCTTGCTGTTCCTGTGGTTGTGGTTGGTAATGATAATGGTAATGTGTCTGCGGTGGTGATGCGGAGACGGTCTGGGTAGGCTGCGGCTGGGGTTGAGGTTGAGGAATAATATATACAGGCGGTGAGTTATAGACTCCCGGCGGCGATGCAGCCCGAGGGGGAATTGCAATCTCGGTAGCCACTGGTGGTGCCCTGGTGCTCAACTTCCTAGACATCATCGTGGCCACTGTCCCCGCTCTACTCAGATGAATACTCGGCATCGCCCTTATCTCCGGGATTCTCGGTGGCTCGGCCGAAATCCTCGGCGTTGCCTCCTCTCTCGAAATCCTCGGCGATCCCTGTCTTGACCCAGCTTGAGATGGTGGGGGCGATATTGAATCTGGATCTGGCTGAGCCACCGTCACGGTCGTATAGAACATATACAGCCTTGTATTGATCTCCATCAATATATCGGCCAATGCCTTCGCATCCGTCGCCATGGTCTCAAACATATACTTGACGCCTCCCATTCCGGAATACTCCACTCCCTCTCGGACCAGCGTGCATGCCCTTGGGCCCGAAAAGGCGTCGTCCTCAATAGCGCCGATAAACCTCACCGGTACATCGACATACTGCCTCAGCACCCAGCGCCCACTCCGGCTTTGTAACACGATATTCATCCCATTACTCTCATAGCACGGCACGAGGAACAATGTGCTGTTCCTGAAATGCTGTCCCAGACTCACTCGTTGCCCCTGACTGGCGCCCTTTGCACGGATGCTGAATGCCGCATCGGTGTGCACCTTTTGGATATTCATCTGGAAGATTGCATCATCCTCGATGTCGTCCTCAAGGCCGAGAGTATTAGTGCTAGCCAGGCCCACCGTCTTCTGCAAGAGCGTAAAGGCCTTCTCGGCCTCATTCGCCGCACGTTTCACGGTGCCAGAGTTCCGACGGAAGGCACCGCTGCGGGAGCGAGAGGTGGCCATGTCCGTGAAAACAAACCGGGCCTGTGAGCGGATAGGTGCAGATACGCGCGCCCCCTCGCAAGTGCGAACACGCACTTTCTTCATTGTGATTGTGGTGGCATTCTTCCCATACTCGAGGGTTGGCTCGAAGCCGCGGCCGAGGTCGAGGACGGTCCGTTCTGCCTGTGCTCCAAATCGCAAAGTAACTCTGGCAAAGCGGAGATAGGCGTCGTCCTTGAAGCAGATCTCTGATAATGTGCTGGCGGCGAGCACTGCGGATTTCGGGGCGCTTCTATATGTAGCGAAGCCGATGCGGTCAACGGCATTGCCGTTATCGAGGCGCTTCCATTCCCCGTCAATTAGCACCTCGAAGGCCACCGCCACACGTCGCAGGTATGGCGTCTGCTTTGCGCAGTTGGAGATGATGTAAAGGCGCTCCTTGCTCTTCTGGACGCCGCAGTCGAAGCCGATGCCAAAGGGGTGGATCTTGTCTTTTCTTGGGGCCTGGAGGAAGCGTTTGGCGGCGAGGGCGTTGAGGAGGTCGGCCGCCGGGACAAAGGCCGCTGATGCTGCGGGTGAAGGGAACTTAATGCGGACAAAGTGCGATTCGGCACCTGTAGCGGGGGTGCAGACGGTGTTGTAGAGCTTCCAGGAGTCGGGACGCTTAATATCGCGGACACAGCGGGTCGAGGGTGTACTATGGAATTGGGAGCAGCGTTTTTTCACTAGATGATAAAAGTAATCAGCTATCAATATTTCCATTTTCACAAGTCCATAAGCCCATATTAATAGGAAGATAAAACATACACCACGCGTTCTCCGACCCCCCAACTGGGCTCAAAAAGTAAGAGCCAGGTTCAAACAGTGCCAGAGGCGTAATCATAACCCCCTTCGTCCTTCCGCGTTTCTCTCCCGGCTCCGTCTTTGGCAGATTCCACGCTACATATTCGAGCTCTCTGTCACCCACAATTAACTATTAGCCACCGCATTCTCCTCTCAACCGAGGGACATCAACAACATACAGACTCCCGATAGCCCTCACTTTCTCCATCTCCAGCTCTGCGACGCTCATACTGTTCGTGGCCTCCATGGCCGTGTGCGGCGCTCGTGTCCGTTGGCTCATCTGTAACAGTGATTGTGTATTCGTATTCCGTGTCTTTTTTGTATTCTGTCCGGCAGCAAGTGTAATGTAGTGTAGTGCAAGTGTGGTGGGCGGCGTACCGTATATAGCTTCTCTGGAAATTAAAGACACCCTCAAACTGGATTCAATCTTACCCGGTACCACACACCCATCCTGGCGGCCCTTATATCTTTTTTTCCTTTTCAACCTGCCCCCCTGGCGTGGGGGGAGGAGGCTGTTTCGGCTACTGACTTTGGCGTGATGCTAGAAATAACAGGCGAATCAACGGTTGGCGCTTAGCTTAATATTATCTACTATCCATGATGGTCCTTGACTAAGAACTGTATTTACTCAAGAGAGGGAATAGAGTGCCGTGATTAATAATTAATAATTAATATCCTACAGATTCAAGTTAGTAAAGGGCTCATCTTTCTTCACTGCGTAAACAAAACTCTCATAAACAAAATCAAACAAAAAAAAAACCGATCCTATACTCATCCCTCATCCCTACTCACGATCCCATTACCCGTTACTCACCCATCTGTCTGTTCCTGCATCGCCCCCTGCCTACTAGTACCCCCGTTTCAAGATCCCGAAACACCGTTCCCGCTAGTTAGAGTGATGAGTTGTTCTTTTTTTGGATTTGGACCAACCCTAATCCTGTCTTCCCTTTGGCAGGAAGAGAAGGTTTCGGATACCAGCGTGTGGCACGCTACAACAGTGGGATGAGATCATGAATCTATATGGATGGATAAGTGTATGCGTGTACCAGGTAGCAGAGATACATCCATACATTGACTTTGTTGGTGAGTTTCAGTGTGAATCTTGAAAGATACATGTAGTGCTAGCTGAATTGGGGTGCTGGTACCTACCAGGTGAAACGGAAGCACATACAGATGTTTGTCTTTTAAGAGAGGCAGGAGGAAAGGGGGGGGGGGGGTTCTAGAGAGTTCTTGAAAGTGTTGTACAGAGTAGACTAAACACTGTAGTAGGTAAGTATGACTGTAGTAGGTAAGTACGACTGTAGTAGGTAAACAGAGTAGATACGTGGTCGTTGACAGATGACGAAACATCATCTGTCAGGCTTCTTTTCTGTCCATTAGACACTTCACTATACGATGCCTCATCCCCCATCCCATCTCTTCCATTACACAACATTACAATACTCAAATCGCAGCATTTTTTTACCTCCCCACCTTTCCATCTGAACCATCCCCAATGTTTCTCCCATATCACAACATCCCATCCCCCTCTCATCACAACATCTCAAATCCCTCTCATCGTAGCATCTCTTCTCTCTTACTAACAACTCAATGTGCAACTACACTACCTTCACTCGTCCTGTCAAAACCGCACTCGCTCAAGCAACTAACGCCAACTCAAAGGCTCCAATACCGTAAACACAACAGCCCCGAAACAAAACACAACCATATTTATAACTAACTCTATTTAAAATACTCACAGCAGACAGCTCCTCATAGGACATCACTCGCACCAAGAGCATCCAATGCCGTAAGAGCTCCAGTTCCGCATGAGCATCATGACCAATACCATCACCAACCACCAACCAATACGACCAACACTGTCACCACTGGATCACAATACAGCGCCTAACTACATAACAAACTGCACTTGTATATATACATATGCACCCCGCAGCCGCGAGCGCGCCAGAAAGCAACATAGGCCAGCAGGTTTTTATCACAACGTATATAAGTACAGCACTTCCTGACTGCTTAATTTGTCAAGGGATTTGAAATATTAACTACCCCGCAACCAGAAACGTGGAATACTTCAAGTCCCATGATAAATACCCCACCCTACTGTCATTCCCTATTCCTAGTACCAATCCCCAGTTCCGGGGTCGCCCCGGCTACCCCGGACATTAAACTTAAACCTAAACCTTAACTTTGCGGGGTCGGACGCACCTGAAACTGCGGGTGTCGGGGGGGGCTCTTGCGCTAGGTATGGGATAGAGCTTTCTTTTTGTTCTGTAGGATAGATGGTCCACGGTGCGGGGTATGTAGGAGGTAGAGTACGTGGGCAGGGCGGCTCTTGAGGGGAGGATTGCATGTGGCACCGTGCTTACTGACACGCACATGGTAGCCAGCAAGATGGAGATAAGCTTTCTATGCCAATTGGAGGCCAAGGTTCGTCCCGGCCGCCAGTGGACGGGCCGTGGGCGCTCCCGTCGGCGTCATTTGATTCAATGGGGGCCGCCGATGATAATTTACACATTGGTCCCTTGTGCCAATGACCCGCAAGGAAAGAGTGCGAATATTAATAGCTACCGCGATAGCACAACGGGCCGACAGGAGCGATTAATTAGCTATGCACACTCCACTTCTGCAATCAACTTGCACTGCTCCAGAGGAGGCAGAGTGTCCCGCTATACCAGATGAAGGGTAATTGAAAGCAGCCGGCAGGAGCAATTAATTTGCTATCTCCTCACTCCATTACTCACTACATACAAAGCATTTATGTATCTATTTCTCACAGGAGGCAGAGCATCCTGCGCTATCTTTTGTCAGCGATGGTATGGTATGGACATGACAGGACTAGCGCTGACCGTGGGGGCCGAAGTACAGTACCGGCTTGATCATGAGAGAGATTAAAACTCTAATACGCGAAGGCGCAGCTTTCTGCGGGTGATCATGAGGGTTTTTCTAAATTACTTGCGGTGCAATCACTGGGAGCAGGTACAACATGCAACTAGAGGATAGAGAAGCTGGCATGAGAGGCCAATAGGTATCTTTGTGGTTGTAGGTAGGGCTATTATAAGCTTATCCTACAGCGCCGGCCGGCTACAATGCCTGAGGCAGGTACAAATTCTATCAATCAAACTAAACAGGAAACCCCAAGCACGTAAAGCAGACCTTTTGTTCCGTAACTCCGCGACTCCGCGAATATAAACGTAAAGAAACACAAACCCGAACCAACACAATCCGAACCCCTCCGTTTTAAGCCACCACCGCCACAGCGCTCGCAGTCATGGGCATCGGCGGTGGCAAGTCCTCCTGCGCAGCACAAGAGCTGTGTCAGTGTCTATATCTAGCCGCAGAGACAGGAATTTTGTGATAGAGAGAGTAGAAGGGAAACGTACAGCCTCGAAAATAACCTCAATCATGAGCGAGCAGCTGGGACACACAGCGACGTTCTCGCCGTCGCGCAGGTCGTCGATCGAGATCTCGAAGCGGTCGCCGCATGGGCAGGGGTAGTGGTAGATTTGTAGCGCGGCGTCGAACGTCATATCTTCGATCTCGATTTGGTCATATATAGATTCAGCCATTTGAGCTGTGAGATTTGTTGTGTTGTGGCTATATCCTTTATATCTTTTGAGGTGTGTTAGTGATGGTGGTGAGTGTGATGGTATTTGGGGGGTATGATAGAGCTTGAAAGCTGCGGTGGTGGGGTTCAAACGGGGGGGGGGGAGGAAAAAAAATGTTTGTGAGGGTTGTGGCGTGAAGCAACTGACTAAGGACAGGGTTTGTTATGGGAACTAACTCGGTCGAGTTAGCCGGAGAGTAGAAATGGGACAAGCAACTGCCATCCATGTCCCATGCGTCCCCGGAAGCTGCAGCTTTTTAGGGCTTCGATGCGTGGAATCTCACCAGGTAGTGAAGTTAGTTACAGAGTGGGATCTCAGCCTCCTTCTACAATGTTAATATATGCCTATTCTAATAGGGTAGATTGGTGATGCGATGCTGGGCATTTCTGCGAGGAAAGCTTTTTTGTTCGCGTGGACCCGACTGGGTGGTGTAATTATAGAAATATGAGATACGAGACAAACTAGTAGGACAGACAGGAACAACTGAAATGCTTATATATGCTACCGGCCGCTCATTCTGTACCTTCCACCCTACCTATCTACATCTACAGAGAGTCGTGCTCAATCGTGCTCAACATTCTACTTGAACATAAACCTCCCCCCCTCTCCGTCGTCCTCCTCCTAATCACTACCACGACCAGCACCACATATAAACAGACAACATGTCCGGCTACGAAAACCCCCCACCAATGGACCCCACGCCGGTGAGCGACGACGATGAGAGCGTGAGAGGCGCCGGCCACGCCGGCTACAGCATCAGTCCAGCAATGAACAACTCGGACTTTACAAACTTCTTCAACACGTGCTGCGGCGCCATCTTCCTCTGCTTTGGAGAGTGCATTGCGGTCTTTTCGGGGTGCTTCGATTGCTGTGGGAGCTGCTGCGCGGAATGCTTGAAGTGCGGGTGTAATCCGTAGTGTAGTGTGGTGGGGGGTACTTGGGCTTGGTGGTGATTGGGGGACGAGTGGTGCGGTGGTTGGGTTGGGTTTGGTTGGGTTGGGAGGGAGAGTGGTATATATGACAGGCAGTGCTGGGTGGTTGATTGTGCTTTGTTTTTGTTTTATTTATTTTTATTTTTTTATTGTTTATTACGACCGCCACCCATCCATCCATCCATCCATCCCTACGCTACGGCATGCATATCCAGAGCACGCACTACCTACCTACCTACCTACCTACCTACCTACCTACCCGAGCTGAAGCTGGACACATATACATGATATACATACAGTACAGCACAAACAGCCATCCAGCCAAACAAAAAATCTATTCACGACGAAATGCACTTATTCCTTCCTTTATTTTTTCTTTTCTTTTTTTTTTCCCTCCCTTCCCTCTATCCGTTCACCCCCCCCCCCCCAAAAGTCTGCAAAAGGGGGGGGGTGTGGTGTGTGATGGTAGGTTTAGGGGTTCATCGGGTCGGGTCTGTGCCACCCAGGGGCACGGGGGAATGAGCTCGATACGGGGGGGGGGGGTATTTTTGTAATTGGGATGATGCCGGCGTTGGGAGTTTTGGCATATATATATATATATATAAAGTAAGGTACAGACAATATAATATGTATGTATGTATGTATGTATGTATTTATGTATTGGCAACGACTTTTTTTTTTTTTTGGTTTGGTTTGGTTTGGTTTGTAGATTATATATTATATACAATGCCCATATACAGCTACAGAGGCAGAGAGAGCAAACACACCATGCCATGCCATGCCATAGAAAAAAAAAAAAAAAAAAAACTGGAAATGGGCCTTTTCATTCAGCAGACCCAAAACACGACCAGGCCGTGCGATGACCTACTATCAGGGGGGGCGGACTTACATGTACCTACATAGTTACGCTCTTACCAGTCTAATCCCCGCCACCACCCTTGCGGTGATCATTGGGCATAAATCGAGTGAGATGCTGTGATTCTGTATTATCATTTAATCCATTGTAGTGTGCTTCCACGACGACGGAGTAGGTACTGTACAGCGCAATTAATGACCGAGTATGCCCAACATCCCCTCTGTCAACCAGTTAGTTAGGTAGTGTTTATGCAGCATACCCAAATCATGATCTTCCCCGCCTCCCCAGTTGTCCGTCCAATCTTAGAGTACATTGGGAAAGGCAAGGCAAGGAAGGCTTAAATACCGGGCCATTCGGACCCCCCCCCCCCCCAACCCGGACAATTAACGCAAAAAAAAGATCAACGCATCAAATGGCTTCTCATGATTGACTATCCGAGTGAGGGGAGGTGTCCGAGTGGCTAGGGAGCTCCAAAAACTGCGCATGTACTTCCGGACCTCATAGGCCAGGAGATCTCCAAATCTGTCTGTCCAACCACATTTCCTCCACTAATCCATTTCAGGCCAATAACTACAACATGTAATTACACGTGCCCACCAGCCAGGAGTTGCCTAGCACAACATTGCGGGGTAAAGCACCTCGTGTCCCCGCACCTTGTATTCTACGCCACAAGGCGCAGCAGCGGACAGAATTACAAGTGGGGCAGGAGAGCAGGAGGTTATTGCTTGTTTCCAGCTCTCCAACCGGAACTGAATTGAGTTGTGGTGGGACAGAGGGCAAGGCAAGATACGGTAGAGCTGGTCGGTGGGTTGGAGCGGAACTGATACCAAAGTTTGGTATCGATCATTGGTCCCTTGTTTAGGTATCTCGTAGGTAGTTCATGGCAGTTACAAACAAGGTTTCCCCGGCAATAGGATAGCAAAGTAGGATTAAAAGTTCAGACTAGGTATAAATAGGCACAAAGCTCGAGCTCTCAAGTTGAAGGAGGCCCTCTGGCAAGTCACTCGAAGCTATCATACCCGCAACACAGCCCCATGCGTTGAAATACAAAATGTAGGTTATCACAAGCATCACGGATCTCTACGCGCCCCACGATTCGGAATGATTCACTGGGATATGAAAGTGGAAAAGAAGAGGAATGGACCAGCAAGTATCGCACACAGAGATTATCAAAAACTTCCATACAGGTAGCTTTTTTTTCCAAGTCAAGGCGATTCCCACCGTAGGTGGGGATATTATTGCTTCTTCCTCCTGAAAGCGTGATCTTTTCCCCGATGTATGGTATGTTAATTCTGTTTGTCATATCGACACATCACAAGTAATAGTGTAGAGGGAAGAAAAAAAAAGAAAAAAAAGAGCGAAAAAAAAATGAAAACCCGTTAATTTTTTTAGAAACCCCCGCAGTACCCTAAAGAAGAAGGAAAAGAAATCTATGATGATTTCTCGGCAATCTTCTTTTGGACATTCTGTCGTCTCTCCTCGCGGGAGATCTTCTTGAGACGGTACTTCTCAGACTCGCCCTTCCAGTATTCTTTGCCCTTGGAGTCTTTGTTGTCGGGGTCCTCGAGGTTGGGGTCCTCACGGATCTTGGCGTGGGCCTCCGTGTACATCTCCTCAAGACCATCGGCTGTGGGGAAATAACGTTAGTATAGTGGTGGAATATAAGGTCGCTCTAAAGAGCGGGCGGGTTTTCTAGCTGCTTGCTGGGTGATCCATACCTTCGATACCGTCATCCAAGTACTTCTGGAACTGGGACTTGTAGCGCTCCTCATCATCGTCGGCAAGAGTCTCCATGTATTCAGCAACGTGACCACCAAAGATGTACTTCCTCAGAACCTCGGCCTCCAACTCCTTGGTCTCAACATCGAATCCAGGGAACCTAGACTCAGAGTGGGGGATGTAGATTCCACCATCGCTAGCACCCTTCATAGCACCAAAGACGCGGGCACCAGTTGAGGTCCTCTTAAGACCGACATCAAGAACGGCCTTGAAGGGACGGCGACCCTCCTCAGACTCCTCAGTGAGCTTGTACTCACCGTCGGGCTCGGCAACACCCTCAAAATCGTCGCTCAGACCAAGCTTGGTGAGAGTACGGCGGGCAAGGAGGAGACCGGTAGCGTAGGCGGCAGCCCAGTTGGTAAGACCGTGCTTGATTCCGTAGCGGGGGAGCTCGTGGGAGTAAGCGGCGCAAAGAACCTTGTCACCGACAATCTCGGAGGAGGTGATCTGCATGATGATCTGTAATCCCCAAAATCCTCCCAAATCAGCTTCCTATATCCCTAAAAATTCCTCCCACTTCCCCTCTCTCGATTTCGAGTATGAACGTACGTCCTTGTTGGTGAAGCGGACAACGAGCCTGTACTTTGGCGCATTGTACTTGTTCTTCGCCTGGATGATCAACCTCTTACGGGCATAGTAATCGGTCTTTCCCTCACGTCTACGACGGTACTTGGTCTGGTAGCGTGAGTAGTACGCACGGTTCTTGACAACCTTGGTGAAGGGCTATTTTCCATCAAAAATTACACAATTAGCAAATTGCTCCTCAAAACATCAATTACAGCAATGACGTTGCAGAGGTTACCATTTTGATATCGTCGATAAGGGTGAGCGATAGGGTCGGGTTGGTGGAGGTTGATTATTGAAAGGGTAATTTTTTTTTGACGGATTCGTGAGTATCGCAGTAACGTTGGCCGCTGTTTGATTTGTGTGGGTGGGCCGAACAAGATGCCCTAATTATCCGCCCTAAGCTTGGTGACTGCTTCTGTGGCTTACTCAGCCTCAGGGTGGCTCATGACTCCCGCTTTGGGATGCGCATCTTGGCATAACGTCAGCTGCGAGGAACACCACCTTCACTCGATCTCTCATCTGGCTCATCTCCTCTTCTCTTCCCTTTCTTTCCCCTCACCACCTCACCCTTTGTCCTTTTTCCCGCGGCGATAGCGTCGCCTCCCCTTCCTTTCCTTGTCCCCTTTCTCATACTCTCTCTCCACAATACAGGAGTTCTGGGCCCTTCATGTTCGCTCGGACCCAGGTCACGTCCAGCACCCCGTTCATAGCCGTCGTCTCTCTCACGATCCGAATTTTTTTTCCCGCCGTTTCGCGCTCTGTCGCTGAAATACAGCCTAGTTTGCTGTCAAAAGAGAGACCGACTGGTAAAATGGGACTGATGCCCTTGACCGGGGTCCGAGCCGAAAAACATGTCCGGTTCCGAAGGTGTCTGTAAGTTGTGGGTGAGTTGAGTTGAGGGGATTTATGAGGGAGGGATGGCGGTTATTGTCCACTGAGGGGTGCAATAACCGGGTGTCGACTTCTCCTATTTGGTATTTTCATGTGTTTTTGGTTTCCTGTTTTTATTTGATTCATGTGTCAGAGGGAACGAGTCATATTTTCCTCCTCTTCTCCCCTCCCATCGTGTTCAGTCCGGTCCTCCCCACGTCCTCTATGCGGCTCTAATACACTCGACGGGCCTTCATGAGATTTGCTCATTTGTTTGAGCATCCGGGGAGAGAGTATCTCGACATTTTATGCATAGTTCCGGCGCTCCCGTTTCCATGGAGTCAGTTCGGTGGGAAATTTCACTTGTCGTACATATTGATCAATAATCACTCCATCCTGTTTTTGTTTGTTACTTTTTAGAATGTTCATGCTATTATCAGAGCTGTGCAATGTGCAAAGGCCTACATGTATTTGTGTGATAACATCCAAGGAACATAGAGGTGGTGGGTGCGGTTGAGAAGGGGGAGGCCGAAAAGAATAATAAGAAAAGGGAAATAGTTCGAGGATTAAAAGAAAACTGAACTACCCTCCACAAAACAGAGTTAAAAAGCGCTATCTTGATAATGAGGCCTTATACACCCCGCCCTTTAACACCCACCACATCACAACCTACCAGATCCTTAACTACGCCAGTCCAGCCCAGTCCATCAATCTAAAAAACCCTTCTCTTTCTCCCTCCGTAACATGCAGTTCGGTTTCCGCAGACCCCGCAATGATATCCAAGAAAGAAAGGTAAGAAAATACAACCCGAAGTAAAGGAACACCAGAATAAGCAAACAAGCGGGGGATAAAAAAAATCTAGGCAGTCTTAGACGCGCACCGCACCCGCGTCCTCCACTTCAAAAGAAAAATAAAAAAAGAAAAAAAAGAAAAAGAAAATAATCAAATTAGCTGCAGCTCGTTTGACTAGCTCTCAGTCGGCACAGGCGGGCGCGGCTGCCTCTTGTGCTGCTCTTCGAACCTCTTCTCCTCCGTCGAACTCAGCATACTTGGTGTCTTATGCACTACTACGAACCCGTCAGCACTTGGAGGCTTAGGGGCAGCCCTTGCCGGAGGTTCCTCGGTACCACTGGCACTGTTTTCATTTCCGTTGCTGTCGTAGGTCGGGATTGGGGGTCTTGCCTTCCTGGAGTTGGGGCTGGTAGAGCTTGCGGGAACACTGCCGGGGAACTGCTGTGAGAGCCTGTTCTTCTTCTCTTCAAGGAGTGCCTCGGCACGACGGATGGATTCTTCCAGAAGCTTGAGCTCCGATGACTGGAAAGTTACGGATTGCTTCCTACTCAATCACGAACGACGACGTTAGAGATCTGCATTCAGGGGTAGCAGGGTGAAACATGGGGGTGTGTGGAGGGAGGTAGATTACTTTTGCTCAACGGTGGAGGCGAGTTTGTCAAGGCTATCATCAATCAAAAACGCGTCGTTCAGCTGCTCAGAGAAGGATCGCGCGATTGTTCTATTTTCTTCATGTTAGAAAGGAGATTCTCGGGGGAGGAACGAATGTGCTTCTGGTGAATCAAAGCTGGGGGGGGGGGGAGTCGTACGAGGTAGGCCTGTAGTTGAACCTGGTAGAGCTCTGTTCTTCTGTTCCGGACATGATGGTAGATTATTATGTGGTGATGGGGTTTGTATAAAATAGCTATTCGTGAAAAAATATCAATTAGAAGAATAGAGGAGTGACAAGATGAGGTTTTATCTCTCTGGCCCCTCGATGCTAGGTAGTTGGTAACTTGTAGCCTTGCGACGGAAATGTAACCGAATCGATTGCTTGGTTGCTTAACTGCTGCACCCCGCCGTGTTCGTTTGTTCTAAACCTTCGGGTATGTGCGGGAGGAACAGGAGAGCTGCAAACGATCGATGGAGAAGGGATGAGTGAGCAGGTGGGGGGGGGAAGAGGGGGAAAGAGAAGGAAGAGAAGAAGGTAAGTTGAAAGAAGGGTTCGAAGGAAGACAGAAAGACGGACAGTAGACAGAGACCAAGGAGGAAGAGCGCGCCCGTGGGTCCACTGTATATAATATTCCACTCTCTACTACAGCTAGTCCATCCGTGACACTGACTGATAACCACACCCAAAACACCCAAAACTAGGTACTCTTAGCATATCGAGAAAGGAAGTCTACAATTTTTTTTTCTTTCTATGACACTTGACCCTGGGTGGAAATTGATCAGTGGATCAACGCACGCGTGAAGAAAGGTTGGTGATGGACCCTAAGGCGGATGGATGGTGCTGGCATGTCCCTTATTCTGGCAGACCCTACCCAGGAAGGGACAGCAACCCCTCCCCTCCATCCCTCCTGAATGAGGTGAAAAAAGTAAAAAAAGGGGGTAAGGTACCATTTCATTCAAAACTCATCAGGGCCAGTGAGATACCTCGGGGGGGGGGGGGTCCCTGACCAGCCAGTACCATCTCGCATAGCACCGGTTATACTTCATAGCAACATAGCAGGTAACAGCTAATAATGCTATTATTCACTTTACCTGTGAGGGGTTTCTCCACTACCATACCTCTGGTTAGTATTGTTCCTGCGCTCGGACACTATGGCGAAATGATCAGCACGAGTAATTTGGCTTTTTCTTTATGGTACGCAATGTCCGGCCTATTCCCCTGTGTGGATTCCCGAATGTGTCGCGGGAAACTCGAATCAGCCTGTTTTATAAGATCTGGAGAGTAGGGCATCTCGTTTTTTTTTTTTTTTTTTTTTTTTGGTTGCTTTGATATGATGGTGGTGGGTGGTGGTGTAACTGTTCGTTGTGGTCAGTTCTCGCAACGCAATTGGATGACTGAAGGATGTAGCGGTTATCAATCAGGGACATCTCTTAAGCTCGGCCCCCTAATCCCTGCTAGGGGTAACGGGTGTCACGAGTGAGCGTTCGTGATCCGCTGACTTTGCACAGTACGACTCGTGAGGTACCCTCCTGTCAACAATAGTTTTATAACTACGAAAATAGGCGGTCATCTTGACATACGAGTCACACATCGGTACGTGAGCTTGACCTCGCTCGTGGGATGACTGTCTGAAAATCATGGGATGGGAGACCTGGCTTTCTCTAGATGAGGCTCTTATGGTATAAGTGGTGTGTAATATACCCTACACAGCAGATGTTACAGTGTCATTTCCACCTCAGACACAAATCCCGCCAGTGCGGTTGGACCACAACAAAATACATGTAGGGCTTGATAAATCCCAAACCAACCTGGAATTCGTGCGACGGCCGCGTTCAGCTAGGGTTAGGGTTTGATTCACTGCTGCGCACGTTGATAAGTGGACGGGTTGGTCCGTAAAGCCTCGAAGGATCAACTATATGTGGATAGATATACATATACCTGCGTGAGAGGGGATATCAGTGAGCGGGGTCACGTCAGAAATAGAACCTCACTGGACAAGACCAGAGTAAGGGGAAATGGGAATCACCAACATATACCCTGACACCGAGTGACGTTGATTTCTTACCAATAAATACCGCCGATGATAAGGAATAAGGCACTGTACCACAGTCAATATCCAATGAGGCTTGTTGTAGTAGCACCATCGCGTGTTTAAACCAAACATTTGGGGAAATGATGGGGCCACACGTGGCAGGGAATGGCCTCGCAATTCCAAACACCCGCCCGCCGCGAGTATAGTACATATACCCATGTACCCTATCGGCAGTGGATCTTCCAGAGGAATCAGACCCAAGACTGCGGTCCTAGGCAAAGTCGATTAGTTAAAGGCTTAGCTACATAGTAATCCGGACATCTTTTCTACCGTTGGGGGGGGGGGGGTGTTCTCGGCATGACGACTGAGCTGAAAGACTAGTTTACCTTTTCATTGCCGATCATGCTTCTTAGACATGTTTTGTATGCAGTTGATCAAAAATGATGAGTCTTGCGAAAGAGAAAGCTGACATATCGCAGGTGAATGATGTGTAAAAAATACACATGATGGTTTGTGTGGAACACTAACAAGAAGCGTTCATGCGCTGTGTTGTCTCGAAAAGCTTATGGTTTGCTGGGTAATTCACTTACTGCTTGCTCACACACTATGAACGAAGTAGTTCCTGATGCTGAGAGCAGCATATAGTGAAATAGGACTACCTCTCGCCTATTGATATAGATTAGTGCGTGTCGCTAGATGTTTTCAGGGAAGACCGTCAATAAGCCCTTGCTTCCAATATTTCTGTCACAGATCATTGATCCTAGGGTACAAGCATGCCAAAAGAGCTCATATTGTAGCGGGTCATGAGACATGGAAGTCATGCATTATCACTCGGTATATCCGTGCAGCTTATTGGAATATTAGTTCATGGATCAACTCATGGCCTGTCGATAGATCCTCCCAAGCCGGAGCTCTTCGATGAGGTTTCTAAGCTAAGAAATATATGAAAGTTGAGGCGATGTGCAATATGACATGGGTGGGGGTGGGTGGGGTAAGGTAGAGGTTACACGTGTATAATAAGGTTTGGAGCTTGAACCTTGTGTTTACCTAGCCTTTCAGGTTGTGCCTTGCTGTAACGTACTGGTATTCTACCACAGGGCGCCTACAACCACCGGCCCGGTGACTCAATACATCTTAATCCCAGGATCCGTTAACACATGCGCTGGGAGTGATTCTTGCAAGAACGACAGAGCATAACATGAGCAGAGGATGTTCTATTGATGAAAGATCGAAATTAAGATCTTTTATAGCTTAATTCTAAAGATAGCGTTAATCGTTAATTGGTTGAGCTGTGTGGGGTATCTACGATTTACACAGCCTTCCGTTCACTTCAGTCCAAAGCTCACTTCCTACCGCCGTCCTCGCATAAAACACACCCTTCGGGTCTAATTCCTTTTTTATACTCAACAACCTCTCATATGAGGCTCCATATAACTCTTTTGACCATTCTGGGTCATATGCGTTTGCCTAGTACAAGGACCAATCACCATCAGCATCAAAACCTCACGTTGGATAGGAGATGATGTCGCTACGCACCTCATTCACATATGTGCCTGATCCAGGTGATACCTCTTTAAAAGCCGCGTCATAAATATCCTCAAACCGATCTAGGAGTTTCCAGAAGTCGCTATCCGTCTCGTTACCTTGCCACATATAATTATATAATGGTAGTAGTAGTCCACCATTCCAAATAGGGTTCACTGATGTCTCTTCTAGCACCCCTCCAAAATTCCCAGGTGAAACAACATGACCAATGATAGCCAATCCAGATTCCGCTGTTAGACGGAAGGCTTGGGTAACCGCTGTATGGTTTGCTTCCACATGGTTACGAAGAATAAGGCGGGAACTTGTGAACATGTTTAAGCCGGCAAGTTCGCCGTCAAAAAGGACTTTATATCCTGAGAGGAAGGATGGATGGGTAGTGATATTGGCGGTATATGGAACGCCGATTGCATCCAAAGAAGCAAACAGTGGGGAAAGGATATCAGTAAGTTCAGCCATCGTTTTCCCTGGCGCTAATAGTGGTTTCAGAAGGAAGGAGCTCATAGAAATCTCATAATAGCCGAATATTCCGGCATCCGCGTATTGTGGTGTGAAGGAGTGGAAAGCATCAATCCCCTCCCAAAAGATATCTGGAGTAGTCTGGTCATAGTGGAACTGTACCACGGCACCAGAAACCATTGGAGTAGGGAAGGTTTTTACGGTGACAGATGTGACGACACCCCAGGAAGAACCGCCGCCACCACGAAGTGCCCAGAAGAGGTCAGAATTATTGTGGGCATCGGCAGTTATATACACACCGTCCGCAGTTACCAGCTTGAACTGAAGGACATTGTTCACAGCCATCCCATGAAGAGATGACAGAGGCCCGTGACCACCGCCTTGGATATAACCTCCAGAGAATCCAACGCCCTAAAAGGGATTAGAGAAGAGCAGACGGCGTGAGTAGGAAAAACGCACAGCACATTCACCCCCAACAATCACCTTCCCAACCGCATCAAGAGCATTATAGATATCACCGGTTTGCCAGCCGGAACCAAGCGTTACCGCACTACCGTTATAGGTTGTAGAGGGGTCAGAATAGGAATCAATGATCTCAATTTCCTTGTAATGATGAGTCCAGATGCTAAGAGAACCCGCACCGGTTGATTTCCCCATGAAATCATGGCTATATCATATCAACGCAGGCCCTCTAAGACAAATATACAGAATTATTGAGACCACCTACCCAGTGTTCTTGATAACTCTGTAATGGCGCCGAGAAAAGTCAGTTTCACCTCGTTATTTTTATAGCTTTGACCTGAACTCACAGTCTAACATTATTCACTCTTGCAAAGTTTACACCAGCCTGCACATCCTTTATTGTCGTAGCATTAATGACATACTCAGGATAAGTTCCCAACGAACACCTCTCTTCTGGATTCGTAGTCGGCAGACAAGTTCTATTCGTCCAGAAATCCCAAAGTACACCCACCGGATGATTGAATCTAACCATCATTCAGAACTTCAACTCAGGCAACAATAGTCCAATGAAGGTTCAATAAAGTGTAGTGGAAAGGCTCACGATGAATTCTGCTCGTTCCAATTTTCTGTTACAAGTTCACATTGAGAGGGATCGTAGACAGAGGTTTCCTTGAACCTCTTATGGCATGATGCAGCTGGTGGAACGGCAGCGATCAGCCGACCAGAAACTGTGTTGTTTAAGGCATCCCACTTCTTTGCTGATGGCCAAGCGGGTGTGTTCGGGTAGGATTTACAGCTGGGAGGGCTGCCAGAGACGGTTGTGAACCCAGAAGCAAGTGCTAGAACAGGAAGAAGGTAGAGCATTATGCCGCAAACTGATCAGTTAGTAGGATATCAACCGAAAGAAGCTCGATAAATCCTTTTTGAGTGACCCGGTAGGAGAAATAGAGCAGATTTTATAGGCACCATAGTACTTGAAAGTACCTTCTGAGATATTATGTGCGCTCGAGGCGCGGACCCTAGATATTCCCAGACGGTGAGAGTGGTGCATATCATCAGGCTATCGTGCAAAGAGGTGCAGAAAGTGGCATAGCATGTAAGCAGATGATGTGGAACTTCGCGGAACTTGACGTCATTACCCCAATGATTAGTTATTGTAGTGGTTTTTCGAGACTTTCGATGATTGTCGAGTTCTACTTTTCCAGTCACTACATTTGTTAAACTCCAATCATCAAATCAGCCCCAGGAACCAAGGGCAACATACTAGTTTATTTTAAAAGCGCCTGCAGGTGAGAGGCGTTGCGCAAGATGACCATTGGTGCCATGTGGGAATGTCCCCGGTTGCCAATGTTTGTGGCCATGGATGGGGAAAGTAGGGATTGGCAGCGTTCGTTGTCAAAACGAATGTCAATCAATAAATCAACTGGATGATGTCCGTAACGGCCAAGAATGCGAGTGATGGGTGGTGATGAAACAACATAAACATTCTCTCTATCAGAGCAAGAACATAAAGATTACCGGAAATATTGAAGCTAAAGGGTTCAGATATGATAAGAAATGACAAATAACCTGAAATATCTTTATATTTGTCTCTAAAGTTGGATGCGCCACATTTCGGGATGCAGTTAGACCCTAACTATCAGGGTCAACCCGGTGGCGAACCTTTGGGCATAAGTACACGCCACAGAATATTGGCTAACTATGTATATATTTTTATTTATTGCCGGATTAGACGATCTTAGTAGGTAGAGAGTTTGGTCAACTAACTGCGCTCGTATATATATGTTGTTCTAGGCGAGTATGCGATTTAAGTATAAGATAAAACCAGTTCACACTTGACTTCACACACAAAGATAAGACCAGTTTTGTGCTTACCCTTCATGTTCTGATCTTGTATATCGGCCATCATTTCTAGGAGTTCTCGGTCCACCAATGCGCTACTATAGGCTCTACGCGGTATCTTTTTTTGATCAGAAAGTTTATATACTATAATAGCAAAATGAAGCCAGCTTCATTTTCCAGTAACCTGATGGTGCCGATGATCCTACCATCTGCGGATGATTAGATAACCAGAATATCGAGCCGGCTCTATTTACGCAAAGTCTCTATTTGTATGTACTAATATCTACAAAGAACTAAAAATGTAATAACCGTTGGGCTTTTACGTATGTGTCTACTTGTAGCTCAGGTCTACAGATGAGAGGATGACATTGTAATGATGCTCCCGATATATATTAGATATGTGCTATAATATATTAAGGCACATGCATGAATTCGCGGCATTGGATTATTTATATAAATCACTAGCTGCTGCGCTGCAGCTAGCTAGGTTTCAATCACCATAAAAACTCAAAAAATTGGCTATCTGCGGCTAGGGATTAATTATCTCCTTAATGATTGATTGATTATGAAGGATGTACTAGGTCGATATCAGGTCTGCTGATATATATTAGTAGTTAATTCTGATTTCATATATATGCACAGCCAGTATGCGCATTCAATTGCCGGCAGCTTCGAATTCTGTTGGTAAATTTCATTCGTGGGTTGGGAATAATGGCACAGGGGATTTATTTTTCCCTTGGCCTGATGCCTTGGGACACCTGAACTCTGGGTGTAGGGGAAACGGGCTGACTATAGTATTGAGATATTCACGTGATCAATTATACATGTCATTAATACTGACCCATGATCTATAATACACACAGTTCAAATCTTCCGTCATTTTCGATGCCCAGAAACCTTGCACGGCACATTCCGCATCCCAATCCTCGCCGCCAAGCCTATAGCCTATCAGCAGAGCTTCACATTTCAAACAAATCCCATCAAGTCCGAGATTCCACACCAACACCAATGATTAGAACGACACTACGCAGACTTGTGCTGCGGCAACAGCCCCGAGTCTTCGTCTCAATCTCCTCTCAATCTAGGATGGTCATTCCAGCGCCCTTCAACGGAATCGCCGCTGCAACACGATCGTTCTCGCAAACCCGGGCTGTCGCATACAATAAGGAGGGGTTCTCCCTCGATATCTTCCACAAGATCTCGGATGGCACACTTGAAGGCATTCTCGAGTCTGTGGAGTCGGCTTCAGAAAAGCGAACAGACATGGATGTTGAGTACAGCGTTCGCCGCCCTTCCCTCCGCTCCTCCGGAAAACTCATATAGCTGACATGCAAGCCTGACATTCTAGGCCGGGGTCCTTACTATAACTGCGCCGCCTGGAACGTATGTAATCAACAAACAACCTCCGAACAGGCAAATATGGATCTCATCGCCAATTACGGGTCCTAATAGGTTCGACTGGGACCCAATACAGAACATCTGGGTGTCGACGAGGGATGGGGCTACATTGGGCGGAGTGTTGAAGAACGAGATTGATATCGACTTCTCGATCATAATGCCGCTGGGATACTTGTAGGTATGGAATTAGAAAGACTGTCTATTTGGCAAGGAATTGTCTGTAATTTGTTGTACTCCTACACGTTTATTGCCAACCATTGAACATAGCTCTACTTTCGGTGCGGCTGCGGTTGATACGGCAGTTAGTCTGGACCGGACCCCGTTGCTTATTAATAATCAGCATATTAGTAAATACACATATGTATATGTATATGGTAGATGATGATGATAGTATAGCCTAAGGTCGAGCTAGAATCTACGGCCTTGAAGAATATCCCATCTGTGAGTAGCTCTAGTCGTAGAATTAGCTACACAATTAGATTCCCGATAAATGTAATCCCAATCACCATAGAGATCTTTCCCCTAAAGTCTTCTCTACTTAGGAAGAGCGCCGGAGGTCCGGAGGTGATGCTACGCAAGTATTAACAAGCAACAAGAATCCAGAACTATAACACTATATTTACTGCTCCCCACCCCCCGCATCCATTCTCAATTCCTTCTCGCAAAGCATGATTTTCTTGTCCATTACCAGCTATAGTGGCGGTTTTTTGAGTCATCCTGATTCTTTTCGGTCTTCAGTTGCAGATCTAAAGCCTTTGGAATACCACTACACAGGGATGCCAAAATTTTGATTGGCCACATGTCCCATTCTCCTAAAAAATTCTCTTTAGGAATACTCCTGGCTTTATGGTAATAGAATAAATAATACAAGATCACGTAGCTAACAAAAACCTCAGCATCGCTATTAGTGTTTTTGCTCTAGCCAGAGCCCATGCACCGCCGTACCACTTACCACCCACCGTACATGCCAATCCAACCCGAATTTCATATGAATAATGGCATCATCATGAATCTTAGGATCCTTCGAATTTCATAGATCTAAAATACAGGTGATCAGAAGTAGAGATCTTCTCCGCCAGCGCGCCTTCAGTTCCGATGAGCAAGACATCACGGTTATGAGCATGATCATGAGACGTATTCAGTAAATCTCATGACTCCACTGTGCTCAATCTCTCCGAGGCCGGCTTAAGGAGAAAATATATCGCGGATGATGGGTCTGATTATTTGATAAGAATAACACCGATGGCATTGGATTGGGGTGACCGCTTCAGTACCTAGTTGCGCTTTGTTCACGAACACTATCACCAATGGGTATATGTACTCAATGGTTCCACTCTCATACCATGGCGTTGATCGACTTAAACTTTTTCACCTCTAGGGTATGAACCACGCCTCCTGGAGAGGCGAAGAGTCGTTTATTGGGGGTCTCATCTGATCTGATCTCCTTGGCCCTTGCGTAAACGGCCCCATTTCCTGGTTACCTGATTGGTGTCGGTGGTAACTCCGGAGCCTTTTACGCAAAGGCACAAAAAGCTTATTATTTATGCTATTCCCTAAGAGAGTCCTCCGCGGTGGATACCATGTTACATCATAAGAGTGTCATTACAAATGCTGTGGCTTTCGAATCAATGTTTATTTTATGTCCGATATCCGCTGGTCTTGGGTTCGCTCCACCGAGGGCATCGTCTGGCTTTTGATGACGGAGGCCACATCTCCAGAATATAGCTACTGTAAGGGATCCAGGAAATCCAGCTCGCAATCTCCACACCTTTACTGTGATCCGAAATCACGACATGGCCGAAACATGGCATCGTATAGGTGAAGCAGCAAAGAAGTCTCTAACTCAAATATCTCCGCCATGTGAGTTGGCTGAACCGGATATGGACCATTTTTACTCACACCCGATCGAGTCGTTAAAATCCATATCCGAAAGCCCTCAGTTCTGTTCCATGGTTTTTACGCTGGCCAAAATACTCGTATCAGAATACGATTCCTCGAAATTTGTCTCTAAAGTCGAATTCACTACCTCGGGGGGTTATCGAGATGCGGTTTGTTCACTACTTTTGAAAGGTATCAAAAGGTTTTTGTCCGATTTTAAGGAGGGACATGTCTATTTCAGAAGCCTTCTGGTGTTAGATTATATCTTGACGGGTGCAAGGTATGCAACAAGTAGCTCCGTTATATATGTCAACTGTCTCGACCGGAAGACTAATTAAGTGACATTATTTCTAGTGTTATCAAGCCCGAACCTGCACCTAGTGTGTGGTCCTCATATGAGATTAAACCAACCAAGGTCCATGATCCATTCACTTTCAAAGGCGGCTATACGGTGGAATGGATACCACGGTTCTTACCAATATTAGAAGACAGATCGACGGATCCAGACTTCCTAGCTATGAAGTGGCAGTTGGAGAATAGGAAATTCCCAGAGGAGGATGGCCCTTCTTTCGTCGGTATGACCGTGGTTGATATTGGCTTCTCGTCAGCGCTCGCTGTCCGGGTAGTCCTTGTTATTTCCGACGAAGTCTTTGATATCTCGTCAATGATTGATATAGAGAGACCGATACTGACCGCTAAAGGCCACATCGGTGATGTGGGAACATATACGTTGGAGGCAAATAAACGACTGTATTGGGGCTTAGAACCGACGCATTTCTTTGAAAAGGACGAGAGAGTCCGCTATTTAAAAGAAATATCTCTTCCTATACACCACAATGTCGAGAAACCTTTAAAGCACGGCTCAAATATCAGCAGATCGGGAGCCCAGGAAAGGGGAAGTGTTGGAATATTTGTGAGACCCGCCTCAGATGCTGGGGTCGAGTACTGCTTAACTGCAGGTCATATTGCGATCAATGCAGAGGATAAAAGAGACCAAACAGGAACAACGCTCCAGACTTTAAGCGGTTTAGATATACATCGGCACTATGCGATCGTGGCCAGCGAAGGCAACGCTGTTAGGACTGAATTTCCAAAAGATAAAGAGGCGATCATAGACTCCTGGAATAGAGTAATAAAACGGAAAGAAAATCGGGGCATCGGTGATGTCACTTCGTATGCGATTGGAGTGGATGCTGATGGTTGGGTGGAGGATTGGGCGCTGGTCAAGATGAATGATGACTGGGTTGGGCCAAATGGGAGTTGGTGTGATGTTGACGCCTACGAAATCACTACAGTCTTCAACATGAAGAAGGGCTCCAGAATAGCGAAAGGGCTGGGGCCTCCTACATCTGTGGAGGGAGGCGAAATAGTTACCAAGGATGGAGCAACGACAGGAATAACGGGGGGGGTAGTGAATGGTACATCTTTCTATATGTATCACCGCGGGGACAGATTTTCGAAAAGTAGCCCGCCACCTCTACGCCCAGCCAAATTCTCTCCATCATCGAAGCTCGAATTAATTCTCTCGATTGGTGATAAAGAATTCTGTCGCGGCGGAGACTCTGGTGCTGCTGTGTTTGGCTTGCGTGAAGGATGTTTAGGGTGGTGCGGTATTCTGGTTGGGATTGGAAATTTGGAAGACGCGCTGAACATACCTGGCGGCGGAGGATTGATGATTCCGAAATCGGTTATGTTGAAGCAGATGAAGGATAAGACGGGAATTGAGTGGGTAGCGTCCGACCGAAGGCATAAAACTTGATTGCAAGGAGATTACTTGTATCTTGATGGAGTGGATTATGGTTGTTTCTTGTATGTTCTACATTTCACGTACATAGGGTTCATGCTAACTCCGTAATTGATTCAAGAAAAAGATTGCGCTTTTTTGTCTATTGGTTAAAGTTCGCGAACTATAAAATTCAAACAAGATTTCTGGAGCGCAGACCACGATATTAGAGGAATCCTCGAGTCTAAACCTGCCAACTGGGGTGTTTAGGGTGGGGACGGCACCGACTAGATGACATGAGTAAATCAGGACCAGAGAGGGGCGGGCCGGATACATAGTGGATAATGGCAAAGGAAAACCAAAAAAACGTATCGATGGCATGCGGAAGAAACTCGAGTGATATTTAATGACCGGATGTGTTGTTGGTTGCTAAGTAAATTTATTCTAGTATCACTAAACTAAATTATCCAAACATTATCCGATGTGGTGTAACGGTTAGCATCGCTCGCTTTCACCGAGCAGATCGGGGTTCGATTCCCCGCATCGGAGCGAACATGATTTTTTTTTCTTTCCTTTTATTTTGCGACATCTCTAGCGGTGCTTACCAGCAGAAGTCTTTAAAAAGCCCGTTTTGGGAGTCTAAAAAATACTCATCACACCAAAATAGGGGATGGGCACGAGACTAAGGACTACCTACTGTATGTATGTATTTACATGTATGCATCCAGGGTGTCGGAAAGTGATGCGATATCTAAGTAACCATTATTATGACTAGCAGCTAAAAAAAAAAAAAAATCCTGGTACCAACAACTCTTTTCAGGGGCTGGCCTTCACAGCTCATTTTTTCATACTTCCATATGAAGCAAACATTTTTAGTCCAAATATCGGGTGGTGAATGTTGTTCCATACGGTGGTCGGTGCTAAGAGATTTGAAAATCGGCATGTTGTAGTTACGAGCACTGGTAGAATATAAATACTCATCTTCTGAAACGGCAAATAAATTTTACTATGATGAATAAATGAACTCTACTCCTTTATATTTCTAGCCCTTCGATATCCGAGCCCTCGCTTTTATCTTCAGCTTGTACGCAGCCATAAAGGAGCTTTATGTGCTTCTACTCTATCAAATATTCTGATCACTCCATCTAGTGTGTTGCCTTCGCCCTCTTGGCCCTCAATCCCTCCACAGCCTGATCAAACCTCTGAAAGCTCCCGAATCCCTCAAAGAACGTTCCAATCATCCACTGCCACCACACCAGTCCAAATTTTGGCGTCTGGTGCTTCACGAGCCGTCCACGCATCATATGCACCGCTTCCCAGACATGGATGGCTAGAATGAAGAGCAACCATTCGAAGTGAAAGCGGGCACATAGGGCTGCAAAGCTCGGTGTCATGAATAGCAAGTAACTACACCCCGCCAAAGTCAGAAAACCCCCAACCTACCCAAGACAAAGACAATCAGAAAACTCACTCATGTACCCAGGCGCCCTCTTCAAAATTTCGCCTGGCGCTAAAACTCCAATAAGCCAGACACACCCCAAAGAACGTTATCCAGTGCATCACCGTCCTCGGATAGACATAAAAATCCACCACCAGCGGGCTCTTCCCCAGTCCCTCCAAGGCCTCATGGTGCATATACACCATCCTGTCCCTGGCGTCGCTGTAGGACGTCATGGGGCTCGGCCGAATAGGGATATACGTCGTTGTTGTGCCTGTCGGTGATGATTTTGACGCGATGGTCAGCTGCGTAAGTGAGATGTCTACCAATTCTGCCGTCGCTGCAAGGGACGCCGGCAGTTTGGAGTAGAAGAGGAGAAAGTCCGTGAGGGAGGAGGAGTGGTCAGCGTTCATGTGTTTGATTATGCGCTCTTTGGCGGCGGCGTCGGAGGAGGGGGTGGGACGCGTCGTCATCTTTGATGGATTTGGCGATTGGGATTGGGAGTTGGAAGGATTTGCAAAGTTCCTGAGGTTGGAGGTTGAAAGTGATTAGAAGATTGTGGGGGAGGGATGATATCTACCTGGTAAATACTTATCGATATCAGATAGGTAGCCTCAATGGGCCGAATCACGGCGTTGCTTGGCGGAACATGTTTCAGGGTTGGTCTAGAACTGCGGAGTAGCTTAGAATGCTCTAATTTTTCTGATAAGGCAAGTTTCAATTGAGGTCTTGCTTCAAGGCAAGATAGATATCAGTGCGATACCTATATTGGTTGGGAAAAAAAGGGCACATTTTGCCCTATCGGACTGCAGTAAATGTGCCCGTAGAGACTCGTGTACTCTGATTAAACTTTATCGATTTAAGGTATTTTTATCTAGGACCTCTGCTGGTACCACTCGTGATGAACCCCTCGATGCCCACACAAACAAACTACCGTGGAATCTCAGGAATAACGAATCGGAGTGGGTTGGAAGTCTGCAGTTCTATTGATTAGGGGCGGTCAGAAGCCAAGCTGTGGACGAGAAAGAAGTGTGTATGATTACTAGGGGACGGGGCCATGGGATGCTGGGCCGGCATCAAGTAGAGAAATGAAACTAAAGATGCCAAGTAAGTAACTTTTTGTCCTTCAAGTCATTGTGTTTTCTCAAGACATCACTGTCCCATACGTTACAGTTATGTATGCACAGTACGGCAAGACGGTGAAGATATTGTTAAAACTCATACCACAGAAACTTTCGATACGTAGCACTAAAGTCAATCTAATTAAGATGTTGTAGAATTAGTCTATTGGCAGCAATCAACTTCAACTATTCAACAACCCAGCCATTCTAATGATCCAGGATGCCGATTCTTCTGATTAATTCTGAAGGAATACCCGGACCATAACGGCCCCCTCTGCTAATCGTATATACTTGCTGCGAGAATAAGTTTCTGCCACCACCTTTGTGTTGCAACCGCACAAATTTGGCGGAAAGTTATTCTCGCCGCAAGTACATGTAAAGTATGTATTCAACCCTATCACTTGGACGTATGAGACATTGGAGAATCTCTCTCATGCATAGTATCATGTGATCTCGATTTTGGGTGAGGGTAAGCAGTTCACTATGTTTATCAGCCCTTGGGATACTTAGAGGTGCTATAAAATTCGCAAGTTGCTGCTCTATTTCTGCCAATCAATTCCTGGGTAGGGCACGCTAATGCATGAGAGAGATTCTCCAATGTCTCATACATCCAAGTGATAAAATCCCTAGCCCTGGGAACTCTCGCTTGGCACTGCAACTCGGATACCGTCCGGCTTGCATCGGACCGAGTCGAGTCGGGAATACTCAGACGCAAAGAGTTTATCTTACATCAAAGCTGGCACTCATCAAATATGTCCGATAGTCTCTGTAATTCATATTGGGTAGATCAATTGAATCCACAAGTAATTAAATAGCGACCAAACTGTAAATCCCAGGGGAATTGAGTATTTAGCTCGGCATGCCGACTGGGTTGAGCAATGTCTCGACGATGATGATCACAATGCAGCGCTCATTGACCTTCCTTAACAAGTACATATATGTATGCATGGCCTATCTCTTGTGCCGTGCCCCCGCTTTCATTGATAGCCAGTTACTCAGACCCGGACATACGTGTAGCCCTTTGCCTTCCCAGCTGGTCTGTCCACGATGAACTGTATAGAAATAGTACATATATCTCCATCACTAAACTTCCAAAGCCATTATCTTACCTTAGTACCGATACAAAACCTCCCACAATGTCTTCGGAAATTCTCACCGCAGTCTCAGAACTCAAATCCCGTTTCATATCCTCGAATCCAAACTCCAATGCGCAGCATTCCGCCCGTCTCTCACACTTCCCAGCAGGAAGTACCCGCTCAGTCCTCGCCTACGCTCCATTCCCACTCTGTATCCGCTCCGCCGCCGGCATAACCCTCACCTCCGTCGACGACGGGTCCTATACCGACTTCCTCTGTGAATATACCGCTGGACTCTTTGGGCACTCACACCCTGCGATCATCTCGGCGCTACATAGTGCCCTGGATAACGGCCTCAACTTTGGCGGCGTCAATGAGCTCGAAGGCAAGCTAGCCGAGGCCCTCTGCACTCGCTTTGGGCTGGCAAAGATCCGGTTCACCAATTCGGCGACGGAGGCCAGCATCATGGCGTTGGCAGCAGCAAAGCTCTACACCGGGCGCGAAAAGGTGTGTGTATGGTCATTTCCCCTTATGGGTTAGGGTAATGATTGGTATAACTAGATTCTGGTTTTTGCCGACGGCTACCACGGCGTTCCCCTGGGCTTCCCGGGCGGCGTTTCAGCGCCCCACAATATCCCGCATGACTATGTGATAGCTCCATATGATGACATTGCTGGGACTGCGTCCAGGCTCTCGGCGATACCGGCAAACTCCCTCGCCGCGATTATTGTGGAGCCGATGTTGGGTTCAGGAGGGTGCACGCCCGCCTCTGTGGAGTTTCTGCAGTATCTCCGGACGACCGCGACAGAGCTTGGTGCGGTATTGATATTCGATGAGACCATGACTTCACGGTTGCACTGGGGCGGTCTGCAGAAAAAGTTTGGCATCGAGACGGACATGACGGTGCTGGGAAAGTACTTGGCCGGCGGCATGAGCTTTGGTGCGTTTGGTGGGAGAGGCGAGGTTATGGAATTGTTTACGAAGTTGAAGCACGCCGGGACGTTCAACAACAACGCTCTTAGTATGACGGGCGGTGTGGCTGCAGCAAAGTTGTTGACGCCAGAGGTGCTAGATGGTGTGAATGCGCTAGGTGATGAGCTTAGAACCAGGATTGAAAAAGCTCTGGAGAAGGTTAGTGGGAAGATTGGGATTACGGGGATAGGTAGTTTGATGGCTTTTCGGTTTCATGGGAAAGACGAGGAGGAGACAACAATGGTGAGAGAACTGTTGTTTTTCTACCTGCTTGTGGAGGAGGCCATCTATATTGCGTATAGAGGGTTTATGTCGATAAGTGTAGTGCATGAAAGGAAGCATATTGATGCTCTTATAAGGGCGGTAGAGAGGTTTGTAGAAAGACATGGAGAGGTACTGTGTTGATTGTGTTTTTGTGTATAAGAGGCACCCTGAGATATCAAGATGCTGTATACAGCTAGCTCGAGCGTCTATCACTATATCTGTACTCATAGGGAACAAACTACAGTACGAAAAAGATGGGTTGGATCACTACGGTATTCGCGTTAATACGGTAGCAATGCGGGAATAATACGGTATTGGTACGGTAATCTTCCCCTAATGCCGATTTAATTCGGTATTTATCACTAAATTCCGTAGTCATATGGTATTGATTTCACCCCACTTTTTCATACTGTAGTGAGAGAACAAAAGTACATATAGTCGGGTAGCTAGCCACATGCACCTAGATTATAAGACGGAATGAGGAAAATACCAAATAGCAATGAATTAGGTCGTCATAGCTTACAAAGGCGACCTCGCTGGTCTACAGACATCACAGTAAATACAAGAAAAGCGTAAACATTCTATCATTCATTACACATTTATTCTACGCATCCTAGAACGAAAAAGGAAATACAATGGGATTGCGTAAAAATCAGGCAACAGCAGTTTTGCTAACAGATTTAGGGTATAAGCCGAGCCATTTGAGTAGGTTATGACGATTCATGAAATCTCTCTGAATTTTCCCAAAGAAATATATGAAGATGGATATGAAGCAGATGGCAGTTTGGATTGCCCCCATAATATAGAATACCCTTGCCGGGCCCTAAAAGTTACAGAACGTCAACATAGAGCGTTTTATGCGAGAAGAATAAATGCCGACTTACATCTGCATACACCCAGCCCACAAGAAAGTAGGTGGACCCAAATGCAAAAAAGTTCTTCAGCAACAGAACCGACACTAACATCTCTACCGAGATATCTCTATGTGCATCCAGGATATACGAAAATGTCGCTGTGCAGCTCATAACAACGGCAAACGTCAAAAAACCATATAGGATTGATGGGACAATCCAGTGCAGATGGATCTCCGCAACATGACCATATGCATACAATCCTGGCAGCCCAAACATTGCAACCGGGATAACGAGGATGACTCGAAACTCGGGTTCATAAACATTGTTATTTTTGCGGGCCATCCATTTGGCAGAAAAATCGGAGAGAAGACTGCCAGCGAAATAGGCAATTACGGCACCGATGAAGGGGGCGGCGTACATGTAGCCAAGTTGCTGCGGGTTGAAGTTCGTAGGAGGCCCGGCAAACATCTGAGCGAGGACCACAGAGACGGCGATACCCTGTAGATTGCAATGTTAACGGTGAATTAGTCGGATCATTGGCGATTTACGTACCCAACTGATAAAGGACCCCTGGAAAAGGAAACCCCAAATAGTTGCTGGGTAAAGAAACAATGCAAAGGGGGCAAGTAGCAGTTTGAGAAAGCTCTCGTCCGAAAATCTTCCGTTATACAACTTCAATTCCTGGAAAAATGTCTTTTTTACCTCCTTGCTATTCTGTGGAGACCTCGATTCCGTAGCTATCTCCGCAGAGTCGTTGGCTGCTTCCTTAGCTGCTGCATCGGAGGCTACAGCATTGGATTGACCAAGCTGCTCGTCCAAATCACTCAAATTATCTTCAGACGCAAAGTCGGTATTATAGATGGCTGGTCTATTATATGCGTGTTCGGGAACTAGGAAGAAGATTAAAAGCATGATAGGGCCTAAAAAGGCGCTGATGATCTGAAATTGCGTTCTCCAGCCGTGGTGCATTGAAATATATCCCCCAAGAACTGGCATAAAATACGTACTTCCTAGAAAGCTTAGATTGTAAAAGGCGATTCGCTTTCCCCTTTGGTGGACCTGTGACTCATGTTAGCGATGTTACAGGTTAATACAATATGTTAGAAGTGTAACACACAAAATACATGTCTCCGATCGAAGAAGGAACAATTGTTTCGAACGCACCAAGCCCAAGCCCTTGAAGCACCCTTGCGCCCAGAAAGCTATCTGCGCTTGTCGCAAGTGCATTCCAAATAGCACCGATGAAAAGGAGTATAATTGAAACCAGGTAGACTGGGCGTTTCCCCCAAACTCGGGCAAAGGCAGAGCCTATGAGCCCAGCAATAGCAGCTGGCCAAAACTGCCAACCAGCAAATCTGGCTACAACGTGGTACGTCGTGTTGAATTCTTCAACCAAAATTGCATTGATAGGAGCTACTGCAGGACCAAGAACTCCGGCTAGAATCACAAATTAGCAAGAACATTGGGTCATTTCGGGTGTTGCGGATGACATACCAACTGCAGCAGCGAGACATAAGATTACTAACGTAAGATCACGTTTCCATAGCGGCCAGTTCTAAACTTCCTATTAGCTTGGTATCAAAGTTTGCGCATCTTGGAAGCCCATACCAGAGGATCATTGGGTGAATCGGAGGGTTGAGGAACGAGTAACATGTTCTTGTCTTTTCCAGTCCCATGTTTCAGGTTGATCCTTTGGTTCGGCGACTCTTCTGATCTTTCCTCCTCGTACAATTGAGTAGTGCCTGGTACATGCCTGAGAGGCTTTGGTTCGTAAATCCACATTCCCATCTCGAATTAATTCGTATTGTGTTCAGTTGTCGTGAATGAAGATGGATGGGGATGGTGGGGGAAATGGTAGTTAAGTAGTGGTGTGAGGTGAATATGCGCGCAGTGGCTAACTTTACCCATAAAATATTTACTTTTTCTTTTTCTTTTTAGTTATCAAGAAAAAAAAAAAAAAAAAAAAAAACTATCAACACCTATGATGATGTATTTTCTCCAGGGATGTTTTCCCGGGTATTTCTTTTGAAAATTGTGCTGAAACAAGGCTGGGTGAATATCATGATGCATGTGCAAAGCTGCAGCAGTACTCAATTATACAATCCTAACGGCTACTCTAGCTCGATGTAGTGCACTAGCTACCTAGCTACCTACATAAGGAACTATTCTGGTCTACCGAGGGGATCGAGGTAGTTTAATCTACACATGTATGACATGGGTTTATGCAGGGCTTGAAACACTAGTCCCGGGTATCTTAGCAGTACTAGAGCTTTATTCCTTAAGCGATTGCTCTCTGAGAACTTTCTCGACTTACTATGGTTCTGGACTCCATGGCCATGTTGGTATTTGATTACATGTAAGTAAGGTACTCTAGGAGAGCAGATCCCCCGCCATCATCGCCCTGGTACAAACACGTCGTATGGGTGCTTTGTTATCCTCAGAACCAGGAACGCAGTCAAGCGGTCTCTGTGTTCCACTGGGCACGAACATTGGCGGGATGCAATGATTTCGTACGTGTTTGTAGGGCGGCGGTGGCATCGTGAAGACATACATGTATGTGGAATACTTCCCCCCCAAGGTTCTATCAGTTTTGGAGATCAATTCGTTGATTCTGCGGATATTGGAGGGTAATATCATCTCTCCCAATCGGGGCTTCAGAAGATCCCCCAAGTCGTCCTGCCACGACTAAATTGAGTGTTTACCACCCGCTAAAGTATTTTAGAACCACTCAGAGGTTTTTCCGGGCTGCCGAGACTTTGTGGCGAGCACTCTGGTTGACCGTGAAAACGACGGAGGATAAAGGCAGTCTCAGAGTTACATGTAGTGATGGAATACGAATTCGGTGGTGTTACAACAGCGGGGACCATGTCCGTCGAGCCTTCATGGAGGCACTGGATTTGCGGGCAGTAACTTTAAGAGGTAAATATTTTATCTCAAAAATCTTGCTTGAAGGGATTGATTAAGCAATCGGTGAATAAGTGTAATAGCCGTGCGGCTGCAGCGCTGGGTATTTATTAGACAGGTGGACAACTTTAAAACGGGGCTGTCAATTATCTGGAAAAATCTGCAGGTCTCTCTACCAATCCTTTTTCGTGCGGCCATTCCTCACAAATGGAGATAGATGGTAAATACTTGATATATTAGAGGATTTTAGCTGCGCGGTTTGGACAGAAACTCGAGAAACTCATGCACGTTGCAACCAATAGGAAGTGTAGGAGTTTCTGTCCAAATGCTCGAGTTTCTGTTTAAATTGTGTAGCTAAAACCCTCCATTCCAGGGAGGGTAGAAACAAAGGCTTTTGGCCCTGCGACGCGCGCTCCCTTAGAGGATTGAGGATCGAAATATTAGTCTTCCTTTAGTGGGAGTTGTAAGCGATAGAGCATGTATGCACCCTGTTCCCCTGTCACAAGCCTGTCATAAGTGGGGTACATCCTGTTAGCGAAGCTAGAGTATCGACTGTAACCAAAATTTGTATCGTGCGTCTATCTACATACAACATACATAGAGTAGCTGGGGCTGGATGTATCCGCCAACTTCATGGGTAGGGACTCTGGTGTTCTACCCCAAAATCCATCGAACGCCCAGGATAACTCTAGGTTGTAGTATCGCAACGCTTTCCGCGTGGTAAGGTGCCGATTATTCAAGGAATAGCCTGAGAGAGAAAACGTAAGTAATATCGGGAATATCACCGACAAAATATCTTACGGATGCTAGAGTATTTGTGTATGTACTGGCCTTAGCTATGGCCTATAGGGGATTCATACGGGTGATTATATTAGTAAATATCATCGCCCTAGGCCTGCTGTGTGTTCTTCTACTTTATGACTACTAAGTATATATTGTGAGTTTGTTCCTGTTATTAATGGATATATACATACTAACATACGGCTCAAAAATTCCGAATTTCTCCGCAGGCGCACACTATAGCCTGTCATCATGGTCAGCGGCAAGGCCCTGTATTCGTTACGACTGTGTTTCCCTGTGAAGTATTTGATATCTTTCATACTGGCCCGGGAGCTCATATCATGACAGATGAATCATCCAGTACCAAGAAGCTAATCTTGCTTCTAGGCTTGTTGTGCTGCGCGTATAATGTTGGGTATGAAAATACCATCAAACTAAAGAAAGTATATTGTCTGATAGTTCATAAGGGCCCATAACAGAAGGGCCTCAAGTTAGCTCTTGGAGATTAGAAACTGGAACTAAAACCAGATCAGTTTCCCTAAGGCGCGGCCTATTTCGGAGCTACGTAGTTTTTGTATCGCAGGACATGGTTGAACCTTGAAGCGCCCTATTGGATAGTATTCGCTGCTTGAAATTGGTGTAGGTATCCCATGAAACTACTCAGTAAATAGTAGGCAAGTAATTTTACAGAGGTAGAGTACAAATGTAGTAGAAACTGACACCTTGGCACCAGGTTGTAGACACACAAACGATATATACAGTCGCCCTCCAATGTAACGAACGCCGCCATACCGAATATTTGCTGTACCGAACCTCTTGGACCAGCTTCTTTTTTTTTTTCAGCACAGAATTTAGTCTGCTATACCGAATAATATCGAATAATTTGCTGTACCGAACCAAAAATGGTCCAATATGCACGTTCGTTATAGCGGAGGGCTACTGTAGGTGTTGCGTAACGCGATAGAAATGTCTTAGGAGGGCGTGACTGTCACTCTCACATGGCAATTCAAATGCGAGCATCCATCTTCGATTAAAATCCTGTGCCGTAGCTACGCCTCCACAGGCCTAGGCCGATTGAAACGAAATGCTGCTCATCGAGTCTCAGTGCCACGCACAGATGGTCAGGATTCAGCGAGTGAGAAGGCGTGATTAACCTAGATATAGGTCAATGGATGCAGTGCAGTGTATCTTGTGTCACGACGCGCTCTTGTCTCGGATGGCCGGACATCATGCAAATGATTGCTTCTGGGTCACTTCTGTGGTAAATCAATTGATCAAATAAACCCCACTCTCCTCGAAAGAATTCCATCGGGGCTAAATAAACTTTAGAGGACAATTGCCTCAAGACAAACTTTCTATCTTAGTTGACCTCGTGAGAAGTTTGTAAGAGTCACTTACGAGGTTAAGACAATCAACGCTTCTCGCCTTATCATACGTGCGACTGGTGTGGTGTTGGAGACAAAGGGGTATAAGGTGGCAATAAGTACCTACTCTATTAAGGCTGCCTCGCATCCTGCGCAAACACGGAGATTTCCAGGCGAGATTTAGAGATGCACTCCAAATATGCATCAGCCAATAAGTGGGATTGGTAAAAATGCCCTCAAGGAAATTGACCTCTGAAAATCTATACATATTTCCTAAGTATAGAGTAGTAGCATCAGGTGTGACGAGGACGTTATCTCGCCTTCAAGATTCTTCAGAGCTCGCTAGCATAATGGTCTCTAAAGATAATAATATGAGCTTACCCCGGGATTGTCGGTTCCGAATTTGAGGAAGTATGTTTTTTTTCTAATTCGAGCCAAATTAACTGTCATTTTGAGCACGTGGGGCTAATATCGCCAGGCTCTCCAATACGATTGCAGATGGTGCACACCCATTAGAGCTGGAGTAAGAATGCGCCTAATTCTAAGAAAGGGAAAGCTCAGAGCGCTAGGGGACTGGTTTAACGCGATTAAGCGATGAGTATATACATGTATAAGATATAAGCTATGCATGATCCATCCTTCTCGTCCGCTAAATACTCAATTTTTGAAATAAACCTCCAGAATCTGCGTTGCAACCAGGTTACACACACCACAAAGTCTTTACTCCAAAAGCTTCATTCATCACCACCACCCCTGTCAAGATGCCCTCCCCCCCCCCTTTCCTCACCAATACCTGGGATAGCATTGGTGTCGGCCACCGACATGACTTTTACAAATGGAAGACATGATGACTCCCTACCCATCGCCAAACTTGCCGAAAGCATCTTCAAACACGGCGCAGCCATGACGACGCAAGACTCTCCTCCTCCTCAACATCAACATCAACCGAACCCTACCATCCTCACCTAAGACAGAGAACACACGAACGCCTCAACATCATCAAGACGCATCAAAGACTCTGTCAGCGGGTAGCCACTACCAACAACAGATAGAACGGCAGAGAGCCTCCACAGCCTCCGCCTCCCTACCAACAGAAACAGAAACAACACTCAGTCCCCCCCCCTCGACCCCCACATACAGAATGGCAAACTGGCCAGCCAATGAGATGACGCCTCGACATCAAGATCGAGGCGGCTGGCCTTTCCAAAAGCCCAAGTCCTACGCCTAAACCGAAAGTGAAAACTCCAACCAACGGAAGGAGGCCAAAATAAGAAAAGACCTCCCCAAGCACTCCCCCACCATCGAACACCCCAAAGCAATCCTACCGCTGCAGGCGTTTTTCGCGAACAGAACCCACCCCGCCCCCATCGAAGATCAGAACGCGCCGCAGACCTCTCAAGAATCCAGCCGCTTCTCGCCAAAGAATCCTCGCCGCACCCGCCACCTCCATCTCGGGCCCATCACCCCAAAGACTCCACAGCCCTCGCCCCAACCGCCCACGCCGACATCTACTCACCGTGGTTTAAAGAATGACCGCTTTGGCCAACAACAACAAAATCAACACACCAAAACCCCATCCATCTCTTCCGCCAAAGACCAAACAACGAGACATCGCCATCCACGCAGACCACTATACGACTTTGAAAATAGCGAACGCCGACACCAGCTTAAATCTTCAATCTCGCCACATGCGAATCACCCCATCGCTACTGTGCTCTCAATAAAGACGACACCACCAGAACGCCTAAACCCACCTCCTCCATCAGAGCCATCGCTCTCCGCAGACGACGCCTCCAGACGTGACACAGTCCGCTTACCTGCACCTCTAACGGCGTTGCACTTTGCTTTGGACCGCGGAGGAAGGATATCGTTTTGGGTTTGCCTTTCTGATTATCACTTTGTTTAGCTTCTTCCTTTCGCATGACGATCATTTCTTCCTCGTAATTTTCCTTATCAAGGCTTCCGTGAGTTTCCGTGCGCGGATTATTAATCGTGTCTCGGCGTCTCGGCGCCACTTGTATATATACTACCTTCCCTTTCGTTTTCCTTTCCTTTCTTCCTCACGCAATCTTCCTGTTGTAGACGTTCTTTTAGTTTGGGTTTATTTCTACGGGTTATTCCTCAAGGTTTTCTAAGATTAAAATATATTACGTTAAACATCATAAACATCGTTCGCGTAACGCGTCCGAAGTTCCTGAAGTCTTCCGATCGCAGTATCGCCCGATCCTCCGTAACCTTCCCGTCGGTTATAGTCCGCCCTCCCGAATACATCCCGCCGTTGCTCTTTTTAGTTTTACGACAGCCGACGAGCCCTCTATCGGCATTCTTCGTGTTCACTACTTCAGACGCTGAGATAATCTATCTCATCGTTCTTAACTCGAAGGGTTCCCCTCTAGTCTTCCTCTTCTGGTTCAGCGTAACATTAAGATTGCCTCAACCAACCCAAGACATTCAGCATGTCTCCTCCCGTCGCCGCCGCCTCTCTGGCCGGGTTGTCGGCCTTCATCCGCAATTCCTCCCAGTCCCGGAAGATGGTGAGGATTGGAATGAGGTTCACGACCTCATCGGCGACTCTCTCACAGCCCTCACTCTCCTCCTCCCCAACCCCATCAACCGAGCCAGCTGGCCTCAACAGAGGAGGAGGTCTGAACCCACACCTGCCCCTGTCTCCTCCATCCCAGAGGAAACCTATATGGAGATCATCAGTGATCTCAATACAGAACTTGAGGCCTCCAGGCCTCCCTCCAGACCACCACCTCCTGACCTCACCACCTGCCAACAGTCTGCCTCCCGACTCTCCTGAGGAAGTCGGAGAATTCAACCTTGTTCTTGCTGCGGCCACCTCGCCCAATCTGAAGTCACCCGCCTCTCTGCTGCCTCCGCCTCCGCCAACACCCACTCCCAACAACTTCATCGGTCATTCCAGGCCCACATGAACTTGGCTGGCCAGTGGTACCAGTTTGGCTCCAGCCTCCATGCCTGCTTTCTGTCCCCGCGCCCAACCCCACCTCGCTCTCTCACTTCTGCCCCTGCCCTAGCCCCAGCCCCAACCCCCGCCCAGATCCCTGCACCATGAACAACTGGAGGACCCCGCCAGTCGCCTCCGTGACCTCACAGCAGTTAGGTCAGCCCTGTGGTAAACCCTGACATACCACAGGGGCTTACCCCTGTCACCAACTACTGCTCCTGCCCCCTCCCTGGTCTCTGTCTCTGGTCCTGCCCTTGCTTTGTCTGCCTTGCCCCTGTCGGAGAATGACTTGTCGGATGATCAATTGGTTGTCAACTGCAAGATCTCCGCAGAATTCAATGCCTCGGTTCCTGTCCCCTCGGTCGTACTCATTGATACCTGTGCTTCAGGTTACGCCTTCATCGACGCGACCTTTGCCCAGTCTCATGGCTTCCTTGGCCCCTTCGTCCCCTCAGCTACAGGTGATCGACGGCCGCTCTATCGCTGCCTGGTCGGATCACCCACCTGACGAACCGACTTGACATCGATGGCCACCGTGAATATGTCCCCTTCCTCGTCACCAAGCTGGGCCACTACCCACTGGTAATGGGATCCCGTGACGCGCCACCATGACCTCACCCTCCGGCCCCGACAGAACCAGGTACACTTCGGTCCCCCCTCCTGCCTCCAACAATGCCTTGCCTCACGACAGCCATTGACTGTCCAAGGCATCACCTCCGTCCTGTTCCCCCGCCCCATCCACGCCGCCTGCATTGGCCCTGCCCCTTCTCCGGCTTGTCCGAAAGCGTCAAGGATGACGCTTTCAGCATCCTCACCGCGATAGACGATGAGATCAGGAGGAGGAAGGATGACCCCATGGCCTCTGTTCTTCGTGAGTACCGCATGAGTATGCCCCTGTTCACGGTCCGCTGCCTCCGCCCTGCCCCCATCCCGTCCCCTGCCATGACCTGCCCATCAATCTACAAGATGGTAAGGAACCCCTTGGCCCCATGTACAATTTGAGCCACCAGGAACTACAGGCTCCGAGAAGATATCTCAGAAAACCTGTCCAAAGGCTGCTGGTGCCCCCATCCTCTTGTAAAGAAGGCCGATGGCTCCTCCGTCTCTGCTGACTACAGAAAGCTCAACGAAATGACAATCAAGAACCGACACCCACTGCCCCTGTTCCCCGAGACCCTTGTCCAGGTCGCCAAGGCCAAATACTACACCAAGTTGGACCTCCGCGAAGGATACCACCAGATTCGGATAAAGGAAGGGGATGAATGGAAAACCGCGTTCGGATCTGCCAGGGACTCTACGAGTACCTTTGTCATGCCCTTTGACTCACCAACGCCTCCGCCAAGATTCCAGCACTCCAATGACCTCCTCCGCCCCATCTTGACGAGACTTTGCGACGGCCTACCTGGACGACATCCTCATCTACTCTGAGTCCCTGAAGAGCACCGTGCCCACGTCCGAAAGATCCTCGACATCCTGGGCGCCAACGACGCGCACCTGAAACCTGAGAAGTGTGAGTTCCATGTCCAGGAGAAAGTACCTAGGCATGATCCTGTCCCCCGAAGGCCCAAAAGATGGACCCCACCAAGATCTCTGCTGTCCAGGAATGGGAAACCCCAGAACCTCAAAGACGTCTAATGCTTCGCCATAACTTCTACCGACGGTTCATACTGATATTCAAAGGTTGTCTGCCCTCGACCCATCTGACCAAGAAGAACGTGAAGTTCTCTGAGCCCCCAAGCAGATCAAGTTGTTCCGCACCTAAAGGATGATTCACCTCGCCCCTGTCCTCCGCCACTTCGACCTCGACCAAAAGATCATCGAGAAACCGATGCATCTGACTATGCTCCGGCCATTTTTGTCCCAAATGACCCCCAAGGCGCCCTGCACCCTGTGGCCTTCTTCTCGAAGAAACACCGCTGAATGCAACTACGAGATTTACGACAAGGAACTCCTACGATCATTCGAGCATTCGGCGAATGGCGACACTACTTGGAGGGTCCATGCACCCCATCACCGCTATCACCGACCAATCGCGAACTCGAAGATTTCACGACGAAGACTCTCAACCGCCGCCAGGCCTGCTGGTCCGAGTTCCTGTCACGCCGACCACGCCCTTCACTACCGCCTGCGAAACAAGGAGGAAAACCGGACGTTCTCGACCAGAGATCAGGAGATCTCCTAAGGAAGGGATGAAAGACTTACACCAGTCTCAAGTCATGATCAAGGCAAAAATTTGGTCTCTGGAAATGTTTAGGTTTGTTAGCAGACTTTCATTAAATGAACCCGCTGAAGGATCCACCCGCGATTAAATTGTTCGCTCAGCTACTAAGCATAGTTTCGCTGAAGTCCTAACCACGCCCGTGAACGGCACCAAGCACTCCCGGAAAATCTCCTGAACGCTTCCGAGTCGCCTGAGGGCCTCCTCCTGTACCGCCGCATGGTTTACGTCCCCCGAATCCCCTGAACTCAAACTGTTCCTGCTACAGGAAAGACACCACGACAAGCCCTCAGCCGGTCACCCCCTAAGAGCCAAGACCTTGAACTCCTATCCCGCATGTACTACTGGCCAACCATGAGAAGGTATGTTGACCAACACGCCCTGAACTGCAATGTGCTGCCAGAAAGGCCCTCTGAACGGACCTCAAGGAGTACTCGACCCTCCCGATCCTCGCTGGCCCCTGACCGACATCTCGATGGACTTCAAGCACGTCTCCCGAATACATACAACACCATCTTGTCAGAAGGACCGCCTAACCAAGATGAGCACCTAATTCCCACCACCGAGGATGTTGACTCGCATTCTACCGACCTGTTCGCGAATACGCCTGAACCCATTACCTGAAACCATCGTCTCGATCATGCACCCAGTTCACCTCGACTTCTGAAATCCTCTGCTCCCGGTTGAAATTGCCCCTGCGCTCAACGGCATTCCACCCCAGACTGACGGCCAGACGGAAAGGTTCAACGCTGTCATGAACAAGTACTCTCCATTATGTCATACCAGCAGGACGACTGAGCTGTTTCTCCTCGCCGAAGCCGCCAATAACCACGCCCGAGACTACTCACATGTCCCCTGCTCCAAGAACTACTAGACATCCCGCACGACCTTTTGGGCCCCTGACACTAAGAAGACCACTAGCGAAGACATCAGTTAACGGGTTGGCATGACACGTCCCAGGTTGTCGAATTCCTCCGAGAGACGATGCTACGCCCCAGATGATCCAAGAAGTTAACGCCATTCATCGGACCCTGCCTCTAAGACGATTGTCGGCGACAAAGTCCTGGCTCCACCGTAAACCTCGGCACTGCCGCCTCAAAGAAACCTGACAAACAGATCGGCCTCTACCCCATCAAGCTGCTGTCACCCATACGCCACGAGCTCTTCCTGCCAGCCACCATGAAGCCCACCCTGTCTTTCATGTCTCGCCCTGTCTTGGCCTCCCGTAACCCCCCCCAACACCACCCCCCACCTGTCGAGATCGGCGAACAAGAAGTTGAGTCTTAGATTCCCGCCACCGCCACTAACTCCAAGATTTATTTCAGACGCAAGACGCCGACCCACCTAAGAACCTCGTTCGACTAGAACACTCTCCGAACTGGTTCGGTAGCTTACGAGTGATCCCAGAACCTGTTGAGAGCGCCAGAGAGTGACCTAATCTCTAACGGCGTTGCACTTTGGTTGGATCATGGAGGAAGGATATCGCTTTGCGCTCATTGCCTTTCTGATTATCACTTTGTGCTTCTTCCTGCATGACGATCATTTCTCTTCCTCGTAATTTTTCCTTATCAAGGCTCCGCGAGCTTTGTCGCGCGGATTATTAATCGTGTCTCGCGTCTCGGCGCCACTTGTATATATACGCCTACCTTCCCTTTCGTTTTCCTTTCCTTTCTTCCTCACGCAATCTTCCTCACAGACGTTCTTTAGTTTGGCTTATTTCTACTGCTATTCTCGTTTCTAAGATTAAAATATATTACGTTAAACATCATAAACATCGTTCGCTTTCACAGTAACGTGTCCGAGTTCCTGAAGTCTTCCGACGCAGACGCTCGATCCTCCGTAACCTTCCCGCTTGCTATAGTCCCGCCTCCTGAATACATCCCGCCACGCTTTTGCTTAGTTTATTACGACAGCCGACGAGCCTCTATTACCTTCGTTTCACTACTTCAGACGCGAGATAATCTATCTCATCGCTCCTAACTCGGCTTACATCGCCCCTAAGCTTCTGCCTCTTCTCTTGCTCAATACAGAATAAGACCCCGCTTAACGCTACTGGTCAGCCTCCTCCACCCAACGCAAGAATGCCGCAATTCGCCACCCAAGGACGAAATTATCACTCCCCACCGCCCCATCTGGCGCTTAAAAGCCACACCGCCAGAAAGACCGACAAGAACTCCAACCTCAGAAAGGCCATCACTTCATCTCGCCTGCGCCCATCCTCAACGCTAAGAACTGCAATTACCACACCTTACGCTAATGCCTCAAAATCGCCGCATCAAGACGAGAACTGAGAAGCACTTCTTCGCCGAAATGGACACCGCACTGCATAACGCCCACAACCCATCTCCATCCTCGCCTAATCACAAGACCACAACCTTCTGAAAACATTTCTCCGATCATCCAACACAATTGCGAACAGCAACATTGTCCTCCTCTCACTTTTTTCAATACCACCAGACAGAAAACACATATCATCGCCATACAAGTTAACCCCTGCCTCCATAAAGGCAAACCCCTCACGCCCCTTTCTTTCACCCTCATAACTCCCACCCCCACATCTGCGAACGATAAAATCTCCGTGACGCTCAGACATCTCCACAAACCTCCTAGACAAAAAACTCCTTCACCACTGTCCCTCCCAATCATGACATCATCACAGTCAATGCTGTTTCTGCAATTCAGGCCCAAGACCCACACCACGCTTACTATATCATCCGTCTATAATGCATAAGTCAAGAACACAACCTGTTCTTCAGCCTCCCCTAGTCTTCAAAAGAACCGAAAACCCGAATCGTGCAGGAGACTTCAACATCCACTCCTCTGACCCCACTAGAACCTTTCTCCAACAAATAACTCCGCCTCACAAAGAATATTTCGGCGCAAGAACAAACACCGCTTTCTCCTAATCAACACCCCTGAATCTACACTGCGCTATCCTCAGATCAAAAGAAAAGGCCAAGTGTCATCGACCTGCTTTCTCCAATCACAGAGCCCACACCCTTAATCCGCAGATGGCCTCTCAAACGCCACTGGCTCCGACCACCGAAGACTGGCCACGACCCTACACCTCCCATCCTCGACCTATCCCCAACCACCTCCCCAATGAAACGCACAAACTGGCTTTTCTATAACGGCGCCACAAGACTTCAAGCACACATTATTTACCGCTGCACGGAAGGCCACAAGAACTCCTACAAGATTCTTGAGCTTTTCATTTGTAATCGCGCTTTCGCTTCTACGCTTCACACGGTTAGTAATCGGTCCTCGGCGATGGATATATATATACTGCCCTCTCTTCTTCCTTTCTTTCTCACGCAACCTTCCTGTTCTTGGTTATATATTGTTTGTCTTTAGTTCTCTACTATTATTATATGTTACTAGTTTCAATATATATCGTCACAAGCATTATAGTTCCTCCCCACGCCCCTCGAACCCATAGTCGCTCGAACTCCTACTAGTTTCCCACGCTCCATGCCCTTATGCTTCTTCGTCCATAATTATAGCCTACGACCGCAGAAATGCTTTACTCTTCTTCGAAGCCACTACTTCAGACGCGAGATCATCTATCTCCTCGCTTCCGAACTATAGAGAGCTTCCCCGCCTCGCCAAGTAACGCCAAGACTTCAGAACACTAAGGTTAAGGCCTCCCCAACACCAACCAAAGACAACACCTCGCTAGCTCCTGTCTTCGCTCGGTCGCAACCATGACCGACTCCAGTCCCATTCGTTGCTGCGCCTCAGAATTCCTGGCCACCCACGGCCCTCCCTCCGACTAAGAAGATGTCGGTCACGAAATCACCGGCGCCACAGCCTCATCACTGAATGCTTGGAGGTCCTAACCTCCTCCCCGACCTGCACGAAGCTCTAGTCCCCGGCACCTACAGCGCAGAACCATGAGGAGGTCATCGAAGACCTCAACTCCCAACTCGGCCGCCATGGCTGAGAACCAAGACCTCTGGCAAAGAATGTCGGAGGCAAACGACGAGACTACCTGGCCATTGAGGACTCAAGAACAGATCGAGGCCCTCGAGGAGGACCTCACCCAAGCACAATTCTCCCTGGTTCTACATCGAGAGCAATTAGCGTTCTCTGATGAGAACCTCCACCAAGCCGAGCTGGAAATCCAGCAGGTCATCGCAAAGGGCAATGCCCATATTGCTGACCTCACCAGCCGCCTCAACTGTGTCCCCCGTCCTGCTCCTGTCGCTGCCCTGTCTCCCTGCACTTCGCTGCCCAGTCCAAGCCCCGCTACCTTGCCCCCGTTCTCATGACCATCAAGACTGGACAACTGGAGAAGACCAGTTGAATCAAGTCCCCAGACTCCCGAGCCGGCTTTAAAAGCCATGCCCCTTTGGTAAACACTGGCAAACCAAAGGGGCTAGCGCCACCTACACCAAGTCTCACCGTCTCCGCTGTCTCCGTGTCTGAAGACAAGATGTCCGAAGATCAATTGGTTACTACCTGCTCTGTCTCCCAAAACCCAGCCTCCTTCGTGCCAGCCTGGGCCCTCATTGATACGGGGGCATCAGGTTATGCATTCATCGACCAAGACTTTTGCACCCGGCACAACATCACCACGGTTCCCCTGAAGAAACAACGCCTGCTTGAAGTCATCGACGGTAGGTTGGTATCTTCAGGAAGCATCACGCACATTGCCAAGCTCTGCCTGGACATCCATGGACATCGCGAGGAAGCACCATTCTTTGTTACAAAGTTGGGCCACTATCTGATCGTTATGGGAATTCCCTGGATGCGCCACCATGATGTCACCCTCCGGCCCAAGAGAAATCATGTGGTCTTTGACTCCGTACACTGCCTCCGCCACTGTCTCCCATCCCTGAACCCGGTCACTGCACAAGGAATCTCGATCACCTCACGGACAGCCCGATTATCCACATCGCGCTATCGGGGGCCCCTTCAAGAGATTGACCCGCTACCGTGGCTCCTTGTTTTGTGCATCCTCCAGGCTATAGACGATGTGTTGGATAAGACAAAGGCCCTTGACTCAAGTGCCATAGTCCCCACGACCTCCACCGGTTCCTGCCCATGTTCTCTCCGAGTCAAATGCTTCTGTCCTGGCCCCCACCGTCCTGATGACCTTGATATCAAGCTTCAGGAAGGTAAGGAACCTCCCTTTGGCCCCCTGTACAATATGACCCGAGGTGAACTACAGGCACTCCGCGAATACATCTCGGAGAACCTGACAAAGGGTTTTATTCGTCACTCCAAGTCCCCTGCCGGTGCCCCAGTCCTGTTTGTCAAGAAATCTGATGGCTCCCTACGTCTCTGTGTCGACTACCGCAAGTTGAACGAGATCACGGTCAAGGATAGACATCCGCTCCCCCTGTTCCCCGAAACCCTGAACCAGGTAGGTAAGGCTAAGTATTATACGAAGCTGGACTTGAGGTGGGGTTACCATCAGATCAGAGTCAAGGAAGGTGACGAATGGAAAACGGCCTTCAGAACCCGCCTAGGACACTACGAATACCAGGTTATGCCCTTCGGTCTCACCACTGCTCCCGCCACGTTTCAAAGATGGATCAACAACATCCTCCGCCCTACCTCGACGACTTTTGCCACAGCCTACCTTGATGACATCCTTATCTACTCCGATAGCATGGAACAGCACAAGGAACATGTCCAGAAGGTCCTGAGAATCCTGCAAAAGAACGGCGGCCCACTTGAAGCCCGAGAAGTGCGAATTCTACGCCCAGGAAACCAAGTATCTCGGAATGATTCTGGGCCCAGAAGGTATCAAGATGGACTCCAAGAAGGTTCAGGTCGTCCAGGAATGGGAAACCCTCAGGACGCCAAAGACATCCAGACCTTCCTGGGCTTATGCGAACTTTACCGTCCGTTTCATACGAGGGTACTCCAAGGTTGTCTCCTCTCACGGCATTAACCAAGAAGGGCGACAGTGGAAATGGTCCCCCTGCGCGAATCAGGCTTTGAAAACCTCAAAACAGCCTTCATCTCGGCCCCCATCCTCAGGCACTTTGACCCCGATAGGAAATCATAGTTGAAACCGATGCTCCGACATGTCTCTGCTGCCGTCTTGTCCCAACGGGATGACGACCGAATCCTGACCCCGTCGCATTCTTCTCCAAGAAACACACCCCGGCCGAACGCAACTATGAGATCTACGACAAGGACTTGTTGGCGGTCATTCGAGCCTTTGAAGAATGGCGCCACTACCTGGAGTCAGCACAGTTCCCGATCAAAGTCCTATCCGACTGAGTACTTTATGTCCAAAAGATCCTGAACCGACGACAAGTCCGCTGGTCCGAATTCCTATCCCGGTTTGATTATAGGATTGCCTTCAGACCCGGTAAACAAGGCGGAAAGCCCGATGCGTTGACTCGAAGATCTGGAGCTCTCCCTGCGAGGGGATGAACGACCATCGCACCAAGCTCAGGTGGTCCTGAAGCGGAGAATGTGCAATCAAAGGATAAGTTGTTTGTTGACGGGTTCTTTCGCAAATGAACCCGCTGAAGGAACGCCCGTTGATAGGGTTATTCAAGAAGGCTTACAAGGCAGATAGTTTCTCCGAGATCCTGACGATGCTTAGCAACGGCACCAAGCACTCGAAGAAAATCTCGGCCGAGTGCGCACGCAGCACCCAAGGCTTGCTCCTGTACAGAAACACCATCTACGCCCCCAACCACCCGAACTCCAGCTGTTCCTCCTACAGGAATACCATGACAAGCCCTCGGCAGGTCAGCCAGGAAGAGCTAAGACCTTGGAACTCCTCAGCCGTACATACTACTGGCCAAAAATGAGGAAGCACGCGACCAATACGCCTTGAACTGCAACACCGCTCCCGGTCCAAGGCCTCACGCAATGCCCTGAAGGTGTCCTACGACCCTCCCTGTACCAAAAGGTCCCTGGTCCGATGTGTCAATGGATTTTGTCACTGGCCTCCGGAAAGCAATGGGTATAACGCAATCCTAGTTGTAGTGGATAGACTGACCAAGATGCGGCACTTTATCCCGACCAATCGGCGTCGGCCCGTGATGTGGCAACCATGTACCTCGACAACGTCTGGAAACTCCACGGGCTACCTGAAACCATAGTCTCTGACCGTGGTACTCAGTTCACAGCAGAGAGTTCTGAAGTCACTATGCGGACGCCTTGAGATACCCCCGGTTTTCCACAGCCTTCCACCCGCAGACGGATGGCCAAACGGAAAGAATCAACGCCGCATGGAACAATACCTCCGTGCATACGTCTGCATCAACAGGATGACGGACCAGGTTCCTACCAATGGCAGAGTTCGCGATTTAACAACCATGTCTCGAAACCACTGCTGTCGCCATTCTGCGCTAACTACGGACGACACCCACGCACGACCTTCAGTCCCCTACCACAGAAGACTATTTAACGGCGACTAAGCAAACGGATGGCCCGAGATATGGCCATGATATGAGTTCCTACGCGACGAGATGTTCCGGTCCCAGAAGATCCAAGAAGACGCTGCAAACACAAACCGCACCCCGGCCCCTGCCACGCTAGCTTGATTTACGACAAGGTATGGTTGTCAACCAAGAATATCGAAACCAAGCGACCATCCAAGAAACCTGGATTAAGATCGTCTCATGCGATCAAGCGAATTTAGTCCTTACGCTTATGAGTTGGACCTCCCTGCCACGACGATAAGACACCCTGCCTTCCACGCTTCCTGCTGTCTTGCCTCAGAAACCCCGTCCCTCGGTCAGAACAACCTCCTCCTCCCTGGTCAAGTCGGAGGTGAACAGGAGTGAGGTCGACGCAATCCCTGACTCATGGAAGCTACGATGACAGCTACAATTTATTTCAGACACGTGCGCCATTTACCTAATCGCATCGACAGACTCGAAGACGCTCGAATTCAGTGACTTCCACGACTGTTACCCACGAAGCCTGCTCAGCGTGAGCTAGGCCTTGAGGAGACCTAATCTATAACGGCGCCACAAGACTTCGCTACATGTTATTAGGTTTATCACAAGACGCGCCACAAGAACTCTAAGTAAGATTCTTGAGCTTTTCATTTGTAATCGCGCTTCGCTTCTATGGGTTTCCGTCCACACGGTTAGTAATCGGTCCTCGGCGATGGATATATATACCCTGTCCTCTCTCGTCTCTTTCCTTTCTTCTCACGCAACCTTCCTCGTTCTTTGCGTTATATTGTTTGTCTTTAGCTTCTACTAAGGTTATTATAGTTGTGTTACATTAGTTTCAATATATATCGTCACAAGCATTATAGTTCCTCCTCACGCCCCTCGAACCCATAATGCTCGAACTCCTACTAGTAGTTTCACGCTCCATAGTCCCAACCCTGCTATGCCTTTGCCCTTCGTCCCATGTAATTATACACATCACCGCAGAAAGCTGCTTTACCTATTCTTCGAGCCACTACTTCAGACGCGAGATCATCTATCTCCTCGTCCTAACTATAGAGATTTTCCCGCCTCGCCAAGAACGCCAAGACTTCAGAACACTTTCCCTGAGAAAGAACTCCGCGAACCTGGCCCACCCCAGCCTGCCCTCCCAAAGAATGATAGACGACTGGTTCGAGAAGTCATTAGACTCCCTCGTCACCCTCCTCAAAACCCACACCCCATCCAAAAGAATCACAAAATGGTCTAAACCATGGTGGAACCCCAACCTGTCCCAACTCCGCACCATCTTCCACTCTGTCCACAGGGACTTCAAAAAAGGCAGAGCCCCCCCTTTCGAAGCCAGAGCCACGAAAAACACCTACTTCAACGCAATCAAACAAGCAAAACAGGACCACTGGAACTCCTTCATAGCGGACGCAAAACCCAGCGACGTATGGAGGATCAAGAAAATGGCCTCAAAAACCGAAGACAGAATCACTTATCGCTCTCCTCACCTCCCTCATCGCGACAACTCCGTAAGCGCCTTCCTGTGAGCCAGGAAAAAGCTCTCACCGTCCATTTCAAAGGCGTCACTTTACATCAACCAGGAGGAAGTCCAACAAGCCTCTCACGTCAACGTCGGCCCTCTCCCGGCCCCGGACCGTCCCCTACTCGCGCAGGAAAGAATCGCGAATTCTGCCCGCCATCGTTCCTCCTCCTCCAACCCGGCCGATCTCCATTCGCTTCTCAGCGCTTTTCACTCAAGCAATGCAGATATCTTCCATGCGGCAACAATGGGAACCTACTTTCATCGCCATCGGCGTACCAGAATCGTCGTCTCGCCAGGCGTTCTCCAAGATTGGAAAAAATCATCTTACTCCAAACTAAGCGAAAGTCGTAAAATAGCCATGATCTCATCGACACGCCAATCAGAGGCTCCGTCATGACTGTAGCGATAAAGCGCTGCTGCCAGCCTCATGCGCCAATCTGAGCAATGCAATCGCTGGGCTCAAATCTTCGCGTGTTCATAGACGTTAAAAAGGCGGTTTGTAGCGTCACTCAAACAGTCGCTGGCGCCGATCGCCAGCGCAGAAACACGTCACAAAATACGACAAACTGGGTCTAGCTCTTTCCTATCGACAATACATCGCTCTCACCGTTGAGGCTCAAAAACAGCTTACAAGTAGATGGTCACGAGGATCTGCATCTCGCTCCTCGCTCGTCGTATCGTAAACTTCTACATAAAGCCATGGCGTCCGGGCATCATAATATCGTCGTCGTGACTTTGCAATCACCGTCGGCGTCGTCACTACTCAGCAAGCATCGCTAAGCCCTGAAAAAGCTACGAAAAAATAACAGCTTTTGGCATTTCACATAACATCTGACCTCGGTCGTAGATGACTCATCTGTGGTCTTTTTGAGGAGAACAATGCGCACCCTCATATTCTGTACATCGGTTAACAGTAAATGTCCGCTATTGACATGGTCAGGTGGGATAGAGACTTCTGTTCTCTCTAACCCTCAGCGCGACAAAAGCACTTCGAAGAAATTTCGCTGTGATGGTCATTTTTGGAATCATCTCGTTGTTTAAATCAGTAAGCAAAGGCTGTCTCAATAGCCCTTGTATGAGAATAAGCGGCATGACTCTAACCACTGGCGTCTTCAGCATCTGAGCGTCATCCTTACGAAAATATCGGCTCAAAAAGCGTGAGCAACGCCAGGAACTCGGTCACTCGACATTTGGGTGCTTGCAGCTAAATAAAGAGTCGCAGAGGAAGTCGCTACAGGCGGAAGGCTAACCTTTTCTCGCCCTCTCTCTGCACTCTTCCTGAAGCAAGCGAAAAGCAAAGGAATCTGCGTCGCCAAGCCTCCACTCAACAATTCAATAGCAGGAAGAATACCAACTCCCCGACCACCTCACGAAAGAGTATCTTTCGCTTTGCTACTAAAAGGCAAACCCAACCCAAAAAGTGGAACTCAACGCGTCCGAAGGTCCCCACCTCGTTGAGCTCCTCTGCTCACTCATCGCCCCTCGTTGAGGAAGGGATCCTACAGAAAATGGCAATGGCAGTAAACAACAACTCGCTTGCTAGCTGGCGGGCGTCATACCCCTCAGACTACTATAAACCTCCCTCATACTCAAGCGCCTCCTTCACAAACTTCCAAGTTTGTTTGCTTGCGAATCCAGGATGAGGTAAACAAAAAACCTCCGCCTTGCAAAAATCATGGATCAACAGCACTCACCTCCATCTGTAAAAATCTTGGAAGGAGGAGAAAACACGCGGTACTCAAGCTAGCAGCCACCGTAAACGCCGCCACTGCTAAAATTCAGGTCATGGAAGAAGTATGTGCGACTTCTGGCACTAGCTCAGCATCACATCGCACTCAGTAAGATCAACTTCCCTAGAAGAGAAGTAACATCCCCGCTCCAAACAGGCTCAGCAGAATCCTCCTCCCTGAGCTCCGTCTCCACCATCTCGACTGGAACCACATAACGGCCCCACCCACCTCCCCACACAATCGATGAAAAGCCCCACAGATGGCAATCGGGCCTCCGGCCCTCAGACAGCTATTTCCTTTGTCCGCTTAAATTTCTTGTAAAAAGTTTTCCTTTGTTTTATTTGTCTGATTTTAGGGGACGCGCGTTAGATATTTTGACGGGGATAGGTCTCTTTACGCCATAGTTTATACTGCATGCGAACTTTCTGTACCTAGAAACATGAATAGATATGAATTAAAAAAAAAAAAAAAAAAAAAAGCTATGCATGATATTAAAAAAAAAAAAGAAGAAGCTATGCATGATGCATCAACGCCATACAGCTGCTCTAGCTTCACAGCAGGGAGTTTACCGGAACAGTGGGATTTATTCACACGCCCCGCAACTTGGTCTGAACTCCAGAGCGGAAAGCGTGACGGCAACACTTTGTATGATTTGGTATAGGACTGACGCTTATAATTTAGCGTCAGGATAACACACAGTCGCAGTGATAACCCGGACATGATACTCTAGGGTTCCTGCTTACTTAGAGTACAGCGGCAGGTAAAAAGTCATGGAACGCGGTTGGAAAGATTTGCGGTTGGATGTCTCAGTTGCGTTCCATGACTTTTTTACCTGCCGCTGTACCCTAGCTATGTGAATATTTTGATGGCACACATTATCTAGGCCTTGGTTTATGGGAAAGCCCAGCATAATCCGCCAGGCTCCCTGTTTCGAGCCAGAATACTGGGCCCACATGGGAGGAAAAATGTAAATTACGCATGCGGTTGAATCCGTCCTGCAATTGATGACGCAAAACAGGTCACCAGCAGGGCGCTCTTAGGGCCAGCCATTTATTATACTATAGTGACGGGTTTTCTTCGCTCTAAAGCGTATAAATAAAATCATCAGCGCCCCACCTGTTCTTTTTGTCAAGTACTATCCTACATGTCAGTGGCAGCACTCAGCGCAATGGATACCCATCTTGCCATTAAGCAGTACGCTGAATTGGCGTCAATTGCCAAATCATGGCTGTTATCGATCACTAAACTTGAAGCCTTCATAATCTTAATAGGTTTATGGGCTATCTATAGGGTTGAAATTTACACATACAGATTGTTCCTTCATCCGCTCTCAAAATATCCTGGACCCAGGCTGGCTGCAGCGAGCTCCGTATATGAAATGTATCATGATGTGAGCGGAATCTATACCTTGAATGTAGATAGCCCTTTACTGAATTCTCTTAGATTGTCAAGAAGGGGAATATGACGTTCCACATGGATGAGTTGCACAGGAGATACGGTGAGTACTACAGATAGCCTACATGTATTAATCATACCAAACAATAAGCTGATAAACTTAGGTCCTATCGTCAGAATTTCTCCAAATAAAGTCCGTCTTCGGAAATCTAGTGCTTTCCACGAACTACACAGAATGGGATCTCCCTTTACCAAAGACCCAACGTTTTATAGTGTTTTTGGTCTTGCAAGTTCTACTTTCAGTACTATTAACCCTATTATTCACCGGAAACAGCGTCGTGTTCTGGATCCAATGTTCTCTCGCCGTAGCATCTTAGGTTTTGAGAACGTAGTGCAGGAAAAGTGCGACTTGCTATGCTACAAGGTCAAAGAGCTTGAGCAAAAGGACTCGACAGTCGACTTTTACAACGCATTTGTAGCACTTACTGTAGATATTGTTACTGAATATGCATACGCCAAGTCTTACAAGTAAGATTATGAAATTCTTATCATTATCACGCGGAATACTGACTGTTACTTTTTTTACTGTCTTAGCACTTTATTAAATGAAGGATTCGTATCCAAAGTCTCTTCGGCATTTGACGCTCAACAGGAGGCTTTCACGGTTCTAAAAAGTTTTCCGATCGTCGCAAAAGCATTCCAGAGCCTGCCTCCCTGGCTTCTTATGAAGGTTTTCCCGGATGGAGGTAAGGATAAGTTAGTTGTGTCCTGTTATACGAACACGAAGCTAATGCTCTCTCAAATATAAAGCCGGGTTCAGAGAGCTTGAGGTTGATGCTGAAGAACAACTAAATATTATCCTCAAAAAAACAAGGAATGGGGAAATCAAGGCTAGCCACAGGACTGTCTTTGTGGAGATGTTGGAAGGCTATGACAACCCGAACCCACAAGATCTGGTACATGAAGCAGTCAGCGTAGTAGCTGCGGGAATGCACACCACTCGTTGGATTCTTTGCGTTGGTGCCTTAGAAGTTGCCAGAAATCCTGGAGTCGCATGGAACCTGTACCAGGAATTAAAGGCAGCTATCCCGAACATTAACGATACATTGCCATACGAGCAGCTTGAAAATTTGCCTTACTTGGTACGTCTCATTACACAGCTTTACCTTGGTATAAATTACTAATTTATTACGCATAGAGGGGTGTTGTTAAGGAGGCTTTGAGACTTGGATATGGTATTGTTTCTGCAAGCCCTAGACTAGTGCCCCAAGAGGGAGCCGTGATCGGTGGTTATCATCTTCCAGGAGATGTAAGGCAGAACTACTTGATTCCTTCCGTGATCAATTAGGGCTAATTTGTAATATGGCTAGTCCGTAATTGAGATTGATCATTATTCTATATCCCACGATGAAGAAATATTCCCAGACTCGCACACGTTCTCCCCAGAGCGTTGGCTCTCACCTGAGTCGAAAGCCAACGAAAAATACGTTGTTGCCTTTGGGGCTGGCAACAGACAGTGCCTGGGTGTTAAGTAAGTTCACAACTGTTATATATCATCATTTCCAGCGCGCTAACATAATCGAACCTCTAGCCTTGCCTACTGCGAGCTGCATGTAGCATTCGCCAGCATCTTCAGAAGATTCGAGCTAGACGCTGTTGGGCATGACCGCATGATCTTCTCCGACCACTGGATGCCTATTTTGAGAGGGAAGGGCTTCGCCTGCAAAGTTCGGTCAAGACAAGATTGATTTTTGTAATTGGTCTTATATCATGTGGGAGCAATTTTTCTACGGCGTTATGATTTGTTTTACGGGGGCTATGAGCCATAGTTTATATACCGAGGTGGGTAGGAAGGAGGTATATACATAAGGTTTGGTTGGCAGCCTTGGGTTGGGGGGGGGGGGGCAAGTTACGGCTATGATTATCTTGTAAATATATTTATCTTCAATTATCGACCTCGGCTACATTACACCTTCCACAGGACATGTAAAGAATCGGCCCTGTGAACCTATATCTTGTACCGTACCAGAGGCTTCCAGTCTAGTAGTCGGTCGGTTGCCAAGAGGCACACACTTGTCTGAGAGACATTCCCAGTGCAGCGCAAGGCAGAAATGCATGAGCCACATGGCTACTAACGGCTCTCATGTCAGATCTTTTTCCTCCCGGAGCATTTAAATTTGACACTACATACTCCACCAATCACACGTCTGCATCCGCGTTATCCGATCGATTACGGCGCCACATTTCCGTGCAGGAGGTTTCATACACCGGTGTAGGGTAGGTACGTACTATGGGAGATTGATCTGCGACGTTAGCTAAGCAGTGTTTATTGTGTGCATGTATGTACTTACGGAGGTAGGTGCTATGTAATATTCGATCTCTATAACTTTGGATGAGTTTTTGGTTGGTCTGGGGGAGTTTTGGGTTTCAGGTGGAGGTATTAGTCTTCAGGGTTGTGCTTTGTATGTGGATGGTATCTCATGATGTCGAGTTTGAGAGGAGTTGCGCACTAGTGCTCCCGTTAGTTGTTCATAGGATATCACTCGAGGACTTTTCTGTTAGTTAGGGTGTCTATATTTAGTTTTTTTTTTTTAAACATATTAACCTCTTATTCGATTATATACCCGAGTTTTCTTACACAGCCTTCTATAAAATAACGAAGTGGAGGTCCAAAATACAGAAAATACAAAAAATTTAAAAATCAAAATCCAAGCCGGAACTCCATAATGAACCAAAAAAAAAAAAAAAGACGAAAGAATATGCTAGGCTAACCAATGGACCTACTGAACCATCTGTAGGTTTGGAATAATGAAGCCAATTCGTTACGCTCAGTTGAGTGACATTGCTCTTTTAATGCTTTGGTTTTTTCTGTCGCGGCGTGTGTTAGGTCAGATATCCCGTGTAAATTGAGGGCTTTGGTTTCAATACATACCGTGGCCTTCTTTTGAGGCTGTGCAGTCTTGCGCGCAGCAGGTTGTGCAGTCTTGTTTGCAGCGGGCTTCTTGTTAGGTTGTACGGTCTTAGCGGTCTTTTTGTTGTTTTTTGCAGCGGGCTTCTTTTTGTTGTTGGTTTTTAGAGTGTTCTTGAGAGATGCTACCTGTTTGAGCAGCCCGGTAGTGCCCGTTGAAGTTCTGGTTTGGGCAAAGCTTGGTGCCGCTTTTCCTCTGCTGTCTTTAACAGGGAAACACTTTGATGGTAGTGGATATTTGATCCCCTATGAAAGTAAGCTGTCAGTGGAGTTTCATTTCAGAACATTGTGGAAATGTCGACTGAACCCTACGTACCCAAAGGAGTTTTTCCGAAAAGCTTCCAATAGTCATCGTATCTTTCCCCGCTACCGCAACCAGTTCGATATTCGCATCGCTCGTCATTGTTACTCCAGTCGTACTTTTGTCCTTGTTTCCCGGACAAGCAGGTTTTCCGTTATTATTTTTCAGTGTCTTGAGATCAATGCCAATGCGTGGTATTCTTAGTCTGAACCCCGCATCATAGGCGCCTACGCCGATGGCGCTGACTCCGACACCAAAGACGAGGTTGGTTCCAGTATCAATCTTCATATCGATGGCGCCGCTAACAAGCTCAAAGGGGAGAGCGGTGATTTTGGCGCCAACCCATTTGCTAGATTGACCAGGGGTATCTTTGTTGAGAAGGTCTTTGCGGAATATGGCATTGTTAGGGACCTGGTGGGTAGGGTGAGGAAGGTTAGTTTGGGTGAAAACCCCATGTCACAAGGGCGAGAACTTACAGAGCCTTGTACGCCGAAGGTAAAATCGGCGTTGGTGCGGATGTTGGATTGAAAGCTGACGGTCAATTCTGCTTTGGGGCCAAGGAAGAACACCGAAGGAATCTGATAAAAATGAAGAGGTTATTAATATATAGAACAATGACGTTTATAGGGAACCTTTTTTCTCACATTGATGGAGGGGAGTTTCATTGAATATACATCTGCCTCAAATTGGAATTGTGGATTCGTGGCACTGTTTTTCTCGATAAAAACCCTGAACTTCATGGTTGTCCCAATATCCTTTGGCTTTACTTCGAATATGGCCGATTTTGGGGAGAAATTTACAAACTAGATATAGCTGCCTCGTTAGCATCTCTTAAATGATGGAATTTGATTGGGCTCTATACTTGCATACTACCGGACATGAGAATTTTCCCGGTCACATAGCAGTTGAGACAATCGACGATTTGTGTTCTATTAGGATTATCCGGTTAGCAAGGTCGACCAAGAAACTATGGGTTCAAATATTTACCCCTGGCTACTAGTATATATATTCTTTTTAACGTTCGCTTTTCCAACCGCAATGTTGAGGCTAAGATCTTTCCCCATTTTTCCAGTCCCTATCTTACCGATTCCTTTCTTCACCGTTTCAAAGCCTTTACCAAGTACTTTTTTCGCCTTATCGAATGTATCCACCACTTTGTCCTTCGCCTTGTTGACTGTCTTTTTGACATTATCGAAAACCTTAGTAATTCCATTTCCGGCTTTGGTAGCGGTTTCCTTGATATCTTTTCCAACATTTTCCGCCGCCTTCTTGATGCCATTCCCAACGTTCTGCGCTGTCTTCTTGATTGCCTTCCCAGCATCGTCAAAGGCGTTTTTAATTTTCTCAAAGGGATTCCATTTCTTCTCCAGTGGCCCATAAACTCTATTACCCTCATTCCCATAGTGAAGCTCCATCATCCCAAAATCCATTGAGTAAGTCCCCGCGACCTCCGCCCATTCCGTCTGCACAGCATAGAAATCCACCCTCAATGCTTCCTCCACATAATCAACCTTCCGCACCCAGAATACCGTACGCTGTGCCGCTGGGCCACAACCTTCGTGATTCGTGATCATAACAAACTGATTATCCTCACGCTCATTGATCCAGCTCCAAATCTGGATGTATGAGAATACCTCTTCATCTATCAAGGTGACAGAAAGCTTATGATCGCCGATCGTAGAGCAGTCGACAGCGGATGTAAGACCCTCAAATTTTTCCATTAAGAGGATGCGGGAGTTGTCAGGTGCATGTAACGTCAGGTTTGCGACGAAGAATGTTCCATCATCTATGGAGGTCAGAATAAAAGGCCGTCGTATTTGGGTGAATATAAGTGGAGAGCGCTTACCAAGCGGAATTCCATACATCATCAATTCTTGATCAGATGGTATCAGTCTCGAATAATCTTGGAGATGTGGAACCTCAGATCTTCGGTTGAGGCCATGCATCAGAGGGTCTATCCGGATGGGCCGAAGTAGGAAGTTCTCAACTGGAATTTTTCCTCCATTTTGTGTTCCAGCCTCGAGCTCACGAGGATATATAGTTCTTGCATTTACGTGAAGTGTGATGCAACTGATTAAAGCTGTTAAAATGACAAGGAAATTAATGGAAAGCATCCCTGGTCTCAGACCATAGAAAAGATTACGATGAAGAGATGAAGTAATGAACGTATGGCTTGACGTAAGTAGAGTCCTGCTTGAGATTTAAAATGTAGAAATGTTGTTGGTTCGGAGGGAATCAACTGAAATTTCAATCGTTCTAGAAACCCTGATTCATAATATAACCAGATGGTATAACTTGTACCGGAATAATCTTGTCTATGATACTTACATCTGAGCTCAACTGTACCGTAGCGTATCACCCCGGAGAGTATTATAATTACTATACTGAACTGAAATCTCCCAACCCAGTACAAGGTACAAATGCTAGTCCGGGACCTAGTATGATATTCATAAAAATGCCTGCATCTGGGTAGTTATGTCAGCTAAGCGCAGGTATAACGAGTGTAATGGTTGTTTGGGGTGCGGAGTGGCTAAGTGGGAAGCACTCACCGAGTTAGGTCTGCCGGAAGTGCCTCTCCCCAGCGTGCATGAATAGAAAAGTCTTTCTGGGTGATCTATTCTGGAACTAACCTCAATCTTCATGCTTGCAATAATACCCCGTTAGGGAACCCTGGACCTAAGCCGGTCGCGATCGGATAAGCTTTTGTAGCACCCATTCACTAATTGAGATTTGAAGCCTTGTCCTCAATTTTCCTATCCCTTAGGCTTACTTAAGTGCTGCCAAAATTGAGACACGGTAGCACAGGGTAATTCTCGAACGCAAGCCACAGAATTAAGATATGAAATACGGCAAAGTTGTCAGCTTTAACAGCCAAAGGGATAGTAGTTTTGTCATATAGACACCCAAGCAAATCAATGCGCTCTCCCGGCAGCGCCGCATCATGAATCATGGTAACCGGATTCACTATTTGAGACTTTGCGCAAATGGAGCCAGCTCCATTTTCCGGTTACAGGACTGGTACCCATACCATCATCTGCTAATCAGATCGCCGGGGTGTAGAGCCGACTCTATTTACGCCGTTACAGCGCCTTTCAGGGAAAGACATTTGGTTCCGAAGGTTGAATCAACGGTATACCTGTGCCTTGCAACCTTCATTCTTCTCGTTTCACTTGATGTCCTACTTTTTACCTGAGGGATGTAGCAATATTGTGGAGTCCGTGCTTCTAGTCACACTTAGTGGGGTTGAGTTTCACCGAGGCCAAGGTCGTGAATTCCATGGTTTCCATGGTTTGGGTAGCGAGGCACAGGGGTTCTTAGATCTAGAGCAAGTCCCATAGTAGTGGCCCTCGTTTTTGGCGAGAGAAATAGCTGTAGTATAGCGTGATCTGAGAAGGTGTTTAATTAACAAATAAACATACATATACGGCGCCCGGGCCAGAAATTTGATATGGAGAGAAACTTGAAGCAGAAGATTGGTGTACATATGTACAGAATATCTTCTTTAACGGCGTTCTCGCCTAATTAGTCCTATAAAATCCTCTTATTAGCCGGTGATTTGATAGATTAATCGACTTACCAATTATTAATCTGCTGGTATTTATAAGTAACCTACATGCGCGCATGACTTTGATTTGAATGTACAACCTGAGGGATATGTGATATCGTCATGACTAAAGTGGTTTGGTCCGAGTATAGAAGGTATTAGTGCGATAGACTAGACAGTGAGCAGGAGAAGAGATGTTTTGAAACTTGAACGCAAAGTGATCAAACCTAGGCACGGAAAAGAAGGGGCGGAGACAATGATGGATACAGGAATTCCGGAAGTATCCGCGCAACTGATTGGGTGAAGAGAAGGGGTGTTCCAGCACAGAAGAGTAAGGTACCGGTCGGTAGGCATTGGATTCATGGTGGAATACAGGTACAGAATAAGGGGAGGCCAAAAAACGCCGCTAATGTACATACATATTTCATTATATTTAGATCGATAAAGGTTCTCGCTTGGCCGGATATTAAGATTGCTCTCACAGAAGTATATGTTTACTAAGTATTCGCCCTAACCAACCCAACGCAATTGAAGAAAGCTGTAGAATGTTTTTACAGCCAATTTTGTGTGAATGTAGTTATTAATCCAGTGATACCTCTGATTACATGGCTGGACTGGGTCTTGCGTATGTAGGCACGACGTATCATGTCAGGAAAACTGTCAATCATTATTATGTGAGACACCACCAACCTTGATCCAGCCACACCTTAATTCAACTACATCCACATCCCACTAACACCTAACCGCAAACTCCTACCCACCAAGTCTCTCAAAGAATTCTTCCATGACCTGTTTGATATCGACCATCTTGTACTACCAGCCGTTAGTAGTAATTCTCTATCCCGCTCATCAGTTAACGGACCTATCATAACATTACATCTACTATGAACAACTATTACGCTTTCTTAGCCATATAGCGATGCTACAACCTAATTAGCCGTGCACAATGTTAGCAAGGGTGTAGTTATCCGACTGATCCTGTTTTCAACTCATGGAAAACCTATACACGTGTTTTATTACCCTTGGAGGTGTTACGGCAGTTTCAGCACCACATTGTACTTCAATCAGTACTGCATGCCAGGACCGCCGGAGTCACCAGCGACATCATGGTCTGCATTCGTACTCGGACCATATCGCCCTGGAGGTTAAATTCTGCAGGACTTTGGGCGGATGCATGTGATGACGATCGCCCCAGGACTGCATGACGATATCCGCCAGGAGACTGGGCGTCAGCTCCCACCACCCCTTAAACGTTTGCTGACTTTTCACTCCTCAGCGGCTTTTTATCTTATCTTTCCTTTCTTTACTCGCCATTCCTTCGGCCACTCTCATTGATAAATTGCTACCTTGGGTCTTTTACGTTAACGAACCAAATCAACGACATAGAGTACTAGAAAACCCTATGTCTATCCCCGCTCGGGGAGGAGGTTGCTTATTTCACTCCCGGCTCGACATGACACAAACTCAGTAAAAGATCTGGGCGTATGTTGCAGCTCTCCATTACTGCGTTCAACACTTTGTAGCTAACGTAAACCGTGAACATACCAGGACCGAAGAATTGAGCCTAGATAAAATATGCATACTATCACTTCCGATTGATTAAATGATTTGAGGTATGGCTTTTGAGTAGGAGCCATTGGGAAGATGTGTAACTAAATGTACAGTTGAAATGGGTTGGAACTCTGGGGGTGCCTTGAACGCCTTATTCTTCGATGATTCTTTTTTTTCCTTACGGACGATAGTATATCAGCGGATTTTCTCTATACCCTAACTACTTAGTAGGGTTAATGATGTTTTTTGGTACTTTAGCATCGCCTTCCGCGTGTCTCTCTCGTTTTACTTCGTCTGTATGAATTATAAATAGCAACATGCGGGGCCGAGTGATAGTTTGTGAACACGCGCCCACGGATGTATTTTCATCGCGACCTGTATTAACATCAGCTATGTGGCGGATAGTTAAAAAAATGTATGCTTCAGGGCGAACTAGTGACGAAAAAGAGCGAAGGAGAGACGACGTAGGGAGTGTAATGCGCTTCGTGGTGGGGTATTGGTAAAAGAATCCACCACCTTCTCCTACGAATGACTCTCCAGCAAAAGAGTTGTACATACTTCTGAGTGACCGGACAGAGCTGAGATTGATCCTCCCTCGTCAACGTTTGTTTTTCTTTTATAGACCATCTCAAATATGTATCTTCATATCCTACCAATAGAGTATGCAACCTATGTTGTTTATCCGCTGAACAAAAATATATGATCAATACTATGTGCACGTGAATATAATTAGAAGAAGATGAGGGGGCTATAATTGAAGATAGAGGTTCTCACTTAGTACATGTAACTCAGAACAGGTCTTTGTTGTTGCGGGGGACTATGCGATGCACCTAAATTCTTATCCCACAGATTTTGCTGGGCTCGTCGAGCCACTTACAGCTGCTTGGGCATCAACTACATACAACCCGCGGCTTGAGCGGCGCTCAACAACTCCCACGATCGAACGTACGACTAATTCCGCATTACGTCATTTCGGACTATCCACACCCAGTACATCCCCCAGAGCTCGCGCGCTCCAACCCGCAATACATAGGAGCCCTCAACTATGCCACACATGTACCTACAGAGCACAGTAGGTATTCGGCCAGAATGGAAACACGGTGAGAATCTTCACCTAGAGGCCCGGCCGCTACCTTCGAAGCCGTTATATACCACCTCAGCCAGTGGTTTCTCTACCGGCGGTATCGTCGGTCCTTCAGTCTTGTTTCCGCTTCCATGACCTGGGTATCGGTATTAACGGGTGTAGGAAGTCGGTTTTGGGATGTTTCTGCTGTTTCTTTGCCTTGGTGGGGGTGGGGGTGGGGGTGGGGGTTATGTTTGGTTATTCTTTGGTATCAATATGGGTGCGGGGGTTATGTCCTGTCTGCGATGGGTATGTATACTTTGCATGTGCTTCTGCCGTCGAGTGATAGGTGGTGAATATATGTATGTATTGGGCGCTGGCAAGGTAACTGAAAATACGTTTGATAGCTAGCTGTAAGGCTTGAAGCATCTTTATTTGGATCATCTAGCTAGATGGAGGGTAGAAGCATGTATGTATGATAGCGAGACTCAGGGGCTGGAAATGCGCGAGTAAATTATTTAAATGTTAAGTTCTAAGAATCAATCCTGCTCCTTCTGTTACCAGTGGAACTATTTAACTACACTAGCGTGGGCTTCCTTCCGTTCACGAGTGCCAGTGAATAATCTCCCACCAATCGTACTCTACGCTCGTTAACTGTGTCGATTGTCTTTCAGCTGCTGAATGAGGGATTGCTCATAACTTAGAAGTCTGTTACTTCATATAATAAGAGTCAGGCCCAATTTCACACTCCGGAGTACGACAAAGACATGGCATTCCCCTGTGAACGAAATAGGGATGACCGTAGTCGGTGGTGATCTCCTCAAACATGCCAATATTCTTAATTGACAGCATGATTGGAATCTCCCTGTTGCCGTAGTCCCTTGAACACAGCATGGTATTAGGATCGCATGAATGGTTGGCAAATCGAGTAAAATTGCCTGTTTTGTTTGTTTGGTGTACCAACAAAGATTAGTTAACTATTAAAGAGACAGACTCTCGGCTTATCAAGGCTAAACTGCAAGCCTCTGAGGATTTAAGATTCATGAGTGAGAGGGGAACCAAAGCCATAGGCTTTGATATGCAGGGCGGATTCCTTAAAATAATATGATAGTGTTAATGAGTTAGAAGGATCACAAACCCTGAGCCATACTAGAGATGAGATACCACTGAGGGTGGTCCGGCTGAAAGGGGCCAGTAAGGACGTATATATCATCGAGAAGTACATCTTTCGTGATTTTCCCTGCATATTCGCCGAGGGCATGAAGCCTTGGAATTTTCTGCCAAAATTAGTAAACCACTATATAGGTATACACAGGAGGAGCGGAGGTTACCTGCAAAGTTCGAACACCAATTCCTTTCACTTCCGTCTCGAATAATTCAACGAGAGGTTCTGGCGCGAAGGTCTGGAGCATGGCATCACAATTCTCCGCTCCACTGGATTTACACATTTCGCATGGCTCTTCCCCCTCATCTTTCCCTTGTCTAATCCCAGGAGAGTTTGTGCCCACAGTACTGGGGTTACGACGGGGGTCACCCAGACCCGCATACTCTGGTCCAAGCACACAATGCCTAAGTGGAATATATGGTTCCGGGATCGGTCGAGCGTCCTGTTTATCTAACGACACGTACCAGCGATGTGGATGAGTCTGGTATCTTATCGACATTGGATCGAGAAGATTCTCTGGGACCTGGCGACTTTTCATCAGGTGTATGAAGCTGCCGAGCCATGCCTTGGATTCTTCAAGAGCATCGGAGTGGGCAATTACAACAGTGCCCAGAGTTGCCCTGATATAAGGGTCCTGTACCGTTTTGACAAGTATTATACCAAACCTTAATCGGATTGTATTGGCAATTATTTTAAATGAGCCCCTATTTTCCCCGATTAATCGATAAAGGTGATCCCAAGCGGCCGGAGTAAGGTCTGAAGCGGCCGTCTGAAAGGAAGGAGATAGAGCTAGTAGGGCGAAGAGTCCCCATCCAAAAGAGTCCACACACTGGATATAGCGGTGAAACTCTCTTGACAATCGGGTATGGGGATTTTGAGGGGTTACAGGCCCACCGCTAAGTTGGGCCGTTGGTAGGTTATTACTCTCGTCAGCTGGAGAGATGGCCCAGGCATATGAATGAGATTCCATAAATCGGCTTATGAAGAGTGCTAAATCGGAGTCATTTGAACTAGGATTGTGCTGTAGCCAGAATGCACCGCCTGACATGTTATTTTGGTAAAGTCAGCAGTGATGTTGGATTGATTAGGGTGGGTGATCTGCGGGTGAAACTTACTCAGAGCTACGCTTGCCTCTGCTATCGAAAGTTCAGCGCTTTGATTGAGCAGAACAACATTCGTAATTGAGATGAGATCGTCTTGAGAAGATGTTCGTGACGCTGCCAAGTCTGAAGGATTTGCTCTTAGATCTAGGGTTTCTTCGGCTCGAACACCTCTATACAAATCCCTGAAGATCCTTTGAAGTTCATGCTCGCCGATGGGAGAACTCGAGGTTAGTAGCGATAGAGGAGGCGGTGGTGGAGTCTCTAGATTGGAACTCATTTCCGATAGTTTTGGGAGTTGTTCGGATGAAAGTGTTGTTTCTGCGAAAGTTGAATGGATGGCTTTGTGTATGAATTTTAGCGCCATCATCACCCCCATAGTATGTTAAAACGCGGGAGGTTCTGCTGCGCCGAGTTCTTTTGCTGTGCGTTTGTGCCCAACATACAATCAGCAGAAATATTCCAGCTAATTACGTGAATACTGCTAGGCTTTTATAAGCTTGGAACTGCGGAATATACATATCGTTTAGTATTCTACTCAAGTCCAAGGCGGTCAGGCGCTACTTTACATCTATTCACGAGTAGGAATTAATCATTCAGTATGGAAATTGAAGAAGGAGAGAAAACAAACCCTGAACTAACAGGACAGGTAAGTTAGAGCCCCAAAGAGCTAGAAAACCTATAGGAAGTACATTTTAAGAGATTAAATAGTTGAGTAGTAATTCAGCGTATTTCAAATTCGTCTCTACAAGCCAGGCGGTGAAAATTCGAATAGTAGTCCTAGACAAATTATTGAGTCATAGATGTAGATGAGGAAAACTATTGAGGCAGATATTGGTCAGTATTTAGATGTAATTTTTTATAACATGTGAACTTCATTGACTTCTATTGGTGAGAGCTTGTTTGCACATGTCACGGCCGACAAAATTTAGAAAACCAGGAGCTTGATTATTTCGTGCCCTTGAAGTAGAATTAGAGCGAGAATGTACATATGTAAGATGAGAGTGACCGCCGGAGAGATTACATGTCTTTGAAAAAACTTAGATATTATCAAGAGAGGCGAAAAGGAAACAAAGCAGCACGCTAGATCATCAAGCCATAAATACAATGTAGCTGTTAGACGTGGGTCATCTGTTGACCATTGGCCCCTATATAGATGTCTTGCGAAACATTTCTGGTGAGACCGATTTGCGCCATCCACCCTTAAATAATGGGAAACCTAAGTTCTAGGCTGTTGGCCTCCATACTTTATTGCAAAGAAACATTTGCGTGGCCTTGCTCGAGGTTTGTTGGGCGAGATATTCAAGCTTCGAAGATAAAACTTGAGGGTCAAGTGCTACATGCAACGGGAAACACATCTAATAAGTCCAAGACCAACATGCGCATATATATATATCGTCGGAACACCAACGGACAATACCCGACCCACAGAAGTATTACCAGATAACATGACAACGCTTAAAGCTTGCAGTATCAACGAAAGTGGGAAACGGGATATGCTGGCGTCGGATTCGGGATTAAGAGTAACTGTGTTGAGTTCATAGCGGCACTCCCACTGACTTTTTCGAGATTATCAGGTGATGCAACAAGCTGAGATATATGATGCTATAAAGGACAATATAATCTAGGAGCTGGGAAGCTCGCCTACGAAATGACAAGTACATACCTTCTCGTATGTGCTCTATTTACTCCATAAGTACTATATATGTGGGTTTTGATGGCAGAACCTAGCTAGGACGGGAACGCTGACTGATGTAAATATAATCAGAGAGAATAATTTGTAATTCTTTTTGATTGCAGTAAGATCGCTAAATCTTGCCTTACTTAATTTTCTTTTCAAAGATAGCATTGTTGGTAATACCTACATGTAGGTTCCTTACCTTCCTAGCCCCCCCCCCCCCCCCCGTCTTGTTGATACCGTGTCATCTACGATCACTCGATATTCTCAACTTTCACGCATGTAAGCACATGTACCCAACGGAAACCAACACGCGACATGTATGTAGCTTCAATGGTAGCTTCGTCGCTATCCCTCGGTATCTAGATACTTTACCCACATATGACTCTAGTTCCTGAATTCAATATGCTTTGGAGTCTTTACTATGTTTGAGAAATTTTGACCTAATCGTACTTATTGTTCATACCTCGTGGTCATGCGAAAGGTAACTACCGCAATATTAGTTAGAGAGCTATCCTACTTCGACTGGAATGCGAAGATTTATTACGCTACTAACCTCTACAAGCTACCAAAACCAGGTTAGACCGCCCGCTCGAGTCTCGATACCCCCTTTGCGCGCAGAAGTTTTCGACTAAAGGCGTGTGGACAAGGATTATGGGTGTAGCCGCCTTTCTTGGCACTATATTCACGGCGATTTCCTACAACCGAGATCGGAAGGTTCACACCTCTGCTATATTACATGTATCTATATTACTAACGGCGCGAACTCTTTTTTTCTTTTTTTCTTTTTTCTTTCCTTTTATTCATTATGTGCATGCAACCTCACGGTTATGGCACTAGTACATCCACCTACATCACATCAAACTTCACCCCTCTCTCCCCTCCTCCACATCAACAAAGGAACATAAACGTAACAAAAAACAACTTTTACTTTTCATCATCCTTTCCCCTAGCATCTAGACTGTCCCACCCTCGTGTCAAATCTTTGCTACTAGTACTCTCTTCCTTGTACCCCCTTGCTTCTCTTCCCCCCTTACAGAACTCCTTCCATATTTTGACTGCTGTGTCCAAGTCCTCTTTGCTCTATAGCAACTTCAGTATTGAATCATGTTCCTTCCCACACTTTCTCTCGCTTGCAGCAAACCAGCATTCGGTTAGCATGTATTTTATGTTTTGTTCTTCTGTCCCACACTCACACTCTTTCGATGCTCTCTGCTTGATCCTGCACAGGTAGGCATTCATGTCAATGTGGCCCGTTCTTAGTCTGCTCATGATGACCCTTGACTTCTGATCCTTCATTTCTTTATTCCTCGCTAATGGCGCGAACTCCTTGTAGGGAAAAAAGAATTAGTATCGTTTTCAGATCTGTTCTTCACGAGATCCGGGATCTTTCTGTGTGAAATACATGTATCCCTCGGTGAGGTTAAATTGCTCAAATTCGCGACCTGGCCTGTGCGTCTTGCTGGGGCTGGCAACTTTCTTAATTGTCGACAGCCGAAAAGCTGATCATATGTTGTCAATTATCATATTGTCCAGGGCGGATATCATATAACCTTTTTGGGTAGGTCGCGAATTTTGCCCCCCCCCCCCACCTCAGGCGCGATACAGTTTGACCCATTGAGCGCGCAAGCACTTCATCTACGTCTTGTTGCATACCAAGTCACTCGGTGATATTCGTACCGATACTACATGTTGTGGCCTTGCTTCGTATCCGATAACCTAGGTATCCCGTGGCTGTTACAAGCTCGCTTACAGAATGCACGCCACAAAGCCCCTTAACGAAGCCGTTCATATCCACAATAAGACATCACGTTGGTCTGGCGTCAATATATTTTCCATGAGAACGGTGGATCTGAACAAGGACCAGGGTATTCAATTCTCGCGTCCGGAAAGATCTGGAACAAAAATTACTCCATTTATCCAATTTAGAGTTTAAGTTGTTCCCTCACCCATGCACCGGAGGAATTTGCTTCCATGTTCCGATAGGGTCAACCCATCTGTTCGAACATGTATCTAGAATCGAAAATACTTTCCGACCCAGGCGCCAGGATCGAAACGGAAAGCGTCCGATGCTATGTGCGGTGGGCCTGCCGTTAGAGTGCCCAACCACCAATATATACGATACATAAGTCAGCTTTAGGCTTAGGTCCTTGTATAGTGCCATACCTTAATTGAGATATGGTTGCTTATATACCCGGGTGGACTGTTTATTTGCTTGCGCAAGGGTTTGGGCTGACGGGGTTAAGGAAGCCAAATCTAACCACACTTCATTCCTCGATTGTTATGAGGTTCTGTCAAGAAAAATACCATTGATTTTGAATTTCATGTTTTGTGTAGGCCATGCTGTCGGCTTTGAACCTGTGTACAAATACTTCTATTCTACAAATTTGCAAAACATTTACCAGGCAAACTAATTTTGCCTGGACAGTTCAGCCAGGTGACCAACTATTTGTGCAACCTGAATTATCAGGAAAATTTACCTCAAGGACCGTGCTTAACCCTCTTCGAGTCTACTGTTGCTTAACTAAATTAGTTGAATCCATGAAACGGACACTTGAGCGCACAAGATGGGTGCTGCAACTGCATCGCTTTTGTCTGGACCCTGCCGGTGCATAATGTCCCGAGAGAGAGGTCCCACTTCAACCTTCCGATGTTTTGTGGAATCTGAGGGGTTATCCTACCTATACAGGCTCTATCAATAATTTAAACGTCGAAGTAGAGGTCTGTGGTTTATACAACAGCACACGATGGGCGCATTATAAAGAGAGACAAATTCCCGTCTTCGATTCAACTTCTCTCCTCACTCATCCACACAATCCTTTGCCTTCACTCCCTTTACTTTTATTTCAATTCACTCGCTCGCTTTGATAGCAGCTCCACTCATTCAGATTTTCTTATAATCAACTCACAACTCACCGCTCTCAAACAAATCAACCCAGAATAAACATGCAGCTCACTTCAGTTCTCGTCTCTGCCCTTCTCGGCGCTGTCTCTGTCTCCGCTGCCGCAACTACTACCTTCCCTTCTGCTGCTAGCAGTACCACCCTCTCTTCCGCCAAGACTATCACTGGTACTTTTGATGGCGGCATGAAGCGTTTCGGCCGTGGCGGTTAGTCTGATCTTTCCTCCAATGCCATGCCATTATACTAACAGTCATTCCAGTCTCCTGCAGTGGCCAAGCCGAAGGCGGCAACAAGGACGCTGTCTTCATCCTCGAGGCTGGTGCCACCCTCAAGAACGTCATTATCGGCAAGGACCAGATCGAGGGTGTCCACTGTCTCGGAAGCTGCACCATCCAGAATGTCTGGTGGGAGGATGTCTGCGAGGATGCCTTGACTATCAAGCAGACTTCCGGCACCTCATACGTTACCGGAGGAGGCGCCAAGAACGCCGATGACAAGGTTATCCAGCACAATGGTGGTGGTAAGGTTGTCATCAAGGACTTCTACGTCCAGGACTTTGGAAAATTGTGGAGGTCGTGCGGAAACTGCAAGTCCGGACAGACTAAACGCCAGGTTGAGATGTCCGGTGTTGTTGCCAAGAACGGAAAGTTGCTTGCTGGTGGTAACCAGAACTATGGTGGTGAGTAACATAATTTGAGCAGTTTGGATTCTTGTTTTGAAGGATACTAATGCGCAAGACTTAGACACCATCACCATCAAGAGCACCAAGGTCTCAAACGTCAAGAAGATCTGTGCCAGATACCAGGGTAACTCTTCTGGAGCTGAGCCCACTGAGCTCGGAAGTGGCCCTGACTCTAAGGTCTGCTTGTACAGCACTTCCGATGTCACTAGCATCTAAGCTGGTTTGTTCCGCTAAACAGATATATGGGGGTTATTGGGGAAGAGGAGACTGAATGTTGATAGATGAGGAGGTTTATTGATATGCATGCATATCTTGGGGGTGAAAAGTACGGGTTGCTGTAATTTAATTTCTTTTTTATAATTTATATTTCTGCCGGCCGGCATTACATCATTAGAAATCTTGGGTCCCTCCCGTCACTGAACGTATTTTCCGTGGTTCAGAGAAGAATCGCGTACGTATATCATATATGATGAAGGAAATGCTATCTTGTAACAGCAGTGAGAGATTTAAAGGAGTTTGTAAAGCAAAAAGAATCTTATCCGTTGTTATTATCCAGTAACAACTAATTATAAGTTCAAGCTCTTACTTATACTCAACGACAGCCCTTCCCTTATTTGACTACTAGCCTATAGGCTTTAATTCAAGCTACTCTAGAACTCACACATACACAATGAACTAAAACAACCCAAAACAAAACAAAAAAACTCAAGAACTCACATAAATTTCAACCCGGAAGTAAAACAGATCGAGAAGAATGCTTGCTTGCTGCTCACATGCGGCCGCGGCATTAATAGAGGATCCCAGGTCTTGGAGTGAGCGTAGAAATATAGCATTGTCGGGCCAGCTCCTTGTCAAAGAAGTCTTGCAGGCGTCATTCGTAGTCGTGGCCGTGGGTTGCATGTGCATAATGAGTGTGGGGGGTTCGTAGGGTGGTCGGGCAATCATGGGGTATCACTCGATTTGCAGGATTTACAGCTTTTTTTTTTTTTTATTCATTATGTATATGCAACCCCACGGTTATGACCTTATAACACCTGCCTCGCTCTCGGAACCTCTATATAGTAATAGCTGTGAGGAATTTTTTTTTTCTTTTTTTCTTTTTTTCATTCACGTTGTGAAGGAGGGTGTTGGGTTTGGTTCTTAAGCGGAATATATGTAGTTATGTATATCATATCTCCTTGTATTGATGGAGAGTATTTACTTATCGCGCATCGAATTATCTGGCAATTGGCACTTAATTTGGAAATGACGGTTAACGTTGCGGGTTGAGGCAACACCGACGGCCCCCCTCAATTGCAGTCTTACCCACGCAGGGAAGGTATGATAGAAATTAGTTCTGTAGATAGATAGTTCTTCACGCTTAAATTACTAACTATAAAATAAGCTGCCCGGCAGGATGTAAATTGTATGCACGCAGTATTGTAAACATCTCTAGGCGCATCCCACATTCCCTTACACCTCAATCATGGAGTATATATCACCCACCTCTGAGCTCCTCTAACCCCACCTTGGCAAAGCAATTGGTCAGAATTAATTGGCAGTTTCGGTCTGGAAACTACCTTTTATGCAACGTGTCGGGGTTTGGGTTGATGGTCTTGATGATTTGTGGATATATACTCACTAGTGTGGGGGAGATTTAGTAGCCCCTTTGTTGGTTTCCTTGGTGAGGGATAGTATATGATGATCGAGATATATATAATTACAGTAGTGGTCTAAATATTTGCGATAGATATTGATTACATCCAGGATATGATTTTACAGGTTCGCACGTAACGTACATGATTACAACAACAGCTTTGGAGGTCCAGTGCGCATTAATTGGGATAATTTTCTTAAACAATGCAGACGTCTTCTGGGAATTTCTTCTGGAGAGGCTGTACTGCGGCGTGCTTGGCGGGTTGTTCTCGCAGATCTGTCGCCTCAAGAATATATATGGGCATGTATTAGATACAAACTAACATGTCATATCTTGGAATACATTCCATAAGAATAGTTACTGGGACTAGCTGCCAGGACGTAGCAGCTAGTCCCACGCTCATGTGACAAAACAACGCTCCAACAGGCCAAACATGTACAACTCAACCTTTGCCAGTAGTAACCAACTAATAGCTACACCCCGCAGCACAAGACGTGACATACTCTGGGAGATAATGGACTATCCAAGAAGCTATTCTGATAATATAATATACACCCACATGCACGGTAACTAATTCTCTTCCCGAAATAGGCAGGCGCATTGAGTGAGAAGAGGTGTACCAGGCCGTCCATCTATGTTTATTTTGTAGGTATATGTGCTTGCACGCGTACATATCCGGCGAACCAGGGTTAACGGCTTTGCAAATGGATATAGATCTGCCAGAGCCGCTATATATAAATCGGACGGACCGTTACGTTTACGGGATGATATGATACCGAGATGTAACGGTCATTATGTCAGGCATGGATCGGAGCGCACATATTGGGGGGGGGGGGGGGGGGGGGTTGGCTTGTGTGCGTGAGAGACAGAGGCGGGGATAAGTAATATGTTGATAAGTGATTAATATAGTGCTGCTCTCGACTTTTGTTTTTTAATATGTTCATTATGCGTATATTGTTCTCAACTTACAACTAACTATCCCTTTGTCTGTCAATTGCTGCCCCCTAGCCCTATAACAGGGATTATATTTCTATGGATGGATAACGAGATCTATTAGTAATGCCACACCAGATTTGTTTTTTCTCTCCGGGGGGGGGGGGCATTTATTAACAGACGAATTAAGGGATAAGCTAGATCAACCTAGCTAGCTAGTATCAAGATCTTATCTTCTCAGCATACAAGCCACTCAATAAACCATAGATGACAAATTTTTGCGTCATATCGGCATGCAGTTCCCCCCATTTTTTAGGTAGTTCTCACCAGTTTTTTTGGCAGTAGTTACTAGTGAACTCTATCACTGATTGTGGGCCTCTTGTGATCACTGAAAAAAAAAAAAAGCCCCACCAATTTGAAGAAAGACATAAAAAAAAATATGGAATAATTAAGAAAACACTTTGTTAATCACCAGCAATCATGAAATAGTCGAGAAGTTTTAGAAAGATTTGCACCCGAAACCGAGTGATAATTCCTTACAGCAGATTCAGTTTGTATGGGAACAAGGGTGTGACAGGGGTGTGTGACAGGGGTGTTTGGTTTGGAGATTTCATCCACTACACTAAAGGCAGTTTTTCCCTTATACAGAGGTTTTTTTTGGTGAGGTGGAAAACAATCCTCAAATCTATTTCCTTATAGCAAATATTTCTTAATCTGGGGTTCCTTAATCCGAGGTGTGACTGTACAGAATACCGGTTATATCAGCCAACAGTAGTTTCATTCTATAGCTAGCTAGCAGGCCGATATACATACATGCCGAGTACCCAAACCCAAGGGGCACAAGTGCCCATCTACTAGTGTCGTATGCCCCTTAACCTCTAGTACATCTCAGATCGACCACCTTCTCGCATATCCGACTAACTCAATGCAAGATCCCCCGAGATTAAACTCAACTCCGTACTAGAGGAAAGGTATGTACTTCGACTACATGGCGTACTATCCAGGCAAGGACAAAAGGGAGCTATTTATCATGGAGCACTATACCGAGGTCATAAGCGATCACTTTGAGTATAGCCATTACCAGCAGAAACATCACCGCAAGTGGGAGCAAAAATAAAAATTTCTTATCGCTTAGTCTTTAGCTATATATATAGCCGCAGACATGTCGGCGTATGTGGCGTTTATATAGGTTACCAGCGCTGCCAATATAGATCACTGAGTATAATACTACTGCCGCAGACGAGACCAGATTATGGTATATTTCGGCTTTTCTCATCTTATCATATCGCAGGCTAGCCCGAAAATCTCGAGACCCACCTCGCCGCCATACTGCTTTCAGGCCCCTAGAATACCCCCCTCCGGACTTCTAAAGCCTAGGCGGACTACACTCCGTAGTAACTCTTATTAAATAACCTATACCACCTCCTAAAGCACCTCTTCGTAAATCTCAAGGCTGGGGAAAACTATAGCACTAGTCGGAGTTTAATTAATCCTCGTCTTGCAAAGGAATAGCCCCGCCAAGTCACAAAGAACAAAAAGTCTTGGGACAGAGTCACGAGACATCTCGTCTCGTTTACATGTAGTTAAGGGGTTTGTGGGCTTGTAGCTGTGACAGCTTCATAGGTATCTTATACCTACAGTTCCCACCTGCATACATGGAAACCTCCATTGACCCGGCGTTCCGCCTAAAAAGATCCTGGCTGTACATGACATGGTCTAGGGTTAGCACACCAAACATTAGTATTATTTTAATCAGCAAACCGAAGCATTTTCCCACATGCAATTCTGCATGTATTAGGAAGGACTGGAAGAAAAGCTCCGAGAAACAAAAAAATACCGAGGCTTCTTGGCAGTATATCGATCGGAAGAAAGTGTGGGGTTTCCGGTGGGCATGCATGAATAGATGAATGATCTACGAAGGCTGGACGGAAGTTCATTTGGAGAGTACATGTAGGGAGGGATCTGATACAGGGTAAGTTCTTCAATGATGAAGATATTCTCTTGACAATGTTCACGATTCTAAGTAGGTATGTACTTTATTGTGGGATCTGGATCAATAATTGGGGGATACTTTGCCTTCCCCCTTGTGTCTATATTTTATGGGCAATAATGAATGGTGTAACTTGAATACAGTTGTCGGATTGGGTCCTTTACCGACTTTCCATCAGTCATTATATGCGAATGTCTTTCCTGATATTATCTGAGATAATGCATATAGTCCATCGTGACCCTATTACAATCACCACCTATAGCACGAGTCTTCACACTGTAGAGTGTAATATTACCATGCACGGAACCCAGAACCTTATCCTACCCCACTCTTCCCTGAAATTGGCCGGTGGAGTCAAATTGCAGCGATCCTAATTATAGAAGCTGCCTCGGCATGAGTTGGAACCCAGCTTTGAGCTTTTAAAGCTCAAATGACCGAAGAAGCAATCTCTAACGGGAATAATCAGTCGATGTATGCGTGGTGAACATTCCCCGCGGTGTGAACTGCAGGGATCACTTGCACAGGGCCGTCCCACGAGGCGGTTTCAAGAGCATCCACGGTACGGGAAGCCTTGAAAACTCGGCTCTGAAACCAACTAGAGATACTGGCTTGACTCTTTTCAGTTACCTCGGAGCTTTGTTTGAAACTGCAGTAAGGGTTCATCCCTCGGTTGAAACGACCGCTGCTTCGACATTAAGATCTACAGACTGGGTACCCTTGTCTCGCTAACCTTAATCCGAGAGTCAATTAGTACTGTAGCGGGGATTCGGGCATCTAGAACTAGGAGGGAGACCGTCGAAATTGCTAAACACCGTGAAGTAGCTCAACAAGACAGTAGCAAACATTGGCATTTCAGGCCTCCTGCTGCTACTGGAAATTGGGTCTGTTTGGAATGCCGAAGGGGGGTATTTTTGCCTCGGCTTTTGGATAGTGGAGCTGCAGAGAAGAAGAATTTCTATCAGCTCCAGCACGAAGACGTTGCGAAAAGGAAATGGGATGAGAAACACCTACAAAAGTCCTCACAGACTTGCAATCACATAAAAGAGACCGCTTTCCCCAGCTGGTTAACTCTCATCATCCACCATCAAACCAGACCAATCCACTCTACACTACACCCAGATACCACCGGCCTCGATACCTCTTCGTAAAAATGAAGCAGTCGACTATTCTCGCATTTGCCCTCGCCGCCTTCACCAGCGCCACTCCTATTCTTGAGACCCGCGCTGACTGTGCTCCTGTGCACATCATTGCTGCTCGTGCCTCCACCGAAGCCGCCGGACCAGGTATCGTTGGGGGTGTTATCGATGATGTTATTTCACAGAGTAGCCAGACAATCACCACCGCATCCGTCGACTACCCCGCTACTTTGACAGATTATGCTGCGTCCTCGGCCTCCGGAACAGCAGCTCTCACCACTCTGCTCACAAACCAGGTTGCGGCCTGCCCGGACCAGAAGATTGTTCTTATGGGATACTCCCAGGGTGCGCACGTCATTGGAGATGTCTTGGGAGGTGGTGGTGGACCAACTGTCTTGTTGGGGCCAAAGACTTCTGCTATTTCATCTGTTATTTCGAGCAAAGGTTAGTTATCAATTAGATTTATTAACCGCATTTTGGATGAACTTAAACTAACGGGGAAATGAGCCTAGTTGTGGCTGTGGTTCTCATGGGTGACCCGCGCCACGTCAGAGGCGAATCCTTCCAGGAGGGGAGTGCTGTGCTGTTGGAAGGTCTCTTCCCCCGTGGCTCTGACCAGTCCCTTTCGGCTTTTTCCAGCAAGATCGCCTCGTACTGTGACATCGGCGACCTCTTCTGTGCCAGCGGAACCAGCACCCTCGTCCACTTGGCATACGTGACAAAGTATGGTGATGAAGCTGTGGATTTCGTCTTGGGAAAAATTGGAAATTAAGTTGCTCGGATATGACTTGGTCGTTACCGGTGAGAGCGATACAGTTAGCGATCGGGTGTTCTGCAGAGCTGGAGAGAAAAGTTACGGATGTGGGTGGAATTTTGCCCGATTTTTTTTGTGTATCTATGGAGCTGGAATCTCCAAGAATGAAATATAATGATTGAATACTGGTAAAATAATCTGTGCACACTTGCTGCCTGGTTTTGTGAATTAAATGCTGGTTTTTTTTGGTGTGTAAAACGTCAAAAAAGAGTGGGGAAAAAGTAGAGTGCAGAGCCCGCGAGTGATAAGTTGTGAAGCTGAATCACTTGTAGATTATTTGTTGGGAAAATTAAATTTGGTCTCCCCAATAGAGTGATGAGAAATAAGGACGGATCGTGATGTTGTCAGAGATATGGGTTTAAGTGCCTAGTGAGAAGCGCGTTGGTGCGTAGCGCTATAGCCCGCCAATAAAGGACTTGTGTCCCACCCGAGGTGGTGTCGTGGCCATGCCATGGACATATGTGTGTAGTGGTTGAATGGCTACTATTATGGTGTATTATACAATAATTAATGCCTTATGAGGGTGAACACACACGGGCGGTGAAAAGACGTCTTTAAGAGAATAATCAAGTATTTGATTTCCTCAAGAATAGGGGTGGATATCTCTTTTGGCTGTTAATTATCAAACTTCGGACCCCGATGCTTAAATCACGAATGCAAATTTCCCCATCTTCAATGAGGATTCTCAACGTAGGTGTTTTAATCTGCGTAGTACGTTGTATATTGTTAGTACTTATCCTAGTATCATGTCATGGATGATGTCCTCAGCCAAGTCTTGTACTTTGCCGGATATTTAGTGGCCAAATATACCACTAGTCAGAAAACAATCAGACAACGTAATAGGGTACGACAGAAAAGTGTAAATATGGCGCTGTAAATACAGGGGAGACTTTCAACCCAGATGATTATAGCGGTATTGGGACAATTCTTAGCTTGGCTAGATACTGTCAACTATGTCAAGGTGTAGTTCCAAGTCAGCTTGCGGTTTTGTCGCGATATTTCTCGTGGTATATGTATCCGTAGATCAATCCGATAATGATGTAAATTAAAGGACTGGAATTTCATTAAATTTTCGCCCCAACTTTCTGAAGCACCCACCGTGTCCACTCACTGTGCGCCATCATAGCGCCAAAGAGACCAGATTTATGAATTGATCTATTGTTGAAGTAGACCTTAGTCAGAGTTAGAGATATCGCGGGGGAGACGGACTAGAACTTTTGTTAGTATAGGAAGATGTACGTCATGTGATGATCAGGAGACCCATCGAGTTCATTCACCCACATCCTCCAGGCTTATCAAGTTTTCATATAACCCCTTACTCCGTTTGTATAAGAATCTACCCGTTCATCCGCATCATAGCCCTAGCACGGTCTTCGAGTGATAGCTTGTGACTATGCCTATTCCATGGTGGTACTTGAATTAAAGTTTGGGGGGCTTTTGATGATGTATACATGTACTTTTGTGTCGGTGTCTCTGTATAGGTGTGTTTTTGCGGGGCGCTTTGCCTGTGGGGGTGCTTAGTGGCTGGCCAACCACAAAAGCCGTGGTGTATTCTTGTTCTCGTGTACTTCCTATGTACATCTTTCCCACAAACCATTGAGCGCTAAAATAAATTCATATCTAGGTCATTCTTTGGCATTTCGTTGAGTTTAAAACATACTCTCGAAAAGCGCTTATCCAGGTATGGACGGGACAGAACGCCTGGACGCAGCCCCCTTCTCCCCTTCTTCCCCTACTAGCTCCCTTATCTCTTCTGCCTGGCTGTTTTTCTATCTACATACACACGTGGAACAAATTTTATCTCAGCACTGACCATCTCCTCTAAATCAACAGCCAAAATGCTTCTCGAGATCCCGCACGGACCCGTCCTCACCCCAGCCGAATCAGAAATCAAACCCCCCCATCAAGAAGGAATCAAGATGCGTACTGTCGAAGAGACTGAGACCGTCGGCCACGACCAGCTCTGTGTCTCCCCTTCTCTCACTCAGATGCAACAGTGCAAGGAGAAGGTGAATTCGGGAGACACCGATGCGTCTGGAGCCGCTCAGCCTAAGGCCGAGACTCTCGGTGAGTGATGGAGGTTGAGTACCTTAATGCTAGAGGAAGATATTGATTCAGAGAGTGAGAGATTCAGAAGAACTTCTTGCTCGTATCCGATTGAAGTTTCCGCGGAAGGAGCCGGGAGATGGACAGGTTCAGGGAGGAAATCCACGTATGTTGCCGAGATATCATTAATCAATTTCCTCCTCTTCTTTCTTCCTCCTCTTCTTTCTTCCTCCTCTTCTTTCTTCCTCCTTTCCTGTTTCTCTTTTTTAACCCTCTTGACTTTCATTTCAATTGAAGTCGATAAGGGGCAATGTAACTGACTCTATAACGTAGATTTCCCCTTCGAGGATGCTAGCCGCAAGCATATAGCTGGGTTTAAGGGTGAAACTGTAGGAGCTGTGATGAGGCGCATGAAGGGTAACGGTGGAATTAGTTAGGATTAGGGCTGGGGTGGGTTGGGTTGGGACGTTGACAAAAAAGTTCTGTTGAATAAATTTATTTTTCTCTATTCATCCTCAGCTATTGAGATGGTTCGAATTCGTCTTAATTTGTGACCTTCAATTGTGGGCCTCTTGAGGGGTGAGCGTTCTTGACATGGTAGGAAGGGATACATCGTAACCTATATCACCATTTGTAAACTATGCGGGACCGTATGCTGTTGTCATGGCATATTTGCGATTTCATCGTTAGTTTTTGCGCAAACATCACTAGAATCGATGCCCTCACAATTGTGGAAACGACAAAAACCTGGTTTTTGCATACAGAATCGATTTTCCCTCAATAACAAATTAGTTTCCAGCATCAAGTAAACTATTGTACGTAGATCTCATCCCTCTCTCTTTCAAGTAATTGCACAACATACCCAAGATCGGTCATGTCATGCCAAACAAGCTTTCCAACCTTTCCTCCTTCAACCCAGCCACCTCGCCACCACGTACAGAAGACCCACAGAAATAATGAACAGCAATGATAAACCCAACACGCTAGCGGATGCTGGCGTCTATAGCGACTCTCGAGCTCCTTTCATGCTCCCCTCCGCTGGTCCTGTACGCCTCTGTTCCCATCTCGTACGCACATGCATACATGCCTTTTGACAGTAGCTAATATCCCACAGTTCACGATACATCTCAAAGACCTTTACTTCTATGCGGACGTTAGGGTCTCGCTGGATGTCGGTGGCTGCTCCGAGTCCGTTGCCGGCGCCCCCATGGATGACGCCCAAACCACCACCACCGACATCAACTTGTCCAGAACTCCCAATAGGCCCGAGGTGGATGATGTTGGTGAAGAGCGGCGTGCAGGTATGGCTGGGGTAATTTGATAGTGTAGAATTAATTGGCTGACTTTGAGTTCGTTAAATAGCCCTTACTACCCAAGAAGATATTATGAAGGAGCCTGTGGTCCATACTGTCATCTGCAACCAGGAGTCCGAAAGCCAGGAGGACCGAGAGAGAATCGAGTTCGGTGAGTGATACTTACTTCTCTCACGATTGAAAGATTATGGAGAGGGGCTGAGCGGGTTGTGAAAATTAGGACTCGCGGCTAGAAGATTGTTGAACGATTCAAAGCGGCCACACCCCCAAACCCGGAGCTTGTAGGTCTTGAAGTGAGGTCAAATATCAAGCAGGTGTCGAGTTTGTTTTAGGAAGAGGTATCTCTAGCTTATGGTCTCCATACATGCTGATTAGAATTGCTTCTGTCCGAGTCCTTATTCTCTGTACTCTTGTCAATCTATATCTTGTTCGTGCTCTTCTTGCCAGCCCTCTGCTCTTGCGGATTTTGGATACCTGTTTCGGTACTTACCTATGATGCAAGGCTGTTTATCTGCGTTGGATATCGACTGAGTTGATTAATGGCGTTGTATGGCTATAACAAATCGGGTACATAGTATAGATTTGTCTGTCAGAGAGGACTTGATGCAATTTCACGTGACATCATAGCTAGGTAGCCGGGTTGTCAACAATACACAGTTGCAAATTTCAAATATGGTAACAGGTGTCCACTCCTCACTATGAGAAAATTAACCCCAGTTCACGCTCATGACGTATGTCCTCACTGCCATGTCGTGTAGCTTTCTTGGCTTCGGGTCCTGTTTGGTATTTTATGGAAGAGTGAATCCAATTCCCAGATCAGGTAGTGATATCTGTGATACTAAAGGGATAATTAGGGACAAATCCAATGAGAGAGAAAGTTTTTTTTAGGTCTCGCAAGAATTGAAGGGTCATCTAGTCGAGAACTCGAATATGACTAGGCTTCCGATTGATTCTGGTAGTTTAATGTTTGAGTGTGTTCTATCAGGCGTAGATGCACTCAGTCGAGTAGCTTGGAGAGGTCGTGATTAAACAACGTACTTTGGCCGCTCTTGGAGAAAATTTGACCCTGACTTAGGGTTCATTTTCCAGTGGCTAAGTGTTAGAGACTTTTGCTGGGGTGATCCAAAAGATGCCGCAGCTCGTGGCTACGATCATAAGTAGCCCTTCTTCCCAACCAATCCTCTCCTCTCCCCTCATACCCCTCATCAACCACAAAAAAATCTCAAAATTCCTGCAACATGAAATTTAGCAAAGTTCAAGGGAAAGTCGTGGAATATGTACGTCTTCCTCACCCCAATCCCCTCATAAAGATTAAGATAAAGAAATTTGCCCTTTCTCTGAATAGCGCTCTTCATCACTGACAAAAAGCTTGCTGACAATTTATTGATTTACCTGCAGAGCCGCAGCGCCTTTCTTGGAAGCTGTACTTTTGTAATGAGAATGTTTGATAGCTGCCTAGGGAAGATAACCCCCGGACGCAAGGAAGAGAACACCACCGCCGCCGGCGGCCATCAGCATGAGTTGGAAACTTATAGGAACACTGAGCCAATTTATTCTCTTGGTATCGATGGGTCTCCAGTTCGTGACTGTAAGTTTTTGCTGTGACTGCAAATGTTTTCGGGGTGTATGCACTAATCAAAATAATTTAGCTATGGCGGAGGGCCATCTTGGTGGACCCTCAGCTGAGGAGCCCCGCACAATCAAATCTAGGCCTACCACCTCTTATGGGCCAAAGAGAAAGATTGGTAAGCCCCTGTCTTTGATTCTCTATTAGTGTGATAGAAAAAAAAAAGCTAATTTTTTATGATGTTATATCTAGACTAGTTAAACGGCACACCTATAGGAACTCGTAACGCTTTGAAATTTGAAGGGTCTTGATTCGAGGGCATATCGGGGTACTTTTTAGAATACATTTTTCGTCTTTTTTTTCTTTCTGTCCTTTTGTTTTCTGTTCCTGCTTCTCTAGGCAGCTTCCTGTTTTTTCTTTTGGGGGCATTGGTTATTTTTCTTGTGATTATGTAGCTTGTAATATTTATGTAGATTGTATACCCGTGGAGGTCCAGCACTGGGCTCATATTTAGGTTAGAGGACAGTAATTTATTGTGAGAGTACCTCTATAGCAAAAAGACAAGCTGGCTCACTATTTGGCGTTTATTGAGTGGTTTCTTTGGAGGGGAAATACGTATATGCTCCCACTGGTCAAATTTTGGCGGGGTAGACCACATACATACAACTGACTACTATATAACCTACCTCTCTCAACCAGTGAAAACAATTTCTCTTCCTCCCCACAACGGACAAAAAGCACTCCCAGCACCCAGCCATGGCAAAGAATTTGAAGGGAATGATCTCAAACAAGGTAAGGAACTCGGATTCCTGGATTTCGCTGCTTAGTGGTGTCTCCTATACTGCAACCCCTCCTTCTCATGCCCCACGACTTATCACTTACATCTATCAAGCTCCGCCGGTCCTTGACCAAATTGAAGCTTTCTGGGCCAAGCAATTCCACAGAGCCGTTTAGTCATATCCAGGTTCCCCAGGACTTTCATGAGGTTGGGCGTCTGCTCAGAGACAGAGGTAAGTTTTATCTATTCTACATCTCCATGCGCCATCACAGCAGAGAGCGACTGACTTCGAATCTAGATCGTAGGGAAATCACAGAGTCGGAGAGTTTCCTCAAGAAGGAAAATAGTAATTATAGACAATATTCTCTTTAGCGGGTGGTTGCTGATTTATGGCGTATACAGTCGCTATCCTATCTGATCTCCGCGAGAGACATACCGATGCGAATGCTCGTGAACGTGAGAGACTGGCAACTAGTTGGATCGAACACTACACTTGGATCTAGGATGGGGGTTCACTTTACTTTTTGATGGCTAGATAAACCTTTACTGCTCTGGCTCGAATTTCTGTTTGCTTTGCTTCTTGTTGCTATCACTTGTTTTGTTTATTATTTTCGTGATTTTTTGTGTTGTGATTGTGAAGATTGTTTATGGGACATGACACATATGGGATTGGTTTATGGCGTAGTTTTGTTCTGTTGGTATGGTATGGATGGTGGCATCATATGTCTCTAGTCATTTCAGACTTCACAATCGTTCAGCTCTGATTGCATTTATGGGGTTCTGAAAAAACTTGTATTCAAAATCATTCCTCTTACTCTTTTTGCTTTACTACCGGGTCCCTGCGTGCTAATAATTGTTCCAAATACCGTTAGCGGCCACGTTGGCCTTAGCGTAGAGTCCATATCGCCGGAAATGGCAGGTGTAAGTCACCCACGAGCTACCAGCGGGCAAAACAGGGAAAGCGCATCTCTAAGGGATTAGCAGTAACGGGCATTACCGAACAGAAGCTAGGCAGGCGCTGAAACGTAACTTTGCCTTGAACCCTCCGTTTATACCATAAGCGTTTCTAACGAAAGAAAGCAAAAGGCAGCGAAACGAGGCAACACTATGAAGACCACACCACACCACTCAAACCTCCTCCTCCCCATCAACAAGAACGGCCCTGCACAGGTGGCGGTGATAGCACAGGGCAGGACGCTGAATCAACTAATTAGTGCCTTGGACGGACTCTGGAGAGGTAAGGTAAGGAAGGCTCTGGTTCGATCGGGTGTTTGTGTTGGGGCTGGCGGCGCCGTGGTGTGTTGTGGTATATCGAGGTTTTGCTGGGGCGTAGAGTCGGAGGAACAACGGTGTCGAGTTCGGGTTTGATGGTCTTGATGATGGGTTTGTAGTAGTTGGTTTGTTGGTTGGTTGGTTGGTTGGTTAGTCTGGAGATCTGGATGTGTATACTGCTGGTTGTGTATGTTGATGGAGCGAGGAGAGTTAGTGAGAGTATTATATGAAGTGGGTGGGCCTGACGTTTAGAGGAAGGTGGGGGCGTCATCGGGAATCACTCGGTCGAGTGCTGGGCGGTGATTGTAGTTGCTTGTCTGCTTGGAAGTACTTTAGTGGGGTTGAGGATGTTTTGGGGATTTGGGTTAGGGTGGTTGTGGAGGTGAGGCGGGAATGGTTGAGGGGGAGGGGGGGGGCTCGGTGATACATGTGTGGGGTTTGGGGTTTTTTTGGGGTGTGAGTTGGATGGATGGGTTAGGTCATATTCTCTATCTCCTCCTCCTTGAAGTGCTGCTGCGCTGTTAAGGGTGATGACGCCGTTCCTACGTATTTATAGCGCGGATGCCATCGTTTGGGATCCGGTGTGGGCACTTGCTCGGAATATACGTAGCTTTCTGTGCTGCGCTCCAGGGTAGTCTTCGTTTCTCATGTCCGGCTATGGTATCTATACGTCGCATCAGCGGCTAGAGTAGGGGTTGTCTCAAGGGTAAGTAAGTAAGTAAGCTTTACACCTCCATACAGATATGCACATGTATGTATAACAGCATCGAGTACCAGTGCACATCCAGAGCATCCTCGTACGGCATCATCGAGATTCCGGTGCTTAATTGGGTGTCGGATGGCGGGGTGTGGCGGGTGGGGGCGTTGAGGGTCCATGCTGTTAGCAGGCTGGGATAGGATGGAGTAGGGATGTGGGTAAGGTATTAAATGTTGAGGTGTGTAGATCGTCATACCCGGTGTAATGTCCTCCATATCCTCTCACTCGCTTTCACAGCCACAACCGAGTGATTCCTCTCGAGAGATATGATGTGGCGCTTGTGGCGGTGTGTGTGTGTGTCCAGGCCCCTTCCGAAGAGCGTGGTGAGGATGGGTTTGTAGTGTTCGAGTGCTGGTTTGGAGGGAGGTATGTACTTTGGCCGAGTATTCCTGTTTGTCTTGAGATATAACGTTGTTTATGGAGGCTGGTAGTGTGTGGGGGTGATATGACCTCGAAGTGACCCGGCCTCGGTGTGCGTGGGGCCATGAACACGGTGCGGCTCGGGTAGGTAGGTGTGTAGATAGATAGGAGCAAAGTGCAACGCGGATTAGTGCAGGATCCCGAGACCATCCACAGTGATCACCACAAAGCAGTATCTATGTACCTACACCACCTACCCGTCATTGCCCAACCCTCACAAAGAATCGATTCAGGACGGCCCTTACCCTTTGGCCGGTGTCGTCCCGCGTTTACACGGGATCTAGCTTCGATCCTGCATGAGACCTCGCATCGGTGGGAAACCTCCAATACGCCGCCAAGCTCGATGCCCGTGGATGCTGGGCGTGGGAACATTTGCTGAATTTCTTTTTTTTTTTTTCTTTAAGATCGGAAGGCCTCCGATTTGAATCCCCTGCGGGGGGGTTCGGTTTCTCGGGTGTCTGAGGAGAGCTCTCTGTATGGATTGACCTTGGAGATAGAAGGGTTTTTTTGCATTACGGGCTTGGCTGTGGGTTAGTGAGGTTGTGCTGGGGTTATGGTCTCGCGTTTGGCTAGAGATTTGCTGGAGATGGACTTATGCGGTGGGAAAAGACTATCTTCTAGGAAGGTAGCCCAACCTTGAAGTCCTCGGTATACACGGGAGGAGCGATTTTATTACCTGGAGAATGTCAGTCCCCGGTTCTGTCTCTCGGGATGCCGGAGACTTTTGGTTCAGGAGCGTTTTTGGGCCTCAAATTACTTTGCTGGTCCTCCCACCTAGTCGAAGAATTCGGGGTGGCTGTATTTGTATGCATCTATAGAACGACTCTGGAGCCAGATACGTGAAGAGGTCATCATGATTCGTCATCTTACGGTGTACTATGGAACTTACGCATGAGATGTTTGAAAAATTGTGTGCTTAATCCGGATGCTAGCCCCCGTGGTAAAGACTATTCCAGATAGATTAGTCTGGTTTTTGTCTCCGGAAAGATATTGATTGGCCGGATGACCGCAGAGGATATGTAGCTATCGATTGTATACATAGTCACAAATATATTCTGTCTCCCGTCAAGGATAAAGAATTGCTCCCGAGGATGAGGCTGAAGGAGGGCGGCTGTAAAGAACAAACAGGGGTCAAAACCATATATGGCATTATATCAACTCTGGATCTCCCAGATTATCTTTATCAAAGCGCCGGACCCCCGACTGCGGGTGTGTATGTTTGTTAGATGGTGTAGCAGTGATACCGGCCGACACAGGATAGAGCTTAGTAGTGAGGAGGAGGAGTGGCTTATCTGGTAGAATCTTCCCATTGGCAGAACCCACATCAACAGACAACATGGACAGATAAGACGCCATTGCTATCACTATCTACAGAGAAGATTCAAGCCTGACAGATATTGACGGGTAGCTAGACCCTCTACGACCAATCCAAGCCCCGTTCGGCAAACCCCAAACACCAAGAAAAGTGGCGGTATAAGAGCATTCCCGAACGGCCCTTAAACTTTCTCTTCTTGCGCGAGGAGTGCTAAACACTTGACTATTGAGACTTGGCTGGTACATTCCCGCCATTAGTAGTACCACATCGATCGTAGCCGCTTCAAGAGAGTATATGATTTTCCGCCCTGGAATAATCGGCATGGTCACAGGCCTTTATGATAGTGTTGTTAAACTATGAAGATAACGGTATGGCTGAAGGGCCGCTAGTCACACTAGAGTGGAATGAGCAGTACAGATATTGGTCCCGGACTGGATAAGCGCTGTATTACTACGACCAGGGATATCACGGCGTTGATAATTGCTGCAAAAGGACTCTGGGGGTATGTTCTTCCCTATTGATTGATTCATGTTGTGGGTAGCTATATATGGACGTACATACATCTCGAGCTCATACATAAACCGTTGTAAAACCAGTCAAGCACCAACTAGTACTGGACACTCCCACGCTTAAAACCCCGCCCAGAACCCACCGAGCTAGCGACAGAGAGTGTTGTAGCAGCACAGGGTTGAAGAAAGATACATCTGGGAAGCTGTATGTACGGATTCTTGGCCCCCAAACGCATATGTATAGCTCAAATCCAACCTCGAAAGTCCTGGGACAAGGGGCAAAACAGACCAATATATGGATTCTTTTGCGACACTCCCAAGGCATCATCACCAATTGATAGACTTTGGGATTCGGGATATTAGAAAGTATCAAGATACCCCGTGGCAATAATATCTTGCATTAGTTCCCAATTGTGGGTGGCGTATGTAGTAGGTTCTAAAGGTTTCGATTCAGGCCGATTAAGAAGTACGGGTATATGGCAAACCATCAAGAAGAATTATCATCACCCATGCAACAGCGAGCCTCGTTTGGGATTTGGGTTCTGGTGTGGGCTCTTTGAATGGTTTGGTAGACTCTGATGAATCGTCATTCACTATTATTTGTTGTTGAAATTTTAAAAATCGGCCATTTTGATCTGGGCGTGCACGTGGTTTGGACTGTTGTCCCGTGGCTTTTGAATAAGAGCTATACAGACCAACAAACTCGACAACTTTAATTTATACTCAGAGGTCGACTGAAGAATCACTGTGTTACACTGGCGGGAGAGGTGCGTGGAGAGAATGATGCTTGCTGGATAGTGGGTTGAATTGGGAGTAGTTCGGGCGATACTTTAGGCGCGGCGTTTGTTTTGCCGCATGGAAGCTAGAGGGAGGCATTCTGTTGGTTCTGGCTGGTGGGTGGATAAGGTTCGGTAGCTTATAGCTAGCTGTGTATGTGGGTACGGTGATCTCGGGGGTATATAGCTAGTATGGTCTACCTGGGTATAGAAGAATTTATAGCTACCTGCGCGGTTTGTGCGGTACGTGTGTGAATGGTCCGTTATTGGCAGGTGGGATGGTGGTTTTAGGTTTACAATGATTTATGGCTCGCTATATAGCTCGTTCAGTGCAACACGGACGATAGTCCTTCTTCCTGCTTTACTGAACGCCATCTAGAGGTACTTATCCATACCATGATACTCACTCTATCTCTATCTCTGTCTCTATCAACAAAATTAACCAGCTAGCAGATACACAACCTCACATCCACCCTACAACCCCCGCGACGGCACTAGCCCCAACCAACACGGAATCATTGTTTTGCGCCCGGAAGTACCTCCTTTGGGAACTTATGTTCTTGTCCTTGATTAGGTCTTTGTCTGGTTTGGGGTGGCAGCGGTTGTGGTATATGGTGATGTAATGGCCTCTGTGCGAGCTGTGGTTACGGGTAGGGTATTGAGGGTGGTTGGAATGGGGGTGGGTTTGGGGGGTAGGAGAGGTGTGTATGTAGAGCTAGTGTGGGTGGTCTGGATGGCTAGACGGAGGTGGGATTCGGAATTGATAGTGTCCAGGTACGCGAAACATATGTACCGTAGCATCGCAGAGATATGAACAACATGTATGTGCATTCAGGTCGTGGAGATAGCTGGGTAGAGCTGGTCCCGCTGTTTTGCATATCGATTGGTTGTTGGGTATGGCGTATGGTATACTATGGCGGCATGGCTGGTGGGTGGATGGGCTAGGAACTCCTAGTACATGTAGTTGCCATACACGCGAGACAATAGACCCTTTGCGCTGATGGATCCGGAGTCTTTTTTTGACAGACTTGGCATTAAGATGCCAAGAACCGAGGCCTTCAGCTCCAAGTTTGACTCTGGTAGAGGGGCCTAATGGCCTCATTCGACCCCCACCACACTTCTAGCCGTTATAAAGCCACCAAAGGAAGACGTTTTTTTTTTTTTTTTGAGGAAAGTTTCTGTATATATGAAAGTTCAGAAGCGAATACACCTCCCCTTTGAAATCTTAATGATTTGGCGATGAAGATGATTCCAGAATAAATTATTGTTCTTTTTTTTTTTTTTTCTTTTTCTTTTATTGTTCTTGATGGTTCACAATTGAGGGTAATGCTGATCAGTGGCAACAGTTCTCTGGCTCCATTTTTGACTACTGCAGATCCTATAATAGCCAAGAAATGAGGCCAGAAAAGACTCCAGCGCAAAGGGCCCAATACTTAACTTGAATGCCGCTCACCCCCACAGTGACACCAGACAAGACAACCCCCAGAAACAGCCAAAGCCACTAGCAGGAATTACTATACCTACCTACCTACCTATATATCTAGCCACTCTCCCGCGACTGGCTAGTTAGCTATTTATTATTTGCAGTCATGGGATATCACTCGAGGTTGTAGGCTTAGCTAGCTACCAGTGAGTGTCAAGTTGGGTCCTGCTCTCGGTCGGTGGAGGGGGTGCATGGGTAGATACATGTACATGTAGCTATCTCAGCGCAGTGTATCGTGAGAGTACTCTATATCCTTAACTAGCTTACTCAGAGCATCAAGTGCTGTGAACCACGTGCAGGAATTGATTACTCTACTTAATCATATCACCTCCTCATCCGCCTGAGCCGCGCCGGGGGATACCAGCTAGCTAGCTAGCTAAGAAAGTCCATACACCGCATGCACCAACCTCCTCCCGATCACGCCGTCTCAGCTAGTCCTCCTTATCGATCGATCGATTAATTCCATCATACCAGCTAGCTAGCTATCTATCTATCCACCGCACCACGACCACCCCGGTATTAATGTCCTGCACGGAGATCATTAGCTCCCGTCTGTTTTCTAGGCCTAGGTAGTTGATTCAGCTGGCTATAGCTAGCAAGAACTATGTACGTACGTATGTATGGATGCATTTGCCAATTTTTATTTTGTCCTATCCTATCCAAAGCCGGTAGGGTAATTAAGATAGTCCGTTGCGAAGCAGCGCAGCTTTACGTCCAACGAGATAAAAAAAAGTCCAGCAAGTAGGTACATACATAATACATACGTTATCGCGCTCTACCTGCTGGTTATTCTTATTGGTTATTCCACGCACTCACTGGGTTAGGTTAGTCCGTTAATGTTAATGTTACTTCCCACACGCGAAGGAGACTGAGCGCGCCCTCCTCCCTTCTGATAGTTAGCTGCTAGGTGGGTAGGTAGATAGTACCATACATACCCAGAACCTAATAAATCTGGGTACCGCAGTACAGTCTAGCTGCCGGGGTGTAGTACATGACATAACATGACATAGCTCAGCTTGGCTTGGCTTGTAATATAATAACACCCCACATATGATCTCAGCCCAGCCCAGCTCAGCTAGGCGAGTCCTGGTCTAGCCGATATTGCATTACATCACAGCGCGCGCCGTGATCTGCGCAACATATCATGCTCATTGTGTAGGTGGGTGGGTGGGTTGGTGGGTGGGGGGTGTTGTACTCTATATAGTGTAGTGTAGAGTAGAGTAGAGTAGAGTAGAGTAGAGTAGAGTAGATAGAGCGCTCAGCTAGCTACGTAGTTACTTGTTTAGTTAGTCCCCGGCACGGGACATCCGGGATACGGTGGAAGGAATCGATAGCATCGATATCCCTTACTCAGATAGTCTGAGCTGACCCCCCCCCCCCGGCCGCGGCCCTATAGCTATAGTAGAGGTATTAATATATTGGGTCTGTATGTATATATATATATATATATATATACATTTGGAGATCTATTAAGACGAGATAACAGGATCTGCTAGTATGGCGCGAGAAGGCATAGAGGGTGGGTGTGTCAACTTCAGAGGAACCTTTTTTTTTGTATGGGAATTAGAGAAAATAACCACCGTTAGGCTAGGCACTAGTACCATTATGGGAGATGACCTCCCAGATTCTATAGACTGATTGGCTGCAAACGCCGAAGTTTACACACCCACCCTCCGTAGCTTCTCGAGCCATACATGTACAGTAAAGCCACACAAACGCTTGGTGTGGGGGGGGGGGGTCAGTACGTCTTTTTGCCAGAAGGGTATATGTGGAAGACGTGTAGCTAGCTAGCTAGCTAGTACTCGTCCCTCCATGACGACCGATATTGCATACATACATGTACACACAAAAAAATGCCAACCGGACCCCCCCCCCCCCTTTTTTTTTATATATATGGTATGCAATATTGAATATCAACTGGTCGTGTCATGGAGTTAGTATGTAGTCAAGAAGTATGATCTAGCACGTTGCGCGTACAGCCTCTGGTAGAATTATTATGGAAACAGGGATTACCAATCAAGGGCTTCTGGCCAATGATATCGCTCAAATGGAGAGAGATATTGCACGCCACTTTTCCACAATAATTCTACCAGAAGCTGTATGTGTGTGAGAGAGAAGCCAGCTGGGGGCCCTGAACACCTACTATCGACTAGCTATGTAGATAGATAATTAACTAGGATCCATATCACCACCGATATAAGCCATGATCTAGCTAGTCCAGCTAGCCAGACAATGCGATTGTAATCCATACATCAGAGAATTCCCATTCTAGATCTGGATCTAGAGCCGTTATCTAGAAGTGTGTACGTGCATGCGCATTTATCTAGAAGGAGAACAATAATTATCTAGTCCAGTCTGCCAAATCACGCACCTTATCCCAAAATGCCGAATCCAGGACCACACCCGACTCTGTACCTGTTGTCCACAGCTAGTCCATAGCAATATCCCGCGATCCCTCTAGTCTATCACGAAATATTCACAGTCGCATCTTCAGCATTTTGCCTCGGTATTCCTCAACTATGTACTCACAACGATCCAACTAGCTAGCTAGCTAGCTAGGTGATCCTAGCTAGCTATGTAGCTGTACCGCCCACCACCCCCCGCCAGCAAAAAAAAAAAAAAAAAAAAAAAAAAAGGTCCCCAGAGTATCAGGCACCAGTCTAATGTCTAATCCTCATGCACACTCTTATTGCCTGCGGTGAGCAAGCTGATGATCTCCAACTCGGCAGCGCAACGACTTTCCCACGTGGCTACCAAGCTCTCACGATGTGAGCAGAGTATAGACAAACACATACCCTCATGTATGTACCCACAAGTGCCTACTTACATATGTACCTACATGGTTTCTAGAGCACGATATGCCCGGAACATCAGACGCGGCGTGTATGGCGTGAGCTGTTTATCCGACTCTTTCTCTCCGTTTCAGATCTAACAGCGCCTTTCTCTCGGCCGGGCCAGTCAAAGACTCGCAGTCTTCTGAATGCTACCCTCAATAGAGTGCTATGTGTATGTAGCGGCACTACCCGTGAAGCTCAACCGAGCGTGTTGACTGCCACATCAGCAGAGACCATATCTCTGGGACACTGAGGTGTCTTGCATATTTCCTTAATCGTATCACAAAATATGCAATTAACTAGTTAAACCCGTTTAAGCTTACCTGCGGTAAATATTCTTTTGAGAAAGTAGAAAAGAGAGGTAGTCCTCACTATATCCTGGCGGAGAGATATTTGCTCTAGGCAAGTATATACTTACCCCCCTCTTTTTTACGAAATATATAGTAGGGTTTCTAATCTATGCGTGCACCTCGCGTAACAAATGATTACAGCGGCAGCTAGCTGGGAACCCCTGGTAAGCTATCATTGACAGGGAATATCAAATGTTTTCTCAGTGTGGCTCAATTTTGAACTAGTCCAAATCCACCCCCCCCCCCCCAAATCATCAAAGATACTACAGCATGTCGCCTTTGTGTCTGGTGCTCCTGTAATCTTGGAAGTTCGGTGGAATACATCGGAATGTAGAACTGATCCTGCGGGTTCACCAAAAGTAGGAGCCCGAGGATAAAAATGGATCTCAGTGATAGGCGCTCATCCTACCCACATTTATGATGCAGGTTATATATTCACTAGACCTGAAAATCTGCCGGTTCCCTCGTCGCTACCAGTTTTCCCGGCTGCATAACCGCTCCCGCTTCCATGCACCTGGGCTTCATCTAGATATCGAAAGAACCACTCCCGTGCCCGGGTCCCAATCACACCCCTCACTTTCTTTTCTTCAGCTCCGATCTCTATCATCTTCCCCCACTCCTCCTCAATTACATCGTTCTCGACCCATTTGACAAACTTCATTGTGCTACCCTTCCCTTGCTCTAGTAGCCCCATCTCTCTGAGGTACTCAATTCCCTGCTCAAACCGGGCCTCTGTGATAGCATAATCAACAAACACGCTCGCCAGTTTCAATGCATCAGGATCTTTCGGTGGGGTTGGCTTGATCCTGCTGACCACCTCAAATCTTTCTCCCTTTGTCTTGAAGTTCCACAACATTGTTCTGTTCGATGGCCACTCATCGCCCTCGAATGGAATCATTGTCCAAACTAGACCCTCGCCAATACCTGATATCCTTTTCCCCGATGAATCAGTGAAAGATGCGGCAAACGGACACTCCCGCTCAACTTCCTCCGTGACTTTGTAAAGCCACTTGGCTACCTCTGCCGTGTCCTCAAAGAAATCAATCACCACATCCCATATCTTCCAATTCATAATGTTGAAGATGCGCTCCTCGGGTAGGCATACGTCCGAGTACTGACGCATGTCAACCCACACACCATCGATTCTAATATTGAATATGCAAAAAGAACCTCGGGATCCTGTTTATGGCAACATGTCGGTAGATATCACGCCCAGCGACCTCTCCTGCAATCATTATTTCTGTAAACTGGGTATCAGCGGGTAGGGATGATGACGAGGTGTAGATCCTCATTGCAGTCTCGACAAGTAAGTGAAGAGGTCGATTCGATAGTTGAGACGGTATTGGGCCCGTATCTTGGGAGGTCACTACTCTGTTCCTGGATTGAAAGGTTGGATTATGTGTATCATTTTGCCTGAATATCTGGACATAAATTTCAGTGGATGCTGTCTTTCTTCTTTTGTAAAATGGGTATATATCTGCGGAGATAACAGGAGCTATCTACATCCTGCCGGGGAGAAAACGGAAGGTTCACTCACAATTGTGGCGTTATAACCATGCAGCTTCAGGGTACCCATAAAGCGTGCTTTGGAAGGAAACGGCAGTGGCTCTCCTTTTTTTGCAGCCTCTTTCAATGCCGGTACATGCCGATTTATAAAGCTATCAAAAGTTAGGGTATGGGGATAAGGCGTATGAGCTGTTTGAACACTGCTTTTATCGCTTGCGACTTGCCGCGTGCGTGTAAGTTGCGGGACGTGAGCTGTCATATTGATAATAAAAAGATATTCTAGTGGCGTTTCAACGATCCTAGGAGTCAAGCAAGGTCAGCAGAACAAACATCGATATCCTGGGGGTGAGATAGACGCACAAAACGTACTTCAGAATCCAGAACGATCAAACGTAGCTTACGGGTCAACTGGACGCGTTACAAATAACTAATTACAGATTCCTGAGCAATTCACTCGAGAAGGACTTTGTTGGGATATATTGCGATAACGTGACTCACCTCACATCTCTTTACACTGGCAAGGTCGTCAAATATGTATCGCTCAAGTTATGAGCAGTAACTTGGGCGCATTGTCTGAAGTCTTGTATTATGACTCTTCTGATCGGCTGTGGAGTACAATCTGGGAATAAATTGCAGCGCTAGGATTTAGAACCCCTGTCAATTCCGGTCAAAGTCTGCAGAATCGCAATCGAAGGTTTTCTCAGCCAGTAGAAAGCGAGCACATCAACTAAAATCCAGGTGCTCCTCCAGGCCTAAGTCTGCTATCGCTTAGTGTGGTTCAATGCGGCTCTATTAAGGTGGCTAATGCTGCGTAAGTGGGTGGGGTGTGTGTAAGGTAAGTGCACCTAACTGTACATAACTTCCATCATTTACTATGCGACTCTCGTCAGTTATGCAGCCATGGCCAGTCCTTCGAACTTGAGCAACGCAATTAATCCAGGTCGGACCTTCCTGTGGGGGAACACCTGCAGAAATCGGAACAAGATCTAGATGTGTTCCACGGCAAACCCCGAGGTTGCACGTAGGAAAAAAAAAAGCGGTCCAACTGATCGGACGTTACACACGAACATTAGAACAAGTACATAGTAGAGGTAGAGTACGTGTATGTATCATACCTGCCGCGAACTTCAAATTCCATTCCTGAAGCCCCCCCGCAACTCCATTAGCCCTAGTCGATCCGAACTTAGGTTTCTAAGTATGCCGTAGTAATATGAGAATATGATAAACGGAGTGGGTTTCCTATGTGCCGGTCCAATTCGAACTGGTAGGGTGGGTATTGCCAACCGAGCTTGATTGTAAGTCTTGTCCGAAGCTGGTCATGAACTCACCTTGAACAATCTTACAGCCGCATTTAATTGACATTAGTTGACATTAGGTGATAAGAATATATGAATAGACTTCTGACCGACCGACGGCACGCTGATTATCTATTATCTCGCTTGTTATCTATTCTCTGATGTAGTTGATGCAGCGCCTCTCATGAGCAGGCGGTGTAATGCAATGTCAAGAGAGGAAGTTCGTAATGGCGAATGAAGTTGATCTATATCCACTAAAGCCTTATCTGTCAAGATGTTCTGCAAATTTGAAACTTGACGCCTTCGACTCAAGGTACTCAGAAAAGGCAGAAAAGGCGCACGGCCCATTCAAACCTTGACAGGGTTGTATTTTTCCGCTCCCTACCCTATATATCGAATTGTCCTAGGCACGCATGTAGATGATACAACGTTCGAATCCCACGTGAAAATGAGCCATTGAAAAAAAAAAATTGGCATGAAGTCGGCATAATTAGTTTTATGATGTATGATGCCCTAAGGCCGGCCGGGGTCAAAGACAGCACTCAATTCAAAAGTAATTCTCTCATGCTCCGAGAGAGTGCTCCCGGTTGAATTAATTAATCCAATTGAGGCCAGTACCGAACATGGTATACCTCTGTCAACGAATGTACAAGCCAGATCTTCCGGCTCGTACACACCATGAGCCGGTTATGTTGAGGGCTTTTGCCATTTATATCGATCGATATATGTGCGTGTTATTTTTACTTTACCTCAATGAAGAAAAAGCTTGAGTCTGTAATTGAGCCTATATCGGATCTCTCCCTCTCTCCCTCTATAGCTTTGTACACGGGCAAGTTACCTGCCATGGATTGGCTGAACTTAATGTACACGGAAAGGCGGATGGATTGAGCCAATATCAGATATCTGACTGCGAACGTGCTTCATATAATGTGCCCTACAGAAGAGATCAGACAAACGCCTAGCTCTTAGCAATGCGATATTGAGACCCCAGCGCATGTATTGTAAGTTGTAAGTACATACGTAAACATCTGAATCGAGAAAGCTATCCCGTATATGCTGCTGACTAAAATCCTGGGCCAATCACCTATCGATGAGAAATTATCCTAAAGTCTTGACGTCCGGACCCCGACGATCCTTTTCGAGAAATACTCCGGAAATGAGCCTCATCCTTTTGAATCTCAGGCGAATCAAGTCCACGTTCGTCATCAGGCCTAAAGACGTGCTGTTGTTATCTCTATTAATATCACGTCTCGCTCTTTTTAACGCGATCGTGTCAAAATGCAGCACCTACAGCTTACCTAGATATCACTCTACCACTATATGTCTCTATATGGTACACACAAGGCAGCAGAATGTAGAAGATGGTTGTACGTAGATGTGAGAGGGTGTCGTGGGGGTTTATCACCACCCACTACGAACGCCCATCCCGGTGTGCTGCACCTCCTTCTACCAGATTGCCACCGCAACCCCCCCAGGTATAAAGTTTTTCCGTGAGGATTTCCTTTCCATTTCTAGACCTCGGAAGCTCGGGGCTATCCCTTCCCTTCTATGCATATGCCGTACTATACCATAGTAGGCCGTTGATACAAAGTGAGGCGAGTAAGGGAATACCCCTTGCAGGTTGGTTCATTTCAAAATGTCCACAGCAAACCGTCACACAGCTATTGAATCCCTCTGTACAATCGTAAGGTAGATTGTACGGGAGGCAATCGTATCAAATGTACATTTCCTGGTTACTGTTTCGAGAACTAGGCGGAAGGCGGATATACGGGCCGGCAGTTCCGTTCTTGCACGGTGTTACGCAGAGTGCTGGTGAGCTACCAATGTTGCGCTCGAAAGCTAGCTAAGTAAGTACTATTACTTGGCGTTTTAACATAAGCAACTGGATGATGTCTTGAAATGGTAATGTAACTATTTTGAGGTGGCCTCAGCTCTAGGCTTGCATTGTGTTCGTTCTGGGATGAGCTGACTTTAGTTGAACCTAGACCCTTGGAGCTATATTTTGCTTTTGCAGAGATTTGGGTTTATAAATATTGTGTTTGTCGCCCCGCTCTGTCTCTGTAAAGGTCCATTCCATCAACTGGTTCTCAATAATAAGTGTTCTGAATTCCCACATCTACCTCCATTTGCTGCCATTTCCCTACGCATTGATTCAACAGGAATTCAATACTGTCTAGGTAAACATAAATGATTTCCCCCGCTTCGTATTTCATGCAGGACTATACTTACTCATTTATCTATACTTGAAGCCCTTAGATCTTGCATTTAAAGAAATCCAATAAATCCATCCGAAATGTCTGTTCAAGGCGATGCCCAGCACTCGGAACGTCGAATGGAAGGAAATCGTCAACTCAACCTCCAACTCGCCGCAGCTCGAGCCGGCACTGCAATTCCCCCAATTGACGCCTCTATTGTCCGGGAAGAATCGTTCATTCAAGACAGTAATTGCACCGGCCCTGCGAATCCTATGGAGAGGTATCTACAGTTAGAGCCACAACAGGATGCATATGTTATCTACACAAGAACAGCGACGCAAAATGAGTTGAAAGCCCGTGGTATCTTTAGAAGCTGATCGGCCCTGCGGTGATGAGACGGTTGTAAATAGGATGGGGGAATATCTATCTGTTCCATGGTGCAAAGGGAAAAGGAGTTATTTACTTTTTTTTTAATCTTTCTTTCTTTCTTGAAGTTATTTTATATCTTGTGTATTTGTGGAGCAAGGGTGGAGCCACCAAATGTTAGAATTTGTCTATAGATCATTAAATCTTGGAGCATAATACTTCTTTCCTATGGCGAATGAACCGAAAGAGAACTCTTTTGAGCCTGTTGATCGAATTTAAACTTATTTCATTAGTAGTTTCCGCTTTCTTGTAAGCAAATAATCACCAATTACCAATGTACAGTGTTAGGTAAAAAGTCATGGAACGCGACGACTGGGAGTAAATACCGTTAGATGTCGCAGGTGAGTTCCATAGCCTTTTACCTACCGCTGTACATAGTACCAAAATTGAACCGACCTTGAGTGTCCGGATCCTTGATTAAATCCACGAGGCTAAATAGTTTGGTCTTTACAATTAATGGTAAAGTCCACAGTGAAATCTCCCTCCTTTGTATCATAGATAAAATGAAGGATAGAGAAAAGGTAGGTCTTTCCGAATGGATATGTGGGCCGTCATGCCTTGAGCTTAAGTCCAAGATAAAATTACTAGGCCCCGCGGCCGTCAGGCAACTCTTGATGGATATTCGCAAGACGGACCGAGTTAACACCCCTTGTGAGGATATCAATATCCTAGAGGACTATCATACGAGCCATGGTGCTGGAAGGACGGGAACTATATTGAGGCAAGAACGCTAAGCTCTTATAACTCACATATGTATTTATGTATAGATACGAAGGGAGATCGAGGACATATGCTGTGTAGAAAGTAAAATTTTCCATGCCAAACAAAATACTATGCAAGGGTTGGAGACGTATGTGTTTAAGAACTGCAGCATGGCGATCAGGGGCTGTTGCTGCAAAAGAAAAATTAGCCTGCTTGTGAAATAAATTCAGGGATCAGCATTCGGCCGGCGGATAGGCGGGTGCAACTGCTGTCTAATTAGAAGAATTAATAGCGGCGTGCTCTATATGCTATTTCAGTATTTAAGAAAAGGGGTCTGTACCAAGGGTTTTCAGAGGTATACAGATAAGCATCAATTTAGGGCCTTTATTCATTCCATCCATCAAATCTTCCTATGTTATTATCTTCGTATTTTTTGCGAGATACCGAGGCCAAGTTTATTAAGGCAGCCATTCATGGATAAATTCAGAAGCTTCCAAGGCCTGAGAACGAAATGAATCAAAATTTTAGAACTCCCGCTTGATATTTGGTAAGTTTCTAGGATATCACATTTAGTTTATGTCTCTTAGAACTACCCTGCCTATATAACCGAGTGTAAACCTCCCAGGGTCTTTTCCCCAGGTCGATCTTTACAATTGTCATCAATATATTTGAGGTGTCTGATATGGATACACATCATACGTATACACCTCGGTCAAATGGGTCTGGATTTCCAGATCCATATATTATGTAGATTTCTGGCTTGTGTTTCAGTATAATTTGAGGATTTTTAGATTCGTCATCATCATTGCGAAAGGTCGCCTGTCACGACAGCCTATTTGGCGTTCCTACCATGCTCATGATTTATCACTCGAGGGTTTATTTGACGCCACCAGCTCTCGAGTCTTAGAAGACTTGGAGCCAAATTAAAATGGCTTAATATCACCAAGGAGTGCCGGTAAGACGCGTTCGGTTGCGTGATGGCTCGCAGGTTTATCCTCCATTATCGAAGGTGCTGCAACGACTGGTCTATCTGATATCGTTCGGTACCGTGATGAATGTGATTCTTCAATGTACCCAACTTTTTTTTTTTGTTGCAATGGTACGTTCCGTGTAGGTAACACGTCGGAAATATAGCCGACGCGGGTTTGCTTTTTCTTATCGGGGTGTGTCGGGATTAGTGATGCCAAGAGATAATTGCTTTAACCACCAATTCTCACTTGTAAAAGTGTCGCAGCTGTCGTAGCACCGGTACTTACAAAGCTAGCCAGATGATCGATAGTAGGCCCTTTGCGCAGAGACTACAGAGCCTTTTTCCGGTAACCTGATTGGTGCCGATCCTCCCGTCAACCAATCACATAAGTAGAAAAAGACTCTAGAGTCTTTTGCGCAACGGGCCTATTGTAAAGGAAGTCCTCACAAGTCTCACAAGTCAGACACAAAACACAATAGTTGTAGTCAACCAGTAAGAAGTGGCGCTGTATCTTGTAGGTTTTCCCTTATGGCTTTGCCAAGCAATCTCCACCCAGTAGTACAAGAGCTAGAGTTGATTTGTGCTTCAATATATTTCGTGCATTCCCGTACCTACATGTAGGTACCTTGCCTTCTGCTGTCAAAGCAGAATATAGCAACTTCCCCACATCGATTGTCGCAGTATCCTCTTCCTCTAAAAGCCTCTACTAGCTTGTAATGCGGCTTTTCGGTCCGTTGCAGCGGTCTTAGGTCATCCCCCAAAGCCCGACCCCGGCTGCATATGCATCCAGCTCCAGCAATCTTGGTGGAGGATATTGACGAGACTCTAATTAAACTCCGTATCTATGTACCGTAATGTCTCATAATTTTAAGACTAAAAGAACACACATGAGTACTCTGAGGATTCCGTAGATATAGGGGAGGGGCATTCTCATCAACTGCACTAATCATTGAATTGGGATATCAGCACCTGGCTGGAAGTACGTGTTTAGCTGCAGCACCGGCCATAAGCATCATATGTTGAATCGACCAATGTCGTGATGGTCATAATTAAATCTTTGCTTACCACCTTTGAATTTATGTCGAGAACTAGAGGGTGTACAGCCGCCTTCCAGAAGTGTTTGTGATTCACATTCAGCTTTGCCAGTGCGCTATGTGGCTTTGGGGTCGATGAGAGGAACTGAAATGTACCAAATAACCCCACAAAATCAGTGAAGAAGAACACCAATATCATTGAAGACTGTTATCGATTTTGGGCGCCATTGACTGATTCATGGTTGATATCTTTGACGCCTCAACGGGCACATTCATTCCTAGTTGGAAACGCCACAAATCCGAATCTCGAACACTTTAGCGGATTGACTATAATTACCATCATCAAGATAGATTCAATCTACTTGAGGGTGGAGGACTTGATAAGAATGATGATAGCATTGAGCTTGAATTGGGCACGTAGAGCACATGTATTGTATGTATTTACGTTGCAACTTCTTCAGCCACAATTGATACACAATCTACATGTAATTACCCACATGACATAACTGTTTTTTCCTCTACCCACCCGCACATACATAGGTAGCCGCCGCGAAGGACCCTGCTCAGCCCTATGGCCCCTCAAACGCAAACGCTCGCCCAGCCGCAACCGTCTGAATCTTTTCTGCGCGGGATACATACATGGTGCAAGAGGGAGTAGAGGGCGATGTTGTCAACCCTATACACCACTTCAGCCAATCCTTTCATTGGCTATGGAAATCAGAAGTCGTGGAGCCTCACCTTTAACTCGATTTTACGGTTGTAAGGGCTACAATACTGAACTGTTGTGAACAGGGATTACACGGTCATCCCCCGAGGCTTCTCGCGCCATAACTTCTCACACTGGTGCTCACAACTAGCAATCAAGTCGCGATATCTACATACCTCTTTGTTACGGCTGAAGTCATGCACGAGGCCGTGCTAAAAGCAAATATCTCGATAGTTTGGCTTTTCTTTGCAACAGGAAGCCATCGTACAAGGTGCCGAAGCCATATCAGCTAGCGATCCCGAAAGAATTCCATATACTCACGCGGCAGTAAGGTTTGTATCTTTTCGAGAAGCTCTATAGATCTGGAAGCAAACTAAGACTCCTCGCCGCTCTCTCCCGACCGACCATATTCATTAGCGCCGCCGTTGTCGTAAAGATGATTCATGGATAGCTAATATCCCAACGTCATCCCCTGCGATTGTGGTGTATTCTTAAGCTTGTGACCTGCAGCCATAGTGCTACGTACATCTCTGTCATTGTCCCTGTTCCAAGCATTACGGCTCGTCTGCATACATGGCTATATCAACACACACCACCTAAGTACTGGGCATAAGACAACACTCAATCAAGGTACGCGCTCGCCTACCAAAGCAAATAGTTTCTGCGGATTAAATATGCGATTAGATACTGAATACGTTCTAAGGTTTCTGATCCAAAACTCCTGTTGGATATGGCAATCTCATTCCTCACTGAGAACTTTTCCTATGCCTTGAGATGCGCACCAACACCGAATATAGACCGCCACCTCCGAGATGCTCATGTAGAGGGAATCAATCAAAGGCACTTTGCGCTCAATATACCCTGCTAAATGAAAGTCATTCTTGGTTATCCTAACTAGCTACAGTCTCACATTACCACCGTTATAACCATTTGAATGGTAACATTACCACAAAGCACATGTATATTCCTTCCCAGTCACAAATGCAAATTATTTGCCCATAGTTCGGCCCATTCATTGATCGACTGAGACGACCACATACATTAGCCAAATTCTTGTTGTAAAGGTAGGCGCCCATGAGTAACTATTCAAATTTGAAAGTAAATACGTACCTAAGCTTCCTGCATGATTAGGTAGTAGGAATAACGTACATGTATGATAGATGGTTCGCCATGTGCAAACAAGAAGGGGTGTGTATACTCATATTAGTAGTATTCTAGTGGGGAATTGAACGAGTGGGTATAATAAACGGATAGTTAGCCCTTTGCCTGACTTTCATAAATTCAATGCAGAGAATTGGCTGATCTAAATCACATCTTTGTCTGCAGCACCGGTTACACGCAATTCAGCTTGATAAATTAGGAAGCTAATTTCATTCGAACTCTGTATATAGAGTTCAAACCCCGCATATAGATAGATACAAAAATTGGGACAGACTTGGTATTTGTCAAAAATATTACCGAAGTCATGATCAGTGAGCATTTGATTAGCCAGCCGGTCAGCCTAGGAGCCAACGGGATGTATTTTGATGACCGGAACGGACCATGTACCACGGGTGTCCCTAGTAATGACAACGGCCTCAGTACTCTGGCGTCGCAATCACTCTCAAATTCAGCATCCAGAGCTAATATTGGCTTATTTCTTCTATATACTCTCAGCTCTTTCTGATTGAATCTATATAGGCTGGGTAGGCACCACACTACCTTAAGAAGCCCCAAGCGGCGGGGGTACAGCCCTGTCAAAGTAGAGTGAAAGTAAAGCTACATCAACCATAGTTTACGGCTTCTAGGGCGGTCGACGAGGATCCTCGATGCGAGGAAAGATTAACGCCTCGTGCTCCCCTATATCTCTAGCCGCGTGAGGGTTGTGCCCTATGCCGCTTGAGAAAAGAATGGCAATTTTGGAGCGTTCGACTTGGAGGCATATCTTCAGATCAACACTTCAACCCCCCACTTTGTCTTGGAGTCAAGTTGATATCCTTTTCAAGATATATTTGCCGTTCATCATCTAGATACGATACTGCCAGTCCGATTATTTCGATGCCCTCGAAGCGAGCTGAAAGACATGTCTCAAGTGCTTATCTTGTGGGCCCTCAAGCACTTGAAACGCAGCGCATCTACACGCTTAGATTAAGAAGGTAGTGTACTCACACGTAGGCGTAGGTTACATAATTATTTGAGAGCATAATGCTAAAGATCTAGATTGCTAGCGATATGTGATTACCTTCAGCGGATTGTGTCTAGGTTGCGTGAACCACCGGCTAGATTAAAAGCTTCTTTTTGCAAATTTATGTGGGGTTGTCATATTTACTTATTTTAAAAAAAACTACTTGCTCGTCGTCAACACCGTTTAGACCAAAGGAGAAGATCCTAAAGACCGGCTTGGCGATTGGGCTTGGGTGTCAGAGATTTTGTTTTATTGCTTTCATGCATTAACTGCATACATTTGCTATTTGGTGCACATCGAAATTTACTTTCGCTAAGAATACCCAAAGGAGGGTAAACATACACGTAGTTTTGTGGTAACTGATGTTATGGCTGATTTCCAGTTCAGAGCCCGAGAAACCTGCATGGCTGCTCCGATCTTGAGCCAGTCCGACGGTGGATCCTGGTGTGAATTTGCCCTACAATCAAAGTGTACTTATATATCTTGGGATTGGGAGTCTGGACTGGCGAGCGGGAAGCACCTTACCATGGGGTCACTGTGGGATGCAGGTCCGAACCAAGTGAACGATGACGAATCCCTAAGGCACCGGATCAATTGGGTATCGAGGAATCGGCTTAGCACGGAAAAGGATCGAGCCATATTAAATGGAGGCGGATGTATGTACCTCTCTATTCTCAGATTACTACTTGTAGTGATCTGGGGGATTCTCTGAGGAAGAAGAGTAGGTATACTTCATTAGAATATCATGGTGCCCAGCATCATCCACATCTCAAGTAAATGGTCTTGGCGGCAATAAATCGATAAACTAGCCTACTCCTCAGGTTTTTAGAGAAACAAAACCATATAAACCAGGGCATAGATTGTCTTCATGAGAACATGACTTTTATTTTATCTTTTTATGTTGTGGTGAAGAGCCTTAGGGATTTGAAACCTCGGGCGCCATAAACATATATGCATCTTGGCGCCAAGCTATATAAATGCGAGTGACAAACTGTGACCTGGTAGGCCCATGATTGACGAGGGGGTCCCCCCCAACAAGATGTCGCACCGCACCAAGCAACAGCACGCCTCCCCTTCACCGCACTCCACAAGTTTATAGCCTCCAGAATCCATCAGACGAGAGCCAATAAGAGCTACCGCTGAGCCCAAAAATTCTGAATCAATTTCCACCTCCCCTCACTTTGCCAAAAGTACTAAGAAGAGGACAAAACCCCACACCACGCAATACTGACATGCCCCACCACAGTCAACCTCCGTCATCCACTCCTCAACCATATAGAATCCCTGGATGAAATATGGAATGACACCACCCTGACATGGGCCCTGAACTCCACCATCTCCTCAGCAAGAATCAACTTCCCTATAAAAGAAGCTCTCTCCCCCCTGCAAACAAGCTCGAGAGAATCATCCTCCCTCAACTCAACACCCACCACCTCGACTGGCAGCTCCGCAGCAGCTCCGCTCAACCCCCTCCATATACAATGAAAAGCCCCATAGCAGGCACTCGGACCTACGGCCCTCATTTATTTTGTTTCCTTTGTTCGCCTAAGTCTCGTGTTATATATTTTTTTCTTTGATTTTGTTTATGTGTTTTCTTTAGGGACACGCGAAGGATACGTTGGGGATAGGTCTGTTTACGCCATAGTTTTTACTGCATGCGATCTTTCTGTACCTAGAAACAAGAATAGAAATGAATTAAAAAAAAAAAAAAAAAAAAAAAAAAACTGTGACCTGGTATATAACCCAACCAAATGAATCAATAAGGCTACGTTTTCATAAAGCATACCGCACCTGCCATCTCCTATCTCCCGTTAAGTAACACGTCGTAAGCCTCCCCCACCTGTTAGAGGCTGAACAGATATTTTACTAACCGAAGGAACATTAATTAAGCGAGGGGTGGCTTGCCCTTCAGCCCCAGGCCTTGGTTCCGGGCGACCGATGGCTGTGAAACTGCACCACAGCAGCTCCAGGGTCGTGGTACGTATTCGAGAGGTTTGCCAAATGCTAAACTACATCTAGTTTAGATCCTGCCAAAGAGGGCTGTTTTCTTCAGGCAATACTTAGTGGCTTTAATCCGGCGCGTGTCAAGGGAATATTTCACAGCTGATAGGTAGAGCAGGACTCCACATCAACTCTACATATGTAGAGACTACTCATTTGATATTTTACCCTGGGTCCGTATCTCGAGAACAAAGTGATGCTACGTAGTAGAGACGTTTACTTGGTCGCAACTTTCACTAAGGGGTACGTACCTACATATATCTCTACATATTGTACTAGTGGATTATTATCAGACTGCAGGTGTAGGTATTAGGAGGTGAAGAAGTAACTCCCAAGGGAGCCCTAGGGCGAAGCTCATCGTCTCGCGATAGCCGATGGATATGAGACATGTCTAAGACCCTGACATGTGCGACAAGTGCGTCTGATGCCGCACAATCCTCGGATGAAGTCAATAGGGCAACACTATTGCCTTAGGGTGTAGTAAGTAGGGTAACACCATTGCCTTAGGGTGCAGATTTTATCTATCCTGAAAAACGCTATTTCTGCTACCGGAACCATTTCGGTCATTGTTTTTAACAATGGCAACAATAAGAATTTTAATGCGAGATATTGTGGGAATACAAGCAAATTCTCTTACTTGGATGATCATGAAAATCCCAATTCTGGAGTCGAATTGATGTTCTCGCTTGTTTTGGGTGCAAATTATTTTTGGGATCCACTCGGATTTGATGCACAAATAATGAATTTGCACGGGTACGGTAAGATCCTATTGTTTCCTGAATTAATCTAGGCAGAATATATAGGTATCCTTTCACAATGCCACAGAAACCCAACCCAGACTTAGGAACGGGCTGAGTAAAGCCATATGTGTAACTACACTTACCGGAAGTGGTAGCCTCATAATTCAACAACGGTCAGAGTCTCACGATGTAACAACTTTAGTACCAGCTGAGGATGCAAGCCACATTTTAGTAGGAACCCGCGACCTCCAAAGAGCCCTAGTCCTTCAGGCGCAGTTGTAACAGAGCCATCAAGTAAGGATGAAATATCAGCGTATCAAGGCAATCGAAGCAGCTGAAAAGCGTATATAAGGGACGAGAAGTCTTCCCCCAGATCCAACAATATCAGCAAAAAAAAGACCAAGCACACTTATTCATATAACTCCTATCATCAACAACATCTCTCAAAGAAAGATTATCTATAGTTTTCCGGTGTCTTTGTTCATACATCATCATGCCAGACTACTCTTGCTACTTTTCTATCGGAAATTATACCGATGCACCATTGAGGCTCAAAGCTGAGTGGGGCCCGGCAGCCGGCTACTGGGTATCCGAGTTGACCCCTCATTGTATCGGACCTGGCGAGTCCAAAATGGTCCACCTCAAAGACTACGCGGGCGGCAAGTTTCTTTCCTGATATTCGGGCACGGTAATTATACTGACTTTGGTCTCTAGTCGGGAATGACACCAACGGTGTTGTAACATACACAGTCGATTGGGCCCATGCAAAGACAAAGCCGGTGATAAAGATGTGGATGAGATGCGTATACTGGACTAAAGAAGGCTATGGCAATATGTCTGCTGTGGAGGTGGTAGACTATGAGCCGAAAGACTTGATAGAGGTTTCTGCGCAGGATCTTACTGCTTGGGATGATCATCCCCTCACTAGTAAGTTTGCCGTTTCAGAAACTAAAATGAAGGTTCCCGTGAGCAGATCTAATCAATGATTTTAGCGCGCTTCACAATCTCATATAAGAAGCAAGTGGACTACGCTTTCAATATTGCCAAAATAATTCAACCCTCTACACTTTGTCCCGTCTTGGATGAGGATGGGCTTTCCCCACATTTTTTCCGCGACCAACCTCTCTGGGCCAAGGCCTCAGGGAACGAAGCAATTCCTGCAATAATTTCAATGACTGACGAGCCGCAAATCATACTCTCTGGACAAGGCGACCCCAAACTTTCCGAGCTCGCGTTTAAAATTGTTGGACAATGCAATGACGAAGAAGGCAATAACTTCACAGTTACTGCGAATTTTCATATTGACTCAGCTTCCGGCTCCTACCAAGCGGTCATACCCTTCAAACCTAATGGTATTCGCAAAGGAATACCATGGGGCTTCAGGGGGACCATTGACTGGAAGGTGGATTATCCTCATAATGGACAGTCAGTTGCGATTGGGTCTACCCCACTCGAGATTTATGCTATTTCCCGGGCCTTGCACCCCTTCCTTGCTATCGACGGTGTCCCATTGAAGCTCCTTCGTTTTATCGTCCTACCAACCCGGACCTGGAAAAAGTACAGCGAAAGTCCGCGGACTCCGGTCGAACACTTTGATTCATATGTCGTTCATCGTATACACTGGGATACTGGCTTCAAATATGAGACCCAGGGTGGGGCAACGTCGTACGCATCTCTCTATTTCACCCGACTGGGGTCTTATAACCTATCTAAATGGCTCAAGAACCTTCACCAAACACCGCCCCTAAAACAATACTATGTCAACTGTTATGACCAAGCGGGAATTGTGGCGATTTGTATGGGATTTTGCTTCCCCGATAGCTTTGAGGAACCGTCTTCACAAGGATTGCGTTACTTTTACATGGAGCCATTTGGGTATATTCCGGAAGGCCATCTTGTAGGGTGGTCGGGGGTCACGAACAACCCATTTTTTGGAGGAGACGAAAACCAGATGGTGCTCACGAAGGATATGGATGATGAGGCCGGTGTTGTTTGGCGTGATAGGAATGGAGTTATCCGGGAGCGTTCACCCTTCAGAGATCATGTGTTCCTCACATGGAATGGAAGAGTACTTGATGCCACCTTTGGACCAACCACTGGCAAGACTATTAGTGAATACCTTAAGGGTGGCAGAGACTACGACGAGGATTTAGAGCAGGAGTGTCTTGGAACTTTTAGACATCTTAACCTCTGTGCATCCATGGCCAATCTAGGAGGGGTTCTTAGCATGAACCAGACTTCAGCCGATAATGTTGGGAGCGTTTATTGGGAAGCAGCGATTGATCCCAAACTTGAGAAAGATTTGTTACAGCTGATCACCAAAGATCAGGTGGATGCTCAAGAAAAAGCCTATTTTAACATCAAGAATCTCTTCAAGACATTGAAGGCCAAGTTTACAGACTCCTACGAAGTTGGCGGAAGCCTCTCCCACGCGGAATTGAATACCTTTCCAAATCCAGGTCACCGTGTCAACTGGGAGATGACTTTCAAGGATAGTGAGATGGTCATCCACTCAGTTGAACTTGAAATATATATCTGTGAGGACACTTTGAACACACGGCGGCTGCTTAGAAGGTCAATCTTGACGAAAAATAGCGGCCGCCTTGGAGATCTAAAGAGTACAACGAGTGGTGTCCCTTATCTGATCGATGAGGGGCCTTCCTCGTCTCATGTTCACTGGGGCTACAAAACCGCATGTGTCAATCTCTCCGCCCACGAGGCTCTTAAACACGATACTCTAATCCAGCTAGTAGAGGAAATTCAAGCCTACATTGCCAGAGGGAAGTCAGCAGATGAGGCCAGTGTGGATGTGGAGAAGCCTAATCTTGACGAAGATAAACTGGCGAATTTCGTTGAAGGAGATACTATGACAATTGATTTACATGTTCATCCCCCATTCACCATTCAGTTGCGGGATCGATTAACTAACGCATGCTTATATAGGTGACACATGCAGTAGACGACTACGATTGGTCATACCACTATGGAGTAAGCCACCCTGTCATCTCTCCCTCAAGAGAGCCCCTTGATTTGCTGACTCAGTACCCCAGAACGTTCTAGTGAAGAACGTCAAGAAGCAGGCGCATGTCCCAGGCAAACCGGGCGAAACATATACATTCACGATTTATGCCCGGAAGCATGGCATCGATCAAATTATATTCACCTTTAGAGACGAGTTCTACAGAACATGCGATGTGAGGGTGCCTTTCAACGTTGTATCGAAGTAAAGTTCTCAGGTAAACTTGGGATTATTGGGGTATGCCACTTTTGGGTAGCTAGTGGGTACTCTGATTAGCACGGCTGAAGTTTAGTATTTGTCTTTGTATTTTTGTATTTTATTAGTTTCAAGCGATAGTATGTTTTGTAAGGTTTGTTTGTCTTGAGTTATACTATGATTTGTTTGTTTTAAATCTCTGCTTTTCCATTCAATTCTGCAAGCTGCGAACGCAAATGATTATATCCATTGTTTTCTACTATAGCGAAAGGCGGTCAGGAGGTAGGAAGAACATAGACCCAGTAAGGGTGGAGAGCCTAGACCTAGTAGGGAAGAGGGTGTATACAAATGTGAAGGGAGGGTGTAGATTTGGGTGTAGTTTAATGAGGTGGCCACATGCATATATGTCGTTAAAACATTTCATTATACTCTAGCCACCATGTAGTACACATATGCATTGAATGTGGGGTATCGCATTTGTAACTATTTACTGCAGCATCCTTTCGGGCCATATACGATTATAAACCGGGAAAACGAAGAGCTGAAATGCCTTATACCTCTCAATTTCCTCATCCTAGATCACGAGTAAAGTCATAGGGTATCACTCGAATACATGATCAATAGCCGTTATCACACAAATCCTCTACATGTATACGGTTACGGAGTATCTATATATGTATCTTGAGTTTTTATCTTACCCTCCTCCTCTCCTTCGACAACGGCAACGAAATAGTTAATACTAGAATTAAAGCTAGCCAATAAACGAAACAACCAAGCAGCTTAGTCCATTAGTTCAAACCCAACCTCCTTCCGCACACTCAATCCAGCCCGGTTATAATAGTGTTGGGTGTGCCGTTACTCCGGGCGTTCAAGGCACCACCACAGATAATTCTTTGGTTGGTCAAACCGGGATACATACGTAGGTTCATAGATAGAAACCGCCTGCCTCAGCACGGAGCGTTAACGGGTTAGCCTTGAGAATATCAAGAGAAGATTGACCGAGGCGCTCTCGTAAGATTATATATTTCTACTTGATGGCAGTCGATCAAGCCGCTTATAATAGAGCCCCCTGCCTAGGAGGATGGGGAACCATTTAGTTGTTGGGATTGGTTCGAGAGGAGTTGGGATTATTTTTTGGGCTTGGTGTTCAAGTTTATGAGCTAGTCGTATACGTACCCTGGGTTAACCTTATAATATCTACTTACATGCCCATATATATACGGGATACCTTAGTCAGGTGTAGAATAGGTATGTCGTGTAGTAAATATATATTAGGTAGGGTAGAAAAGTTTTATCATATTCGAGCCGGTCGACACGTAGAGTAAGTAGGTGGTTGAATCTGGGTACATATTTATAGTATGTGTCAAGTATTGAGAAAGGTACATGTACCTGCATAGACTAGATTCAAGATACATGTAGTTACACAGGAGATGACCGAACTGACGTTAGCAGTTACATCGTAATTGACATAATTCTTTTTCTTTTTAAAGAAGGTTAGTATGTACGTCATGTAACTATGGCCGAGATGCATGTCTAATTGGTTGGCTACCGAGTCCGGCTGCAGGCCCCGAGAATTAGGCTAAGAACACTCTAAGCGGGATGATTACATCACTGACCCTTCTTGATCACTAGGTACCTGGACTATCCCTTAAGCTATTAGTAAAATGCTGACCCCCCAGAAAAAAGCAAAAGCCAGCGGCTTTTGCTAACAGATCTTGTTATCTCCCTTATCAAATAATTGATCTCCCATACAAACCCCCGGTCTCTATTATAGGGGGGGCCAGTATCGGCAGCTTAAGGGATACTGAGATAATTACAAAGGGTCCGTTGCATGGGCTGTGATACAGAAATAAAAAAAATTAGCTGCTAACTATGTAGTGTAGTGTAGTGTATACAGCGGTCATGACTAGATGTAGCCAGGGCTTTCGGGAGAGACACTATACCCCGTTGATAATATACTCAGATGTCTTCCCTCTCTCTATCCTTCTTTTCTACTTTGGGACTAGAAGATATCTTCACTTCATCGGTGCTTGCCCAAGTTCGACTCTCATTTTTCTCTTGTATATCACGCCTTAATAACTCAGGTGTAGGGAATTTCGTCAACAACACCGAATAGAACCGGCACTGTAGGAACAAGTAAGCCCAGACCACTTCTGGCGCTTTATATTTCTTCATACTAGGGTATTCTGGGGTAAAGTACATGAGGGCAAAATAATCGTGCAACAGATACGTGCAGTCCATTAGGGTTGATCCTCTACTCTAGAATAGAGTAGAGATGTAGTACATACAACCACAAATACTGACTAGCATACATGGCGCATATTGTATATATGTAATAAGCGAAACACAAAGCTTAATTCGATGTCAGGTGGGGGATGGGTTGATATGGACGGTTGCCAAGAGCTCAAAAATATCTTAAAGTGAGTGAGTGACCAGAGCCTTTTACTCTACAGCCAACACCGCTCTTGGCAACCGTCGGAGATTTTGCGGTATGTATCGACACTTACATCATAAGGCTGAAATTGAAGTGCTACTAATTTACCTGGTCTAGAGCTATACGAGTCTAAAGGCTGAGCCGTGATCTACCTATTACTGGCTAAAATCTCATGTCCATTTATGCTCGTCGATTGGCCCACATACGATGTCGGAGATGCCCGTCGGTGAAAATCCCACCTCATGCATGCTCAAGCCTTGTTCGGCCCGAGTTAATAATGCTACATAGATGTCAGTATGCACTTTGATTGTGCTTAAATCTATTACGTGTGTTACACCGACATACTTGCGCACATGCAGTGATGTACTCTAAATACATACTCTATGTACCGCGCCGATGAACCACCAGCGGTAGTGCCATAACCTATGATGTTCTATGCACATTATGAATAAAAGAATAAAAGGAAAAGAAAGAAAAACCGCCAGCAGTAAAATCCATGAATGTAAACCTAACCCTAATCTATGAATGCAATCGATTTTAATTAATAGTGCAGATTCCGCGCAAAAGACTCCAGAGATGTCTTTTGCGCAAAGTCTTGAGTAACTGGTATTTCTCAAGTAGTGTGTATATAATAATCCTCGATGGTAATCAGGGTGGCAGACATTATATATATAAATAGAACCAGCATAAATACAAATAAAATTCGGAAACGCCTTTATCTTTTGAGTACGTTGTCAGTATGTAATAGGTGACTTCCTAATTAAGAAATAGTAAACATCTACTGGCATTTACTCGTAAAGCCACATCTTTAATAATTGTCCCCATACAAATTTGACTATGTGTTTAGCTAGGGGGCCAGCATTGGGGGCTTAAGGGATACAGTCCTATACACGTATATTATTTCCTTGAATATAATCATATGGTAAATTATTTGTTCAGTTTATAACCTTTGCTTTTGCAAATTGGCATATTGTACACACTTCGAGCAGCCAAGACGATATACGAAACAAGCCGTTGCGACATAATAGGACCATTGGTGGGGTAGGGCCAAACATAACTCCGAACCAACGGCCGATGAGGTAGTAAGTATACTACGTAGCATGGCCAATAAATATAACACTACATGTAATTACTAGCTCACATACCTACGTATTACGTACCCACATATCCGCCAAGCACCGGCGCAACCAGCAAAACTTGAACACACCAAAGAGCACAGAATATTGAAGTTTCTCATTCCTACTCATATTCTACATATTATATCTAGGCATCAAAGGGAGTCCACATACTAATCATAGGCCTTGTTTTATAAGGGGCGTTCCTCAGGTAAATATTGCCCAAAGCTGCTCTTCCCTATAACTTTGTCACCGCCCCGCTTAGACCAGGAATGCACACGAATCTCCTGCATCAAATTATATTATATTTCGTCAGTCAAGATTTGGTATAGCTATGGAACTCTCTGTGTCCTATTGAAAACCCCCAGTTTTTAGTGTGTTTTGATGGTTGTGCTAACTTATACTGGACTTGTGAGTACAATGAATAAAAATAATGGTTTACAGCTTATCACTCGGGTTCTAAATTGATTTTATAGATTTTCTTTTTCATTCATTAGACGCCTTCCCGGGCCATTCGGACACTCCCCTCACTCGGACAGTTAACGTAGAAGAGAAATGATCATCATTTTAAGTGGCTTCAGTACCTCTTTTCAACCAATCATGATTGTCCGAGTGAGGGGGGTGCCCGAGTGGCTAGGGAGGTCGTCTATGTGCAATCTCACAGTTATGGCATATTTTTGCCAAATCCATGAGTATATCAAGGCTAGTTCTTTAGTCGGCTATCTTACTACTAGAGGATTCTGGCTTTGAAAAGCTCCAGCATGACTTTTGTTGATTTACGCCAAAACACCATTTTTTTAATACCAAAAATCGCACCGAAACTATATAAACCATTATTACATTAATACTACCAAATATTTCTTTTATGGTAGTAATCTCCCTTCTGCTCGCTCTTCCTCCACCCAGTTTCGCCATCTCTCCATCTCAAAGCCGCCACCCACCTCCAGCCCTTCATCCCGATACACGCCCACATGCCTTCCCTCATCAAAGGGCCCATACCCATATCGACCTTGCCTTTTCCTGAGCTCGTGCGCCCTCTCACTTGGATTTGAACCTTGTACATCTGCACACTCCTCTTTCGCATTGCTTCGGTATAGATGTGCCCACACCCCGATCAACTTGCTTGGCATCTGCCCTTTGACCCCCCGCTCTCTCCCGTACAGTAGAGCCATGGTAATGATCGCCCATGCTAGGATAACAATGGACACGACAAACCAATGTGTACTCACGTACACTCTGTCGACCTGTCCCTGTTTAGCGCGCCCATTGGTGGAGATCAGTTTAGATTCGTAAAGACGGAGGTTGATGGCGAAAAGCCGTGAGTAGACTTTGGCAAAGGCCTCTGGTGCAAGGGTCGAGTTTGGAAGGTGTGAAAGTGTTGATGAGGCAAGACCCGCAGTTGTTGAATACATGAGGTAATCAATCCAAGCAATGTAGTTATTAGTTCTTGTATTGTTAATGGCGGCTTCAATTGTTGTTATAAAGCTTCTGGCCAGACCCATCGTGCCTTGGTGATACAGTTCCTCTATTTCTTCCTTGCTGTAGTCTTTGACAGGGTTTAACGCGAGTATTTGGCCATCTTTAACTGAAACTGTTACATTTTTGACTTCCTCCACCGCACTACAATTTAGCACCACGGACCGGAAGTCATTGATCCATGGGACAGTTCTGTTCTTTGGTTCCGGATCCTGAGGTCTTTCTACCCAAACTGGGAAAAAAAAGTCCGAGCAGTTGCTCGTACGGATAATTGAATCGCCCGTTGGATTTTGCCAGGCGTAGCGAATAGTATAATTCGTAGAAAGCCCACATGGATCCTTGATATATACGTGGTTCCAGTCGCCCGGATCCATACTCTGACATGTTGATGCCTCGTAACTCATGTTGAGGCCTGATGGAACGCACGAATAGTACATTCTCTCGGGAGAGACATGAGAGCATGACACTGACACGCTTATAGCCTGAGTGGGATACTCTTCTTTCATACCGTTCACGTTCAGGGCAAACGGTGGAGGAATAACATAGTACTGATCTTTTGTCCATGTTTGGGGGAGTGAGCCCGAAAGAGTTTTATCAAATAGATAGTACATTTCATTCCCGGTAGCGTTGAAGTCCCCGATAATCTTGAGGGAGTATGGGGTGACTATGCTTGCTGCGGAAGCATAGTAAAGGCCCACAAGAGCAACAGCAAGTATATTACTGAGTAATATTGAAACCGTTAAAGCAGCGAGCACATAATTGCCGGAACGCAGAGACCGAATAAATTGGAAGTGAGGTGGGGACTTGTCATAATCAATAGTGATCGAACGGGCCGCATAGGCTCTTCCGCGGGTAAGCGCACGGTATGGGGCAATCATTGCATGAGAAGCGCCTAGAGTAACTAACACGGGTTCAATAGCCATCCCAACGAAAAGCGGAAGATAACTGAATATAAACTTGTAGCCGAATGAATTGATAGAGCCCGGCATAGGGATACCTAGTGTTCATAGTTAGTCTATGAGAGTAATATAAGGTGTAAACAAAATAATCTATGTTTACCATCATGAGTACGAGCATACGAGAACGAGGCGATAAGCACCAAGGTAACTAGAATGAATGATGTGAGAAAGGAAACGCCTGGGACCACCCGCAACGCCCAGGGCTTTTGGTTGTATGCAGAAGGGTAGTATTCCTCCAGCGGTGGCGGAAGATATCTCTTAGAGCGCCCGCCCTCTCTGTTGCAAAGAACCCTTATTCGCGGACCATCCCCTGGTACAAGTTCAAGCTTATATCTCTCGTCACCATCGTCAAGGACTTGTTGTATCTTCCTTGGAGCGTGAAACTCTGAATTTTCCAGTTTTTTGCATAGTTTTGGGCTGTGATATAGAAGTCTTAATGCTGCTGCAATACTGTTTGGTTCACCATCAAGGTTGCATGGTCTTTGCCGTAGCACCACCATCAACGCCGCGACAAGTACTATCGTCAATGCAAGCCCCGAAAGCGTACCTTGAGCCCACACTTTATTAACCCCAAAACCCCTCGTGGTCACCCTTCTTTTCACCGGTATAGACCCCGTATCGGTTTCATTTACCAGTTCAGTACTAACCGCCACCGCAAATAACATTTTCAGCGCGTTTTCATAGGTTTTTACCAGTTTTGTGTCCCCCAGCATCTGGTTCAGAGTTTTGTTGTCCTTCTCCTGATACAAAGAGAACCCTCCCAGAGAGTATTTGTTCTGCATATAGACGATGCTTCGGCTTCCATTGGCCCTCAAGTAGTACGTATCCCACACCTCCGGTCTAGACCCTATATTATGTTGCAGTTGATTGTCAATGTCCGGCGGCTGCACTGGCTTATATCCAAACCCTAAGAGCTCTCCTTTCACGGGATCTCGAAACTGAGCGCTTGGCGGTGCATCAAACGTTCCGTTCAAACCCCTCTCAAAACTCGGGAACATTGGGATTTCCCTCCGATCGCCTTTTCTCGCGACAGCCTCAACCTTCCCCAAGGGTATTGTGATATTCGCTACGACATCCTGCCGCCAGTATTTCGTGTTACAGAAAACCGCATTTACCTCCCTTGGCAACGGATATCTCGTGGAATTGCTAGAACCTGGTGTGTTCGGGTAGCCTCCACCGCGTGCCCACATGAATAAGTAGCGACCGAGGCGAAGCTGATATGTGATGCTGGTCCATGGCGTTATGAACTCTGTAAATTGATCACAGTATGCCATCTCAAAAGGCCTCAGCCTTTCATCGAACCAGGAATCCAGGTCACAGAATCTCACGGCTTCTCTGCCGTCAGCACTAGTGACATTAACCCCAACACTCCTATTCCCAGTATACCCTATATTCACTATTCCAGCAGATTCGCAATCCAACGATGCCTCAAAGAGTTCAGTGTCCACGGTCCAGAGCTCCTTTCCCCAGCTCCCATCCGTACGGGCCCGTCTCACAGGAGCCAACGCGTACTCCTTTGTCGTAAAGGGAGGAAGGGGACCACCCATCCATGCTGCGTCAAATGCTGAATAGGTGAATTTACCACTCAATATAGTCTCGGTATTATTTGTGATCGCTACATGATTCCCGACCCCCATGAGGGTTTCTTTTAAGTTTGTCTCCTCGAATATACCTGGTATTAATGGAACAACCACAAGGTTCGTTATCAGCAGTACCGACGAGGAGAGAACAACCGCCCAATGACTATATCCCTTCTCTTAGCTCACTTCGTCTACTTAACGAAATGAATTTAAGATATTTGCATAGGTTTGACACTCACCGTCGTCGCCATGCATCCCAGGGAACTACCAATGCAAAGGTATACGGGTACTCGATGGCCATGCTCTCTTGAGCAGAAACACCACCGGGCTTACTGAGTTGAAAATAAGGTTCAAGACGGAGGATATCATGGTGTGGGAGTGCCCAGATGAGTGAAATAATCAGAGATACCACGGTAGGAAGCTGGTTATAAACGAACGATGTAGCCGAGGGGATTGCTGTATCGCTGTGCGGGCCAAAGATGTAGCAGCCGTCGGGGATGCAGGATCGGGTTATGAGAGACAGAAATAGAATGAGGAGACAGCATAGTCCAATGAAGAATAACAAGAAGGGGGTACGGATCGGAAAGGGACGCCAGTTATTATATGTGGAGGTTGCGGGGGACTGCACGCCTGATAACGCTACGGAGGGTGTTGATGGAACAGGGAAGTAATGGTGATATAGGCTTTTGGGGTTAACAGTTCTCTTCATCATGAACGAGAGCTCCCCGAGGGGAAGGGGACCAACGAAGGAATGGGAGGTGGGGAAGGTTGTATGCAGTATTAAAAATCTGTGGAATTCAAAGAGCAGGAAGAGGATAAAGTAGAGTAGATACATCCATTAAACTAAGCTGATATTCTTTTGAGCCGCAGCCTAGATAGGGCTGACATGACACATTCAAGTTTCGCCCACGGGTGACGGATAATTATGTGATATATGAGCAGGGGTCGAGCCAGTATTCTAATCTGGGACCATGGATTAAGGGGGACACAGACCTGGCAGTGATCGAGGCGGCTTGCTGTACTTACATTCCTCATATATGATCATGGCGACCTTCAGAACTTCTTTTTCCACACTGTTTCAATCCCCATCATCTCAATCAGCTCAAGTGCACTTTAATTCATAATTGCCGCATTTGAGGATACTGTTCTGCATCAATCCACGACAAACTCCAAATCCGGCGAAGTGTTTAAATCATCTCATGGGACACATGTCGAGTTCATGGACAGCATCGAACGAACGTTCTTGGCACTAATATGGCCCTCTACCCTATCATCACTCTGGATTAATTTCAAAGTCATGCTGTGAAACTTGCGATCAGGCTATGCTGTCTTGGCGACGATTTCAAATATGGCTGATGTGACACCCCACTCCGAATGGCGTCCACTTACATGACCCGATGAAGCTAAGCCCCAAAGCCACTAGTATAGGTACCACACCATAGCCTGAGGTTCAACACTACCGCGCCATCGCGCTCTTAGAGACTTTGCACAAATGGAGCCAGCTTTATATTCTGATTATCTGATTGGCTGGTGATGTGATCGGCACCAATCAGGTTTTCCGAAAATGGAGCTGGCTCCATTTGCGCAAAGTCTCTATTATGACCGAGAGCGTTGGGTAGGTATATACTTCTTTCTTTATGAGCACATGCAAAGATGTCTGAAATACCGCAAAATCTCAGTTCATTCGGACGTTTGCCAAGAGCGGTGTTGGCGTTTGACCTTGTGTAGAAGGCTCTGATCTCTTCCTTTAAGGGAGATATTTTTCAGCTCCTCTTCAAAGCAGTCCTCTTGGCAACCGTCCGAATGAACTGAGATTTTGCGGTATCTATCAGCCGTCGCTATGTCTGAGGCCTAAACGGTCAGTAACAAAAAAGCGCCACCCAAAAAGGATCCAATTGGCTCGGGACAAGCTCAATAACCTCGCGACGAAAAAAGCTCACAGTCATGTTTCTTGAACCGGGGAGGTATGTATCACAAGAAGTGTAGTAAAGTCCATTGTGCAAATTCGGTGGTCAGCCCGCATGCCAACTCCAGTTCTTGCCCTTGATCAATTGAGTCAAGGTTGAGCCAAATTAAACGATTGTTTAGTTGGTTCGGATGCTTACTTTTCTCTAAGAGCAGGTATGTAGAAGATATTCTACTAACAACTGAAAGCTAATCTTGACATAATTGATAAGCTGATATGATCATTCCCTAAATCTAACTCGTAACTGGCCCGAAGCAAAGTAAAACAATATGAGAACGATACCTGCGGCTTACTATATTAGTTGTAGTACAAATTCTTAGTTACAATATTCTTGACAAGGTCTTGATGAGAATTCGTCAGATGATATACCAGTGTGGGCCACAGAGGCAATTTCATCTCAATTGCGCGAACAGCAACATTGTCCTCCTCTCTCTCTTTTCAATACCAATGGTACAGAAAACACACATCATAGCCATACAAGAACCCCCTCTCCACAAAGGCAAACCCCCACATGTCCCCTCTTTCACCCTCATAACTCCCACCCCCACATCTGCGAACGATAAAATCTCCGCATGCCTGTACATCTCCACAAACCTCCTAGACAAAAACTCCTTCACCACCGTCCCCTCACACCGCGGGGACATCATCACAATCAACGTGTTCTGCAACTCAGGCCCAAGCACTCACACCACAGTTACCATATCATCCGTCTATAACAGACAGGTCAGCAAAACAACACGATCCCTCAACCCTCCCCTAGTCTTCAAACGAATCGAAAACCCGGCAATCGTGCTAGGAGATTTCAACATCCACTCCCCCTCAGCTGACCCCACCAGAACCTTCTCCAACAGCGAACTCCGCCTCTCACAGCAATACTTCGAGGCCGCGACAAACACCGGCTTCTCCCTAGTCAACACCCCTGGAATCTACATCAGGATATCCCCAGACCAAAAGAAAAGGTCAAGCGTCATCGACCTTGCCTTCTCCAACCACAGAGCCACACCCCTAATCCGCAGATGGCTCCCCCTCTCAAACGCCACTGGCTCCGACCACCGAACACTGGCCATGACCCTACACCTCCCATCTTCAGACCTATCCCCAACCACCCTCCCCAATTGGAAACTCACAAACTGGCTATCCCTGGAGAAAGAACTCCGCAACTGGTCCACCTCAGCCTGCCCCCTCCCAGCAATGATAGACGACTGGTTCGAGAAGTCATTAGACTCCCTCGTCACCCTCCTCAAAATTCACACCCCATCCAAAACAATCACAAAGTGGTCCAAACCCTGGTGGAACCCCAACCTGTCCCAACTCCGCACCATCTTCCACTCTGTCCATAGGGACTTCAGAAAAGGCAGAGCCCCCCCTTTCGAAGCCAGGGCCGCGAAAAACACCTACTTCAACGCAATCAAACAAGCAAAACAGGACCACTGGAACTCCTTCATAGCGGACGCAAAACCCAGCGACGTATGGAGGATCAAGAAAATGGCCTCAAAAACTGAAGACAGAATCCCCACCCTTCCCAACTCACCCACTCCGTCCCTCCTCAACGGCAACCTTATCAAAGCCTTCTTTCCTAGCAGGCCAGAAGAACCCTCCCCCCCCCCTATCCATTTCAAAGACGTCCCCCCCATCACTCCAGAGGAAGTCCAACAGGCCCTCTCCCCCACATCCAACCTCTCCAGCCCCGGGCCCGACACCATCCTACTCCACCTGGAAAGGAGTCCACAGGTGCAAACCAGCCATCATCCCCTCTCCTCAACCTGCTGATCTCCCTCGGCTATCACCCCTTTCCTCAAGAAAGCCAACGGAGCTGATACTCGCCAAACCCAACAAGCCAGACTACTCCTCCCCATCAGCGCACAGAATCATCGCCCTCCTCCAGACCTTCTCCAAGATCCTGGAAAAATCATCACCCTCCGACTAGCGAAAGTCGCCAGCCAACGGTCTTATCGACCCTCCAATCCGGCTCCGTCGCAGGCCTATCCACAGCCGACGCTGCCACCACCCTCCACCACGAAATACGAGCAATGCAACTCGCTAAGCTCAAATGCTCCACCATGTTCCTAGACGTTAAAGGCGGTTTTGACCACGTCCTCAAACAGTCCCTGGCACCGATCCTCGCACAGAAACATGTCCCAAAATACCTGACAAACTGGGTCTGCTCTTTCCTATCTGACAGGTACATCACCCTCCTGTTCAAAGGATCCCCAAAAACCCCATCAGCAGTACAAGTAGGCGTCCCCCAAGGATCCCCCATCTCCCCACTCCTCTTCATCATATACGTAAACTTCCTACACAAACACGACCCCCTCCCGGGCATCACGATATCATACGTCGACGACTTTGCAATCACCGTCGCGTCAATCTCCTACTCCCACAACATCACAACCCTAAAAGAACACTACGAAGAAATAACTGCCCTGGCCGCTCCCCACAACATACACTTCTCAGTCGACAAGACTGAACTCATGCACTGGTGCCCCCCTAAGAACACCAATCCCCCCTGCACCACACCCATCAACCTTAACGGCCAAACCTTCTACCCCAGCAATATAGTCCGGTGGATAGGCTTCTGGCTCTCCCCCAACCTCAACCCCGACAAACACTTCCAAAGAAGACTGAGCGAGGTCTGCCAAGATCATCTCCGTTTCTCATCAGCCGGCAAAGGCCTGTCCTCACCAACTGTATGAGAATAGCCCTCCTACCATACGCCCATGCTCACATACGGGCATCCACCTCACCCCAAAACATCACTCAAAAGCATGAACACCTTCTAACTCGGTCCTCCGCCACCGGTGCTTCAGAGCCACAAATAAGAGTCCTCGGAAGCTAACGCTCCCCTTGACCTCTACTGCCTTTTCCTGAAGCGAAAACAAGGAATACGCATCCTCAAAGCCTCCCCCCTCAACAACCCAATAACCGGAAGAACTAACCCCTCCTTCCCGACCACCTCCCCCGAAAGAGTATACTCCCACGCTGCCCTCCTAAAAGGCAAACCCAACCCACCCAAAAAGTGGAACTCCAACGCGTCCAAAGGAGTCCCTCACCTCCCCATCGAGCTCCTCTGCTCACTCATACGCCCCCTCATTGAGGAAGGGATCCCACCACAGAAAATGGCAATGGCAGCCAAACAACAACTCCTCGCAAGCTGGCAGGCATCATACCCCCCCCCAGACTACTACAAACACCCCCTCACACTCAAACGACTCCCCTTCACAAACCTCCACAAATTTGCTGCAACCCGAATCCACCAGATGAGGGCCAACAAAAGCTACCTTCATACCAAAAGTCATGGATCAACGAACACCACTCCTCCCTGTGCCAAAGATGCAAAAAGGAAGAGGAAACACCTCACCACGCAATACTCACCTGCACCGCCACCGCCAAACACCGTCACCCACTACTAAACCAGGTCTTGTCCCTGGAGGAAATATGGCACGACTACACCCTCACCTGGGCCCTCAGCATCACCATCACCTCCGCCAAAGTCAATTTCCCAAGAAGGGAAATCACATCCCCCCTCCAATCAGGCTCAGCAGAATCATCCTCCCTGAGCTCCATCTCCACCATCTCGATCGGGGACCCATAAACAGCCCTCGCGACCCCCCTCACAACCAATGAAAAGCCCCACAGACGGCACTCGGGCCTTCGGCCCTCGCGTTAACTTGTTTTCTTTTGTTTGCGTTTAAACTTTCTTGTAAAAAATCTTTTCTCTTTTGTGTTTGCTTTATTGTTTGATTTTAGGGGACGCGCGTTAGATATTTTTGCTGGGGATAGGTCTCTTTACGCCATAGTTTATACTGCATGCGAACTTTCTGTACCTAGAAACATGAATAGATATGATTTAAAAAAAAAAAAAAAGAGGCAATTTCATCTAAGTGGATCCGGTAGACCTTTAGAGTAGAGACATTATCCATCACTTCTTAACTTGAAAAAAGGCCTAGAGCGCCCAAACGTCTAGTAACGATGGTGGTAATATAACAACGGTACTTATGTAGATGATAGGGGCCGAGTCTATAATTGTATATCTCCAGGTCATCGGCCAATTTGAGGCATGCATGTAGCTACAACTTTTACCACTATACAAAGCCTTGTCCAAGTATCCTCATCCAAGCAAGATCGATATTATCATTAGAAACCCAATTCTTCGGGTCGATAAGTCCCTTCAAAATAACGGGGTAAACAAAGCAGGGGTGTATCACAGGGTATCACTCGAAAACCGCTCGACCGAAGGCTTCAATATATGGAGCACATGGGGGACGCGTATCCAATATGCAAAGATCATCGTGTGATGACAAAATATGCAATGAGATCGTGTTCTTGCTCCTACATACTGTCCTTGGGTGTTCCTTTGTCTTCCAAGCTATGTTTCCAACATTATCTTTCGCCTGCATAGTGCGAAATGTGTCGGATTTGATAGCTAATGGTTGGTTTATGAACCGTGTAACTGACCAATACAAATCTAAATATCCCTGGCCGGTTGCTTCCCTTATTCTTGAGATTCTCTGGTAGAATACCTACTACTAATCTTTTAGGAACTAGATAGAGTAGTTCCTAAAAATTCATTTGAATAGACTATGGCCAAAAGCTTGCTTACGGCGTAAACCACATGGCTTATACCGTAAACCCGTTAGAGTGGGGGGGGGGGGTACTGGTCTTTTCCAACGAATCACCATAAACCAACCAATTCAAGATAGGAGAAAGGCCAACGCAGGGCATGGCACTGTGGAGCGCGCCCCCGGAGGCGTCGGCATTTCAGAACACTGGGGTAACTATATAATAAGTAATATCGATGTTCATGTCTTGGGTCTACAGACCAGCTAGATATGCGGGAGGCAGCCGTTGAAGCATGGCTATCATGGTCATCGAGTATTTCTATGGACGCTTGGCAATGCTAACCTCTGGGTGCAGATTGCTTCACGGATGTGAATAAATCAATCTACCAAACACGAGAGTGCTAGACTCGGGGCTTGCGAAAAGCTAAACATTAACTTTGTTACGGGATTCCTGTACCTCCACGTGGTTAGTCTAGCTATCTCAGTGTTAGGTTGAATCGATTGGTGATCTAAAACTAGTGATTATTATGTACCTGTAACAAGATCAGTGAGGCATATGTTCAAAGGGAATTAAGGGTTCAAGAAGCACGCCCGTGATACTCACCCATTAACCATTAAGCTACTTTTAACTACGCACGATAGGTAGACAGGATTATTAATGTTCATCGCTACGATTATATTGGTAGTACCTCGGCTGCTGAATATGGTGGAGGGAAAACCAATCAGCAAACTAGGCAATCAATGAAAGCTGTGTTGGAATTATATCCGAGCCTGGCCATGGGAAAAAATATATCCTGTCCGTCATACTTGTGGCAAAGGAACATATATCCTGGCTATCATTAGTAATTGTGGCAAAGGTCTAGACCACTGTTGCATTATGTCATTACTGCCTCTTTCCAAGGGGGTTGTTGTTATAAAAGGGCTACTAAGTTCCCTCCTGTGCTATGTACTCGCCAAAAAATAAAGTCTGGCGGTTTTTTATGTTGTTCACGGTTGCGTTGCGTCGCGAGGTACATAAAAAAACCGCCAGACTTTATTTTTTGGCGAGTAGTATACGTAAGCATGATATAAATACATTCCAACACGCTGGAGATCCCAAAACCGAGTGATCGCTCATGAAACAGGATTAGACCCCCCGTCGTAGTGTATTGCAATATTGGCTTTAGAATTAATGATTCCTTGAATGTGGAATCCTGATTAGATAATTATGCTCAGAGCGATGTGGATTTCTCCCGTCCGCGTTACGTATGTTGACAGGGGAATGTTTCTTGTCTCGGTTATTTGTACTACATACTAGGGGTGGCCGGCCGGAGCAACTTAATTTCCTGCGGATCAACTGTTTAGTATTTGGCCGTACGGAGCCGGTCTGATTTCTACGGATACTTATTGGCTACTTTTCTTCCTTTGATAGCGTTGTCATTGTTTAGGGCCCGTTCGGCTGGCCATAAATACTTCCATGCTTTACTAGCGTATAGAAATGAATCCACAAATGCGTCAGGAATTGTGTGTTGATTAGACTGAATAGTAATGTATCGGTGATATATTGACAATATAGTGTATTAGGTACACCTATACACTTGTCCACCACGATTAGAACTAGTTACTCAGGCCAGGATAATATTTGTATGAGAGATCAGCGCCACTCCATACAAATTGAGTAACTACATTTTCTGGTTCTAATTGTGGTGTACAAGTATTCAAATTTCGAATTCAGGTTTTGAGCTCTTGGCAGGCTATCCGCACCAAAAACAGGTCACGAAGAACTAAATATTTAGTCTCAGAAGTTGTTGGCCAATACGCTCTAATATATAGGCAATGCATCGACAATGTATATGTTGTTGTATTGAAAGTGGATCTGGTAATGCATTGGCAATGTGTTGGAAGTGTGTCAAATAGACCTGAACCTAGGCCGGTGAATTCCTGATCCTTATCTTACATTCTGCCTTATTGGTCATAAAATATCTGTTATACTTTTAACATTAAAGAGCGCTATATATCCTACAAAAATAGATGGAAATGCATCATGGAAATGCGTCATGAAAGGCAGCACAAAGTATCGGGTGAATACATCTTGTCCGCAAAAATGAGTAGGAAAGACATCAGCAATTAATAGTGTATCCAAATACCGCCTACCTGTAAATGCATCAGCTAATTCATTTACCAAAAGCTTTGACAGTAAATGCACCCATGGATCGATCTTTCTACAATATGATTTCAGAAATGTATCATTTGATGCATTAAGTCCCACAGTAGAGATGATGTTCGAGTCCTAGTGATGGGCACAAGACAAGGCAAGGCGAGATTAGAGTACATGTACATAGTCTCCTCTTGTCATGTAACTGGTAGGGGCGGTCACGTGTAGTCTTGTCAAGTCTCGAGACCTTGTAAATGTTGGTCATTTTCAAGTTTTATTATGATTTAGGATATAAATTGAAACGAGAAAATCCGTTTTAGTTTCTTCAATCTCAATTGCGCTAAATGATTTCGCGCGCGATTGACAGATTGTTGAAACGGAGTTTTTGAAAAAATGTGAGAAAACAAAACCCAGTCTTGTTCAGACCAAATTCTATTTTATAAAGCTCCCTTGATTGTGGTTGCCTAACGGCTCGCTGTTGCCTGCCAAACGGAGTTTTAGTTTTGAAATCACGAAACAGTCAGACCCTATTAATTGAATGAATGTATTTTATAAGCTATATAGACATAGTTAGAAGTCGCTTTCTATACGAAGCCCGCTTCCATGAGTTTTATATGCCCCGAGCATACAGCCACACTACAGAAGTGTTCGTGATTTACACCAAACTTGGTCAATGCGTAATGTGGCTTTGAGGTCAATTTCAGGAACTGTTATCCATCTAGGTATTTTTATAAAATCAGTGGGCAAAGACATTAATAATTCAGAAGTATAATATTCATTTCGGGCACCATTGACTGATTCATAGTAGATATTTTGAACATTTTAGTGGGCGCCTTCATCCTTAGTTTGAGCCGGATATGCCACACTAAACCCGAATCACGAACACTTTTGCAGGATGACTGTAGTAAGAGGGTGACTTCTTAGAACTGCGAGACCGAATGTTTTATGTTTTATGTATGATATTAGAGTTTGTTTATCGCAGAGTACTTAGCACACCTAATGATTGATTGTTAACGGAGTTGTAGCAACACGCAGTGAGAAAGAGAGTTGTTTCGGGAAACCCTTTAGTGCAATATTGATATGTTTCTGCTACCCACCGGTTGGAAGTTAACTCGGGCCCTCTTAAAAGCCTCTGGGTTAGGATTGCTGATGGGTAAATATCAGACTCACTAATGTACCCAGGTCCTGATATTATAAAGTGATGGAACGGCCTCAGTACTCTGGCATCACAGCTCCTCCTACAATTCAGAATTCAGGATTGACCTTTATATTTTATATAATGGGTTTAGCTCTTTCTGTTCTCAACTAGTCTATATATTTAGCTAAATATTTATTTATTGCTGTGGTAGCCATAGTTGGCGGCTTTGTAATAGTGGTTCGTGGTGGGCGTTGCATCACTTTAAGGGCTCCCCAGTAGCTATTTAACAGACTGACGTCGCTCCACCCCGCTTAGGCTTTCCAATCTCTCATCTAACAACATTGTCACCTTATGTTTTTGCCATGATCTCGCTGGCCCATATCTTTATCATCCGCAATCCATCGCAGCATACTGATTGTTGATCCTGCGTTTCCACAGATCATCTCTTTTTCGATTAAAAATCTTATTACCCGCTGGTATCTACGAAGAGCTGTGCGCTGTGGCAATCTTGAGTAGGCCTAGCATTCATACTTGCTTCTTCCTCCATTCAGATCTTCATGTATCAGCTGCGCACTATGTTTGCGCCATCCATCAAAGCGGTGTTTATCGGCTAATATCATCAGACCAGAACGCAAGAGATGGCATCAAAGCCTCATAGCCCAGTGTTTCTTCCAAAGCCGGGTTCTTATGGTAGTGGGCTACTCTTGGGCCTTAGGAGCTTTGAGGTGCCGGTGTTTTCACGGTTGATTGTTCTTGAGGAGGATATTTAGTACCCTATACTCCGAATGTGCAGGTTTGCTGCAATCTCAATTAGCATGGCTGGCATAGCTCGATGATCGGCCCCATTTCGCTGGTGATTTCTCGGCATTTATTATCAAGTATGACATATTTGAGCCGAATCTATGAAGGAAATTCGGATATGCTTACCTCTCCATGGCCCATACGGGGCCTCAAGTGTATATGATGAATATAATATTATTATAGCCTGGATCTCTCCTAAGGAATAGCATCAGCACCTTGAAAAAGACACCATTTTCACTACACCGGAGGTCAATAGATAGCTATAATCATTGCACGCATCGTCTGATCATAGGTAAGGACCTTGCTGTCAACAGCGGGCTTTTATAGTAGTACTGAGTACCGCGTTCCAATGACCTCTACTTTCGAAAGTCTGATCAGCGCTAATTTGGGGTAGAACTTGACCGTATATTCGTTACTGTTGTAAATTGCGTGCTGTAGTAATGCTTATCAATGCTCCGAAAGGGGGTAGCCCAGGCCCAAACTCTGAAAATTAGGTACTTATATTTTTAAGTCAAAGCTCAGAAAGATGATTTATAGCCTTAAGGGATCCGGACTTGGTGGGATTGACATCCCTGAATGAAAGCTCTACGTCCAACTCGGATTGGAGTCCTTGGTTCAAAGAAGGCTTCGAGGTTAGTCGGAGCGACCATGTGGGTCGATTCTCAGTTTGAGATGATATAATTAATATGCAAAATATCTCGGCCGGAACCCCCCTTCTTTGCATATTGATGTAGTATCTTACTACACTAGGTACCATTTTCAGCAATGACATTTTTCAAAGACATAATAGGATATGGGCGACCCACGTCTCAAGGGATAATTCTCGGGCGTGATTTTAATGGAGAACGCAGCGCAAATAGAAGTCCGAGGAATAAAGGGAGTGCAATAGTAATCAAGTGACCTTCCTGTTGTGACCTTCCGCCGAGTATCAGGGGGAGTTAGAGCAGGCATACTCTGAGTAGGTTATTGAGAATAAAAGTTACCAAGACGGTCTCATGAGAGTAGGTGTGTAATTAATCATAGTGAATCACTCGATCATATCGGATGACTCGTTTAATTCATGCTCGATCACTCGATGCAGCTAATTATCTAGATGGCAAAAAAATACGTTCATAAGAGGTTGGGGAGATCCCCAACTAGAGATTGAGAAGGTTAACTACGAGAGGCAGGTAAGGGCGTCAGGACCGAGTCATTCTGACAGCGAAAACGCGCGTACGATGTCGCTAAAAAAGAACAAATAAAGACAGCTGAACATGCACAACTCGCATGAGGGAGGAATGACGAATTATCTTGTCAAATTGCGACGCTTTGCCGGTATAGGTGATATAGACCAATCATATTTCCTCGTGAACCTATGGTTCAATTCACCTTAGAGGGTGGGTGTGTGAACTCGAGTGGCAATAAATTTTGGGAGGGAGAACCTCAAGTTAAAACCCCTTTTTCAAGCTAAAAGTCAGTTTCTGCCAATGAGAATTCTGGTTGACACACTCACCCTCTAAGGTGGGTTGAGCTATAGACCCGCTCGGCAACCACCTAGCCCGAAGGCTACCCCGAGACCGGCCTAACGCGGAATGTCTGTAAAGGGAATTTCTCAAAGTACACGATCAGCCTCAGTTAATTTTCAAACTTTGCAAAACTACAAACGGACCTAGTTGCTACTTAGCCAAGGTCGATTCCAACAACTACCGTAAGTATTCGATTAATTCGCTAGCGTTGTTGCTCAAACAAACAGCACTTTGAGTACTTTTTTGGTCCAAATGGCGCAAGCGGATTTTTCGAGTACCTACATATATCTCTATGGTAGTTAATGTGCTCATTTTACTCGCGGTATCTTGCAGGAATCTGCTTGTCCAACCAGATGTTCCTGGCGCTGTCCGCGCGTCGCTTTTGTTGTTGTTTTAGATCTGCCGCGGTATTATCTACGTAAGCGCATATCCGTTAAAGAGCTGCATATGAATGTAGAGTCCTCTACTCTACTCTATCCTCCTCTAAAGCTACGGTATGGATATATAGGTACACTCCTATGCCGATATGGAGTTGTGACTCGTGAGTCTCCCTATCAAATTTATGGTCTGGGTGGGCCTAACTCAAAACGGCCCTCTAAGCGCGTGGATGGTAATTGGTACTGTCAAGGCTACTTACAGCACTGGAAGTCAAGGAAAGCTGCTTTGCCTATGATTATTACACCAGGCATATGGCTAAAGGTGTGGCTCGGACCAGGGGTATTGATAAGTATATACCTGCTCTGATAATCCGGACGTATGGTGGATGCGGACTGCAATGGACACCTGTTTCAATGGCTAATTCAAAGAGCTGTGACCATAGTGAGACAGAGCTTGAATCAGCGCGCATTGCTATGGTTATCTTTTACAAGAAAATGTTTCCTGCAGAGTAATTAGCAAAATTCAGTTTCACTGTGGTGTCCGTTGTAGCTTGCATTCACCATACGTATTAAATATTCCCTCGTCTAGCATCTGCTTTCTCTTGCACGACATGATCCCAAGCCGTTCCGGGTCTTTACATGGTATTCTAGGTGCATGCATACCCTATATCTCAGGGTCTCATGTTTGATTGATTTTATTTTAACATCGGCGTGTCTGGTTCTTTGGGAACGGATCGGTCTCTTTTTTTTTCAAGCTGGCATGCCCCTTTCTGGTCTTCGACGCATACATTCAGTAACTCCAGGCTTGGAAGCCAATCGTAATCCTTGTCCGAAACATATGAAACCAAATTATTGGTAGCCTCGTGAGGGGTATGTTGCGGGTGTGCCCGCTCTGCGTCTGGATCCTGGAGCCTAGCAGCATTGATGGGTTGCCTAAATAATGTCGATCCTAATGTCTTGGCAGAATTTTATTATTATATTACTTGCAAGTATTAATGTCTCCTGTCTTGTTCAGCAGAGTATTCCTTCAAGCTTCAGACACCAAATACCAGGAAAAGCATAATCGAACTCGGAATTTTGATTGATAGTATTACCTCTAAATCTCCCTCCTTCACATACTTTTCAGAGCATTGACAGACAGGTTGGATTACTGTTATGGCGCTATTTAAAGGTTCGTGCTTCACGTGGCTAGCGGTTGTCCTGGAGCGGTGCTGTGTTGACCTTTGCTGTAATTATACCATATCTAGACAGAATTGATTGGGAATCTCTTGAATATATCATCGACCATGTCTTTCTCCCTCCACAGCTTCCGCAGGGCATGGAAGAATCCGACAAAAATAAAGAGCTCTTGCAGTTCTTGTGCCAAAGTTCCGACGCATACTCAAGGAACTATAACCAGAATTCTGTATGGCCAACGGTGGTAAAGATGTTAGAAAACTTTTCTGCGTTTGAGAGTATCAGCTCTGTGTCCGCCGAGGGTCTTGCGTCGGCAATAGAGGGTATGCGTGATAGAGGTTAGACAATACCCATTCGTCTTTTCGGCCCCCTCTTGATATAACTAAAGCGGCTCTCAATTCAGAAGCAATCGGTATTCACATAACCTCCCAAAATGCTGGGCTCGTCCTCCGTCGTATTGGAGATTTGGTTGTCTTCACCTCCTTTGAGGCTTCACCTGCTTCGGCGGCTGTCACCGGAGCAACGGGAAAACTGCTTATTTCCTATCCGGGGCCAGCTATTGGAGTGGAGAGAAAAACCCTGGTCGAACCAACATTCTTGAAGCGGCTCTCAGAGTTTGTGGAGATAATGAAACGCAATCCGGTTAGTGCTGCATCTGGAAAAGCTCAGAAAGCAGGAGAAACATTGCAGGAGGATCGAGAGAGTACGCACCCGATGTACATCTCCGAGATGTTGACAGGGATACTCAGGGGGGTGGGACAGGAAATAAAGATAGAAAGATTCATGAAACGTGTCGCGGATGAGGTTTTGTGGGATAATGTGGAAATCCCATGGAGGAGAACTTCCTTGTGGCTAGTTGTGAGGGTTGCACTTCAGATGGTGCTCGGAAAGAACGACTATAAATCCTTCATGATTTTTTTTATGTCACAGGTGCTAGTTCTCGCTATACAGAAAGAGGTGAAGGCGGACCGATTGTTCGTGATGAACGCAAAGCTAGCTAGAAGGGTGCACAAGTTAGGGGAGCAACTATTGCCCACATTTGCTCTATACGAGGCACGGATGGCTGTGGATCGGGCATACAAGCATATCAACGAACAATGGTTGCAGACTCAGCGCAATGGTATTAGAAGTCCCTGGGACAACTGGTCGGATATTTTCTACGATGAGGCAAGCTTTTGGAAGGACACAATCATCACAATGCACAACAGCAGAGAATATATAAAAGGACTTAGATTCATTTCCTGTACCAAACCCGAAAGAGGGGCCTTTAGTCCCAACGAAGAAGTGAGGGTTTTTAAGATGATGGGCCCGTTGAAGATGCCACAGACAGCCCTTCTGAAAGACCCCAAGGCGAACCAGAATATGATGTTGGCAGACTTTGAGAGGTGGGTTATGGAAAGTCTTGACGAATGGTTGAGTGTGTCTGCTCGTGAGAATTCGATTGAAGCATGCAAGAGTCTCGGAGGGAGCATACGAGACTATATGGAGGTAGCAATGGTTACGTATAAAGGGAATCCGGAGAGAAGTTCGATCATGGTATTGACAGTAATGGAGTTGTGGGTGGCGTTGGACAAGTTAGTGGTGGAGTTTTGCCCGCTCCTTCTCAAATATTCACCTGAACTCAACGAATCTTATCTATGCGCCCTCCTCCTTCCTGAGTCCCAGCAGCGATCACGGCTAGCATCTATTGAAGATTACATCAAAAAACGTCGTTCTGACATCCCCCAAACAAGTGTCTCCATCTTCTCAACAGAACTAACAGAACATACATTTTCCATCTGCTATTCCCGCTCCAGCGATGAGCTCGTTCAACTGGAGAAGGAGATTGTCGATGATGCTACCTATGCTAGACGGCTTAAGGTTATCGAGTTGGCTCAAAAAGGAGCAGCGCACGAAAATCTATTAGCTCGAATACAGACTATGAGTTGCGATTATTTTACTCACTGGAGGGATGGGTGGACACGTCACGATAAGAAGTGCAGAAAATGCAAGCTGGTGAAAGAGGCAGATGGTATGAAGGTTGATGTCCACGAATGGCCTCTCCCTGACGATCCGCTGGAGAGCGCAGCTGTTATTTTTGAACTTCGATGCCCTCGTCCGTTTTCCATCTGGAGAGAGGCAACGTTCAGGATACTCTATGACATCTTCACGCCGTCCAGCAGTGCGAAACCTAGCCCATCAAGAACGTTCGATAATCTCTACACCTACTCCGGCCTTAAAGTTTACTTTTCAGGTCACGATGAATCTCCAAAGAACACATTGAATTATACCTCCATGCAGAAGTCCTTCTTATCTTCTCACTACCGTTCCAGGCGATTACCCGCAACTGAAGACGATATCTTTGTCAGGAACGCCCTTGAGTTTGGGCTATACGATACGAAAGGGAATATATGGACGGCTGAGCGACCTCCTGCCATGGATTGCCGTCAATTCTGTACATTTAAACTACCCAATATTGGTCCCTATGCTTCTCTACAATATGCAGTCACAAGTACATCACATACCCCAAACCAAGTACTGGCCCAGCAATTTAAATGCCATACGGAGCTCCAGATGCATGAATACGTTGCATTCGGTCTGCTTCGCTCGGGCGCCCGAATCCAATGGTTGAACATGTTGAGAGAGCTACGAAGCCGCACACTGACATTTAGCGCTGAGCCAGTCAGCATGTTGTACCTCCAAGCCGCGTGGCAGGTAGGGCATCCAGGTCAAAGCCAGGCTGAAAGAGAATTTCACATTGAGCCTGGAGAAGCGGAGTTCGGGAGATGTATGATTCTGGAATTGGAAAATCTGCTCAGGGGAGTTGAGCAAAATTGGCAGGAGGTTACGACTGCCCAGACAATGATTGTATTGGCTATTCAAATATTGGCAGCAACGAAATCAGAAGATGTGATATCTAGTGCAGTGAGGTTCCTCAGGGAAGCGCGGAGGGTATGTCTAGCTTGGACAAGAGAGTTGGCAGAGAAACTTCCTGAGTGTGATCCCGGCGAAGTACGAGAGTCTCAAATGAGGGTCATACAGATGGCTGCAACTTGCAGGATGACTTACGGTGTGGAGGACTACCTTCTGCCGGAGATTCTCCTCACGGTTCATGATATTGCGGTATATGTGGAATGCGCTACGACTATCCATTACAACTTGCCAGATGTTGCGAGTGACTTAACCTCGGAGATAAGAAGACTACTAGTTCGAGATTTTCGGATGGCTCATGCTATTGAGGGGTACCTCCGAGCACTGGTGATCGGTGGGTATGGAAAGGAGATTGATCTGAAGCCGATTTGGAATGTGTACGAGCGAGGGGCATCCTGGTCGGCCATGGAATATCCAAATGATCGGTGGGTGTACAGTGATACCGCCGGAGGAGAGGGAAGAGAAAGTCAAAGAGTACATTACAACCTCCTCAGCGGGGAGCTATTGGTGGAGGGGTTGCCGCTGGGAAGAATGCCGGCCGCATATACAAGTCACTCGACCTACAAACAGCTATTCCAACAGGTAATGAACTTAGAAAATTCAAGGTTCGTGATGGTATATTAATAATTGCCCTCTTAGAAAGTACTCAATGTATATCCCTCAAATATGAGCGGTATGATATTTCAGACAAGGCATGCAATATATGGCCACCAGGTTTGTCCCTCCTTGTGTTATTCTCCAGAGACGATGTTTTACTTTCTTATGAGCTGCGCTTACCTCAAGAGTGAAGGTTTCGTTTGCAATGCAGGAGCCAGAGGGCGAGCTCATAATCCGTACGCAGCGCGAGAAAGATGGCGTAATTCATCAGTTCATCCCGAAATCCAAACTTGACGGCGATTTCCCTGCCAATATCATTTCCAATTATGTATTTTGGTTGGAATTACCGTCTCCTATGTCACTCCTCAGCTACGCCCCTAGGACTCATGGTAAAATTATCCTCCGTGATCGTAGCACCCCTTGGTCAACAGAAGAAAAGATTTACATTTCGAACAGCTATGACGAAACTAAAACAAGACTTACTCTTAGCGACGGGGCGGAATTGATTGATGTGCGAAGCCTTCCCGCCGCTGCTCTTACTGCTGTCCTTGCGCCGCTTGAAGCTCCAGAGTTTATACAGATTACATACGGGATGGGGATCATACGGATCAATCTTCCTCGGTTAAAGCTTGATTTTTCAATCAATCGGAAAAATTTGATCGACTGCAAACAGTTCCCCAAAATGGTTATTGATGAATATCAATCCATTGGGACCTTCATTGGGCTACAAAATTTCCTAGTTGTTCGCCAGGGCCCTGTCCGTAGCGTTATTATCCCTCATGGAAAGGTTCTCTTTGAGCAACAGGGAAATCATACGAAAGTTAAGATTGATATTACAGGAATGGAGAGAGTACGTTACCATGTTTATACACTGGATCGAGACCTGGGAAGAGTTGTCGGAAATGGAAGTCTCACGAGTCATCTTTATAAAATCTATCTGCATGCGGTAACTTCCCATTGTCTCCCTGACCCCTTGACTCGGACGACTGGGACGGAGGAGGCATTACTTAATTTAAGAGCAGCAGCAACCAAATCCTTTCAGAGAATTGATACGAAAAGCGACGAAGCCGAACTATTTAGGCTTATATATGCCCTAACACCTATTCGTGAATACTATCCTCCGCACTTAAAACGCATGCAGCAGGTTAGCTGGATACCAGGGCTCCCGCCTCTTGCACAACATGAAGAGTTTCGTAAAGCTGTCAAGGAAGTATCAGAGTATGCTAAACTTCTCAATGTGTTTGAACATGTTCGAGGTTCAATTCTTTCTACGAGCGATGAAGTCGGAGAAGAAGATCTGGCGCATAGGGCTGCGAAAAGAAATGCAATATTTCGGACAGAGCAGTTTGGGGGGAGCATGATAGAGGGTAAGAAGGGAGATAGGATATATGTGGCGAGGGATATGGTCGATGGAAGTGTGGACGAGGCCAGAGTTGCACACGTATCCCGGCTCGTCAAACAATGGCAGGGGCCTTTCCACGTTCATCCAAATCTTTTGTCATTTCTTGAGGAGCACGGTGAGGTTCGGGGATCAGTACTTGGGGAGGAGGGACCTAATATGAAGTTGGGTTACAGTCCCAGGTGGCTTGACCCAAGCCCGGCCGAGGTCTGGCTCACCTTGTACAATCGTTTAAGAGGAGGGAGCGGACCCGCTGAAAGATATGACTGGCTATTCCTATTAACGGCTTTGGCATACTCTGGGAAGCTTGACCTCAGATTGATCGAGACATTGATGGCATTTGGGACTGTTCCAGCATTCAAGACGATCGAGCCCCCAAGATATTCTTCGTATGACCTTCGGCATGGATACGAACCGGACGACGAGACGCTACGCGACGCTATCAAAACATGTGCCATAGATTTTGAAGATAGCGAAGAGTCCAAACTGGACTCTTGGGTCCTGGAGAGTGAGCAGGCAACCCAGAAACGGCGCTCAAATGTGTTTAGACTAAACAAAGAGGAGCAAGCAAGAAATATGGCGCGCGAGTTACGGTTATCCTGGCCCAATCTTGATCGCACTATCGCTAATAGATCAGCCTACCCTTTATATATTGTCGAGATGGTACTTCTAGTCGTCGAGCCATGTTTTGAGAACTGGAAGCGCAACTCCGAGTTTCGGGCTCATATTTCCCTTGTGCAGAATATTTTGGATGCGATCAATAACAATCAGAAGCCGGTGCCTCCTCCTTATCATTTTAGGCCATGCGAATACAGCCGCTCGAGGCCACAATATACCATAAGATTATCTGATCTTCTGACACGCCCGCCCCCAAACTTACCACGTGCACCAGAATTCCTGAGACGAGCTCCTGTCGCTCGTGATTCAGGTATCGATTCAAAGCCTAAAAATTATGGGCTTGAGGAACTATTACGGGACTTTCGAGCCTCGTACAGTGGGAAGTTCCAGGTGAAGTATACCGAAGGTCTCGAGAAGAGCATTCAAGCCTTTAGAGCCGAACCAGCACCACCTGACTCGGTTGAGGTATCTGGACTTTGGAAAAGATTGAAATCCCTGAAAAGAGAATCCGAGTCGTATATGTGGTCGGTCCTCGGGGCTATAGAACAACAATTGGCGCCACAGCAGCTTAGAAGTAGCCATCTGATCTTTCAAGCTGGGCTCTGGCCCCGGATTTGCCCGATGCTACTTCTCCAGCAACTTGCCACCAACTGTCCCAATGACCTATCGTCAGATTGGAAAAAGGCCCTTACAATCTATGCCATCTCCATCACGACAGTCCAGCGCCTTGATCGCCTCATCGAAATTTCCCCAAAAGGTGTATTGCCGGAGGTGAGCTTTGACTTTCTTAAGGAGCTCGAAAATGTCGGACACCAGAGATGGAAACCTCTCGAGCATCCTGATTGGCTTCTTGTCGAGATTGAGAACAATCTTCTCATCCGCCCAGTCCAGGCGGATATCGCCTTTAACATGACTGCACCTCCTGGGAACTCTAACAAAATCATGCAATTGTGCATGGGCGAAGGAAAGACTTCCGTAATCGTTCCAATAGTTGCAGCATCACTCGCAAACACCGAGAAGCTGGTGCGCGTTGTGGTACTGAAGCCTTTGTCAGGACAGATGTTTCAAACGCTCGTTCAGAAACTTGGCGGGCTGGTAAATCGACGGATCTTTTTCATGCCGTTCTCAAGGGGTATCTCTATGGGGGAAACAGAGATCATGGTAATTAAACAGCTATTTAGCGATTGTCTGAAAGGCCGTGGAATTTTGTTGGTTCAGCCAGAACATGTGTTATCATTCAAACTGCTCGGACTGGAATGGCTTTATAATTCTACACATAAGCAGGAGGGAACAAATGGGGTCGTAGGAGGGACAGGCGTGAAAAAATATGACCGGCAAGTGGCGCGTCGACTACTCGAGACTCAAAAATGGTTGGATGCGACCGCAAGGGATATTTTAGATGAGAGTGACGAGATTTTAAACGTCAAGCATGAGTTGATATACACAATCGGGAACCCGGTGCCAATACAAAACCACCCCGATCGGTGGATCATCATTCAAGAAATATTCGACCTAATCAAGGATTATTTCAAAGATAAGGAAACAATGGTGCAAGACTTTGAGATGGAGAGACATACAGACCCCACAAGGTTCGGGTCAATACGAATCCTCAATCTCGATGCTGGAAGAGCTATGCTTAAGGAAGTTGCGGGAAAGATCATTGAAGGTATGCGATTATTCTAAAATCCTACAATACAACATTCTAGAATCAGTGCAACAATAATCTTTTCTAACTGAAGTATAGACCAGCTTCTTACGATCTCATTTCGGTTATTCCCTGCCCATATGCGAGAACTAGCCACCCGGTTCATCAGGGATACCAACATGACCGAAGAGGAGGCTAGGCCTCTCCTTGGATACTTTGATGAAAATAGCATGACCAGTGATATTCTCTATCTTCTTCGGGGATTAATAGCTTACAATATTCTTCTTTTTGCACTGAAGGAAAAGAGGTGGAAAGTTGACTATGGTCTTGATCTCAAGCGATCCCTCCTTGCTGTGCCATATAGAGCCAAGGACTCACCATCCGGGAAGGCAGAATTCAGTCATCCTGATGTTGCAATTTCCTTGACGTGCCTTAGCTACTACTACGGTGGTTTGGATGAAGAGCAGTTGGAGACGTGCTTCAGAAATCTCTACAAATCTGACAACCCGGCCTTGCAGTACGAGCGATGGATAAAAGGTGTTGTGCTCCCAAAGAAATACCTCGAACGTCTTAATGGCATCAATCTCGAAGATAGGGTGCAGTGGAAAAAGTTAATATATCCAACATTCCATTTCAACAAAGCTGTTATCGACTCGTATCTGTCAGGGGTCGTGTTTCCTAAAGAGGCTAAGGAGTTCCCCTACAAGCTCTCCACTTCAGGTTGGGATATTGCAGCTTTCAAGAAATATCCAACCACAGGGTTCAGTGGAACCAACGACAATCGTTATCTCCTTCCGCTATCCATTGAGCAACATGACACGAGGGAGCAAATGAACACCAACGCCCGAGTATTGAGCTACCTCCTACAGGAAGGAAACAATTACAAATGTATTTCTGGGGGTCCCAATAATGATGAGCGTGTCAACGTCGAACAACTCCTCAAAATCCTTGTCAAACGGCCAGAGGGTCGACAAATCCAAGTGCTGCTGGATGTTGGCGCGCAGGTCTTGGAATTAAAGAATCATGAGGTTGCTGAGAAGTGGCTAAGCCTCGTCTCTGATGCCCTAGCTGCGGTGTTCTTCGATGACAATGATGTCTTGACCGTATTAACCAAAGATGGGAACACAGAGCCGTTGATGGTTTCTGCTTTTGCGGACAGGTTAGACAGATGTTTGGTCTATCTGGACGAGGCGCACACCAGAGGAACCGATTTGAAGCTGCCCATACAGACAAGAGCCGCTGTCACACTTGGGCCTAACCTGACAAAGGATAGACTTGTACAAGGCGAGAATACCACCCTATGAATTTCCATTGGAGTAACCGGGCTAACCAGAGGACGATAGCATGCATGAGGATGCGAAAACTCGGCAATGGACACTCTGTACTGTTCTGTGGTCCTCCTGAAATCGACAGAAAAATTAAGGAAATCGCCAGGAGGGACAATCGCGATACAATTACCGTGCGGGATGTGCTTTTTTGGTGCATGGAAGAAACCTGCGACAATGCCCGAAAGCTACTTCCCATATGGGCAAAACAAGGAATCAATTACCAACAGCACCTTAAAGCCTGGGACGATATCGGTGATGGGAAAGAGTTCCCGGGAGAACTACGAGAAAGAGAATCGAAAACACTCAAAGAGCACTACGGCTTTGAACGACTCAGAGAGGAAAAAATCGACTCCTACCGAAAACCAGGACCAAAGGATGACGACCTATCCAAAATCTTGGACAAGTGCAAGTCCCTCGGGATCAACTCATTCCACGGAGCAAGAATGCTGGAGGAACAGGAGAGGGAGCTGGCACATGAAGTGGAGTGTGAGAGGGAGAACCAGCGGCCAGAACAGGCCGGGCCCACAAAGCACGTCGTATCCGATGATCTCAAACAATTTATATTGAGTGGAACAGTTCAGAAGAATCCCCGCCGAGCGCCAAATATCGTCCCGGCCTTTAATGTACTTGAGAGAACATCGGCGAAAAGAAACTATGAACAGGCTAGACCCGCGTTCTCGCAAAGGTTGCTGGCGACAATGGACTTTTGCAGGGTCGTCGATGGGCAGTCAATGAAGGGTAATAAGATTGACGACTTTTTGCGGCCGGTCAACTGGATTCTTTCGAGTAGGGTGGACACAAGCATTCTAGTTATTGCAAGCCCCTACGAAGTTAGCAAGCTTCTACCAGAAATCAGAAAATCCACCAAGGTTCTTTTGCACATGTATTCCCCCCAGGTCACTCGAGCCACTCCTTCCTACGACATGCTCGATTTCTGTACCATCCCTGCATTGCCTCCCTCTTGGAAGCCCGACATTTTGCTTCTTGATCAGCTCAATCTCTTTGCCGGGCAGCTGTACTTCAGAGATTATGAGGCCTATGAAAGGGTTTGTGGATTCCTTGGGCTTTACCTGAACGAGGCCCCTTCAGAGTTCAGGACGGCTATTCATAGCGACGGCTTTGTCAATATTGAGGATCGAGAGAGGGTTGGGATGAAGCAACAATCCCTTTTTACCAAAAGCCCAGTCACCCTCTTGCGCGAGCTTATTGGATTTCGGCGTAAGGGTCAGAGTTACATTGCAACGCATATGGGACATATTGTCCATGGAAGATTCCTGACGGAGGTGGATTTTGAGGAGGTGGAGGTGCAGGAAGAGGGCCCCGAGACTGCGGAAGAATTGGAGAATGAGTCTGAAGAGGGTTATAAAGAGGGAGAAGTGAGATACGATGAACCACAGGGATCAGATATGCGAACGCCATGGTTGAAACAAATGGTATGATATATCTCTTTGTCGTGTGATCCCGAGCTATTCAATACTGATTGGTTTTGGCGCAGTTCTCGACGCTGCGACTTCGTTGATACAGGCACGAGAACAAGCTACATTCTCCAGGTATATCCCCTATGTGATATGTTGTCTTGTATTCTGCGGCGTTTTCTAGTTATATCTTTTTTTATTATTGAATCGTTTATTGTTGGCGCGGTTATTTCTATCGACTCGCGGGTAATGATTACCTCTACAGGGATCATCTACAGGTAAGCATCCATATTTCATTTCAAGTTGATTTTGGGGTATTGTATTTTGGGTCGGTTTAAGGTCATTTCTTTCTTCTGTTTATTCTGTCGATATGTGTAGACTCGTGTGAGCAATATACTTGGGATTAACCCTCACCTGTGCCAAGTCACCCGATTTCCCCGTCTGGCTGTGCTGCATGGGCTCTGCGGTGGAGGAATGGTGTAGTAGATGTGATGTAAACCAAAGATTCACCACTTTTATCGGGGGCACCCCATCAGGTGGGAAATCACCACGAATCATGAAGTCACATACACTCGATGGTGTTGGGGATGATGCCGAAAGTGATATTTACAAAACCTACGGTACAGTTCCGACGTGAACCCTTCACTACGATTAATACAAAGGTTCGATGGGTTATTGATACATTCACAATTATGTCCCTACGCTACCTTCTCGAGACTCGAGATCGGAGAAGATAGGTTTTATGTCTGCAGCTGGGGGGAACCGGATCAGTCTCGCTCCCAGCTCATACTGTGTAGTGTTAGTGGCGGTGGTAGATAAATTTAACTTGGTGATGAGATATTGCATTAAACACAGTAGGGTCTGGAGCAATAACTTTCCGGAGAAACTCAGGGTTTCTATTTCAATCCTGGCGGACTTTTTTTGGCAGTGAATCCGGAGTTTTTGGCATAGAAACCGGAGCATTGGGAGGGCAACCGGACTTTTGGGGGGCTCTTTGGCATAGAAACCGGACTTTTGGCATAGCAACTGGGCCAAAAAAAGGACTGGTACAAACTTTTTGGGTAAGCACACCAGACCCATCCGGTATTAAACCATACCACCAAAGAAATACCGATGGGGTCTGGGAACGAGACTAGAACCGGGTCTACTTGGTGAAGTAAATACCAGCTAGAGGTATTTCTCGCGGTGGAAGGTAGTATGATCTTGGATTTGTTGCGGCGTAGAATTGGGTATGAGTGTGTGTGTGTATGGGGGGGGGGTAGGGTTGGATCATGTTGTTACCATGTTTTTTTTTTTTTTTTTTTAATTCATATCTATTCATGTTTCTAGGTACAGAAAGTTCGCATGCAGTATAAACTATGGCGTAAAGAAACCTATCCCCTTCACATATCTAACGCACGTCCCCTAAAAATCAGAAGAACTAAAACAGTAGGAAATTTTTACAGGAAATTTAAAGCGAACAAAGGAAATAGCTGAAAGAGGGCCGAAGGCCCGATTGCCGGCTGTGGGGCTTTTCATCGTGTGTGGAGGGAGGTGAGGGGCCATTATAGGGCTCCGGTCGCGGTGGTGGAGACGGAGTTCAGGGAGGATGATTCTACTGAGCCTGTTTGGAGAGGGGATGTGACTTCTCTTCTAGGGAAGTTGATCTTGGCAGAGGTGATGGTGATGCTGAGGGCCCATGTGAGGGTGTAGTCATGCCATACTTCTTCCAGGAACGTGACCTGGTTTAGCAGTGGGTGGCGGTGTTTGGCGGTGGCTGTGCAGGTGAGCACTGCGTGTTGAAGTGTTTCGTCTTCCTTTCCGCATTTTTGGCAGGTGGAAGAGAGGTGTTCGTTGATCCATGATTTTTGTGCGCGGAGGTAGCTCTTGTTGGCCCTCATCTGGTGGATTCGGGTTGCAACAAATTTGTGGAGGTTTGTGAAGTGAAGGCGCTTGAGTGTGAGGGGGTGTTTGTAGTAGTCTGGAGGTGGATATGACGCTTGCCAGCTCGCGAGGAGATGCTGTTTTGCTGCCATTGCCATTTTCTGTGGGGGTACCCCTTCGTCAATGAGGGGGCGGATGAGTGAGCAGAGGAGCTCGATGGGGAGGTGGGAGACTCCTTTGGTCGCGTTGGAGTTCCATTTTTTGGGTGGGTTGGGCTTTCCCTTTAGGAGGGCGGTGTGGGAGTAGACTCTTTCTGTGGTGGTGGTTGGGAAAGAGGGACTGGTTCTTCCGGTTATCGGGTTGTTGAGGGGGGAGGCTTGGAGGATGCGTATCCCCTGTTTGCGTCTCAGGAAATTGCAGTAGAGGTCGAGAGGGGGGGCGTTAGCTTCCGCCCAGAGGACTCGTTTGTTTGTGGCTCTGAAGCATCTGGTGGCCCAGCGGAGGACTGAGTTCCAGCAGGTGTTCATGTTTTTAAGGGAAGTTTTGGGGGTGAGGGTGGAAGCCCCGTATGTGAGCATTGGGCGTATAGCAAGGAGGGCGATCCTTATACAGTTGGCTGAGGACAGACCTTTGCCGGCTGATGAGAAGCGGGTGATAATGCCAAAGGCAGACCTCGCTGCTGCGAGTCTTCTTTGGAAGTGTTTGTCTGGGTTGAGGTTTGGGGAGAGCCAGAAACCTATCCAGCGTACTAGGTTGCTGGGGTTGAAGGTTTGGCTGTTGAGACGGATGGGGGTGGTGCAGTGGGGGCTGGTGTCCCTGGGGGAGCGCCAGTGCATGAGTTCAGTTTTGTCTACTGAGAAGTGTACGTTGAGGGGGTTGGCCAGGGCCGTGATCTTTCTGTAGTGTTCTTCCAGGGTTGTGACGTTTTGGGAGTAGGAGGGTGATGCGACGGTGATTGCGAAGTCGTCGACGTACGATATTGTGATACCCGGGTGTGGGTCGTATTTGCGTAGGAAGTTTACGTAGATGATGAAGAGAAGTGGGGAGATGGGGGACCCTTGGGGGACGCCTACTTGGACTGCAGTGGGGGTTTTGGGAGATCCCTTGAACAGGAGGGTAATGTACCTATCAGATAGGAAAGAGCAGACCCAGTTCGTTAGGTATTTTGGGACGTGTTTTTGTGCAAGGATTGGTGCTAGGGATTGTTTTAGGACGTGGTCGAAGCCGCCTGTAACATCCAGGAACATGGTGGAGCATTTGAGTTTTGCAAGTTGCATTGCTCGTATTTCATGGTGGAGGGTGGTGGCTGCGTCAGCAGTGGAGAGGCCTGCGACGGAACCACATTGGAGGGGGTCGATGAGGCCGTTGGCTTTGGCGACTTTCGCTACTCGGAGGGTTATGATTTTTTCCAGGATCTTGGAGAAGGTCTGGAGGAGGACGATGATTCTGTATACTGATGGGGCGGAGTAGTCGGGCTTGTTTGGTTTGGCGAGTATCACCCCGTTGGCTTTCTTGAGGGAAAGGGGGTGGTAGCCGAGGGAGATCAGCGGGTTGAGGAGGGAGGGGATGATGGATGGGTTGCATCTGTGGACCCCTTTCCATGTTGAGTAGGGGATGGTGTCAGGCCCGGGGCTGGAGAGGTTCGAGGTGGGGGAGAGGGCCTGCCGGACTTCTTCTGGGGTGATGGGGGGGACGTCTTTGAACTGGATAGGAGGAGGGGAGGGTTCTTCTGGTCTGGGGGGGAAGAAGGCTTTGATGAGGTTGTCATTGAGGAGGGACGGGGTGGGGGAGTTCGGTAGGGTGGGGATTCTGTCTTCTGTTTTTGTGACCATTTTCTTGATCCTCCAGACGTCGCTGGGCTTAGCGTTCGTTATGAAGGAGTTCCAGTGGTCCTGCTTTGCTTGTTTGATTGCGTTGAAATAGGCGTTCTTCGCGGCTTTGGCTTCGAAGGGGGGGGCTCTGCCTTTCCTGAAGTCTCTATGGACTGAGTGGAAGATGGTGCGAAGCTGGGACAGGTTTGGGTTCCACCATGGTTTAGACCATTTGGTGATGGTTTTGGATGGGGTGTGTGTCTTGAGGAGTTTTATGAGAGTTTCTAGCGATTTCTCGAATCAGTCATCTACCATTGCTGGGAGGGGGCAAGTTTGGATGGCGAAGTTGCGGAGGTCTTTTTCGAGGGATAGCCAGTTTGTGAGTTTCCAGTTGGGGAGGGTGGTTGGGGACAGGTCTGATGATGGGAGGTGAAGGGTCATGGCCAGGGCTCTGTGGTCGGAGCCAGTGGCGTTCGAGAGGGAGAGTTATTTCCGGACTAGGGGTGTAGCTCTGTGGTTGGCGAAAGCCAGGTCGATGACACTTGACCTCTTGTTTTGATCGGGGGAGAGCCTGGTGTAGATTCCAGGGGTGTTGACTAGGGAGTAGCCGGCATTAGTTGCGGCGTCGAAATACTGTTGTGAGAGGCGGAGTTCCCCGTTGGAGAAGGATCTAGTGGGGTCGGCTGAGGGGGAGTGGATGTTGAAGTCTCCTAACACGATTGCAGGGTTTTCGATTCGCTTGAAGACTAGGGGGGGGTTGAGGGATCGTGTGGTGTTGTTGATTTGCCTGTTATAGGCAGAGGAGACTGAAACTGTAGTATGGGTGTTTGGGCCCGAATTGCAGAAGATGTTGGCTGTAATGAAGTCCCCGCGGTGTAAGGGGATGGTGGTAAAGGAGTTTTTGTCCAGTAGGTTTGTGGAGATGTAAAGGCATGCGGAGATTTTGTTATCAGGGGAGGTGGGGGTAGGTGCAATGAGGGTGAAAGAGGGGACATGGGGGGGCATGCCTTTGTGGAGGGGGGGTTCCTGTATGGCGATGATGTGGGTTTTTTGTACCATTGGAATTGAGAAGAGTGAGAGGAGGACAATGTTGCTGTTCGCGCAATTGTGCTGAATGATGCGGAGGAAGTGATTTTCTGTGGGTTGTGGTGACATGATTAGTCGGAGTTGGCGGTGGATTGTGGGGCATCATCAGGTGCGGTGTCCATCTCACCCGCCGGTGGGGTGACGGCTTCGGAGATTCTTGTCTTGTTGCGGGCGGCAATCTTGGTGGGGCATTTGATGTCATAGGCGGTGTCGGCGCCGTTGCAGTTTGAGCATTTGAGGATGGAGGCCCCGCAGCAGGCGGGGATGGGGGCTGAGTGGCCTTTACAGGTTGGGGCTGCGCAGCGGTGTTCGGCTTTGGTATGGCTTTTGGCGCAGATGGGGCAGGTGGGGAGAGGTTGCTTGCAGCTTTGGGTGGCATGGCCGAATTTGCAGCATTTCTTGCATTGGGTGGAGGGGGAGGCTGACCACATGACCACGCATCGGCAAGGCCTAGAGTAGAGGCGGATAGAGTCCCCTAGCTTAGCGGCTTTGTCTGCGGAGATGGTGACTACGATTGAGGAGGTGGGTTTGGAGTTTCTGGTTACGTCGTCTTTATTGAGGAACCTGGTGGCGATGGGGGTTATGCCTGTGGCGAGGTTGAAGATCTCCGGGAAGCTGTTATCAAGTTTTTCCCTGTTTTCGAAATCGTAGAGTGGATGTTGTTACCATGTATGTACTAGTAGTGATAGATAGACTACCTACCCATAATCGGCTAGTGCGTGAGTCACAGTGCATCACTCGCACGGGTGAGGGGTTGTGATTGTGCGTGGGTGGGCTTGGCGGGGGTGGGCGGGCTAGATATGATACATGTAGCTGGCGTGGTAAGAGGTGTGTTTGTGGGTGGGTTGGGTTGGGTTCGGTTGGGGGGGGTGAAGGTGCAGACGAGTACGTTGCGTTTGGAGGTGGTATGGTATGGTATGGTGGGTGGGGCGAAAAAGGGGGGGGGGGTATTATTGTTTTTAATTGTTTAATAAGGTCTTTGTAATGTAATGATTGTGAGGTGGGTTATGTCAGTGTGGGAATTTTCAGAATGTGGATAGTAGGGAATAAAGGTCATGGGGTGGTGGTGTGGAGGGTAGTGTAGATAGTGTCGTTGGGGCAATGTAGTTAATGATATATTAATATTGTAGCTGTTTCGATGCCAATATTGTGTACATGCTCCCTGCGTAGATCGTGATTGTGTGGTAGAGGACAAACTCGTGAGATGGCATGGATAAAAGTTACAACACTATCTAGTCTGCTACTGCCATCCATGACACAGTCTTTAAAACGTCCCAACACGCCTGTCTCGAAAAGAGAAAGACACTGTAGGGTTTATCGAATTGGTACCGAATTATACGCTAGAGTACACGCCAAAATACCCATAACTACTATCCTCGACAAAAAAACATTTTGCTCAATTTGGAAAAACACCAGCACCAGCGCGCCTACGCACTCTCCCCGCCCTCTTCCTCGGTGTCACACGACATGGGGATTATCATCCTCGGCGCAGAAGCGGACGTTAGGCTGGCAGGCTTCAGGAAATCTATCAGCGAGCGCCTCCTCCCATTCCCGTCAATTAGAGCCTTGGACTCGGTGAGCAGCGTCTGTCCCGTTAGCTTCGCCACCTGGCTATCTAAATACATAACGATATGATACACACCTTCATCCGGAGAACGCTGCCCAGCAGCTGGAATAGCAGATGCAAATCATCAAACATCTTTGGCACCTCACAGAGGGTATCGCGGCTAAGCAGACAGACGTATCCGTTGGCATAATTTAACCTCAGGACCTGAACGTGGAGCCCTATACCGGCCCCCGTCAGCCGCCATCACAGCCACACCACAACCTCTGGGAAACCAAATAACTACATACCAGCAGTCACTACACCCGCCAATGTTAGCATTTGAAGCTTGCTCCTATCCCCGTCCACCTTGGTCTGCAAGCGGTACATCATGTCGTGCAGCGCCTTTGCAACCCTCCCATAATCGCTCAACCATTTTGTGCTATTCAGGCCTGAAAACTGACGAGATCCCTCCATAGCCGCATACTCGTAACTTCCGTCAGTCACCAGCCCGTCGAAGCGAGCCCCGATACGCTGCCTTTTGGACGTGTCTTGTCGGGAACGATTCTTGCGGGCTGCGCCAGAGAGGCATGGCACTTCGCGGCGGCGAACAGATAAGCCGGGGATGTCGTCGAGGATAGTGTCGATGATGGTGCCCCAGAGGCGAATGTCGTACCAGACCTCGTCATGAGGGGTTTGGAGCGGCTGCGACGGGTTTTCGTAGAGGGGGATACTGAAGGCAGAAAAGTCAGGACGCTCAGGCATTCAAAGGCCATATCACACAAGATTATACATGGAAGAATACATACAGGATGGAGAGAACCATAAACACCCAGTATTGATCAAAGTGGTCTTCACGATCATACTTTTCACCGGCCGGGAGATACGGCTTGCTTAGCAACTTGTTACGCAGACTGGCGGGGCAGTCAAGGGACATGAACTCTTTCATGAAAATGTACGTGCCTGCATTGATGGGGGGCCATTTGGGGACACATTCAAGGATAGCTGCCCAGTCTCTGGGTTCAAAGAGCTTCTGGACTTTGTCGTTGTTGATGTCGAGGACAAAAGAGTGCTCGAGGGACTCGGTGCCTGCGTCTTTGAAGGCATCAAATATGATGTCCTCGACGTAGGCCCCGCTCGGGAGCGTCCACATGTACTTTTTCTCCATCTTGGTGTATGTCTGCAGAAACGACTTTGAACTCCAGCCCGCCCGCCCTGCAGCCTCATCGTCGTGGCTGCCATCACTGTCCGAGTCCTCCCTTTCCCTCGTCCGTTTCACCTTTGCCCGAACTTTGCGTTTCGTCTTGACCTTGATCTTTGATTTCTTTGGTGGGTTGATATTATGTACATTTGCCGCCGCTCCACCGCCCACCGCAAACGCGGCCCCATCGCCAAGCTCGATCGTCGAGTTGTTGATGGTAACCGCCGGCTTGTCACGTCTCCAGCCCACCTCCTCTCCGCGGTGCTTGTCGCGCCAATCGCGTGCGCGCTGCCTATCGTTGCCCTGAATGAACCAGTTGAAGCATCAATGTTCCGAGTGTTGAACTAAGTGGAAGGGCGGTAGGCGCCGGGTCGGCAAGTAGCCTTGCTACGGGCGGACCAAGCAGGTCACCCGTACCCCGGCGCCCCCAAGCTCAGCTATAGCACCACACAGACAGTGACAAGACATAACACCGTCGGGGAAGACTGATGGAAAATTACATCCCATCTTTCCCCAGTGAATCCAGTGGGATGGCGAGTAGCCTTGATACGAGACGGACCAAACAGGTCACCCCGTACCCCTCTGTTTCCAGTGTGTCTGTCGATCGCGGTGCTGCTGGGCCGATGGGCCACCAAGAAGAATATGTAGGGGAGAGAAGTATCATACCGTCTTGTAGCATCGGAGCAACTCCTGCGCCTTACTCCATCGCTCGGTGTCGGTGTCGTCGATGGCCTCGAGGGATTTGATGTAGCCGTCGATGGCCTGAGAAAAGAGGGTGTCGGAAAGGTGACGCCCGTCGAGTGTGTAGGTGAGGTAGTCGGTGATTTCCCAGAGAGTGTGGTGGAAGGCGGTGAGATAAAGGGGGCGTTGAGGGTGGGTTGAAGGCGGTGGGGAGGGGGGGAGGACTGTGGTGGGAGGGGAGGAAGGAGAGGGGCAGGGGGGGGTAGGGGAACCTACGGGTTTGGTGGTCATGGCGGTGATGTGTTTGGTGTGGTCGGGCTTGTGGGTGTGATGAGGAGAGGGGGGCGATGGATTAGTCATAATAACAGGAGCGTAACAGCAGGAGGCTTGGCGCCAAGAGAATACCTCACCACGCTACACACATATAAGTACCAGATTGATGCATAACCACATCATAGAGAAGTAAATACTATTCAGAGCTCGGATCTTGGCCTTCCTTACATGTGGTAGTGGAGATTGTCATTCGAGGATCCCACTAATTCCGCAATTGTGACAGACACTGCAGTTGAGGTTGCCATAAACACATACCCATTAAAGTCTTGACGTGAGAGTTATTTTCCTAGGCTAGCGCTTCGATACAAAGCATTCAGTAGTTTGGTAGAAGGGAGATGCGTAATGGATTCTCTCGATAATTGTTGCATGGGCGCATTGGATCGTTTCTACGGTAGCATGTGTCTAGGTTAGGGGTTGAGGGTTGGTAATTATTTTGGATAAGCCATAACTGGGGAGGTCGTTCTTTTGTGCAGGAGGGCTGGGGTTGGGAGTTACTTGGCATCATGTTGTTCTATGGCTGGTTGGTGAGTACTTTACGTGTACTTGGATAGACAGCTCGTGTGATGGCTACTGTTGGACTGTGGAGTAGGGTTGGGTATGGTTAGATGGCAGGCGTTCCCCTCCGCTCCGGAGTGTGTCTTTGGGGAGAAGTGGTGGGTGTATCTAATATGTCTTCTTGTCTAGGTTAAAAGCTGATGGGATCATAATGTATCACTCGGTCTTGGCCGCGTGTGGTGGGGTTATTGGATAGAGGTTTGGACGCTTTCTAAAGGCTTCATTATGCCTTCCTTGTCTGGTTCTAATGATATCTCAGCAGTCTAGTATCTGGCTATCGTCTGAGTATATGTTTGGAGTCCACGGAAGACCTAGGCCTTGAGATGTTCCCCAAAGATAATCTCGGTCTCAGTATGACGCGGAGAAGTACGCTAGGGACAGGTGGCGGGAAATTGACGATCGATTGCTTAGCCTTTATCCAGTGCTAAAAGGCACAGGACACGGAGAGAGAATACACAAAAGGGCATTCAAGGCTGGTCATGGTTGCAATACCCAGTCACGAGCGTTCATTGCTTGAGCGGATATATATGCCCTGTGTGCGGGGTATGTCAGGTGGTGCCAAACCATCTAGATACATGAAGCACCCACTCATCTCCTTTAACGTTGTCATGGTATCAGGACACAACTATGGCAGCACGCCGTAATCCGGGAATTATCAAACAACAAAGCTTCCCCTGCCTCCTCTCTTTTGGGTCCTTTACCAACAATAACCTATACAAAATAACATAGATCACCTCCGCCCAGCTCAACCCCCATGCATAATTCATTCTCTCAAACTTTACTGAATTTATCGGTAAATTCGCCTTTAATGCAGCATCCACCTGGGATACCGTTTCTTTCATATATGCTATAATAGCTAGCTACATATGTGGTCACCACTCCTCCCATATATGCGGCGGTCTGGTATGCATCGATATATCCGGGGGTAAACGTCTTGGACACAGGAATGCCTGAACTAGGAGGTGGAAATAACTAGCTGCGCATGGCATAAAAACAGTTAGGTAGGTGCCGCGTAGAAAAGATTAACTGCGTATCGTAGACACAAAAACACATAGGGAGGGTACCACAGTAATTACTCTTGGTAAGATACCAGTGAATAACGCCAAAGAAGCAGCCGAAACAAGGTGCAACAAACTGTATAACATTTGGTACCATAATGACAGCAAACGGCATCCCAGTAAGAGTAATACAAGCTACTCGCCAAAGTGATCACTCGATATCGGTCGGAATCTAGCTATTCCATCCAAAGAAATGAGCACTACCAATAACCATAAACATAATCATCGATAGGCGTCTAAACGCCGGTTACCGACGTCACAGAGACTTTCGGCCGGGAATTCATGGTCACACGCATAATGACGAAGAAACCACTTGTTCTGGAAGCGGAATTGGGCCGTCTGGATGATTGATCACTGTCGGATATGAACAGCGGTATGGGCGTCAAGATACCCAACGGCTTGGTCCATTAGAATAAGAGGGTATATATATTGCCCCAGAATGGAAAACACCTGCAGAAGCGTCAAAAGCTCTCCGACGCTGTCTGCCTTCCCCTTATCAATGGTTTTGTTCTTGTCAACCGCGGACTCTGGTATGGCATCACTGCGGATGAGCTTCTGAAATTGCTCGACCGAAACAGATTTTGGATACAATCCTTTGGAGCCCGCCGGCACTTCTGTGAATCCTCCCATCACAATGAAGGATGCGCCCTCGATTCCAAGTTGATCAGCAATATTCTCACCGATTTGGATTCTCATGCACCAAGACAGGCAGATGATGGGAAAATACAATGTGTGAAAACTGTTCAGGATGGTCGGTGCTTGTCGAGTTTGATTATAAGATTTTCCGGCTGTACAAACAATCAGTGAAGTCAAGATACTCCAACTCAATTGGGATTAAGTTCTGGATCCTCGGTTCAGGCTCGGCTCTATTTGTGCCTCTGAATTACATAACTTTTCTTCTCGGCCTTTTCATCGCATGGTGGATGTGGACTGCAACGGACACCTGTTTCAATGGCTAATTCATTAAAGGAAATCAGTGACCATAGTGAGGTAGAGCTTGAATCAGCGCACATTGCTATGGTCAGATTTTGTAAGAAAAAACGTTCACTATAGAGTAATTGGCGAAATTCAGTATCTGAGTGTTTCACTGTGGTGTCAGTTGTAGCCTGCATCCACGATACAAGGAGTTGAACTGAAGCCAAAACCACACCCAACGGAGACCTTTTTCTTGGATGGGAAGCGGAAACGGCTTTGTCGCCAACCAACAAAACCGTTTTAACTCTTACTCAGGCCCGCTTCTGGCTCTGTCTGGATAATAATAATATCGTTATTATAGGCCATGAGTGTTTTAGCTGGTGGTGATTTAGATCAGCTAAAGTAGCCGTTGCTATGTTGCTAGTGTGGAGGTTACCTTGGGTCTGCGCTCGAGTCGGCTCTAGGCTGTTAGGGACATTTATGTATATCGATCGTTAGTGGGGACATACCCCATACTCTGGGATTTTTAAAATAGACGTCAAGATAATACTTCTATATTTGATTAATGCTCGAGAATAAAATCTTGAGAACTCGAGCGCGGCTCTCTGTGAGCGGCCCAAGTATTGGCCGGATCTCACAAACCTCCTCTTAAACCACCCAACCTTATCGTATCGCATAATCGTCCGCTAAAGGACACATACAACCATTTCAATCGATATCTTAGAGCATTGGGCCACGGGAAATCCCCGAGTGAGGGTTCGTGATGGAGCACACTAGATGACATAAGCGAATATTAGTTGCAGAGTGGTAGGGATTGATTGGCAAGGATGGGGCGCTATCTACTGGACTAGTACCAGTAGAGTAATATAATAAAGGTGTTTTGCCGGGTTTGTATGGATGCAGGCGTGGTTGTTCCATGTTACGGGACTCCAGCTACTAGTACTCGCTCCCCCGGGAACTTTAATCTTGGGGCTTAACATCGCGCTTCGGGGGTCTATTTATCGGCTGCAGAATTGAGATGAGATTTAACTTGTAACGCGCTGATCTAGGTTTTTTTGGAGTGCACAAGAGCCATGCCAAGGTATCCATCCTCAGTAAGAGGATTACTTATCTGGCTTCATGAATATTGTGAAAAAGTGTTTGTGGTTTAGGTTTAGTGTGGTATGTCCGACTGGCTATCCCTTAGTCTAGCGCAAAATGCTGCCCCCCCCAAAAAAAATTGTGTGTAGCTTTACCAATAGATCCTGTTATCTCTCTTATCAAATAATAGATCTCCTATACAAATTCAATTCCTGTATTATGGGGGGGGGGGGGGGCAGCATTGCCAGATTATGGGATAGCTCAAGGCGAAAGTGCCCACCAGAACTGATACCCGATCGCGACACCCATGCTACTGTTGCCCTCTGTCACTGATGAGTTTATTTATGAGAGCACTGTCACGCATGTAGAGTATCTGAACTTGATGGGACCAGATTGGCACTTGCCATTCGTGGCATCCGAGATCTACCGTAGATACTCGCTAGCGACGTCGTCTGCACCAGAAAGTACTCAAAGTGTTGTTAGTTTTTTCGAGTATCTACGGTACTCTACTCTACGCGGGGTAGGTACTTCGACGCTTGCTAGCGCGTCTTTATGTTCGGGTTCTATTTGCCTGCGCCGGTTTTGTTTTGTTTTTGTTGGTGAATGGGGCCGTGAATCTATAATGCATCAGAGCTCTGGCATTATCCCATAGTGTGTTAAAGTATCCCAAGGATCTACCTACCAACTTTAAAAGCTGAACTACTCTACCATACCGCGTCTGCACCCCACAAAAGTCAAATGGCGAGAGGCACTGCACCCATCATGAATTAGCCTAGAGTAGGTTACGAATATTGACGTGCAGGATAGCATCACCGGTACTCCACCATACTTGGGGAGGTTATCAATTGCGAGCATTATTACGTGAATATGATTACGTATGAGACGAGTACATACATACATTAGGTCTCTTTACGCCATTAGGTCTCTTTACGCCATAGTTTATACTGCATGCGAACTTTCTGTACCTAGAAACATGAATAGATATGATTTAAAAAATAAAAAAAATAAAAAAAAAAAGAGTACATACATACATACATACTGAGAGCGATCCCAAGGAAGGGCTTTCCCCTCAATCCAGCAATTGACCAAGCCATCCTATCTACAACGACAAAACCTGACTACACCATCAATCAGGCATCCTACAAGGCACTGCACAAGCAAAGAAATAACAGAGATCCACGGCCTATCCTTGTGCTGTTATGTACCGCTGCCGATGTGAGACATGGTACATAACACCAGGCGAGCCTCGCACGAACGCCATTGAATTGAGACACGATGCTTGGCAACTTCAATGGCACAAGGAGTACGGAGCACTCCACGGGGGCTTTTTGGTGGATTTAGTCAATGGGGCTAGGGGTTATCAGCAATGTCTTTTATGACGACCTGCTTTGCTGATCTACCAGACAAGAAATATCCGCTCGCGATCGTCCAAAGCCCCGTGAGCTGTATTTGCAGAGTAGACCGCCAAGCTAGATCACCGAGCGCTACGGACACAAAACTGCGTAGGTAGGTAGTTCCCCCAGCCAACCTACGCACTCTACTCTAGGCAACAACAACATTTCATCTGTGCAGCTGCCACGTGCATATAAGATCAATTACTGCTACCTGGAGTATCTCGACCCTTGAGTTATTCGAGGGGCTGTCAAGGCCATCTGCTAAACTACATTTACTTTGGACTCCGCAAAAGATGGGCAGGAGGGCTGTATTATTGAAGATCCACCATAACTTGAGATAGTGGTATTCACATATAAACTGCGCTGCCTAGGGATATGGGAGATGTACTTCGATACTAGTAGGGGTAAGTCTTGCCTACCCACGAAGTACATGTGTTCTACATGTACCTCGGTTCCACCGTCTACCGTCTACCCATCTAATGAAAGTCATAGACTACATAGTTACTAGCGACAAGAGAGTACTGTATACTTACCCCTTACACTGTTGAAGCTGCCAGCTTTGCCAAGTTTCATGTCTCGATTCTGCGAGAATTGATATATGATGGGCGGGGCAAGGGCCCCGTTAAGAGCGAAAATCTACGTGTGACCACAGCCTTCTTTTACAAAAAAAAAAAAAAGAAAAAAAGAAAAAGAAAAAGAAAACAATTCTGGCCCATATCGGTGGCGTTCTGGAGGGCTTTGTCCAAAATAGTGCATTGAGAGATTCGATTGGTCTACGGATGTACCGATAAGACAATTAAGCTTATCCGCTAGCTTTGTATGGCCTCATTAGGCCTAGCATGGTACTCTACTCCCAGCATGTCCCATTGAGGCTGAGAATCTACCAATCCCTCGTTTTACCAACCTCCCCCTCACCTGAATCTAGATAGAGTACCTACAGATGTTCCCAAACCCATCTTGCATGCCTCTGTGAAGGTAGCTCTAATCGTCATAATGAAGAGTAATATACCAACACACGATACTCAAGCACTGGGACCAAAATACATGGATGCTCAAGGAGTATTTCAGGGCGTGAAAATACATTGGGGTGTCAAATAGTGGGACTTACGCCGGCGCAATTCATCGTATGTTTTAAACTCATGGGGCCAACTTCCTATTCACGGGCACAAGACAGCGTCACGGTAATATTCGTCGTACTACCCTACTCTAGATCCGGAGTGAGGGGGTCGCTGGGCGCGCTCATGTTGTCCAAAGAGGTTTCCGGAGCATGGGATAATATGTGATTTGAACACGCTCTAGCGCTCCTGTCACACGCATATCGTGGGTAAGATTTAGGTTACAAATACAGTCGCACCTCCTTATGTCGTTAGCGTATTCTGGGAGCCAACCCGTACGAGATAGCAAATATACGAGACAGCAAATAGTTTTTAGTGGAGAAGGGCAGTATCCGTCCCTCAAATCCGTACGAGACAGCGAGGGATCCGAGATGTCGAGATACGTGATAGCGAGGTGCGACTGTATCTTATCTCCCGTTCACTTGAACGTGCAGGATATAGGCTGACACAATTCCTCTTGCGCTAGGGAATGCCTTGACTCGAGCCTCTTCCACTCCAGTCAGTCCCCAAGGCTGTGACGCTCAACCTCAATAACTAGCAGCGCGCCCTGATCATTCATACACTCATGAGTTCAAAGCAAGAGGTGTACCCGCGGTTTAACGTGTGGAAATCCGAAAAAAAAATTCAGCATTCTCTAAGTTACAACACCTGCTAGCAGTGTTTCCGAAGTCCTTGTGTCGTTGGTTGAGGCTCTCGACTATACAAACTGGTGAGTATAATCAAAATATTCCTCAACTAGTCTACCCCAACCCCAAATCCATAATCATATCTGATAAGCAAGTCTCTTCTGTATTCTTCAAGTCTAGACAGCTACGAATGTATTCCATCTTGGAGCGATTCGTGTTCCTCGCCTGGCTATGGATTATAATCCTCGCGCTCGCCCAGACCTCGTATGCCGGCATGTCTGTAACCCCCAAAGGGAACGTCACCATCAAAACATATGGTGATGCGACCTTTGCCTCTGAGCCTCATGGTCGGGGGACTGTCGGTGTACTTGTAAGCTGCACTGCTACTTTCATTTTCTGCATCTGGACAGCCGTCCATCCGAACGTCGTCCCGGGGGTGAGGGCTAGTAAGCGGCTCTACTATAAAGGGGTGCTTATGATCGTGTCAGTTTTTATTCCAGAGGGGCTGGTGGTTTGTTCCCTTGGTGAGTATCGACAGGCTCGTCGGCTGTTGAAAGCTTGGAGAGAGTGTCCAAATATCCAGGAAGAGTTCAAAGACTATATGGACATGCGAGTTGCATTCTTTGTTGTCATGGGAGGGTTCATTGTCGACGAGAACGTGAAAGTGGAAGGATCTCGGGCGCCCAAGCCTGGTATGTTATGGAGGACTACCAACTTTTTGAGGTGGATTTTTTGCGTGGAACAAGAAGAGCCGCCGCAGGCTGTTCAATCCAGAAGTATCTACAGGGCCCGATTGACACCTACTGGATTCAAAAAATACATGGAGATGGGACTTATCCACGAACAAAGCTTCAAAAAGGCCGACATCTTGGATAAAGGGAAGGCAAGTACATTCGGAAAGTTTTTGGCTGCCGTTCAAGCGTTATGGCTAGTTGTCCAATCGGCATCCAGAATGAGCGCTGGGCTTCCCCTAAGTTTACTCGAAATACATGTTTTGATTCATGTCGCGCGTACGGCCTTCATTTATTTCTTCTGGTGGTACAAACCACTCGATGTCAATGAACCGATTAGGATATATCTTGATAAGAGGGCTGTGGCGCCAGATCAGGAGAAAAGTAATACCAATGGTAAGCCGTGATCTTTTAATAAATTCTACACACCGCCAGGTTACTTGGATTTAATTTACACATCTCCACACTCTGAAGTATTGTGCACTGACTCACCCTGTCCGTAATAAAGTGAGCCCTGCGGTAGAAAGATCTGGCAGCATTTATCCTTATTACGCCAACAGCTCACAAAATTTCGGAATCCAGCCGGTTGGAAGCCCGGCACCTGATTCAACATACGGCTCTTTAGCTTCGCGGTATGCGGGGAGTATCACTAGGTTTGGTAGCCCAGAACTCCATCGCCAATCGGTCATAGACTTTGATTTATCGCCAATGGGCCAGTGGGTGCGGGGTCCTTCCCCACTGGGTGATCATCGGCCTCCAGGTGTTCCTCTCAGCCAACAAAACAGGTCGGAATCGGATATCTTAGAAGAGGATTACAGCTTGGACCCCTTGAGCGGGGAGCTCAATGGGCGAGGACGATTGGATATGGAAATAGAGCACAGTAAGAAGTATAGACGTAACGAACCAAAGTTTATTACCTTTCGATCTCCGCAAAGCTTTATTCTATTCCATAACAAAGCGATATACGACATTATTATCCAATTGGACGTTGGCGAGCGAGAGGGACGGAAAGAACGCAACCAGGCGGCGGCTGGACCTGGTCACCTGCAAGGCGAGTCTTATTCACACTACACCAGCCGCTCGTTGCCTTTGAGCCGCACACCTCAACCGGAAAGTCAAACTCGACCAGCCAGCCGAACAGTACAACGTACTCCGACATTTCAGAGCAGGCTCTCCATGCCGCATATAATGGAATCCCCTCAAGCAACAAAGGATGCATTCAGGTTCAGTTTCGTGCTGTTCTACGAATCCCTCTTGGTCTGTCTGACTGGCGCGCTACACGCCTTGGCTTGGAACAAACACTTTCCTTCCACTCTCGAGCGTTGGCTATGGCGTAGCTCCTCTTTGACTATGTGTGCCTGCTGCTTGGGCCTCTTTTTCATCGCCAACTTTACAGAATACGAGCAGGATTTGATCGAGATGATGTGGGAATTTCATATTGGTCTCGAGCCTGACGATGGCTTCTTCACTACTGTCCGCAAGGGGATAAAGAGGATTCATATCATTTGCCTCGAACATGCCCGGGGGAGCAAGCGCCATGAAAATCTCAGGTACATCCTTCATCAATGTGGAGTAATCTTGGCCATCATCTTCATAACCATTTACTTCCTTTCTGTCTCCTTTATTACCGTGGAGTCGTATCTCAGTCTGCGGGAGGTAACTCCCGATATGTGGTTGACCCCATCCTTGACAGATTATTGGCCACATTTGTGATATTGTATTGATTCAGGCTGTTTTCTTTTTTTTTTTTTTTTTTTTTTTTTTTTACATTTTTGCTATTAAGAAGGCACTCTGAGATTTAAAAGGCATAGCTTCAAAGCAGGTTATCACACTATATTACGTTTTCTTCCCTGCTGAACGCAACATTTACGGAAGGCGGTACAGGTATCTAATATTCTATTTGTAAATATTTGAGTCAAGCTTGTAGTTTATGAATAATGAATTTTAATTGTTTGATTTATCGAAAAGTAGTTACGACCGAGGAATAGCTCGATGACCTGACACAGATAACAGAAAATGCGTAGTCCTGAAGGTCAGTACTGATAAGAATAACCAATCGTACTTAATGACCCATCCCTGGCTACTGCATGCACATAATAAAATAAAGAAAAAGGAGGGCGGAACCCGTTCCTGGTTTTTGTGCATTGATGAGATCATAGTAAATCACTCGATATATGGCGCCAAGACATTTTCATAGATTACGGGCAGCGCCAACCCAGACGAGAACACCCCTGCCCCACGGGTGTATGTGTGTAGGAACAAGTATAGTAATCATGATTGTTACTTGTCAAACTGGATAAGTTAACTTCTGACTCCGCCGTGTTGGAGAATGATTCTTACGCATGTGTGATTCTCGGCGTCCCCGATCGTCTCGATGTTAGTTGCGTATCACTAAGCTACGCTGTTGGGACTCCACTGTAAGGGTTCTGTAGCACATTTGATATACTGGTGGGTTGGGTTCTGGACGTGGGTTGCGCACTTGAGGGGTGCATGTAGTGTCGGGTCGTAGGGGTGGGCTTGGTATTTGGTCGGGGTTTTTGGCTGTTGGTTCGTCTTGGTGGCTAGTTGCTGGGGTTCATCTTTCTGGTTGTGGCTGGGAATGTACTTCTTTATCTCCCCGTATGTACTCGTTGGCAAAGAGGATTTGTGTGGCTGGCTGGTGAGGGGGTTGAGGTGGTTTATGGTATTAGTGTTTCAGGAGGGTTAGCTGGAGTGTTCCCTTGAACAAGGACCTCAAGGGAATCAACGGCTTTGACGTGCACTTTAGTCTCCAAGTGCCTGGCCAAGTCTGCATATAGTTTTTCTCTACATATGGTACATGTACCCTCACGACTCATCCTAGACCCCTTCCAAGACGATGGAATGTTCTTTGTCTCTGCTTCTGTTATATCGTTCTTATCAATTCTCTCCGAGGCTCCGCAGCTCTGAACTCTTCCTCCGCGTATAATCGTGTTTTTTGTCTGTGCTTTTGTTCTATTAATTCTGTTAATTCTCCTTGAATCATTGTACTCTTTAGCCTTTTTAATGTGCTCATATGCCTTTTTATGTTCTTGTAAAGTTCGCCAAATGGCTTACATATCAAACATTGCCCCGCTAGGAGTCACCTCTGTTGGGGTATCAGCGACTCCTTTGGTAAGCTTTGTCTCAGGTGCTCATAAGTCCCTGTTCCTATCTGATTAGCTACTTGATCCTCTCACCTATGGCGCTCTCAACAGTCCTTGAGCAGTTTTCCATCAGTTCTACAGGTGATCTCGGTTTATTGCATTTCGTCTCAAGAACTCTAGTTATACACGCAACAGCCTACAGCGCTCTCCCGTGTCTGTCAGAGGAGGAACCTCTACCAAATCTGGGCAGAGTCCTCCCAATTGGGTGATTAATCTGGCCCGAATATTACGTTGGGTTCCGACCAAAACCCAACCTTTAGAAAATTCATGTCACCACCACAACAAAAAAGATAAATCTAATCTGGCTCTGTCAAGTGGAAGAAATATCAAACAACAGAGAAAAATCAATCAGGGCGTGATTGGGGCAAGTAATCAGCGGTTCAACTTGACTCCCGAAACCACTCTGGTTCAAGGTGTCCCTAGTCTAAACTACGCAAAGAATAAATTATACTTAAGTACATGGAACCTTAACAAATCGGGTTTAACATGACATCGTGATATACACACCTGGTAGTCTTGAGTTCTGATGTAGTGATGTCTGTCTTTTTTTTCTTTCTTTTTCTTTTATTCATTACGTACATGCAACCTCACGGTTATGGCACAGTGATGTCTGTCTTGGTTTGTGTGTACGATGTCTGAGTTGGGGGCACTCGGAACACATGTCGATGTCTGCTAGTTTCAGGTACGTACATACTCATGTCTTTGTTTGATTTTTTCATTTGGGAGGAATGAAAGCGAGCGTAACAGTGAAAGGGTTGGTTCATAGATTTTCTACTCGATGAACCCGCCCTCCGGATAGATAAAGTAACAGTTGGTTTGAAAGAAAATTAAGAATACATTTCAGGAGATAAGGCCATAAAATCATCAGCTGCTAGAAACTAAAATATTACTAACTAAACTGATGCTGTCCTCCCCTCTCGTCGAACACGTGAAAAAGAAATACAAGTGATCTCCTCAAAAGAATAGCCGGTGACTACATGTAACTACTCAGCTCTGCTCGCCGGCGGCGGCAGTCGACCATTTGTGGAGTGCATCGGTGATGTCTTTGATTAGGACCTCTTCATCGATGATGTCCTTTGATTCTTTGGGTTTCTTGCCATCATTTAGCAATTGAAGTGCTCCCTTACTCACGATGTATATCTTTTGTGGTGGTAGTCCGACTTGTTTCAGAATCGAGTTAAACTTTTCGCGAGTCTGCTCAACATATCCGATCCGAGCTTCGTTCTCGTCGATATTACAGTCGTCCATACAATTCCTTATATGCTGATCCGCCTTTGACCGTACAAAGAAGGTTGGGATGCCAAATCGTTTGCAATGGAACAGAAGCTCCACATCTGTGCTGGCGATGCGATCACCTACGGCAATCATGATTACGTCGAATATGTACAACCCTTGGGTATTGAAATATTGCCAATCTCGTACGTCAATCGTACCAGCTCCTGGGACATCGTACCAGGCCAATGATTTTCGGGAGTGATGTGGATCAGGGTACCTTTTGATCACTTTGGTCGTCTCATTTGCCCCGGTTCTGGCGATGTTTGGGTTTGGGAAGGCGGCGTTGACAAGCCCTTTGAGATTAAAGCCAGAAGCCGCATTTTGGTAACCACGGACAGCATTAATCAATGACGACTTTCCAGTCCCAGAGTAACCTGTAATTGCGATATGCAGATAGCCCTCTCTATAGTCAAGTGTTTCTCTCGTTGCCGCAATTTCCTCGCCGGTGGGATATTGGATTGGTGGTATGCCCTCCTTTAGGAGCCTTTCCGCTTCTTTCCGTAGCCAAACCTCTTTCTCGACTCTCTGCTTGGCTTCGTGCTCCAAAGTTCTCGCAAGCTTTTCCATCTTCATTTGCTCTAGCGCTCTTCTCTCTCTCTCCTGGCTCTTTTGAAGTTCCTCCTTCAGTCTGCTCTCTTCTCTTGCCTTCTCAAGCTCCTGCGTGGCTCTTCTTAGTTCCGCTTCGCTTTCGGCATTTTTTGCTCTAGCCGTTTCTAGTTCCAGGTCCCGTTTCTCGTTCTCTAACCGCTGTTCTCTTTCCTTTATTGCCCGAAGCTCTTGGAGCAGCTCCTCATTCCTCCTCCGATACTCATCTTCTTTCTAATATCTGTTAGTGCTTGTGAAGGAGAAGGTGTCTCGCTAATACTCACAGAGTGGCCGTTACCCATGTTTTGTTATGGGGTGTCCAAATTCAAGCTTGCTAGGCGAAGAGCACTCAGAGTTTCTTTCAGTTGGTTACGCAAGATGGCGCCGTGGAGATAGTTGGATTGAAAGTTGAGAAAGATTGAACTGCCAGAAGATGTTTGAAGGCTTGATTGCAGAAGATCTGGAAAGTCAGGAGGTAGCAGCTCTCAGGTTGTTGATATGGTGATGGTTGGGGGTGGGGGTGAAGAGTATGGATGAAAGAAAGGGCTTAGGCAACCAATATTAAACATACCCCGCACGAGGCAACCACAATGTGAGACAGATAAGTGCAACTCAACTATGAAGATCACTTATCTACGGCTGAACTAGTTTGCCCAACAAGCGTGCTCCACGGGTAGACTGCTTTCTTTATGAGAAGGTAAAGCAAGGGGCGTCTCTAAAACGCCAGTTTATTCTCGAAGGTCATGCATGCGCTAACCAACCGATCCATGCAATCACATCTTTTCGTGTTTGATCTTTTATCCTGGTCCGTATGTAGGAACCAAAGTGTATCCTAGGCCATATGCATATATGACGCAGGAGGGAGTACCTGAGTAGAGGGCGATGTTGTTTGTATGTACATACATAGACACCACTTTAGCCAACCTTTTCATTGGCGGTGGGGAAGCAAACATTGGGGAGCCTCAGCTTTAATCTCCATACTGTACTGGTGTGAACAGGGATTACAGGCCCCCCCAATCCTCAGGGGTGGATGTGCAAAGCTCAAAAGAACTTTTTTGTATGGGAATTAGGGAAAATTCCACCGTTACGGTATAGGCTAGCGCAATTATGGGGTAGATCTCCCGATTTCTATAGACTGATTGGCGGTAAACATCGAAGATTACAAACCTACCCCCCAGAGGTTCTCAAGCCATTCTTGAGTAGCCGTCTTATTCCACTGGAAGAGACTGGTATCTTTTGAGAAAGTTGTGGCCTGAGCCACTCAAATGAATGCTAGCTTCTGTGGCTTACGCCGTGAAGCAAGTGGTCTCTTCTAATGGAATAAGACGGTAGCCGGCGCGGCGACCAAAGCGTTGGGGACTTTCAGTAAGTCATAGAACATTAGAATAACTACCTGTATGATAATAGAGCGATTTGGCCAATCCCTCTTTTTCAAATTTGGAGCTCAAATTTTGAGGTCTTGGCGGGATTTTCGCACCAAGAACTGTGGCCAAGAAAAGTCGTTGGCCAAATCGCTCTAATGATCCTTCACATCAGCTTCGGGACGTATCGCGATATAACGCTAAATCTCGAATAATCCACTATGCCCGTATTTAATGTATGTGATAAGTCCGAACCTAGGCGAACAATTAAATCAAACTTCACGCATTCATGCTGGTACACGCATTTTCTCACTCGGAATTAGGAATCAACGGTATATATATAGTTTTTAAAATCTAGGGAAATGTATAGAGAGATATTTATTCAAGTGAGAAATGATTAAAAAAAAAAAAGATATTTATTCAAGTAAGTATGTGTAATAATTAATCAGGCCAACGATCCAGAGCGATAATTTCTTCCTAGATATGATCCTTCCCCGCTTTACTAATGTTTTCGGCGGATCTGGCTGACCTTTCCTGTTGCTTCGCATGGTGGCTGTTCTCGACGGATGACTGTCATGGACATGATTAAAGCTGTTCGTAACCACACCATCCATCCACGCCATCCATCTACACCATCCTGAAAATCGTTAGTGCAGTCGGGGCGGACCGCCCACCTGGAATACGCAGGTCTGGCCCTTGGCGAGCCCGTACGAATGCAACTACCATATAGATATAGATATAGGTATAGGTATAGATATAGATATAGATATAGATATAGATACAGATATAGATATAGACTCTAGAAGACAAGTATAGATGACTTCGTCGTTTAGCTAAAACACTTTGCCGTTTAACACTAATTGACCATTACAATTAGACAACTTTCTAAAATGACTACTGTAACTAAATGACTATGTATTTACCTAAATGACTATTTACTCTGGGCTGCTATAAAAGCACCACCATGAGCGGTCTTCTTCTTCAACACCAACACCTCAACACCACCAACACCTCCACGAGAATCACCACCTCTACGAGAATCATCACCAATAGTATCTCTATCAAGTACATCACAGTAGATCAGTATCCCCTTGTTCCCCTCCAATCATCACATATTCTCTATACTCTCTCTTCCACTAACATAGTTCAGTGTTTGAATCACTATTACTACCATATTGACAGTATCAAGATAAGTCATATCCGAGTCCAGCTTGTTGTCTCTGGAATAGATTACAAATGCTAATAGACAATAGTAGTAGCAGCAGCGGTGGCAGCAGGCGCAGCGGTAGCAGCAGCAGCAGCAGCAGCAGTGGTAGTGATCTAGCAGGAGCAGTAATTGTAGTAGAAAAAGTAGTAGTTGTTGGAGTAGAAAGGGCAGTAGTAGCTGTAGCAGTATTAGTAGTGGAAGACATCCCGTGGATATTCTGAAGGGTCCAAATTTGAAAATTTGGCGATAAATTACAAATTGCGTATAGCAAGGGCCCGTCCTGATATTTGTAGACCCCCCTGGGGGGTGCCTACAGACTATATCTGAACGTCTAGAAATCCTTGAAAATATCCACGGATGTCTTCCAGTAGTAGATATAGTAAACAGTAAATTCGAAATATGAAATCATAGATGATTTACCATTAAATGACTACATAACTAAAGAACTAGTCATTTATTAAAGGTGGTTATACACATGACTTTGTTATTTAGCTCTTGTTGACTCTGTCATTTAGTGCTAATTGACTTTGCTAAATGACCAAGTCATTTATTCTTTGCTCTTAGAGAGATATAGATATAGATATTATATGAATATTATATGTATATTATATGTATATTATATATACCGGATCGCCAAAAGCCATCGGTGCCAGGTTGATGTGCCCACCACACGCAAGGACACACAAACCCTACTCTGGGTGGGGGACATGTTCGAGACTGTGCTTGTTTGGAGTAGCACAAGCAAAGTTTCTCTCACGACAGGGGGGCACTCACAGGAATTAAATACCTTAAATGTCGTTTCGCTCTCTGGTATTCGGCTCACCTCACGAAGGGTCAGTGATGATTCTCTGTTAAGCCCTGTTGCCACAAGGCGCGGGTCGGCTCGGTGTCATTCCGAAATGCAGTCTCATTCCATTGGGCTCGATTTACGTGGTCAAAATAGGAGAAATCATTTCCGTCCTATGGTAGTAGAATGCATTAGTGTCTGGGAGTCTGGGGAGGATGTGGCTTCCGACTTTTCTAGCTTGCGGGGGAGATGGAGAGCAGGACGACGGGAGGAGGAGTGGGGAGGACTTATATTGAGGGTGTGGTCAAGAAAAGGTTGCCAAGTCTTAATTGGGACAGCAACCACCGTACGAGATATGACCTATCATATCCAAGCCATACATTAACTGGGGTAAAATCTCTCTATTCATGGTACTTTGGGGACGGAGGACCACCTAAGAGGCTACAACTGACATTCATTCCTTGGGTTATGTGGCAGTTCATAACAGGATCCTACTTAGGGTTCAAACAATCCAACATGAAGGTTTATAATTCCATGATATATATATGTGACAGTTGTCGAAGTATCTTAATAAGTAATAACGGGTGGAAATGAGGATATAAAGAAGGGGAACAGAGAGATATGGGGCGGCGCGTCTTAAAGGTGACATGTCGGTATTTCAACTGGAACAATCTTGGCTACTCCGAATGCGCTTGAACCAGTGAGAGCATTGTTATCCAGCCACTTTATGGCTGGAAATCATATCTTAGCTGCAGCTCTGTAAGAAAGGGTATAAATTGGTATAATACTGTTCCACTCCACCAAGTCTTGGCGCTTTTTACATACAAAAATAGGTAAATGGCATCGTTTATAACTTTTCAACCAGACAAGATATCAAGAATCTATGAAGCAAAGTCGTAGGTAGTAGTATAATAAAGACTTTGGCTTCATGGATTATTGATATCTTGTCTGGTGGAAATGTTATAAGCGACCGGATTTTTGTCACCTTTAAGCCGCGGCGCACCATATATCTGGTATGTATGTATAAATAAGAGATAAAGATATAAAGAAGGGAAACATATAGATATATCTGGTATGTATGTATAAACAAAAGACAAAATAATCCAACATTAATCAGCGGTATCCATGTCCCAGCAGGAGACCGCTTTGAGCTCCTTGCTCAATCGCAAAAACTACTCAACTTTATCGCTATATCATTTGTTGATCCTAATGAATGGTCCTCCTTCATGAAGCGAAGCTTCTGCCTCAAATTGATATATCCGAATCTATCCTTGACGTCGAGCACCTCCTCCACACCTTCCACATCGTGTTTCTCATTATATACAATGACAAACACTCTTCCTGGGGGCACTAGCCTTTCACTCCTCGTTTCTGGTAATAAGTATATCAGATGCCCCAATATAGTATCTTCCGAATGGGAGCCGGGGGGCCAAGCGCGCAAAAGATCCAAGGTGATCTTATTAAGGGAATTGTCGCGGTGTATCTTTTGGACAGTGTCACAGAGATCCTCGAGAACCCCTAGGCTGAGGTATGGAACCACATCATCTCCGTTGACTAAAGTGTGGATCATGTCTTTTGTCAGGTCTGCTAGCGCAGAATCCATACACGCCCCGGGACCTATCGCAAAGCATTCAATCCGCCGTTCTCCAATTCCTAGGGTCTCGTTCGTCACGAAGCGGCCACTGAGAGTAGTTCTATCAGATAATAGTACAGCCACCAGTGCTGCAACGCTCCCACCAAGAGAGTGGCCGACAATGGTGAGCGTGAAGGTAGGATTGCACAGCATAGCGTCCCGGACGTGCTCTAATGTCTGCTCGGCCTTCAAGAATTTTTTTGCGGCCTCCCACATACCTTTGTGGACCTTATAAGTTCCGCCGAGGTAGCTCATTGTGAAGTATCCCGCGTCCAAGTCTTTGACCATATCTTCCACATTGCTCGTCCCCTTAAAGGATAGGATGACCCGATTAAAATCGGTATCCGTAGCGACAAAGTGCTCAAGTACGGGGTCGGCGCCAACATACATTTTGTCTTCGTAAGGACCGACGTGCTTTGATTGTAGAGCGATATGTTGCTGCACAGTTGTGGTCTTACGTGTGTTTGTTCTCATCTGCCGTATGACTTCCATGGTCTGAACAATTTCGTTTATTGACTTTGGACTCTGTGCTTGTTTGTAGACCTCAGAAAGATCGGAGCCGACATGATACGACCTTAAAAATATGGACTCCCCCAGTTGATATCCGGGGAGTGGCCTCCGACCGCTGAATCCTTCTTGCCGCTTACAATAGGCGGCTTTAGCGTAGACGGAACAACGACTGAAAATCTTCATTATCCTGGCGTCATCGGAACCTGGTGCATTTATACATCGTTTCCCTGAAGTTGGCAGAACGTCCGGACCGGAGAGCCATTGACACATGAAAATCGTGAATGTGGTCGCCATGAGTTGGGGAATGCCCCATAGTGATAATCCCTGGTTTTTTATTGTTTGAAGTACTAGCTCTATGAGCTTCATCGTTTCTCTACCAACAACTCTCTCAATTATCTCTTTAAAGAAAGCGATAGGGTCATGAATCAGTTGTTTTGCCGCGGCTTTCGCTTTAATCATTGCGCGGCAAATGATTGCCGCGGACATGTAAAAGGGGCGATATAGCAACGAGGAACATCTTGATGTAAAGGCCATGATGGCAGTATGGTGGGTGGGAGGTTCGAATTGGTGGGATCGTAACTATACGTCTGGAGATGTGAGAACTCAGGATGAATATTTTAGTTTCGTCAATCGATGGGAGGTCTGGGGTAGAGTTTTAAACGCCCTTTACACTGCACAGATCATGGCCATATTGTTCACTGTGCTATGGACAACCCCGCGGGCGGTCGAGTAACGTGACCACTTGCATTCGCTACATCATGCCCAGTGGCCGTGGTAAGTGCACCTTTTCTAGGAAGCTGGGGGTAGGCCCGATCCGGATGACTGCCCCTCTGGCTCCTTGCTCAGATCTCCAGCCATTAAGTGGATACGAAACCTCGTTACATCGGACAAATTAAATATGGTGGATGCGGACTAGCTATAGAGCGAGGACCACAGTAAAACGCCCCCAACACAAAATTCACTAATTATTCTCTAGAAATATTTTATTTTAAAAACTAACCACACCAATGCGTGCTGGTTCCGATCCTACCTCTCTATGCGCAGGTTCTTTTGTATATACATGTGCGTATGAGGCTGGATTTGAATTACCTGCTGAAACAGGTGTTTGTTGCATCTACATACCAAATAGATAATTATCCCTTGTCTGGCGATGCTGCCCACCCTAATAATGTAGAGGATTAGAACTTTGGTATGAAACAATTAATTGATGACAAAGCTCCTCTAACTTAGGGTGGGTGGGATTCCTCGCCAGCAGAAGGAATAACATGAAGGCTATAGCTATTGATAACCGCTAATAGTAGTGCGGAGTGTCACTTTATAACCGGAGGATGTGAAATTGGCTACCATGCCAACAAGGTCCGGTAGAGCGCACCTAGCAACGGAGAATTGTCCCAATGTCGACTAGCTTGATATCAACAATGCATCGAAATATTTACCTTCTATTTAACATATATGAAGCTTGAGAACAATTCAAGACACTCATCATTTAATATTGGGTTATCAGGCCCACTGCACGGCGGGGAAGTAGAACTCGTCGTATGTGTTACTGTTGCAACGTACGCTCTATTGGACTTGTTTTGGCCACAGCCTCGTACAGGCACTTCGCAAAAGTGTACGTGATTCGGATTTAGTGTGACATGTCCGGCCAAGAATATCAAACTGATCGCATCAAGAATCAATGTAGATAGAAGGCGGCACATATCATTGGTGTACCTGAAAGAAAGCTTATGGGGATGTTTCATATCACTTCTGTACTTGTACTGAACCACTGTGGGCGGTTGATTGGGAGTTGTCCAAAGATTATCCTCACCCTCAAGATATAGCGCGGCGGATCGGGGATTACCTGTATGGCATGGTGCCGATGTCTCGTCCAAAGTCGATCACACTTTTACATTTCCAGTTTTATTTATTGTAGGCGAGTATTGGCTCCGCTAATTTTGTGTCTCGATTCCAACTGCACCTAAAGCGTGCTAAGCGCACATAATTAATAGAAGAAGATACCGCCCCACGTACCTTTGGGGGTCTCCTATCGATCGATATAATCATAAGAAGGCTGCTATGTATGCACCAAGGCATGGGACGCATGGAAAGATTTCCAGCTATTTCGCTACGTCTCTCAAGCTTTATCGATAATATAGTTCAGGTATCTCTATGCTGCTTGATAGAGTACTGTTGTCGAGGCTATCGACTAAGGCTCGCAGCTGGTGACCTGACATCTCAGGGAGATGTATTGACTAAGCCTTTAAGTTTAAGCTCGTAAATCTAGTGATGGAGGGGAGCTTTGCTATCCACACGATTGAATGACGAGGGGTCGGCTTCTGATTCTCCACTAGGGCCCCTTTCCGATATGGCACCATTTCGCAGGCAGTTTATAGAAACCGAGCTAGCTGGAAAGATTGCGTAGCGTTGAACCTGTAGAAACATCTCCTCCCGAGACCTAAACATTGAAGAGCGCAAGAGAGGGTATAGGTGTAGTACAGAATTAGTACCCCAAAATGCATGGGATCATTGACATTGTTAGCGCGAGACTGAAGTGATCTTTTCCCGCTGAACGTTTGGAGTTGTGCTGGCGTCTGAAAGTTTCAAATGTGGCCCTGATTATTCTTGAAATAGTACGCTCTCCCGTGAGTCATAATACTATTGTGGCGGAATGTTTCATTTGTATTTGTCATACTTTCCTATGAGTCATCTTACTATGTCTTTCTTATGGGTTCTGTGTAACGACATTTATGTATAAATAAGGGGAGGTTTCCCCCTTCTCCTGTATCAATAAGTTCAATCAACATCTCTATCTACTCTCTATATCTTTAATTATGAGATGAGAAACTCAGCCAGGGACTTTTGTATTAATTGTTAGCAAATACCTTTGGTTGGAGCAGTCTCAGCGTGGTTTCCTCCCCAACAGATATGGTTGGTTAGAAGAGATATATGATTATAGTCAAAACGATAGGGTCTTACGCACATAGAATTATGGGGTGAACGACACTCATCGTTACCGGCACTAAGCTGAAAAAAAATAACTTGATCAGGCCATGATTATGAATTTACGCCCGTTGTCAACTGATAAGTTTCCCTAGTGGCCAAACCTTTATCAATTAGACGAGGTAGGACTTAGGCAAGGTGATAAGGGTAGAAGTGACAACAACCTCGTCCTATTGATAAATGTTTGGTAAGTACTGGGTGCGTGGTGTGACAAGGCTAGTAATGTTATTGACATCGATCCCGGCCAATAAATCTGGAACACACCACGCCTGATATGCCTGGAAGGATGTATAATTTAGAAATCCTCACTGGGAAGCTGTGCTAGGCATTTCAATAGCATGTCAGACATTAATATTACTGGGGAAATCTTCACTAGGAAACGTACGGCTAAGGGACTTACCGTTAAATCCCGTATAATTTGTATGTACTAAGTCCGAACCAACCTTCACGGATTCGTGCAGATAAACACATTTCCTCACCTGGAATTAATGTTCAACGAAGCGGGGGTGGTGGGTTTGTTAAGTTTTGGCGGTAGTAGCGTAGCTGGGAACTCGGCTGAGGACTTGGTTAGAAAGCCTCGCTGGGAGACTCAACGATACCTTCACTGGGGAGCTTGGCTAACATCTTCGCTGGTGGACATCAATAGGAGGCTTATGAGGATGATTCTTTGGAAAATCGTGATCGCTAGAAACTCACCGAAAATAAAAAAAATTCGAGTAGGAAGATTGCTGAGGTGACTGCCCTAATAGTTGAGCAGCCACTCATGATCATGAACGTGTGGATACATACATATGTATGTGATGTACTTTCAGCGGGAATGGTTCCTAGCAGACTTGGCTTACTTAACTTCATCAAATTGAAGAAGTGTACGGTACAGGCGATGCGCAAAGATTGGCATCCCGCAAATGGTGGACTTCGTTAGAGGACAGAATGTTATTCCCTGATTCATTTGCCAGATCAACCGTTCCCTATTAACGCAGGCTATTATATGAATTTCTGAGGCCAAAGTCAGTTCATGAAGAGGCTTGATGTTTCGTTGAGTCTAAACCACTCATGCAGGTGCAGACACTGACTTCTGTTTAAGTTAAGGATGGGGGGGTTAACCGTTATGAATACATGTAGTACACCCTGTCGCATGAGGAGGGTAAGCGTTATGACTCAAAGGAGAGCACGGGGCTGGCCTTCAAGAAAATTAATAGGCGTTCATGCATAGTCAATAAGCTTACAGCAAGTTCTGAAAATATTACTGCTTTGTCTATTTGATTCTTTAGATAGCTCCCATAGCAATCTCTCAACCCACCTATGGTAGTAACTGTAATACACAGCCAATTATCTTAACGAATCGCAGACTCAACCATCCTGATAAGTTAAAGATGATATTTTGTTAGCTATCCGCGCCATATTTCACGGAAGGCAGTCATCCCTACAATGACCAGATCACTACTGTATGCCCAGTTCTCGCTCCTTGTTCATTGGCCTTTCAATACTACCATGAACAATGTGTTACCCATTACCTTCCGAACTATTAAAGGGTTGATGGACACGATCGGCTAATAGCAAGGACATAGCTATCTCGAAAACATTGTTTTGGAGATAAAGGCTCTGTTGGCATCGAGATTCAGTGCCGGTGAGTACATACTCGTAATTGTCAGTGTTTTCTGCCACCGGCTACTTACTGATCTTCCTTGATGATATCATACCCTTTGTGCAGAGATTCCAGTCTTTTTCCGGCAACCTTATCGACTTGTGTCCATCCTCTATTCTACCAATCTTATAACTAGGAAAGAATTCTTGGTTTTTCACAAAGTTAAGATCCTATATAGCTCTTTCTATGATAGGCTGAATATTCGTATATATTATATATAAATTCTGATATCAGTAAATTAATTTCTGTTTACCTTGAGGTATTGATCTAAATAAACTAAACCAAAACTGAAATAAATATATCTCCTAAAAGGACACAAAGCTTTTTAAGTCCTAATATGCAAATCTCATCACGTTTACGCTGAATACTAGCTCAAACTAGACCAGACATGATATTCCGACCGGGGCGAACGGTCTTTGGGATGGGGCACCGGAGAGAAACAAATACCCACGTAACCTTGAATCAACATAGCTATATAGCGGACAATGTTTCTTGGCGGGAACCGCATGCAAGCACTTTAGTTACAGCAGAGCCCAATATTAATGGTATAAAGAATACTGTACATACATCCATTGCGCGTTCATCCAGTGAAATTGCAGAGGATCCTCCCTATTTTCGTATTTATATACCTTTGGGGGTTTTCATGTCTCTCTTGGAATCTCAGTTAGGGAAACAGATCTTGGTGCCAAGCACCACTGAGGTAACACCTCACAATAGCCGCCGAAGTGACTGTCAATTGTGCAATCTATGGAAACACGCATATATATTGTATCATTCGATCTTTTTATATATCATTGCAAAATAGTATCATTTTTGCAAGCTCTCAGACAAGCGGGTTACATAAATTGTCTCTGAACTGCAGCTGGTACGTATTTACACACATATTCGGCCCGTTAAGGGCCCATTTGGCAACAGGTCAAAACGGAGTTTCACCCCTGTAAACTCCGTTTCAACGATCTTTTTATTAGGCCTTGATCCTTGGAAACTCCGTTTTGTCTTGTGGCCAAACGGGCCCTTAAAGATTGTGATAGTCCGATGTGGTATATGAGAGTTGTGGTTACCCGAAGGGTATATCAGCATTGGCCAGTGAAGTAGTAGAGTACGGAAGTGCGTTGATTGTGCTTATAGACTCAGTCCCATCTATACTCTCGACAAGTCCGAATATGCAGATGCGCATTTTTGGTGAATTTTGATCTCTACTCAATGGAAATTGCAGATTGAGACGTGCACTTTCGGGTACTTAAGCTTGTTACATGCAGTTAGGTACGTTATTGCCATGCATGGGAATGTTGTTTGAAGATGATTGGCCAGAGACGTGGGTGTGGAACTGCACTTTAACTCATGCGCATGCATATTGCACATAGGCTGATATAGTAACAGTACATGATCAATTGCAAGTTGCTACATGCGCAGACTATAGTTCGAGAATCGCGGTTTTTTTACCTGCATGAGTAGTGCCAAGAACAGATCCGGAATAAGACTTATATCTTATTTGCCATTTAGATAGTCCCCTCCATCGCTCCCAGCAAAAAAGAAATTATTGGGCTTGCTGCCTGGCCCATGTTTCTGCTGAAACTGGCAACTTTTCTGTTTTCTGGGAGTTGAAATTTAGAAGTTGATTAAATCAATTGCATTTTCTGCACATATGATATCATGAACGCTAGAGTATATTGATAACTAAGCCTGTAAGGTTTCAGCATCTATACTCGTGCGGGATATGTAGGTTAAAGGTACAGCCGCATCCGCAAAGCTTTGGCACCCTGTAAAACATCCGTGATTGCAGTGATTGCAACAGAGCATTTTGATTCTCTTCCCTGAAAGGTGGTCATACTAAGTGTTGTGCTATACAGCAGTAGGAAAATATCTAACCACAAATTCCTCCTTATCTGGTTGTTGATATCGGGGTTTGGGCTCAACTTCGAGACTGGGGTGCCAAAACTTCGCGGACACGGCTGTACGGGGCGCAGTATTGGTAACCGCCCATCGAACGGTCTGGTAACGGGATTTCCACAGTGCATTTTCTTACCTAGAAGAGATATGGCTAGACCCAGGTGACCTAGTCTATCGTTAGGGAGAGAATGATCTAAAACTGTTAGGAATTATAGGTCTCTAGTACGGTATCATTTGCACAGTTCGATCTGCAGAAGAAGGGACGTGATTATAAACTGATAAACTTTAAATGCTGAATAGAGACACAAGGGGCCACTCGGCTTAACCATAGCATAAAACGTTTGATAACAAATCTAGAAGAAATATTTTTGGGATGAAGGGGGTATATGAGCCGCATCTGCGGAAGTAAAAATGCAAGGGTTAGATCCCCTCCAAAGCAGATGCTCACCCCAGACTCCCCCAGCGACGAATTGGAGGGATGTGTTAACAGCTTTGCTTTTACTTTCGCTGGTGGTCCCCAGGCGGTCATATGGTTCATATGATGAATTAAACAAACTTTATAAAGTCCCCGCCATACCCATCATTCTCTCATAGGACTATCAACTACCACATACCCAAACCTCAAAGGCCCTACCCGCTAGTCTCGGTACTCTTGCTCTATTCCATAATGAGGTCCGAATTCCTTAGCTCTCTCTGCGATCGAGCAAAGGTTAAGTGCCATAGGATGATTAACGATCGGAAAATTTCAAAACGTCTTTCTCAGAAAATAGTATATCATATTCGCGATGAAATCGAGGATATCAAAAGGTTTCTTTTATCACTCATCGCCGGAGTCGTCGGCCAAGCCACAATCGATCTGATACACATAGTCCTGTCGGCCGTCGAAAGACAGCGATTGACCAGACGCAGCATAGCCGAGCTCACCATCACGGCATTCATTATCTCCGTTTGACAGATGCGGGCAGGGAGAAGCGTCGTGCCTCAAGCAAGGAAATGTACGCGGGATGAGGCATTCCAGGACCACCTTATAATGGACATGTTCAGTCGCACATTCGTGTATGCCAAGGCCGTATACTGTAAGATTGAACATGCCGCCCACCCCGAGCTGCAATTCGAAGGGTCCAAGGGGATTATAGCGCTGAAAACCGTAACAACTGTGGTTACTCAGATGAGAAGAGAATCCATCTCGTCCCTTACTCGGAAAATTAGCTCGGCCTCTTTAGCTGAGCACAAGAGGATGATTGTGGAGAAGCAGATCGGGCTATCTCATCTAGATGTTATCACATATGTGGATGGGGTAGCAATACGTGGCTGCGCTAGGCTTCAGCACTTTGCAGCTATAGATAGAGAGAAGGGTAAAGAGCGTATCGTTCTAGCTTTCAAGGGCACAAAAGGTGTGGGGGCTATCGTGAAGGATCTCAAAGCTGATTATGTTGTGGCAAAGTGTTACGGCAACAAATTTAAGGTACACCGCGGTATGTGGGAAGCTGCGGAGGACTTCTTGAAAGCAGAAGAAACAATTAATTTCCTCAGGAAGGCCTTAAATGCCTACCCAAACTACCCTTTCAGAATTGTTGGTCACTCTCTTGGTGGGGGAGTTGCAGCACTCGTTAGTGTCTTATTTTCTCGGAAGGATGACGATGGAATTTTCAGGACGAATGAAAAGCTCGGAGTTACTGGGCGGCCGATTGAATGCTTTGCAATAGGCTCCGCAGCGTGTATGGATGTTTCTTTGGCGTCATTTACAAGGAGCATGATTTATACATTGGTTAACGGTGACGATGTGGTTCCATATCTCAGTCTGGGAGTATTGAACGATCTCTCAAACACATGCGCAAAGCTCCACAGTAACGACAATGCCCTCTTGCACAAGATTGCGAAAGATATCATGGAGCCCACGACCACCGAAGAAACAATGCGGCGACACTTGGAGAGCTTAAAGCCGGAAGGAAGGTCGGAGAGGCTGGTTCCCCCAGGAAGGGTATGGGTTATTATATACGATGAGGGAGGTTCTGTGCTAGGTATAGAGGAGGTGGAGGATGTTCGGGAGAGATTTGGATATATTTGTTTGAGGCAGGGATATCGGTTGATCAGTGACCATTCTTTAGGAAAAGCGGAAGATATTGCAGGAATATTGAGTTGCCTAGTTCATGATTCAGCTAGCGTGATATAGATAGGATGTCTAGTTAACTTTAACTTGCCAAATCTTTAAGTTTAGGACGAGTTATAACCGAAAGTTGGGTGGCCACCGTCCCAAACTTGAAAATTTGGCAAGTAGGCTGCAACTGATGGATGCGACTGGAGGTGACAGAGCTATGAAGGGTATCCTATTGGTGATGCGGTGGACTATTGATAGGGTACCACTCTAAGCAGGGTAATTTGTTTAAATGGTCTTTGTAAATTTGGAATACAATGGACTATTGTTAGGGTACTGGACTATAGAAACGGTATTTCATATCATGTAGAGTAAAGTCATATATAAGAATATGTATATATAAGTTCATTTCCTCCAGCCGGTCGGGAGAACAGAGTCTTTTATCCACACTACAAGGTTGAAAGATGGGTATCGAGGCAAAACGACAGTGGTTGTATGCACAAGCCAAATGGTGGCAGGAGTTCAATATAGAGGGACCAATAAACTGACGGGACTCATTCTTCTCTCAGGGTTAGATCTTTTCATACAAGGATCCTGGTCAATTTTCCTCGATTCATATCTCTTAGCCTTCGCACGAGTACGTGTGGATATAAGACAGCTCTAATACATACCAAAGTGACATCCCTCTCGTCCGCTAAATCATCCCTCTCGTCCGCTAAATACTCGATTTTTGAAATAAACCTCCAGAAACTGCGTTGCAACCAGGTTACACACACCACAAAGTCTTTACTTCAAAAGCTTCATTCATCACCACCACCCCTGTCAGGATGCCTCCCCCCCCAATTTCCTCACCAAGGCCTGGGATAGCCTTGGTGTCGGCCTCCTTGACAGCGACCTCACAAATGGAAACCATGAAGACTCCACACCCATTGCCAGACTTGCTGAAAGCAATTTCAACCATGAAGGCAGCCATGATGACGCAAGGCTCTCCCTCCTCCTCCTCAACATCAACCGCAACCTCGCCATCCTCATCGGCACAACTGAAGAACACACCGAACGCTTCATCATAATCGAAGACGGCATCAAAGACCTGAAGTCTACCGCCGCCACCACCAATAACAGGCTGGAAAGGGCAGAGAACTTCTACAGACCCCCTCCCCCTCCCCCCCCTCCAGCAGGAATAAGGGCACCCCTCAAACCCCTCCCAGCGACTCCCACATTGCGGCGTTATATAACGCCGTGCCAAGACTTTGCGTTACGTTACTAGGTTTGCCGCTGCACGGAAGGGTGTCAGCGATTCGGTTAAGCATTCTCGGGTTTTCATTGGTAATCAGGTTTCCTTTGGGTTCTATGGGTTTCCGTCACACGGGTTAGTAATCGATTCTCGGCGATGGATATATATATGGGCCTGTCCTCTCCTTGTCTCTCTTTCCTTTCTTCTCTACGCAACCTTCCTGTTCCTTAGGGTGTTCTATTGTTTGTCTTTAGTTCTCTACGGTTATCATAGTTATATTGTCGGTTTGGAATATATATCGTTCGCGTTACTATAGTTCCTTCCTACGTCCCTCGAACCCATAGCCGTTTGGAACTCGTACTCGTAGTTCCTTACGTTCCATAGATCCCGAACCTCGGTTGTGCTCCTTGGTTCCCTTCGTCCATAGATCATAGTCCATGACTGCAGAGCGAGTGCTCTACTGGTATCTTCGAGTCCACTACTTCGTACGCGAGATCATCTATCTCGTCGCTCCCGAACTATAGAGAGCTTCCCCGCTCTTCGCCAAGTAACGCCAAGACCTCCGTAAAACGTTAGCAAAACTAAGTGGTTCAGTGGGCGATGATGCCCGTCACCGCATCAGAGAAGGTTTGGCCTTCCAAAAGCCCAAATCCTACGCCGAGACTGCGGGCAAGAACTCCAACCAATGGAAGGAAGTCAAGAACAAAAGACCCTCCTCCAGAACCCCCCTCCCCCCCCTTCGAACACCCTCAAGGCCAGCCCAGCCGCTCAAAGAAGATTCTTCGCGAGCAGAACCTACCCCGCCCCCATCGAAGTATCAGAGCGTGTGGCTGCAGACCTCTCTGTCTCGCTTGGACAGCTCCTCGCCAAGGAAGGCCGTAAAGCCCCCGAAACCTCCCTGTCAGTCACCATCAACCCTAAAGGCACCATCACGGTCATCCCTGCCCCTACCGTCAGTTCGGATACCTACATCCCATGGTTTGAGGCCATGACCGCGCACGTAAACCAAAAAATCAACACTCCAGAAAACCCTATCTCCCTCTTCCGACAAGCCCCGAACAATACCGACATCGCCATCCACGGTGTCCCTCTTTACGACTTCGAGAATAAGGAGAAACTCGACGCAACCTTCCCCGAAATCTTCAAACTCGCGACCGGTCTCACCCCCATCGCAACCCGCTTCCTAAACAAGGACGACACATCCAGAAACGCCAAACCCACCTCCACAATTGTAGTCACCCTCTCCTCTGACGAAGCCGCCAAACTAGGAGACATGGTCCGACTCTATTCCAGACCCCGTCGCTGCGTCACTATGTGGTCGGCCTTCCCCTCCACCCAATGCAGAAAATGTTGCAAATTCGGTCATGCAACCCAAGGATGCAAAAACCCCCTACCTACATGCTCCATCTGTTCCAAGAGCCACACCAAAGCGGAACACCGATTCCCGGTTCCATCCTGTAAAGGTCACTCCGCCTCCATCCCAGCGTGCTGCGGTGCCTCCATACTGAAATGCCCCAACTGCAACGGCACTCACGCCGCTTACATCTCCTCCTGCCCCGTCAAAGTAACCGCCCGCTCACGGACCAAAACCACCACAACCTCCCCGCCACCAGTGGGCGAGATGGACACCGCTCCCAACAACTCTCCACAATCCCCCCCCCACTCCAGTTAAATATGACGGCACAACCCTCAGACAACCATTTCCTACACATCATCCAACACAACTGCGCAAATAGCAACGTTGTTTTCCTCTCACTCTTCTCAATCCCAATGGTACAGAAAACCCATATAATAGCTATCCAAGAACCCCCCCTCTTCAAAGGAAAACCCCCCTCTGCCCCCTCCTTCACCCTCATCTCCTCATTCCCCACCTCCCTCGACGACAAGATCTCCGCATGTCTATATATCTCCACAAACCTCCTGGACAAAAACTCCTTCACCGCAGCGCCCTCCCACCGAGGAGACATCATCACAGCCAACATCTTCTGCAACACAGGCCCCAACACCCACATTACCATAACCGTCTCCTCCATCTCCAACAGACAAACCAGCAGCTCCTCTCGTTCACTCAACCCCTCTCTCATCTTCAAGCGAATCGAGAACCCAGCGATCGCCCTCGGTGACTTCAACATCCACTCCCCTGCTGCCGACCCATCCAGATCGTTCTCTAGTGAAGAGCTCCGCCTCTCACAACAATACCTAGACACAGCCGCCAGCCAAGGCTACTCCCTAATCAACTCCCCTGGCATCTACACCAGACTCTCCCCCGACCAAAGAAAGAGGCACAGTGTCATTGACCTGGCCTTCTCCAACCCTAGTGCCACCCCCCTGATCTGCAAATGGCTCCCCCTCTCCAACGCCACCGGGTCCGACCATCGGGCCCTGGCTATGACCCTACACCTCCCGTCATCAGATCTCTCCCCAACCACCCTCCCCAACTGGAAGCTCACAAACTGGCCTTCCCTAGAAAAAGACCTCCACAACTGGTCCACCTCAGTTTGCCCCCTTCCTGCTATGGTCGACGACTGGTTTGAAAAGTCGCTAGACTCACTCACCGACCTCTTCAAAAAACACACCCCCTCCAAAACCATCACCATGTGGTCCAAACCCTGGTGGAATCCCAACCTAACCCAACTACGCACCATCTTACACTCAGTTCATAGGGACTTCAGAAAAGGGAGAGCCCCACCATTCGAAGCCAAGGCCGCAAAAAACACCTACTTCAACGCAATAACACAGGCAAAACAATCCCACTGGAACTCGTTCGTCTCGAACGCATCACCCAATGACGTGTGGAGAATCAAGAAAATGGCCTCCAAATCGGAAGACAGAATCCCCTCTCTTCCCAACTCCCCCACCCCCTCACTCCTCAACGACAACCTTATCAAAGCCTTCTTCCCTCCCAGGCCAGAAGAACCCCCCCCCTATCCCATTCAAGGACGTCCCACCCATCACACCAGAAGAAGTTCACCAAGCCCTCGCACCCACCTCTAACCTCTCTGCCCCCGGGCCCGACACCATCCCCTACTCTGTGTGGAAAGGTGTCCACAGATGCAACCCCCTCATCATCCCCTCTCTCCTCAACCCCCTCATCTCCCTAGGCTACCACCCCCTATCCCTCAAGAGGGCCAACGGGATTATACTAGCCAAACCCAACAAACCGGACTACTCATCCCCGTCTACGTACAGGATAATAGTCCTCCTCCAAACGTTCTCCAAAATACTAGAGAAGATCATCACCCTTCGCCTAGCGAAAATCGCGAGAGCCACTGGCCTCATCGATCCCCACCAGCGCGGCTCCATCACGAGCCTTTCCACCGCAGACGCAGCCACAATCCTCTACCATGAGATCCGAGCAATCCAACTCGCAAAACTCAAATGCTCCACCATGTTTCTGGACATCAAAGGCGGTTTCGACCACGTCCTCAAACAATCCCTCGCTCCAATTCTTGCCCAAGGGCACACTCCCAAATACTTCACCAACTGGATCTGCTCATTCCTCTCGGACAGGTTCATCACCCTCCTCTTCAAGGGCTCCCCTAAAACGCCCACTGCAGTACAAGTCGGGGTCCCCTTTCTCCCCTCTTCTATTCGTCATCTATGTAAACTTCCTCCACAAGCACGACCCACACCCTGGCATCACCATATCATACGTCGACGACTTCGCAATAACAGTCGCGTCCCCCTGCTACTCCCATAACATCTCACTCCTCAAAAAGCACTACAAGAAGCTAGTGGCCCTCGCTACCCCACATAACATATTCTTCTCAGCCGATAAAACTGAACTCATGCACTGGCGCTCCCCCAGGAACACCAGCGAACACTGCGCCACCTCCATCTCCCTCAACAACCTCAAATTCAACCCCAGCAACCAGGTGCGCTGGATAGGATTCTGGTTATCACCCAACCTCAACCCAGACACTCACTTCCAAAGGAGACTAGCAGCAGCTAGATCTGCCTTTGGCATCATCTCCCGCTTCTCCTCCGCTGGAAAAGGCCTTTCATCAGCTAACTGCATGAGAATCGCCCTCCTAGCCATACGCCCAATGCTCACATACGGGGCTTCCACCTTCACCCCCAAAACATCCCTAAAGAGCATGAACACATTCTGGAACTCAGTCCTCCACTGGGCCACCGGATGCTTCAGAGCTACTAATAAGCGTATCCTCTGGGCAGAAGCCAACGCCCCCCCCCATCGACCTCTACTGCCACTTTCTCAAGTGCAAACAAGCTATACGCATCCTCCAAACCTCCCCCCTCAACAACCCCATCACAGGGAGAACAAGCCCAAACTTCCCCACCACCTCACAAGAAAGAGTCTACTCCCACGCTGCCCTCCTGAGAGGAAAGCCAAACCCACCCAAGAAATGGAACTCCAACGCATCCAAAGGAGTAGCCCACCTCCCCATCGAGCTCCTCTGCTCCCTCATCCGGCCCCTCATCGAAGAAGGGATTCCCCCACATAAGATGGCAGCATGCGCCAAACAACAACTCGTCATAAAATGGCAAGAAATCTACCCCACCCCCGAATACTACAACCACCCCCTCACCCTCAAACGCCTCCCGTTCACTTCACTCCACAAGTTCGCCGCAACCCGAATCCACCAGATGAGGGCCAACAAGAACTACCTCCGCGCCCAAAAATCATGGATCAATGCACACCGCTCCCCCCTCTGCCAGCGCTGCGGAAAGGAAGACGAAACACTCCAACACGCAGTTTTCAATTGCCCCTCCACCTCCCAACACCGTCACCCCCTCACATGGGCCCTCAGCGACACCATCATTGCCGCCAAAATCAACTTCCCCATAAAGGAAATCCCCTCACCCCTCCTCTCGGGCTCAGCAGAATCCTCCTCGCTAAGCTCAGTCTCCACCGCCTCGATTGGAAGCCCTTACATGGCCCCTCTCAACGCCCACCGCTCTCGATGAAAAAGTCCCAAAGTTGGCATTCGGGCCTTCGGCCCTCATTTACTTATCTCCTTTGTTCGTTTCTATTTCGTGTATACTGTTTTCTTTTGGTTTAGTTTTATTTGCTTTTAGGGGACGTGCGATAGAGTTTTTGTCGGGGATAGGTCTCTTTACGCCATAGTTTATACTGCATGCGAACTTTCTGTACCTAGAAACATGAATAGATATGATTAAAAAAAAAAAAAAAAAAAAAAAAAAACATACCAAAGTGACAGGTCATCCTGCTGAGTCATCTTGGAAATGAAGGTCTTCGCCTCTACCTCCACCTTCACTTCCGCTGTATACAGGGGGTTGTCCGAGGGCGGTTGTAAGAGTACAGAGACGCAGACACGGAGAGATATCACCAATAACTCATTACCTAACTCACGTCTATATCTACTCTTAAAACATGCCTGGTAACCAGGAGCACTGTCAACTTGCATAAGTTAGGGCAACAGTTTCATCAATAATCAGTAGAGATTGTATACTTCGCCTGAGTACACCCGAGAAGTTTGTCCTGTCGCTATGCAAGCTGCGAGGGTTAGGTTTTTTTTTGCGATATACCCTGGTCATTTTTGCTCGATATTTGCTCTATACCTTCGTCTGTCAACGAAATGCTGCCTACCTAAGAAAGAGGAAATCCGGCGTGGCTTTACTAGTTATCTCTGTTATGTATAACAGATTCTCCATACAAATTCAATTTCACTATTATAGGGGAGCAGCAATTGACAGACAATGGGATATAGATCGATAACCTAGCTCCTCTACCTCTCAATCATCCCGCCTCTCCCTCAATTTTTCAGTACTATATATGGGGCGTGCTACAACAAAACCAGACAAAGTGAACATCGAGCAATTGTGGCAGGTTTTGAAAAGTCGCCAGCTCCTCATCAAGAACTCAGGTAAAATAAACGAAAAATTGAACAGAGAATTATAGGCTATGGCATTTGGCTATTTTTTTTTTTTTATTTTTTTTAAGGATAAACCTTTATTACAAGAATCATTCTTTAAGATACCTATCCCTTAAATTGATCCCCAAAACCCATCGGGTAACACATTCATCCCCTTGACCCCGAACCACCCTGCCCTTCGGACCGAGAAAGCCTTGAAGGTTTACATTATGGTGTCCTGTGGTGGTGGTCCTGAGCTTTTGAATTTGACGGCCGACCCCGGGCATCGAGATTCTGTGATCTTATCCATCGGGCGTCAGTCTGAACTGGAATCGCTCTCAAGTCGGTTATAAGCTATAGTTCGCCAAACGTAGCCCTCTTATCTTGTTCTTGAGTTTCTTCTGACACATACTAAAGAGGAACAGAGCCCAATTGTAATTACGCTAAAACAAGCACACATCACTAACAGTGAATCCAATGATACAGCAGTCTAACGGCACGCACAAACAGGCCAAACCGCCAACGACAACCAGATAACCCCCCGCGGCCCGGCCATTGCTGTCTGACTGTTGATCAAGTGGAACGGACCTCCATTTAATCCTGTTTAAACCATAACAGAGTTGGGCGCAGAATCAACCCGATAAAGCTAGAGTTCATATATATCCACCAATCAAAATGAATCACTCGGAGCAGGTAACTTCTCCGTTGTTGGAATTATGTCCGAGCCTGGGAAAAATATATCCTGTCCGTCAAACTTGTGGCAAAGGAAGATATATCCTGGCTATTATTAGTACTTGTGGCAAAGGTCTAGACCACTGTTGTTTTATGTCATTGCTGCCTCTAGCCAAGGAAATTGTCAGTACAGAGGGGCTACTAAGTTCCCTCCTGTACTGTGTAGAAGGTACGATAGAAATATATTCCTCTGCAAGACATCGATATTTCCAACTGGCATCCGCATAGGGATGCAAGTGATATCACATGACTGGACTGTAAAGGTGACTGATTTTTCATTACCCCATAGTCCATTGCTTAAGTGCTACCTTTCATCCCAGTCGCTTACATGGCTCGATTCCTGCCCATAAAGCAACCCATATGTAGCTTTGCTAGACTATGGGATACAGTTTTCTAGTAGGGTGAGGTCAGGGGGAGAGTTTCCCAGAAGGCGAATGTGAGTCACAGCCTAAGACCGAGGTGACAATAGATCGACTCAGCAAAGTGTCTAGGTGAGTATCTTCACTACTTTCTGTTTACCAAGCACATACCCTCAGCGTAAGTGGCACCCAGTCTTTCCCATATAAACTTTTGAGGAGCAAGCTCGCTCATGTTGAATCATTTACCAAATCGCGGAATGTGTTCTATACTTTAAAAGCTTCAGAGTATGATATTGACCATCTAGTCTACGCATTCTACTTGGTTTTAAAAATTCAGTGCAGTTAGTTTTCGTACTTTTAATCCGACAGGTTTCTTCATATGATTTGCTGCTGATCTTGATGAAAAGGCAACGTCTAGAAATTACTCATCTGGTTGCTGCTCCCAGGGTGTTCTGTATGTTGACCAGGCAGTATATTTAGTCGAGCGTGCATACCGCTAGCTAAGATTGCCTTATAGTACAATCTATTCAACTGACTCATAGGAATATTCAATCATTTCAACTATTCCGGAGAATATTATTCAAGTCCCTATGTACTACAGGGGTATGTAAAAAGTCATGGAACATAACTGAGGCATCCAACCGCCAATTTTTCCACCCGCGTTCGATGACTTTTCACCTGTCGCTGTACTCTATCTACAAGCAAACAAAGCCGACCAAGTATGGGCAATGAATTGTCAATTTAGACTGTAAGGTCTGCTGTTACACTGAGTTGTCCCTGTATTCCTCTCATTGCACTTCATTGAATGTCTTAAAAATGACAATTAGGAGTAGGAACTTATTATGAATTAGACTATCTATTTTCAGGTTAGGTAACAAATATGAAGAACTGAATAGGGCTCTTAATAATTAGTATTACAATCCTTGTAGAACATGTCAGCTCTTGTATCTGCTATGTAGATGACTCTGATATCAGCGTATCATTTCGACCTTGACTTTGTACCGCATTTCAAGTGGATATTGAACAGTTACTCTCCTTGCCTTCTCGATGCTAGAATTCAACTATGACAAACAACGAGTAATACAATGTTGATGTGAAGTGATTGGATTTGTGACCGAACACTATACCTTAAGCAACCCTATAATCCGACATGGTAAGGTTCGGAATGGTGATCGAATCTTTATATTAAAGTGTGGGGAAGATATCTGTAATTGTACAAATATCTAAACCACCATTGTATTCATAGGAGTCGGCCGTTAGTGAAATTTTGGGTGCATCCAACTCGTCAAGCCGCACATTTAAATGGGCGTTCTAAGCTGTCATTATCTTGCTGGGTAGGGCGTACACCTGACCAAACGCGGACCGCGGCCAACGGCACAGAATAGTTCTGCTCACCGACTTCAGAATACTCGTACCTAGCTTCGGGAGTGCGGTCGGGCATTGAGATGGTCCGCAAAGATATGAGTTGTTGTTTTGAGGCTTCCAAGCCTGGGATTTATGTCCGGTGATGTATCTACTGGTACCACACTGTTCAGTTGAATGATATCATTCTCTGGCATGAATGCCAGTGCGCAGCAACGATTTGGGTGATGATTAGCTCTAGCAGCCAAACCCTTGGCGCATGTATTGGATACGAATATGGGACGCTTGGCCCATCTTGGTATTACAGACAGAAAAGCAACTACATGACTTCTGTAATAACAATGTGAACTATCTAGCGCACTGGCCCCAGCTCTAGTAGCAAGGAATAGGTGACTCGGTCATTTGGTGCAAGTCGTTTAGTAGTAACGGACTCAGTCAGTGAAAATCGTCATTTATGTGACTACACTTAATAAATAACAGAGTCATATTATAGCTATAGTATATCTCCACCCAGCCTGTCAGTTCCTCTATAACTATTGAATACACTACTCCTGCTACTACTCCACAGCTACTGCTGCTTCTGCTACCACTATTAGTGATGGCTATTCTAATCAAGGTGATCGATCTACCTACCTTTAGAGTGGTGCCGGTGATGATGATACCGATGATTGAGATTGAGATTGTGATCGTGATGGTGATGGTGATGGTAATGGTGAAAAAAGAGAGGAAGGCGCTGACGGTGGTGACTTTGTAATACTGAGATCACGGAAATAAGGTTTAGTGCCAAGGATAGACATATGAAAGTCAGGCCATTTAGCAGGTCATTTAGTTGAGAGCGTCATTTACTCAAGGGTCATTTATAGGGCTTAGTAAACGGTTAAGCCATTCAAAGTTGTCCTCTAGAGCAGCAATGTAATCGCAACTAGAGTAGTATTTTGCCAGCGTATCTCATGTCCTCCCATAACCACCTGTCAACCGCACAGCCAGAGGGCGGTACTGGGCGTCCTTCCTGTGGGAAGGCCCTTCATAGTTGATAGAAAGGTGACCCCTGATAAATATTCTTCCCTTCGCGGTATCTATGGTCACACTCTTGATTTTGCTGTAATTATATATATGTTACAGCTATTTCCGGTGTAGTGGTGGGCACGAAACAGGCCATCTCGAGACTTTTGCCAAAAAAAGAGAAGGCCTGAGGGGCGACAAGACGAGACAAGGCAAAAGCTTGTTGTGGGTGTTTCGAGACTTGTCTCGAAACTCTTTTGACTTTTTCCCACCACATGGTTTGATATTACAAACTCCCAAACTAGGGTTAGGGTTTGTGCAGGCAGTTTTGTAACTGACTCCTAACTCGCTGTTTCTGGCATTTACTGGCCTCTTCTGACGTCAAAGTCACATGGCAACGAGACATTCGAGACTTTTGAATGAAAAAACACAAGACAAGATAAGACCTCTCCAATTCTCGCCTCGTCTCGTATCGTGCCCATCACTATTACGGTATGTGTAAATCACCCGGAGCACCGAAGGGACCCTTAGACCAACCCCATTAGGCCGCTAAACTCCACTCCTACCTCTAAAATGGATAGGAAAGGTCCGTAGCCAACCTCCGATCGGGATTAGGAATCTCCAAGTGGGGCGAGTTACTGCGGAGGGCCTAGGACCAGGGAAAAGGGGGACTGAGGAATAGTAATGCTAAGCCCAACTATATAACCCGAATCAGCAGGTGGTAAGCAAAAATCCAACTGCGGACTTATCGAAATCATGTTACCGAACACATAATGAAATAAACAAAAAAAAGAAAGATCTTCCAGCGGGCGAGGTACGGCGCGCCAAGTCTTAAAGGTGACATGCCGCTATTGCAGTTGGAATAGGTTTAGCCGCTCAGGATGGTTTTTAACCAATGAAATAAATTGAATTTACTGGCTTTCAGCCCTAGAGTGGCTGGAAACTGCTTTTTGCTTAGGTGGGGGGTATAAATGGGTATAATATTGTTCTAGTATACCAAATCTTGGCGCTTTTTACATACAAAAACAGCCATTTTCAAGGTCTAAAAACTGCACCAAAAGAATAGATAAAAGAAATCCGCCTAGAGAAGTTCTAGATCATATAGAAGCAGGCTTTGTCAAGGCAGATTTCTGATATCTTGTTTGGTTGGAAAGTTTTTGGCCCTGGTGCTTGCAGTCACCCGGCGCGTCATAGATCGAGTGATGATCTGTGACGTCAGCGAGTGATATTCCATGATCGGAGTTCATTCATCGAGTGATATCATATGACTGCCAAGGCGTGCCGTGGCGCTAGCAGATCACCAATAGCCCGACCACACATCCCTTCGTTGAGATGGGAATGATGGCAGGTGCGTTCGCAGGAGCGCCTTCGGTTCAGGTAGCCTGGTTTGGGCAGGTCCGACTACTGAGCCTTTAATCCATATATAAGTTACCTCATGCTGCTTGTCAAATCCTTCAGATCGTTTATTGATACTCACTCTTCATAGTGTGTGCCATGGGTTATGATTTATCGTATCTGCGTGCGATAGAAATGACACCCTTAGCTAGGGTATGGCTGGACTATCTTGTCAGCGGTGCGTATCACGCGGTAAGGCCGTTACCGCCTACTTGCTGTCACTCTGACTAGTATATATAGTGGTGAGAGCAGGCGTTAGTATTGAAGTCGGCCGAGTTGGCGAGCTGAGTTTCGCAATCAAAGGCCAACCTATGTCGAGACTTTGAGATGGAAGAAGAGGTCAACCATTGGCCGATTCAACCTCTTAGCCGAAACTGAGTTCCGAAGAAGACTTTTCTATTGACAGGGAGCGTACTGATCTTGCCTCATGTCCTCCGCCCATCATGTGGCAAGTGTCCACCCCTCAGATACCGCAGAGGAGACAATGCTCTCACCTCCCATCCCTCCAAGCCAGCACTGTTTCGCCGCTACCCCCTGATTTACTCCGTGTACCGGTGCTCCACCGGCCGCCAACGTGGAGTTCCATTCCTAACTAAGCGCACGAAACATGTGGAAGAGGCCGTCCTTCGTTCTGCAAATGGGTGTTTGATAGCACCGGTGCCAGTTCTGGCTGCAACCGTGCCGATATCTGCCGAACATGGTTTCGGACCGGGATTTTTGTTAAATAGGACACTAGATGGAGCAAGAGCGGGAATCGTTCCTGAGATGGTTAGGGGGTTACTTGGCGACCTACGGAGGGATGCAAGTCGGCGGGAAGGGGACTTGTTTGAGGATCTCGAAGGAGGTATTGGGCGGAACTCGGTCATCAGAGGCGGTTTGAGGGCGATGGGAACTACTATACTAGAAAGCGAGGGAATGGCTGAGTTCGGCTGGTGAAGGAAATGGATCCGGTGGGGATATAGAAAGTGGACTTCTATCGGAATTACTTGGTGAAATCGCTATTATGTGCCCCCGCTATGAGAATATTGAAGGGATTGCGCTGTATATCTACTTTTCCTTTCAGTGCTAGGGGCTGACCTACTATCCAATTTAGGGAGGTGAACGCGATACAAGAGGCTTGGATGAATCGGAAGTGAAGGCGCTGGATTGGCTCTTTAGAAGGTGGTACTAGTCTTTCAGCGGGGTATACAGTAGGTTGACAAGCACCCCACCCACCCGACCGTACATGCTGTCAACACCCCCAAATGTGCCCCTGGAACTCGGAGCTCGTGGGTCTATTTCTCTTGAGATGTAGACAAGCGAACATCCTTTGTCCTCAAAACCAAAATGGCAGTCAAAGCTTGGTTAAAGCACGAAGGTGCAGTGTCGTCTGCTACTCCAATACCAAAACTGGTGCTTTTCTGGGTATTACTTCCTCCTCTCAATTTGTATAGAAAGGTTACGCGTTTTTAAAGTACTGCCTTTTTTTGAGTACCATGCGATTAGCTTTTAAATGGTGGGTGATCTTTGATCGGTAGTCGGAGAGCCACAAATGATTCTCTGCTCATTCCGGAAATTACTTGGGGAACTCTTGGACGGCCAACGTACATTTAGGTTGATGAAACAGGCTTCGATGTCAATAGACTTGTTCATGAGAACTCGGGTAGCCAACATACCCATCTCCCAAGCGAATGGACCACATCACTGAAGCGTAAAGAACCACTCTTGAAGCGAGTATCAGAACTCAGCAAAACTATTTCGGAATCGGCATGAAAATGGCTGTTAGAATCCATATTCTCTAGTCGTTCCCCACATCTTCACACCGTTCAACTCTGCCTTCTTCGGGTTCGAAGAGAATATCTAGATGGCCTGCTGGTCCAAGGACATGTGATTGCTTCTTCTGCTCTGAGTGGCGAGGCGTAACCGAAGGATTTTGTGAAATGGGGGGTATTGATAAGATTAGTTAGAGCGCCTCTGCGTGTGTTACCTTGTGTCACTATTCCTTCGACGCCCTCACTAGGCCATCTACTCTTGTGGGATTCTTACTCGCTGTTGGCATTTTGAGTTGGGGGAGGGAGGTGTAGTCGACCATAAGCACTATGGTGTTGGGGTGATAGCGGTCGGATTCGAGAGAGGATTGTGGTGGTTTGTTCGGGTAGGTAGCGGCTGGGATGTGTGAGGAGTACTTGTTGGCCGGCAAAGGCTATGTGGCCATTGTGTGTGGGGGGTGATACATTGCAGTGACAAACGTTATGTACGTTTTGGTATATCGTGAGTTCGGTACTGTGGGTAGGGGTTCGTCTGTCAACACCTGAGCCTCAACATTAATATTATCCAACCCACCCACCACCCCCAACTAAAATGACCGATCGCAGATCTTAAATCAACGCTTGTCGAAATACGCGCTGATCTCCCACTTCACATGCATACATGCACCCCATGTCTTATCCCCACGAATCCCACGGACGTTACAGCGAGAGGTAAGATTATTGTAGAAACAGCGGTCTAAAAACAGGGTTTTTATGGCTAGTTAAGCCAATAGTACCCATCATTCTACAATAATCTTATCCCTTGCTGTATATTTGCCAGGATTATCGGTTGCAACCTTTCCCGATCGAGGTTTCTACTATTCGAACCCCTGGCCCTCTGTTGGGCTTGGCGGTGATTGGAGTTTTATTCATTACGTACATGCAACCTCACGGTTATGGCACTAGATCTACTGTCCACCTTCCTGCACTCCTAATATTTATTAAAGCTGGGACATGACCGCCGAAAAATATAAAGGCGTAACCCAATTTGTGGCGCCTTAATATTGGACATGAATTTTGTACTAGGAAATGTTGCGGTAGGTTCAATGGTCTATGTAGATTACATACTTGGGCCCTTTTGGCATCAATGTTGTGAGGTGTATATTTGGACGGGGGGAGTGAAGATAACAACGAAATATGCTATAGAGTGCAAAGACAAGATGCTATTTCATAACCAATGTAATGACCAGACCTCAACTTGATAGAAGCGGGATAGGCTAGTATCAAGTGTGACCCAGGAGAAACTTGGGATAGGATTGATGATATGAAGGAGATGAAGGTGGTTCTGCAAATTCTTTGGAACAATATTTCAAACTCATTTCTGAACTCATTGATCAGAGGTATGTCATCTAGACTACAAGCTGTAATTGATGCAAAAGGAGAAGCTACGATGTATTGAATTGAACTCAAGTTCCTCGTGCCAAGCCTCAACGCCACCACCGCCAGGTGTGGCCAGACTTACCATCCCCCGTAGTACAAGGCACGGGCATTAAGTGAGTGAACTAAATAGGGTGCTGTACAGGTGAAAATCCGTTCACTCACTAAATCCCGGACCCCTTGTATAGACAGACCCCTGCAACCGCGGACGCTGTACGGTGTGGAGTCATGGGCGCCTCGTTTCGATGCAGTGGAAGGAGAGCGAGATGCAGTCATAATGGGAAGGGGAAAGGTCTGATAAGGTGTTGCATGGGGCTATAGTTGAAGCACATATAATCCAACGATCAGTAATACAGAAACAAGTAAATAATTATTACAAAGACGATCATGCATGCCTTAGTGACTTGGCCAGCGTAGGCTCACAAGTACAGCATACCAGAAGCGCGGTAGGATTAGTAGAAAGGCAATACGAATACTGCGTAGGCTGGCGCAGTGTTACCGGTATTCGTCCTATGCATATGGTATTGTACGAAATAGCGGTATTTATTCCACCCAATTTCTGGTACTGTATGTACTCTGAGAGGGAAATCGTAGGCGTCAATAAGACTTGGATTTATCTCCAGGTGTATCTTATTAAAGCGATTTGGCCAATCCCTCCTTTTCCAATTTGGAGATCAAATTTTGAGATCTTGGCGGGATTTTCACACCAAATATTGTCGCCAAGAACTAAATACCCAGATTCAGAAGTCGGCCAAATCGCTGTATTGTCCTGCAGTGGGAAATATCACATCACAGCCTGCTCATAACCTCATAGCGTCCCCGAACACGACCAATATTTTTTTTTTTTTTTTTTTTTTTGCTTTATTCATAATGTGCATGCAAGCACGACCACTGTTGTATGACATACAAAAAGGTGGATTTGACGCCTTTTTGTATAGTATGCAATAGCAGTTGTGTTTGGAAACGTCATGAATTTACGAGTAGTTGCATATATCCAGCTCGTATATGTAAAGTAAGTGGCTAGGGATATGCTTGGCCTTGTTACTCGGAGAACAAAGCTCTTCCCGCGGTCTCTAGAAGTTTCCAGGGTGACAATCCTCCGAGAAGGACACTTGTTATTGAGCGGCCGTGCTCATATGTCGCGTGATTGCCTACACGAAAAAAGTGTGATCGGGCTGAGGGTAAAGATGGTCGAAATACCGGAAAGGAATATTTATATGCAAGTAAAATAGAGAGACTAAAAGAGAAAGAAATAAAGAATCTGGGTGTGAGGTTGCAGAAAGAAACCCAAGATATAAAAACCCGGCAGCAAAAGATAGCCACAGAGGGTTTGATATATATATATGTACACTTTCAATTATTTTAAATATTCACGAAATAACAGGACATCCATTACTGTATTATCCCTCCATGATGAACGTAAATCAATTAATATTACTCCGATAAATCTTGACTACTTAATTTGATAGACACATTTCTGTGTCTAGGGGAAGGGGCCTCCCCTGCTCACTCCTCGGCCAGCCTCGTAAAGATCCATTCCCAACACTAGAAACCCCAATCTTGCTGCAGATTCTTGGGCTCTAGATTATATCAGTGGGCCGAGCTTGTAGCGGCTCTAGTCTTGGAGCGGGTGTTGTGCATGTTACTCAAAGGCCTCTGCACATCCGAACTAGGGGTATGTGGTGGATTGGATCGGGAATTCGCGGGCGGGTGCCTAGATCTGTTGCTAGGTCCCGCTTCAGATTCGGCTGCCGGCATGTGGGAAGAAGACGTCGGGACAACTGGAGGTCCGAAATCTCTCGGTGTGCGGTCCTCCCTCTCTTGGAGGAGAATTCTCACGCCCTCTGTCAACATCTAAGTGAGTCCTCATGATCCTTCGCCACCTCCAAACTCCGGTCTCGGTCCTTCTCCAATATTGACTTGATCTCGACAATACCCTCCTTGATGATTAGCGAGTTTGCATCATTTTTGCCCTGTCGTGTCTCTAAATTGCTCAGTCGTATATCTTGCTCGTTTTGGTGTGCCTTTTGACGGCCCTGCTCTGCCTCCAGGTTGTCCTGCCGAGCCCTTTGATGGCACTGCTCTGCCTGTTTATTTTCCTGCTGCTCTTCTATAAGTATCAACCTTTTTGCGAGAAAGTTCACTTGGCTTTCGTGGTCGGGTCCGTTATTTGGGTCCACCGCGCTAGTATGAGTCACGGACAGCCCCGGGTGATTGGCGGGTGCGTGTTCTTGCGCAGGTAGCTGGGAGGCCGCTCCCCCACGAACGCCTCCAGCAACGATATCGTCCCTGGCACCATCACCATCGTCACCGCCGTAGGATGTATGCTCTTCCCCATCGTTATCCCCGCTCCCTTGTCTCGGTTGTTGTGTCGAATGTGGAGGTGTTGATGGCTGACGGGCTCTAGTCTCCTCTGCGACTGCGCTGTAGCTACCAGTCATCACTGGGGAGTCAAGGCAAACGGTGTCAATGTCCATTGGTGTGCACACAACATGGGATTCAGTCTCATAATCGGTGTCGGGGAGGGGTTGCGGGATGGCATTGCCGACGTTTAGGGCGCTCGGTCCAAGATCTACTTCCGTGCGGATCAATGAGTAATCGTGTGGCTTTCTCTGTTGCGCCGGGACGTCGACAGCGGTAGCGTGCCAGCTCCTATCGGCCCCGACGTGTCCGTAACCGCTCACTGGGTCATTTCCGTCTGGGTTTGAGGCTGCATTACGCTGCCTTTTTCCCCGGACCGTTGTGCTGTGATTACGGCAAGGACGCTTGCTGAGGGTTGGCATTTGATATTTGCTTTGAGCGTAGATGTGGATGGGTATAGTATGTTGGGGAATAGTTGGGGAGTTTGATTTTGTTTTCCAGCGCCAGAACACGCGTGTTATATATAATCACTTACTGGTATCGCGTACGCGTGAATAATTGTATAATATAATCATATAAACATTTCTATTATATCCCGTGGTTTCGTAGTGGTGGGGGAGCAGAAGCACTGCCAGCTCAGTTCTTCTCGGCATACACAAGCCCTATTCTAGCGCCATGATTCATGAATTCAGCATGCAACCTCACGGTTATGGCACAGTTTCTGTTTATTCGACGGTAGTTACTTCCGGGAGGGTGACAATAGGGGAGTACCGGGGTGTTAGGTACGTCTTGGGCCTGGAAAGGAAAGAGTTTACTTTAATAATATTGCATATGCGGGATTGTCCCAACAGAGGTACATACATGTATGCGGTTCCGTTCGACAATTGCAAGGCCATTCTACTTGGATGAACTTTTATCAACAGCAGCCTTGCTCGATCGTGGAGGGGCCCATCGTTACTGTTTGTCCCGGAGAGGCGTAGAAAGCCTGAGAAGGTCAACAAGGCTGAGAAAATTTAGATGGGTATTGCTTCTTTGATATAGGCGGGTCATGTTTGTCTATGGGACTTTTATTCACAATAGAATGATACTCTCGATAAAAATTGAAGGTAGCGCTACTTTCCGGAGGTGTAGAGCACTTTGTGCAGAGATTGAGGCCGAATGGTGAGGTGCTCGTTATGGAGAACGAGGTTCGACCTAAATCAGTACACTCTTTCCTAATATTATACAGTTGGCGGATTCTATTGCTGCGAGTTTAGAATTTATATAGGACCATATTAGAAGAATCATTGACAAACGAGAGAAGAAACTGGGTGATGAGTAAAAGGTTAGACACAATGAAAGCGGTAGAGTATCTATTTCGGGATATGCTGCTGTATTGAATACCGAAAATCTGAGAGATTTAGTTGCGCTACAGCAGGGGTATACACCATCCAGAGGCAGTCTTTGGACGTCAATATGCAAGTTTTGGTAAAAGGATATCCCTGTTGTAGCGCAACGAAATTTCTCGGATTTTACGGTAGGTTTTATACAATGCTTTTGATGATCCCGAGATGACAGCGGCATAACCGACGGGTTATGGGGTAGTTGCTATGTAAAGTGCGTAGAGTACATAGTAGACTGTATGTACCTCTGCAAACTCCACGATGTTGCTGAGTCCTTGTGGCTGGAACTGTCTAATTTATCTCAGTGGTACAATTACTCTATCCCACCGTCCGTCCGTAAAACGACGACCCCGAGCAGAAGTCAATTTAGTGTGGCTTCACTAAAAGATCTTGTTATCTCTCTTATCAAATAAGAGATCTCCAAAATTCAATTCTTCTATGATAGGAGGGCCAGCATTGACGGAATGGGATACATACATGCTAAACTTGTATATCTGGAGCGGGGCCGCCAGGGACGTTCGGGCATGGCTCGGACCAACTGTAGGAACTTAAATTAGCACGCCAGATCCTGGCACATTACCACGCTTAACTAAAATGCTGTAAATTATTTGATTATCTACAGTACCCTTAATAAAGCGTACAGCCAGATTGAGTTCTTGGCAGGCTATCCACACCAAGAACCGGTCGCCAAGAGCTAGGAGACTTCTATTAGATAAGCTAGTCACCGTGCAGGGGTCCCCGCGGTCCACAACCCTTACCCACTGTCTGCGCCGCCAAGTGGCTTGACACGCTACCCTGTCTTGATCACAGAAAATCACTCACCTGCACGGTCCAGCGACGCCAATAACTGAGTCGGCAACTGTGAACATCTGTATAACATTATGCCAAGGTTTGAGTTGCAGTTTGACAAATGCAATTGTGGTTGTTGTGCCGAGTTGCATGAAATATCATGGCCATCTAATGCCTCATATTTCATCAATTCTCGCAATTTGATCTCTGATACTTGGCAACCCCACTAAGCCTTGGCAACCCTTGGCAACTTGATCTGTGATTCTTGGCAATTTCAACTTGAGAGCTGAACTGGTGGTGGCCTGCAACTGGGTACCAAATATCTGAGAGTTGTCAAGTCAACTCAAACCCACGTCAAACCTTACCAACCCAACTCAATTCTTGGCTAAGTTGAACGGTCGGCCGTCCTACCTACACCGGCAAGACATCGCTTGGGGCTCATATGGCCGGGGCGGCTTAACACAAATTGCATTGCAACCTTTTACCCAGGCAAGATATCAAAAATCTATGAGATCAAAATATTGATCATACCTATATCTACAATTTGAACACAAGGATTTTTGATGTCTTGTCTGGTTGAAAAGTTATTAGTGATACCATTTGCCTATTTTGTATGTAAAAGGCGCCAAGACGTGGTGAAGTGGAACAGTATTACACCCATATATACCCCTACATGGCAAACATAAAGCTAAGATTTGGTTTTCAGCGTAAAGTGGCTGGAATCTAAGGCTCTTATTGGTCTACAAGCAGCCAGAGATACCGGCATGTCACCTTAAAGACGGGCCGCGCCATTTCTGAGCCTACCCCCCCGCAAGTTTTCGCGAGACTGTAGTATTTCTCGCCGGGCTACAGCAGTACTACACGAGCCTTCTTGCATTTAAGCTTAAAGGAAAACATTGCTCACTTCTCTTCATAAATCAGGGATCACTCGGCTGTCAACACATCCTCCGCATTCAATCAGTCTGGCTTCCCGTACCATCCTGTGTGACAGCGCGAAATCGCAGTTATTGGTGTGGTCTTCTATCCTGTCCCTATTCTTTTTTGTTACCGAGTATTATGCTTCGCTCAACAATCGCTTCCTCGTGCTGGAGATGGGGAGTATATATTGACTGTAAGATATGATTGGGGCAAGGTCTAGACCACTATTTATTATGTCATTACTGGCTCTTTGCCAAGAGGATTATTGTTATGAAAGGACTACCGCGCTCCCTGCTGTATCAATAGACAAGACATGATAAGAATTTATACCGCTGCTATAGCAAATATCTACACACGCCTAGGAGCTCGCTTAGGCCAAAATCGTTATAGCGCCGTCGACTAGAGGTCCCTCACCCGCCCCAAAGCTAAATCTGCCAACCACAACCCTGCCGCGCCGTCTGTCAGCAGCCAAATTAGCGTCTCCACGCGGTGGAGACTTTTCTGGCCGTGGGCATTAGTCGCTCTTAATCACAGGAAATCACTCGGCTGCTAAGGGCGCGCGATAATTATAACCCTAACCCAGTTTCTTACCCAGTGGGTTTTTATTTTTATTCATTCCTGGCCGCCGCTTAGTTCTAGCAATGGGAGATGTATGAGATTTATACGGTCATACACCTATGACGTTGTCTTGTCTGCCAACAGTAAATATCAAATACCACTATCTACCGCCGCCACATGGCCCTATTGCACACCATATATGAAGTTGTCTATGAGCATGCCTGCTTAGCACGGTGCCGTTGCATGTATATAGCCTGGAGAAAGGGTATTGGACAGTCGAGAAGGCGGCCGGACAGAGGCTAGGGATATATACACACGGCCAGGCAATCTTTGTGTTGTAACTTGGATCATTATTCGATATATATATCGGCACCCACTATTCTTACCTTGCTCTTCGATATCTCAGATCATCCTTGACACCACTCTACTATCTCCTAGGATGTTCCGGCCCTGCTCGCTTACATTGTGGCTTCTACGGCTATGCAGTATTGGATTCATACGGGGTTTAGCGGGGGTAAAGGCAAGACGCAGACTACGGGCCAAGGAGCACAACCGAAGCGAAAAACGAAGGGTCCAAAGACGAATTAGAAGACAGACTAGTATATTGAATTAAAATAACAAAAAGGTTGCGTGAAGGAGAGGGGCTGTGTGTGTATGTATTGAGATAAATAAGAAAAATGTTCCGTGGAGGAGAAGGCCTGTACCGCCAAATCTCGAGGGTTGCCAAGAAGGAAAAAGACAAAAGACGCGCTCTGCAACGTTCCCAGCAGCAGGGTCCAATCAAATAATTGAAACCACGAGATTACTACTCCCATCTACAAAACAACCACCGCCAACCCCGCGCCCAGCGGCCAGGAGACATCATCATAATCACCCTGAGGCGCCACCTCAAATCCGAGAGTCGTCGCAGTAGCCGGGCATGGAAAAGTCGGGGTTGGTCCATCCCAAGTTCCCGTGGCGCCGTTCGGAGTAACGGAGAAAATCCCGTACGAGATATTCCTGTACGGCCTGCTGGTGTAGGTGTTTGTTGCCGAAATCGGTCCACCCACGCTAAAGAGCTGAACCTTGCGCGAGTTTGAAACGTCGCTGGGCGGCTGTGCCCACCCATTGGTAAAAGAGAAACTGCAGGTTTTGCCTCCGTGACCGCTCGGGAAGTTGAACGAGAGAAGGGAGTTGGTCTCGTGCTGGATTCCTTGTGCCGTGTACTGGGTTAGGGTTAGTATTTGTATACCAGTTGTGCATATATCATTACGCGGGGGATCGCCATACCCTGAAGACGTAGACATCACCCATTACAACCCCATTGCTGGGAGTAAAGATATTGACGGCAAGCGATGGGTAGATTGTTGCGACAGCACGACGTTCGATTTCAGCATCAGGAACCGGAGCACAAGAGACCAGGCCGGTTAAGGCAAGGAGAGATGCAAAGATTGAGAATTTCATATTTGGAGATTGATATCGAAGGACGAGGGAGTCAGTGGGTATCTAGGCAGGGAGGACGGCTGAAGCTGCTGGTAGTCTTCCTGAATGAGAATGAGGATGGAGATGGAAAGGTAGCGCGGAATACTTGGGTATTTATTTACATACACATGCCTATGTACTTGGAGTCGATAATCATTTGAATTTACAAGTTCACGATAAAATCTCGTACGAAGGGGGTTTGCTCTGCTTAGTGTGTTTCTCTCCCGTTCAAGCAATCCGTTGGAAATAGTCCTCATAGTGCCCGATCATATGATACGCCACCAACTCCCGCTTGTTCTCCAAGGCTCTGTGTACGATGAGTGTAACGATTAGAGCTCGTATCGTGAATCACATGGTTTGTAAGTTGAGAATAGATACTTCGCGATATATCGATATCTGATTACTGATCTGGTGGTGATGCTATTTTTAGCACAAGTTGCTTATGGTAACACCAAGCTAGTGCAAATCGTATATTTTTGGGCAATATCGTTAATCTTGGACCCCACAAAGCATCCAGGGGATCCCGATTTTGCCGATCTTACTGCGAGATAACCTAGTCGGAAGTGCATTTAAAATGTTTTTGCTGGCTCATGCCCAGCCAAATCACGTGTGGTCAGCCGGGGGTCAACCTTTTCGCTAATGCATGTCTAACAATAGAGGTGCAAGAAGTGGAAGCCTTTGTAGGTACCAGTACAACCAAGAAATACTTGTAGGTCCCGATTTGTATATATGATCGCAAAGTTCGTATTCACCGCATCACTGGCTCAGAACCAAACTGTTTGTGTCACCAGGGAAAAGAGGGACCTTGCAACGAAATCTTCTAATTTAAGGAATTGGGAGGGAGAGAGGTAACCTTCACTAGGTCGAGCTACTGCGCTGGTCAGGTCATATGGAAATACGGGGACCAATTAGTGCTGACAAGAAACTGGCCTGATAGTAAAGGGCGTCGATGGGCATAGCCGAAGGTGATAGGCCAGAGAAGATGATGTTGTGCCGATTTCCCGGAAATAGTTTTTGATTTTCCGGCCGATAGTTGTTCAAAGACTAGGTCATATATCGGCTACGAACATATGCTGTCTCGGCATACACCAGGAGCACGGCAGATAAACAAACTAGCGTCAGAGGAGTGAACAAAAGTTGGATCAGAACAGACTCTACCTCATGTTGTCGGTGTTTAGTCATTTTGTCATCAGATACGCTCCTGCGGTGGGGCTCTAGTCCCATCTGAAATTCATAAGCCCAGACTCTATACTTGGGTACTCGGGGGCGGCCCCAATTGAACTTTACCACATTTGACGCTACCAGGCGAATTCTCGTACCACCGATAGGCGGACTGCTTGATTTGACCGAATTACTTTTTGACAGGGTGTGTCTTGACACGTATGACTAGCGAAAGTGACATCGATATATTAGTCTTGTCGGGCTGTTGTTGACCACAACAGGCTTATACTAGCGGTCAAAATATAGAATGTGTCTTTGGGGAAAGGGGAGAAGAAGAAGGGGGAAAAGTGGTGGGGCTAATAAAGATGGAGCAGAGCCGGAGAAGGCGTGGGTAGCCCGTGGAGAATCAATAAGGAATCAAAGTACTAGTTACAGAGTTTAGAGGCAGGAGAATACGGAGGGTGAGGAAGATAAACCTGAAACGACGGTGGTGTGGTGGTTTGTTAGGGCCCGTTTGGCAACAAGACTAAACGAAGTCTCTAAGGATCAAGGCCTAACAAAAGGATCGTTGAAACGGAGTTTACAGGGGTGAAAACTCTGTTTTGACCTATTGCCAAACGGGCCCTTAAGATCTCAGTATCTAGTCCTGGCTACCCTTGGATTTGTATAGTGAGTTTTAGTTTTCGGTTCTTCGTCTTCACTGGTTGTTTCATGATTTGTTTATATTACTTCATGCTGTTGTATCTTGTATTTTTACTGTTTGCTTTTATATGTGGAGGCGGAGTATGAGCTGAAGAAAAAGGAGAGAAAGGGTACAATGTTTGGTAGTTATATCTTAAGGCTCTGTAAACATACTGAATAGAGGCAAGGCAGGGGGAGGGGAAACCCCTGCCAGCCGGCCCCCGGCCGTTCGCGAGTATGAGATTTGTCAGCCACAAACCTAAGCTCTATTTGCACGAGGAAGGTTTCGAATCGTGTGCATACCCTCTTCACAACTGCAGTTTACACAATATATATATACCAGTAGGAAGCTTTCGGGACAGCCAACCTTGCACAATCACAGGAAATCACTCGTTCGTTATTGGACCGTCCCTTCCGAGATTGACTTTTTGATATATGATATGATAGAACCTAATGAACAAAACTGGCGTGAGAACAAGTGATATACATTATATAACCACAAAACACAGCCACATATGCGTGTACCGGACATATATGTAGTCCTAGGCACTTTCATTGACCATGCTCAGAAGCAACACACACCACAACAGTCCCTCTTGTTTTGAGGCTTCCGAACCTGTGATTTATATCATATGATGTATGTTCTCCGTTTTCATGATATTGATCTCCAGTATATATCAATAGGAAAGGTACTAGACTCTGGCCGTAAAAGGCTTGGCATATATATTTGGTTATAAATATAAGGCCGATGGCCTATCAAAACCCGTGTTAGGTCTCATAGTGATTGGCAAGAAATTAGGCTGCATTCTAGGTAGTTTGTCTTATCCCCAAGGAGTAGGGGATAGCTCTAGGCGATCTGCCAATGTCTGCGGATCTCGGGAGGTCTTGAGCTTACTCTACAAAGTTTGGTAAAGTTATTGTAAACGTATGTCCGAGTCTTGCGTGACCTAATAGTCCTCTGGCCCTTGAAGGAACTTTTCTATAAACACGGACTAAGAAACTTACTCGTTTAGTGCCGATTCTCGTATTATTTTTCACCAATCACAGTAATACCGGAAATCACGTGCCAATATTTCGCTTGATTCAAACTATTACATATATATTTCCGTCTTATGTGTTCACAGAATTGTCACCTAGAGAATTGAGGGCTAGTTTAGCGGCCGCCTTGGGGGGTCTGTTTCAACGCGGAACTGCGTTACGTTATTGGTAATTATTGAATTTTTAGTACAAGAATTACCTTTGTTTTCTTGTTAAGCTTGCTCGACGCCTGCAAGGCAATGTAAATTAATTATTGATAGCCGGGCAAGATTTAATTTGCAGAGCTGATACGGATTGATAATATTCGGATCATCTGGGTTCGTTTGGTATTCTGATTCCGGAGACTGTAGGTGTCCAGGAGATGGTTCTGCTGCTGCTGCTCTTATTGTCGTCAACATGTTGCTGTTGCTGTTGCTGTTGTTGTTGTGATCATAAACCTAACTCTAGCACAGGCTCTTGACGCGTTTTTTTTTTTGGTTCGTTATGTGTATGTAACCTGTGAGTTTTGGTATGGCACTTTATGTGTGTGGAATGAAATATATGAGTAGAGTTATGGTGCGCACACTCATAAAGGTGACACGGCAGGATTTGGAAGTGGAACAAGTCTGGCTGCAAGCTGAGTTCTGGGCCAATCAGAAGGCCTATTTCTAGCCACTTTGTTGCATTCCTGCCACAATTCGCTTTTTGAGGGGTATAAATGGGTATAATACTGTTCCACTTTGCTCAGTCTTGGCGCATTTTACATACAAAAACGTGAAATTTCAAATCCGTAAGGCTTCACAACTAGAATAGATATTAAAAATCTGGTCTTAAAATTTAAAGTTTATCACTAATACTATAGTTTGTAAGACCCGATTTTTTTAACTTTTTTTGTTGAAAAGCCTTAGGGAATCGACTGTGCTTCATTTTCAGTTACATTTAAGAGTGGGTGCACCATATATATATCTACGAGCCTCCGGCCTTTGGCCTGAGTCAAATTGGAGATTTTGGGTCCCTATTTGCCAAATTTTCAAGCTTAGGGCGAGCACACTTACCGTCTACTCTAAGCTCCCACTGATTGTCTAAATGTCACCACATTACTACTACTTGGTCATTCTTGAGACTTTACTATATAGTGATTTATGATCCAGCATAAGATAAAACACCAACAGGGAACTCATCAGGGAACTCATGGATGCTCCAAAAGGTGCTGTACATAATATTCACTGACTCAGGATATATATTTGAGCGCTTTGTGGGGAGTCTTATTGTGTTTCCTCCACCGGAGTATTCCTAGGGTGCGGGCCTGATGACGCTCAACCCGGGGGGGGGGGGGGGGGGAAAGAAAGTATTTAATGGCGCGAATGTTGAGTGAAAGATGCCTGGAATAACATGTCTACACTGCAAAAGACAAGTAGAATCCCTGTTCATATTCCTATGATATACGTTCTCATTAGTAGGTGTGTCCCCGCGCGGAGTCAGTGTCACGAGTACCATTATGGATATGGGGAGAAATTGATTTCTGTTGTAGATTGTCCTGCGTAATTAAGGAAAGATATTGACTGAATTGTAATCAAGGGGAAGTAATTCAGAGAGAAAATAACAAGATACAGTGCTGAATAATAAGTCAAAGTGGTATCATTCCCTTCTATTCTCCACATTCGCCACGCTTTATACATTTGTAGATAAAATACCTGGCGGTACAACATGTGATTACGTATTTCAATATATATTAGAATAAGTCAGGGATTAGGAGTAGGCCTCAGCGTAGGGGTTAAAGGTTTGTAGGAACCCCATCCACATTAATCATTGCCGGGAGCGATTATGAAGCTATCTGCCGATTCTCCATAGCTCGTCACTTGGTTATTATAAAGAGGTGGCGAAGTCATCGTCATCCGAGGAGCTGGAGTAGTCATCCGAAGAGCTGGGGTAGCCAAACCCTGAAGATCGAAGCAGGACTGGAGGGGACGACAGCCCCGCCACCTCTGATAGTCGAGCGCGGAATGAGCGCATAACCGTATTCTTCTCCGGATGGTCCTCCCAAAGTGCTTCCATCCTATCCTCGGTAATCACTATGGCGTAGCCTCCCGCTAGGAGTTCCTCGATTATTAGCGGGCCACACTCTTGGTTCTTTGCTGTAGCAGCCGCGAGCCGTTCTGTAATAAGGAGAGGTACATCCTCGGCGGCCAAGGTCTTGATCATCTCATATCCCCGCGCACGTCTGGCCGTAGAAGCAATGGCCTCCTCTGTGAAAAGGGACCGAGCCTCCTGAGGACATTTATTTAGTATAAACGCCAAAAGGGGAGGCCCGAAATCGTGATTTTTCGTAAGGGACACCACAACCCTCCTGGTGATCTTGGGGATGTGACGGCTCTGTAGTAGCTGAGAAAGGGCACCGCCGCGGTTCGTCCATTTCCTCAAGGCGCGTAAAACCGCCCCTTCCGGCAGGTATGAATTCCCCCCGAGTAGGCCTAGGAGGTGTTCGGTGATTTGGTGACCATGTGTGCAGTTTTTGGCTGCTGCATAAAACAACTCGTTCCTGATATCCGTTATGTCCCTAACATCGGCCATCAAACCGACGAAGGTTAACTGCGGCGCATATCTCGCAGCTCTTATGAGTGTGGCTCCAATAACCTCAAAAGTTGGGTTTTTAGCCATTAAGGCCTTTAGCTCTGTAACGGATAATCCTTGACTGATTGCAGCTTTAATGTGTGCATCTGTGATCACGATATTCTGACCAAAGTAATCGAGCAGTCCTCGCACCAAATCGCCCGCATTCTCATCTATAGACTTCAAAACCGCAGACATGAGAGCCTCCGTCATTAGCTCGGTATTCTTGACACGCTTCAGCAAACGCGAGAATTCCGACCACCTGTTGCCCGACGGGCCCGACACCGCATGGATGAGGATAGATTCCGTAACCTTGATGGAGTCACCAGCTTCCCAGTTGAAGTCTAGTAGTGTTTCAAGCACATCCACCTTGTTGGAGCGGGTCACGGCGAGAACGAACGCCTCCTGGCGCATCAATCTGCGGTGGTCTGGGTGACGTAGGAGGACTTCTATCATTCTCTCAGAACACTTCCCCGCAATCTTCACCAAGCCGGATTCAGTGATGCGAGTATGTCCGTAGAAATCCAACGCCCATTCAAATTGAGGTGTACGTATATCCTTGTGGATAAGAGATAATAGAAAACTTTCTGGGGGTTCTCCATCGTAAACGCTTCCCAAAGCCTTCAGGACGGGCAAGCTCCCCCTCTGACCAGCTGCCGCCAATACCCTATCTGACACAGCAAGCCGGCCATCACCACCGGCCAGGAGAAGGGTTAACGTTCTTTCATCCGTCCAGTATCCCACTGCTGCCAGGAGAATAGTCTCAGTTGGTTTGATCCTTACACCCATATCCATGAACATCTGAAGAATTGAGTAGCCTTGTGTATTACTCGCAGCCGCCGCGATAACTTTTTCCGTGACCGCGGCTGTCTTGCTCCTTGGTAGAAGAACTTCCAACATCCCTTTCCAGGCATAAAAGTTCCCTGCAGCGGCCTCGAGTATTTCCTCGGTGATTTCAAGTTTCTCGTCTCTCAATAGAAGAGCGGTCATTAGGTTTACATGTTTCTCCGCCGCCACCGCTCGCAACATATTCCTCATACTTCCTCCCATCGGTTTGGCGCCTAGATCCAGGAGCTTCAACACTATGGGTATATGGTTGTTGCGTACCGCGCTTTTCAGTGGCGTATTCCCCTGAGCGTCAACCGCATTGAAATCCGCCCCTGCTGCAAGAAGTCGGTCCATGATGCACTCATTGCCGGCTTGGGTAGCCAAGTAAAAGGAGGTCGGACCCGAGCCACGCTCACAAGTCCCAGTCGAGTCAACAGTGCTCGGGCTGACGTTGTGGGAAGATATTGGGAATTCTTCATCAAACTTCTTCCCGAAGCGACAATGGGCAATTAAAAAATATGGGTCAGACTGCTTTGCCGCTACCGCCCCACACAGACCGGTCTCCCGTTCCTTGAACGGAGGCGTAGACCAGATCCCCTTCGTCCTCCACTTTTCGCAGTAGCGTTTGGTGTATAGGTTGTTGAATATTCGTACCCAAAATACAAACTCTTCCCCAGGCTTTTCACTGGTGCCCAGAAAGCTTCGAAGTAAGGCAGCCAAATCTGGGGTTAGGCCTTCTTCATCTTTATCTAGTGATAGTTCAACATGGAGAAACCAGGTGAACACCATGTAAAGCTCGATACACTTTAGAGTAGGCTTTTTCTTACTGGCATAGGCCCGCTTCATACCATCGCTCGACTTAAGTCGGGGTAGGCCGGAGATGCAAGCTCCCGCTATTCCGGAATGGACATACTGTTTGTGCAGCCCTGCCCCCTCAAGGTACTCTTGTACCGAGAGATGTGCAAAGATGACACGATCGAGCTGTCTGTCCCATGTTACTAGATTGCGACATAGAGAAAACAGACAATCCACACCGTCCTCTGGTACAGCATCAGGCCAGTAAGAGAATTGAGCCCATGTATCCCTATCCAATGGCATTTGAGTGCCAATGATCCACACTAGGGATCTCGTTGTGAGATGAAATTCTTTCGGGGTGCCTTGTTTGATTTCATCCAAGATTTGGGAATAGGTTGATTCCAGTGTAGCAGGTAGCATTGTTAACCTTTCCTCGACATCGGACGCAAGCTTCAATCTGCAGAGACTCTTGATCTGAAGGTCGGCCCACTGAAACCTATGATTTCCGAAAATGTCAGAGTACACTCGGGATCAACATGATATATCAGTACCTACATTCCCTGCGCCTTCTCTACAATAGTGTTCACTATATGTTTCTTCAAATCGTCTGTAACCATCCCACGGAGTAACCTCCTGTTTCGAATCGCGGTTTCAATCTCCCGCTTGACAAATCGCTCGATATCATGGCTTGTCTCCTTCGCATCAATGTAAAGGTTTGGCAATCCTTCAAGTTGGAGTTTGATATCGATATCATCTCTGCTAGAAACAAATATCTTTACCAGACTTCCGACAGAGTCTAATAGTGTCTTAAAGACCTCAAGAAGCCGCCAACGCTCCCCCGGGTCGCACTCGTCTATGGCATCGACCACGATTGTCGTCTGTGGGTATAGGTCCAGAAGCGAAAGTATTAGACTTTGGCTTTCTTGAAACATCAATGTGCCCGCCGCCATCCCGTCTTCCAACCTCTGGTTGTAATCGGCCACAATTGCCTTTGATAGGCCCGGATATGCGATCGAAAGTTGCTTCAAGATGGCTTGCATCAGAACTTCGGGGTCTTGACGCTGGGGATCGTTCCGGTTACAGTAGAAGTATACCACAGGCTCCTTCCCAACAAGTTGTGATATCAAAGTCTCGATAACCATGCAGCTATATCCCTATGTCAATAACAGCAAAAGATGTTCGGTTTTTAACGGTGCAACGTACGTAAGTTTAGTCTTTCCCGCGCCAGCTGTACATGTAGAGTCAGAAGAAGTCGACACCAATCAATAGGAGACTTACGAATGCCGTGAAGCCATAGGATCCCTGACGCGCTTGTGGACCGCCATTCCCGATATTTCTCATGGTCGAGGAGCCATTGTCCCGTTCCTTCTAGCAATCCATCCTTGGCCTGTTCATGATGTCTTTTATATTCGACCTTGGAAAGCCAGTTTAAAACCGCGAGTCTCTTCTCACCTAAGGACGCGATGCAATGATTATGATGCATGTCAGTTCCATGTCTCAACATCTTAAGGTACAGTGAGGGGTGGGGGTGGCACCCTGAAAATACTCGGTTGTCTCGAAATGCAGTTTTGAAACGTTTTCATCAACCCGGCTGATAGGTTCATCCAATACTTTTAAAAAGCTCTTGACTTCGTCGTGATTTTCTACGTAAGGTCAGCCAAGAATCCTATATCCCAGTTTCCAAAGACAGGTGAATTCTCACCTTGCATGCGATCCTGGTGCAGTCTTTGAACTTCAACATGTTCGGCACCATTGTCAGTAAGATGCCCTCCATAGATCATAGCATGCGCTAGGCTTGCTTGACATACAGCTCCTTTCGGCCACAACGATTTCCTTCTCAAGAGCCGACTCCTTCTCCGCAATGGCATCGAAAAGAGAACTTGCTTCGTCCGCAGCCAGGAATGATAGCTTTAGGCGGTCTATACTCTATAATCAGCAAGGGGGACAAAGAAGGCACATGAGGTAGTAACCCACGAGCGGGTCGCGCAAAGTATCTCTTCGCGTAGGCAAGAAACTCCAAAACTGTGACGTAAAGTAGGACAACTGTCTCCTCAATCTTATTATGAACCATCCGTGAAGCCCCCCTGAGATATAAGTGTTCATATATACTGCATCTTACCAACAACCTGGTAACCACCTCGAGCCCTGTAATGATGGCACCCATGGTTTCCTTATCGGCAATTGTAACCTGTTACTTCGTTAGACAGGCTAATGTTGAAGCAACGCGAGAATATTAATGGGGCTAACCTGCAATAGAAATCTGACTGCTGCCCAGGGCAGGGCTGCCTGCCCTGGATCATACTGCATGATGATATCGCCGATACCTTTGAACCTATCCACCCAAGCCAGAACCTTGTCGACTACATCGCGAATCACGATAATTTTCCCTCGAAAAGCGAATTTCCACCGGTTCTCTTGGCAAAGGTCTCTATGCATTTTGATATGTCGGATAAGCTCGTCTGAGTAGCCACTGGTATTTGGGTTGAAGGAATCAAAGACTTCCTGGTCCCTTAGCGAGAGGTTGTTATAAGCGCTCGTCCATAATGAAAGCTGATTTCCTGGCGTTGGAGGCGTTGAATTCTGATTTTGATTCTTGGAAACATTAGCCAGTCATTGTGGAAGAATCCAGTGGATAGTGGAGGGTACACCTACAGGAACAGGAGGCGAAATATGGATAGGTGCTGTGATTGGTAGCCTGACTTCCGGCGGTGTTATTGCACGTGCTTCTGGGGGACCCTCGGGTGTAATAAAGTCTCTTTCCAAGTCCATTAGCCGGAATGATGGCTCGGAAGAGGAGGATAGGAGTCGTGAAGCCTGGGTTCGGTGTGAGCTGTTAGTTACCACGGTGTCCGAACTCGGTGGAAGCTGCCTTCGTGGAAGTCCCTCGTAACTTTCTTCAGAGTTTACAGAGGCCGGGGGTGTAGGCACGCCATCGACATGTTGATCTCTTGGTTCTCTTGCAAATAGTCTTGCAGGAGCCGCCCGACGAGCGTTTTCTAGACCCTTGTTGACCCTTCGCTTGAATTTCTTCATTATGGGGCGACTTGATGGTAGTGTGGATATGGTGTTTTGGGGTGCGTGCTGATCTTAATATAAGGTTGGGCCCGTAGATCACGCTCAGGCCAGGGAAGCTGAGGGTAAGATGGAAAGGTAAAAGTGGGGTATGGTGCGGCGTCTCTTAAAGGTGACATGTTGGTATTTCAACTAGAACAATCTTGGCTACTCCGGATGCTCTTGAACTAATTAGCGCATTGTAATCCAGCCACTTTATGGCTTAAGATGTTATGGCTGAAGATCTTATCTTAGCTGCAGCTTTGTAATGGGGGGTATAAATTGGTATAATACTGTTACACTTCACTAAGTCTTGGCGCTTTTTACATACAAAAATAGGTAAATGGCATTGCTTTAACTTTTGAACTAGGCAAGATATCAAAAGTCTATGAAGCCAAGTTGTAGATATTAGTATAGCAAAGAATTTGGCTTCATATATATTTGATATCTTGGCTGGTTGAAAAGTTATAAGCGACGAAATCTTTTGTCACCTTTAAGCCGCGCCGCGCCATGATGTTTTTATTCCTATGCCTTAAACCGTACTTCAGGCCAAATTTAAGCGTGGCTGGCACTTTGAGCCCTTTATGGTGCACGTGAGAGAAATAAGGTCCAGAGGTAATGTTGCTAGTTTCTGGTATTGGTGATATAGCTTCACACAAGGGCGCTTGTTTCCAGGGCTGGACCCACCGCGAATACCTTATGGCTGCGGACACCTGTATCCGGAGTAGGTGCGACATTGGTGTTTTTTGGTTATCACTTTCCCAATCAAGTAATAACTTGGCACTTCAATTGCCAATATGGCGCCCTACCTTAAAGGTGGTGACATGTCACTATTTCAGTTGGAACAGGTTGAGCCACTCAGGATGTTTTTGAACCAATGAAATAAATTGAAATAAAATCAAGCTGGTAAGTTTCAGCCATGACGTGGCTGGAAAGTGCTTTTTCGTGCACATGAGGGTATAAATGGGTATAAAACTGTTCTACTTCACCAAGTCTTGGCGCTTTCTACATACAAAAATGCCCATTTTTGAGCTTTATTGACTTGGCTAAAAAAACAATTAAAAAAAGTCTGTTCAGACAACTTCTAGAGATTATATAGGAGCAGACTTTGTCTGAACAGGTTTTTGATATCTTGCTTGGTTGAAAGGTTATTAACGCTGCCATTTGCTGTCACCTTTATGATCGGGCGCACGACATATGCTCTTTAATGCCAAGACTCATAAATTATAAGAAGTGATAGTCCAAGAATTGCCTAATCAGGTAACTAAATCGCCCAACGCTCTAGAACTATCACCTAAATAGGCAACTTTGGGCGACATTCATTTGGTCTCTTATCAAAAACCCGACTCTTAGAAATTCAATAACTCCACAACCATAAAGGATAAAATTAATTGGGCTCTGTCATGATGCATAGTGGAGGCTAAAGCATTATTTAACAGAGTGAAATTCATTTTAGGTATGGTGGTTGGAAAGTCATCACCCCCAAAGCTTAGGCTCAAATGTTCTTCCGCAGCCATAAAGTGCCTTGATTATAATTTAGCCTGACAGTTCAGGGGATAAAGGCTGAGCACGTATTTGACGCTTGTATGCACGACTGTACAACCACTTCTCAGAAGGTGTTGTCGATGTGTTTATGAGCGCCTAGTTTTAAAGTAGACATGTCCGCCCCGCGGTGGGAAAGGGCTTGGCGCGATGTTGACGATGAAAGTGGAGGATTTGGGAGGGTATACAAGCTGGGTAGAAAAAGAATAAATAGACAAGTACAAACACTGTATTGAATAAGATATATATTGTGGATGAAATGTTTAACAGAGCATCGAATCGGCCACGAAACAGGTTGATTTACAGGTTTGAAACCAACACAAGAGTAGGGCTGTCAGGTCTCGCATGCGATGATGATAATGATGTTCCATGCTAACCCTATGGATTTACCTACCTAAGTAACCCCGACTGTTGCTTGTTAGTTTAATATCGAGCCTTGACATCTCTTTTAAAGCCAGGTCTATATTATCTAATTTCACCAAGATTGCTATTAGAGTCTTTCAGCACAAAAGGGAAACTCATGCAGCCGAGCCTGCGCCGCCATTGCAGCTGACATGTCACTTTATGAGAATGTAGAATCTTTAGTCCTCAAGTACTTCTCCGCATGCAGCTGCAAGGCCTGCTTCTATGCTTTTCTTGGTCAATAACCTCATGTACTAGCATATGGGGGGTGAAGTTGGAATACCCAGGACGCTTATCCACAGCAGTTAAGGTATAGAGTCACGCCGGCCGATACCGTGGCCGTTCCAACTTCACCCCCGGTACCCCAGTATATGGGGTGTACTCGTGACTGCATGAATTTCGCTTTCACTTTTAAAATGGGTTACAGGCTTGCACTGAAAGACTCTATTGCCAGAGCTGTAACGCTACCAGAAATAACAAGAATCAGCACCAGGCAGAAAATATCTATTGATTGAGGGGTAGCGAGTGTGATTTTCTGTGGGTTTTCATGAGAACCTGCCTAGCTAACTATCAACCTACTAAACAAGGTGTCTCGGTATTCATCGTGAACCCTGGTACAGCGGTGGGTAAGAAGTTATCATATGTCTACAAATGGCATATAACGTTTCGGTTGCATGCCGGCCTCTGCCTGGCCCGGCCCGTAAAAGAATAGCCCGGGCCGCCAGTCTCAACTCATGGCCTATTGACGTCCCTACAGTATTATTGAACCATCCTACTCCTCAACTGCCTCTTTGGCGACCAAATCGGCCTAGACTGGGTCTGACAGGGTCTGTCTATGATAAGAAGTGTCTTAAACAACTCAAAGATAACTCGACGGGAAAATGCTATCCCTCCGTCGGTCAATTATTGTGTAACGGAAAAGGGGTAGTTTTGTGTGTGATACAACAGTATTCCATGACTCATTAGGAGCATAATTGAACGGCTCTAGAAAACAGAGCCCCTGGTAAGTATCATAAGCTGCTAACGTTATGAGATAATTTAAAATAATGTTTTCAAAGATATTTTTTACAGATTATTGAACAATAGATGGATTTCCTAAAGTTGGAAGATTAGCTCCGCATACTTTGACAGGCTTGGGGTTGTGCTTTCAGATACTAAATAAACAAACACTTGAAATTAATCACATTGATAGAAGTAATTTGGAATTAGGTAATCTAGGTTTTTGGCTATGTGATTTAGAACTAGAAGTGAGGCTACCGGCGTTGCCGAGCTCTTTTGAAAACCATTCTCTAAATATATATTTGATAACCGATCAAGTTTGTAATCGACATCTTTCATCAACAAGAATGGATTGTCGCTCAGACGCAAGCTCTTGTTCAATGAGATTTTTTCGTCTTTTTGGCACCTTGGATTATAGGTAAACAATAGTGGGTGAAATGAAGAGCTTGAATCTTGGAGAGCGGATTGAGCTCAGTTTATAGTGTTTCTCAGTTTATCCTCTGAGTACTCCCGAGTGCTCTCAGGGCGTCTATATCTATACAGCCAATGCTCACTATCAATATATGTTATTATCAGCGACGTTTGAACTTGATTGTTGGTTTCCTGATGATCCTGTTGCACTCTGGACTATTTCCAAGACCTCAAAGTCAAACTGAACGGTAGGAATCTCATGAGCGTAGGCATTGTTAGCAGAGTAGCATTGAATACTCCTATAGTAATTGCGACTATTCCGAGGGCAATGGCCTGTGCTTTGAGAGAAGCGGGCAAGGTGCTGTTTGTATTAGCCGTGTCCAACAACCGACACTCTAGCAGCAGTTCGCTGACCGCGTTGTGGTGCCACAAACATCGTTGACATCACCCACCATCTTCCGTTCCCTCTCCCCCGCCCCTGCCCCGCCACATGTAAATTGTAATGCTAGTCTTTTACTATAACACGTATCAACTCCGTACTGTGAAACCCACTTTGTCACGAGGGCTAGGTCGCTATCCATGTTCCGAGTAGTCGGTAGTCGAGAGGCGGGGGATACCTGCGTTCCTTTGGTTACCTACTTGAGGTCACTTGATATCACTCGTGCACATCATATCACTCGTTCTATAGTGAAAATTATTATTGAGCTCTGATTGAACGAGGACGAGACTTGGTTGGTCTACTGAGACGTATAATACAAGAGAGATGTCTTTTGTACCTATATAAGACAGCCACATATGTGTGTACAGCGGTGGGTAAGAAGTCGTCAGACGGAACACCACCAAAATACGCGTTTGCAGGGTGGGTCCTCCGATCACTTATTATCCGTCGCTGTACCTGACAACAATATTAGAACATTACGAATTCTTCTGGATTGCCTATTTATTCAGTACGTGCGTGCTTCCGGGTATACATTCTACTTATCTCCCGGCATGGGCTCGGGAAATATCTCGACCTAAAAAAGGGGCAATGGGGGTGAGTAAGGGCCGAATCGCCCAACTCTACTTGAAATGCACATGTGAACTTATTGAGACACATTCTTGTAGAATACTGTACGGAGCAATTGCAAAGCGACATCTGATTCCGCGTGACACCCCGTCCTTAACGACAATCGCACAAGGAAAGCGGCAATTACCAGGCTCAAAAGGGGAAAGATCCCCTGAACTTACATGAGATAATCTCATTAACTGTGACCAACAAGAGGCTACCTAGCGACAAATTGCCAAGAATTACTATATATAGCACATTTTGGAATATTAACTGCCAGTTTCAGAGTGACGGTGACACCCATTGTCGCTTTGCAATTGCTCGGTACAGTACTATGTTTACCTAAGTCACCACGCGTTGGGTTGGCCGCTCTCACTCTGTCGGGATACTTCGGTTTACCCACGTGAGATAATTGATTTGAAACTGACGATCTCCCAAGGAGAGGGTTTGTAATATTCTATCTATAAAATCTATGCTTGTTGCAAAACTTGAGTTGGTATGTATATGTCCCCTCCACCGAGTATAGGGTCTCCCGTGCTTATATCCCATCTTTTGATATAATAGATACAGCCGCTCTGCAAAAGTGTTCGTGATTCGGATTTAGTGTGACATATCCGGCTAAAACTAAGAATGAAGGTTCGTACTAAGATTTTAAAAATATCAACCATGAATCAGTCAAGAGTGCCTAAAATGCATATTAGACATCTATGATATTAATGTTTTTGCCCGCCGATTCTATAAAGTTATTTAGATAAATTTCAGTTCCTGAAATCGGCCTCAAAGCCACATAACGTATCTACTTACTTAGGAGTGAATCACGGGCAATGCTGGAGGGTGACTGTATCGCTCTCAAGGATGAACCCTGTCAAATTCGCGACCGCAAATGATATATAATACCGTTTTGGGATATAATTCTTGATTTGAGACCCTTCATATCCCGCTCATTACTCATAGCTCGTTGGAAAACCACCGATTCTAGTAATGGCACGGACTAGGTCGCGAATTTGACAAGTTTCATCCCTGAGAGTGATATGTAAGTCTGTAAATTTTATGTTTTCCGATAGCAACTACACAAAGATGCATCTAGGATGTATTTACGTTAAACACCTGTCTGGGCCTACAACGCAATAATTGCCATTAATTGTTTCAATGCAATGCAAGTATATTTGATTACTATTTACCTATATTTAAATTTGCTTTCAATTGATTACTGATCAACAAAACAAGGATTACTGATCTACAATCACACGAACTTACGATGACTCCGCGACCTCTCCCCTCCACCGCACATCCCCATACTATATAAAACATAGGTACTACTCAAACCATACAAGCAGGAATAGTACGCTTTCCTCCCACCTCCCCGATCACTCTAATCTCATCCTCTGCGGGGTAACATGCTCTGGCTTGCGGTTCCCGGAGATGTCACTTGGATCTTGCGATATGCTTCCCCCGCACCTTCTCTCCCGAGCAGATGAATGGCTCCTGTTCTGCTTTCTCCCTTCCCGGGACTCCTCGTGGGAGTGCCTGCCAATCTTCGTATAGCCCCTGGATATAGAGACAGTGTAGAGTTATTGTTCATATAAAGCTCTTGGGCGAACCATTCCTTGTAGATATGACGAGTACTGGGGGCAGAGCGGGGGGATGTGGTAGCAGTGGCGGAGACGGAAGTAGTGGGAGTGGAAGTGGAAGTGGAAGCGGAGGCAACACTACTGGATACTGGAGCAGCGGGAGAAATAACGGATTGATAGGCATTGATACTAGAAGAAGCTCCAATTTATTCAAGTCGAGTGGCATCATTACGACAGGTATGCCAAGTGTTGGGATGATTGGTTATTGGGCATTGTGGTTGGGTTTGTGCTACTACTCGGTGGTTTGGGAGGGTAGGGTAGTTTGTTACGTATGGTTGAAGGGGTGGGGATGTGGCACTTGATGTAGTGAGGTGGGAAAGGTATAGGTGGGGTAGCAACGGAGTTGGGTATTTAAAGAGGGCCCCTCGCCCACTTTTTATTAGCAACTAAACCCAACTGACTTAATACCCGTCCTGACTTCACCTAGATGGCACCTCAAGTGAGCATCACAAACCCCTAAACTGCGACGTAGTTGACCGATTCCGCTTTGTACGGGTAAGCCAGGCTTACACGATGCGTAGGCTCCCAGGCCGGAATAGCTCCCCATACAATCAGACTGGTTTCCACAACATTGAAGCTAATAGCGACTCAACTTGTATCATCTTCAAGGAGTGCAGCTCTATATGTACTATTAAGTAAATCGTGACACTCTGCATCAAGATTCCTCGGCCCCATACGCAGCCTACCGCCAGTTAGGAGTGTGTTACCACCACATATCTATAGACTGCACTCTCCAACCGCGCAGCTGATGGGTTGAGGGCGTATTACCCTAGCCCACCAACTAGCCATCACACCAACTCTGTTAAGTCGAACTTAGGACGGTGATCCCAAGAGTACTCAGTTCCACAGTCTGTTAGAATTATTATAGAAGTCAGGGGAAAAAGACTGGGCTTTTTGATCTACGCTTACTCCTGCATTTTGTTTTACATAGTCACGAGCTAGGTTGGGGAGGTTTTGCAACCAGGCCTTTAATTAACATAGGATGGGACGCGACTGGGGAATAAAGGGGCAGTCACAGAAAACAGCAAGTGCGATAGGCCACGACTCAACGATGAGGATGGCATTGAAGAGAAGATTGTAGTTCAAGTAAAAGCAAATTAAACGACGATAACCATGAATCAACATTGATTAAAAAGCAATAGTATTGAATGATAATTACTAGTTCAATACCAGCAACAAACCTAAGCTGTAAAACACGATGCAATGTCCAGCCAACCTCGCATCGCGATAAACATTAGAGAAGACATGGACAGCACGTCTCGGGAAACATCACAAGTTCATGGGTTAAATCAGGGAATTTGAGAAGAGACTGTATAAATAAAGCATTTGATAATATGGGGTTTTGAAATCAAAGGGATCAAGAAGGGGGGAATTGATATACCAGGATGGAAAGTTTCAGGAAAAAGGTTTAACATATTAAAGTAGATCATTATATCGGTTTCGGTGTGGTGTGTTCAGGGTTAAGGTTACCCCTATGGGGTCTATTTCGACGCTCTCTGTGCGCGTAAGCGTCGAATCCCACCTATAACTCCACCGTACGACCCAAATCGTGGCGGAAGTCTCATGGAAGTGCCCATGATCCCATACGGCACTTTGGCATTAGGAAGAGCTTGGGCTCTACCTCCCGTACGTCGCTTTAGCAATGGGAAAAGCTTGGCTGCGGGCTCCCATACACGTACTGGCGGCCTTCCCACTGCCTATTCCAGGTGCATATTGTTTGGGAATATGCCAAGTACTGTCGTAGTTACAAGTACTGATTAAACGCTATCACTAGAAGTAATGCAGAAAGACTTGAAGAGATAGTTTGTATAATATTGTTGAACCGGACTCCGGTCTACTGTTCTGATGTCTGAAGATGTTGGTGATGATGGACTCTAACCGGAGGCCATCACACGCTTATTTATACATAGAGAAATGTCTCGCTAAGACCTCGTGAAACCCAATAGTAATCCAACACGATAATAGAAGAAACCCCTTAAATTCCTCACATAGAAATGCCTCATACTTCCACCGATCGCTCATAGAATATCGCGATACGCCCGTACTATCCTGGTGTCCCAATAATCCCGTATACAAAAGTCATCCACTAAGCTGCAACGGCCCCCACGTACCAATACAATGTCCCACACTGCTCCATACTAGGATGGCTATCTCACTTACTAAGAGTGCATAGTCAGTACGTGTCCGATGCTGATTGGTGGATCGCTATCGCACCATCACCCGTGGAGTGTTCCTTGTCGACCGAGCCTTGGTGACAACCATTCTAGCCGAGACATGATCCATCACTCATAATCGTTGAGTTCTGTGATATCCTATAACACTACTCCCCCTTCCGAGACGTCGTCCTCGACCGTTAAAAACCTCTCATGGGAAAAACCCTGTGGGAAACGCCATTGAGTAGGAAAAGATATCGAACTAGTCTTTCCTTCTTCGCTTGTGAGCCTTGCATGCTCGTTGATCTTCAGCCTTTGTCTAGCTCCGTGTCGTAAGTCATTGGTTCGGGAGTGGTTTGAAGTTGTCGTCCAACAATGCCTCCTGTGGTTCAGGGGTCGCTGGTCGCTATCTTGTATTCTGTCATCAGCCTGGATCTGGATCCCCACGGTAGGGTCACAGTAGCATCTCATGAAATGCATTATGTACCTTCGATTCTACTGGGAGATCTAGTCTGTATGCACGTATGTCGATAACTGCTGAAATTTCGAATGGTCCGGTGAATTTGTCCGACCATTTACTGTAGCCTCCGAGGTTCCTAGTATCGAGTAGGACTTTCTGACCTATCGTAAACTTTTGTACTGCCCGGCCGGGTCTGGCTGCCATCCTGTCGAATGTTTTCTGTAGGGAGTCCTTGGCCATCTCGTGTGCCGATAGTATTTCGTCCAAGTGACTGTTGCCTCGGACGTCCAACTTCGCGATTTCCGCACCTGTTGGCCAGTCCATTCTTGGGTGGAATCGATAGTTGCAGTAGAAAAGCGACACCCCAGTTGACGAGTGTTTGGCGTTGTTATATGCATACTCGCAGATGTGGATTAGGTCTCGCCATTTCTTGCCCGTGCCTGCTGTGAAGGCTCTGATGTAGGACTCGAGGGGTTGATTGGTCTTCTCGGTTTGACCGTCGGTTTGAGGGTGGAACGATGTAGATAACCTTTTACGGATACATAACCGTTCTGTGATTGCCGTCCAGAATGCCGATACAAATTGGGTACCTCGATCGGAGACTATGCTCCGCGGTAGACCGTGAAATCGCCAGATGTCCTTGACAACTGCGTTTGCCATCTGTTCCGAACTGATTCCTGTCATAGGAACGAAGTGTGCCATTTTGGAGAAACGATCCACGACTACGAAAATGTTGCTGAAGCAGGATTTTTCTCTAGGCAACTCCACTATGAAGTCCATCGAGATATCAATCCACGGCGTTGTAGCCATCTCTAATGGCTGTGGTAGGGACAGATAGCGACGTCGATGTTTCGCTCGTTGACAAACATCACAGGTTCTGACATAGTTTGCTACGTTTGTGGTCATTCCTGGCCACCAGTAGTTCCTATCGATGAGTTCAAGAGTTTTGTCGCATCCTATGTGTCCTGCTACAGGCCGGCCGTGATGATATCCGATGACCTCTCTGACAGTATACGCTAGTACGATCCATCGTCCGTTGTGCGTATCTGTATCTCGCCCTAGTTCCCATATCTTTGGTTCCTCTCCGACCTTGCCTAGGACGCTTTTGGTCGCGAGACTGGAAATTCGGCTGGTACCATCTAGGGCCGGGGATAGCGCTACGCCCTGTTGAAGGCCACGTCCGGGGATGGTCCTTCGCGCCTACCCACCATCAGATCCCGAGACCGTTACCCCGGTCTCGTACCAGGATTGCAACTCCTTCGGAAGTTCAACTGCCGGTATCTCGTACCACTGATCCAATCCAATCCACTGCGGTTCGGGAGTGCCAACTACTACCTCCGTATCCCATTCGGGAGTCCATAAGAGGGCTCGTCGCGCAAAATGCTCATCTGTAAGTAGCCTTTTTACGGGCTGTTCTCGCATTACTCCCCCTTCCATGGCGAACTCTGGACGCCGTGTCAAAGCGTCAGCCTTGCCATTCATGTCACCTGGACGGTAGTGGATCCTGAGGTGAAAAGGTGTGATCTTTTCTGCCCAACGGGCCTGTCTTCTTGACAGCTTCTTGGTCGTTGTGAAGTACTGAAGATTTTGATGATCACTAAATATCTAGATAGGAATATCTGTTCCTTCCAGCCAGTGTCTCCAAGTCAAGAGCGCAGACACAATTGCGAGCATCTCTTTGTCGTAGATCTCGTAATTCACTTCTGCCTCGTTGAACTTGCGACTATGGTATGCAACAGGGTGCAAAATACCACCCTCGAATACTTGAGAGAGAACTGTGGCCTCTGCCCAATCACTCACATCGGTCTCAAGTATCGCTTGGCGACTTTCGTCAAAGTGCTGCAGTATTGGTGCCGATGAAAATCTCCTTTTGACTTCCTCGAAAGCTGCCTGCTGCTCGTGACCCTATCTCCATACTGCACCTTTCTTGAAAAGACTCGTCATTGTTCGTGTGGTGTGGGAGTAGCGATGTATGAATCGTCGGAGGAAATTGGCAAATCCCAAGAACATCTGGAGTTCTTTGACTTTGGTTGGTAGTGACCACTCCAATATCACTTTGACTTTCTCTTGAGAGATTTGACGGCCTTTTCCCAATAGCTGGAACCCGAGGAATTCTACCTCCTCTTGGAACCACACTGTCTTCTCTAGGTTGCCGTATAGACGATGCTGACGCAACCGATCCAAGACTTCGAGATCGAGCGTCACATGCTCCTCTCTGGTCTTTGAATACATCAAGATGCCATCCATATAGACCACAACGCCTCGATCGAATAGATCCTTGAATATAGTATTGACCATATATTGGAACGTTGCCGGAGCATTCGTCAATCCAAATGGCATTACTCTGAATTCAAACAGGCCGTATTTGGTCCTGAAGGCTGTTTTCCACTCTTCTCCCTTAGTTATGTGAATCAAGTGATACCCGTTTTTGAGGGTGATTTTTGTGAAGTAGCGTGCACCCTTGGTTGCATGCGCTAGTTCCCCCATTAACGGTAGCGGGTATCGGTTCTTGATGGTGATATTATTAATACCACGGTAATCGACGCATAGTCTAAATTCTCCGTTCTTTTTCCGGACAAAGAGTATAGGTGAAGCTGCTGGACTAGTTGAGTGTGCAATCTTTCCTGACGGTAGGTTATCGTCCAGGAACTTCCTCAACGCCTTATCCTCTGGTAGACTTAGTGGATATAGAGGTCCCCATGGTGGCATCTTTCCGTCGATAAGGGGGATCAGGTTATCCCACTCAGCATGTTCAGTAAGGAGGCTTGCCCCTTTTTTCGAGAACACATCCTGGTAATCCTTGCATTCGTCTGGCATTGCGGCTAATCGGTCCTCATAGGACAGTGCCCGAGCCCAGAACACATGATCTTCCATTGCCGGCGTAAACGAGTGCTTGAGAAATCTCAACACTAACTCGTCTACTTCTGGTTCGTCGTAGCCGCTAGATTCAACCATCTTGCAGCCCTTGACCAGGCAGTATTGACTGTCAAATGAGATATCATTGCTGCCCCAATGTATGGTTGGTTGGTGCTCCTTGAGCCACCGGTGCGGGATGACTAGGTCTTCCCCGGCGAATGTGCCGATTTCACATTGGATATTCCTGTCCAAGTGATCTTTTATTCGAAGGGTGAGAGGTGAGGTGATGTGAGAACCGCTAGATGGCATGGGAGTTCCATCAGCTTGTCGGATGATGAGGGGTTTTGATCTTGGTTGGATTGGGCACTTGATTCTGTTGACACAGTTACAGGACATGATCCAGTCCTCGGTACCGCTGTCCAAAAGTGCGTTGACTCTTTCGTATTGATATGTGTTTGTGGTGGGTTCATGCCAGGAGATCTCGCTCTCGAGGCGGGTTTTTTATATGTGTGAGGACATAACGAAGTCGGGGTTCTGTTCTTCATATGTAAGATATGTTTGGTAGGTTGTGTTTTGTTATGCATGAAGTTTTGAATTGTGGTGCTTGTTGTGAATAGGAAGTCTGTGTTATGATGTAGATCAGGTAGAGCAACTACGCACCAGGCGTTTCGGCTTGTGAAGCCATCCTCAGGTTGTCTTTGTAAAAATAGAAGTGAATTAAATGCATAAGATAACAAAATAGTAAAGAAATCAAAGTATAACAATCCTTGTTTTTCTCAATGAACCTCGTAACCAATGAAATTATAATTTTCTCCAGTACCCCATTGCCAATGTCGGCAGCACTAACGGAGAGACGGTCTTACACCTGTTCAGACAAGGAGTGTGGGGAGGTCCAATAAGCCGCACTGCGCGCTTCCTGTTCACCCACTTCTTGTTGATGGTGGCCAAAATGAAAAAACTCCCAAAGGTAAAAATTCCCAAGTCAATCCTCTAAGGTTGTTATCCTCGACCTGAATGCTCCCGATCGTGGTTCTAGGCTCTGCCTCTTACCCCCCTTTCCTTCATTCTTTTCTCTGGGAGAATTCCTCTTCCTTTTCCCCGATGTCTCTGTAACCCTGGCCATTTTCTCCCTTGCCGTGCATTTATTGGTGAAATAGCCCGTTCCTCCGCAGCGGTAGCATTTATTCTCCTTTCGCCATCGGTCCTATTCATCCTGAGTGGCTCCCAGGGTATTCCGCTGTTGCTGGCTACCTTCCGTAGTTCTTGGTATGAAGGGTTTTGGACGTGGTGGGGGTGGCCGCGTATCGTGCCTTGGTTGTAAGGGTCTTGATGTGTTTTCCCGGTACCTAACCAGTTCATCTCCTCGGAGTATCTTCCTTCTCGCCCTTACTTCGGCGTCCTTTCTTGCAACCCTTCTGACCCATGCGACCCATTCGGCGAAATTTTCTGGCTCGTCTACCGCGATAGAGAATCTATTACACCGGTTTTTGGTGGGGTGGGTCCAGGGTTGAGGTTATCCCCATAGGCTCTATTTCGATGCTCTCTGGTGCTTGAGCGTCGAATTCCGGCCATAACGCCGCGGTACGACCACATTCGCTGCGGAAATCTCATGGAAGGGCCCATGATCCCGTACGGCACTTTGGCATTAGAAAGAGCTTGGGATCTACCTCCCGTACGTCGCTTTGGCAAACTGAAGAGCTTGGCCGCGGGCCCCCGTATAGGCACTCGCGGCCTTCCCACCGCCCATTCCAGAGTATGACTCGAGCGTTTCGGCATTGTGCTGTATAGCACACAGAATATCATTCGAGGGCATCGCCAATGTGCTGTACGGCACCTAGAGTACCTTTCTAGCACATTGCCATTGTGCTGTACGGCCTCTAGAGTACCACTCAGATGTGTATAGAATTGTCAGAATCTGAGCATAGAAATGTCATTCGGCGAGTCACCAAATGTGTGTTGTTGTGCAGACCATTGCATAGTACCACTCGAGGGCATTGTTAAAGTGCTGTATGGCACCCAGAGCACCCATTGCCTACATCGCCATTGTGCCACACGGCACTCAGATCAACAATTCTGTGCATGTTAGGGCTAGTTAGGGTTAGTTAGGGTTAGTTAGGGTTAGTTAGGGTTAGTTAGGGTTAGTTAGGGTTAGTTAGGGTTAGTTAGGGTTAGTTAGGGTTAGTTAGGGTTAGTTAGGGTTAGTTAGGGTTAGTTAGGGTTAGTTAGGGTTAGTTAGGGTTAGTTAGGGT